>BPTQ01000003.1:97855793-97976721 GCA_019973895.1 Chrysanthemum seticuspe | reverse complement strand
TTGGGATGATTAATGATATGATGTAATCCAGTGGGTTCAGTTGTTAATCGATTCCTTTTATTACTATAGATCATGTGCATGAATAAATTGCGACTGTGATATTTTAGTGAATACTAATCGATACCTAAATATATATTCAAGAAAATAAATCTCAAATATTTTTATATAAACTATAATCTGAGCATTGAATCATGAGCTTATGCCATTTTCAACAATGTTGCTACCAAAGCCCAAAAGCATAAAAGAGTGTTTTATCACACAACCCTCATACAACTCAACCAAAAAAATATGCCTCCCATTTTAGATTCACTTGCAGCCATCTCCCTTTTACCTCATAAAAACGCTCCTCCTTCCCACTTCACAAATCCGATCTAATCGAAAAACAAACATACAAATTAACCAAAAATCGTCACTTGATTTCTTAGATCTATCCAAATACCAACCTTTTTATCTAAGCCTCAACCGAACACAACCCACTTTAAAAAAGAATGGAAGTCTTTTAGATCTTGTATAAGGTCTCGATTAGGTGATGGTTTTTGTTTTGATTCGTTTTTTTCTTGTCTAAACCGAATGAAAGTAAGAATGAAAACCATTTGGTTTTGTTCTTTTCTTGAAAATATTCGGATATTAAAAGAACCTATTTGCTTTTATAGATCGATGATGGTTTCGCTGTTTTGAATCTTTGAAGGTTTTGATATGAACACAAACGAATCTGAGATCTTTGCTTTTGTTCTTGTATGAGTCTTGCCATGTTAGGATGTAGATGATGGAATAACAAAAAGACCTATGATCGACAAAGATCGATGATGATTGTTTCTTTCATGTTTTTGCTTTTTTTTAATCCGAACAAAAGAAACGGGTTGTATGTGTCTTGCAGTGTTAGGTTGTAGATGAGAGTTGAGGAGTGATGGGTTTTGGATTAGACCGATGATGTGTAAACCGAGGTTTATGTGGCTGTCATTTATAGGCTCCTGGTGGAAGGCGGAAGGCCTAAAGTCTTCATTAAGATGACGATTTATGGCTGTTGTAACCAACATATGGTTTGTATGCCTTGTGGTTTAACTCATGGAGCCTATTGACCTTCCGTACACCATCCTTCACAGCATTCAATTGTACGAATTGAATGATTTCAACCCACAGAATGTTGTTTATACACAATTGAGAGTATGCTTGAATGATGTTGTACCGTACTTTCATTTGTGCACAACCCCCCTTGCACATTAAATTAAGGGGGATAAGCTTTAAGTAGTATAGATTTGAGTTCCCATTCATAATCATTGACCTCAACAATCATTGCATCAAATTCCTTTTCCATTTCTTTAATATCTGAGTCTATTCCTTTTTGAAGACTCTTAAATTGACCTTTTAATTGTTTAAAGAAAGGCACGACCTCAGTTAAATAACATTCTTTTGTTTGCTCAAAATCTCTCTCCTCTTCAGTTATCCCAGTAGGTGTGATCCTTTTCTTGCATGTCTTCTCAAAATCAACAAATAGTTGATAAACAACATACATGCTGATTAAGGTCTTGCTCTTAGTGGGAATAGATCTAGGAACTAAATGCATTGGTGTATTCGGAGGATACACAGTTGCTGGAGGCATTTTCCTAAGGGGAGTGTTTGTTTTAACAAGTGCATTAGCCTTTTGCATGTCTATGTCCTTTTTCCAAAAAACTTGTTCTAGGGTTAATAGAGTTTGAGGCTTAAATCTGTTCAGGGAAATCCAATTTTCTTTAGAGTAATCATGGGGTTTGAATGTTATGTTTTGCTTTTCACACTCAGGATCTTTTAGCTTATTATTCATTTTCTCCCTAGTGACTTCATCTAATTGCTTATCTTCCTCAGTGCACTCAGCGCAACTAGGTTTTTGCCTAGGCTTAAGGATTTCATCACCATCATATATTACCTTCTGAGCTTCTCTAGTCACTTTACCATATTCAGGATTGGGTTCCTTTACGAGGGGATGCTATGCTTATCGCTGAGAAATCTATGCTTAGTGATCATGTGAGCAGTCTGAATGGTATTCCCTTGTACGTACAACTTATTTTCAAGCTTGTTTTTCAAAGTTTTTAGATTGGAAAAGTCATTCAAAAGTTTTGATTCCTTAGCATTAAATTCTTGTTTAAGAACTTTAACATTATTTTGGAGTTCTTGTTTTTGCTTAACAGTTTTCGAAAGCTTTTCTTATAAGGAGTTTAACTCTTGTTTTAACACTTCTTCTCTAAAATTACCTTTTCTAATAATTGTATGCATTTGGTCATCCATTTCCTGCTCACGGGTAGTTAACTCAAACTTAGCACGTTGTTCATAAATAGCAACTTGTTCTTTATAGGCATTCAGTTCAGAGATAACAGAATCATTAGGGGCACATGCAGTGTATTCATAAAAAACATAGTCATCATTGACTGCAGAAGATGCATCACTTGGTACAATCTCACTTTCAGTTTGTGTCACATATTGATCATATGGGACAATATTGCTATTACCCTCATTATCAATATCTGATTCATAAGTTTCAAGAGATTGTACTTCGTTATGTATCTTTTGCTCATCAACTTCATCGTATAGTTTTAATACCTCTGAGATGATTGATTCTTTGGATGGACCAGCCTGTTGTGATGAGACCTTTGGAGAGACCATAGGTGAGATGCTAGCCATGAAGATTGTCTGGGCAGTAGGTTCATCATCGACATCAGAGTCAAATGCATCACAGTCAGCTACTTGAAAGGCATTTTGATGATTGTGACCTATTTCCTGAATTGGCTGCTCATCCACATCAGCATCATAGGTTTTGGCATTTCCCTCAGCAAGAAACAACAACTCTTCTTAATCCAGAACCGCTCCACTGTCATGAGCTTGTACCAGCAACATCTTGTCCCTGAAGTACTCTGCATTTTGAGGGCATTTTGGAGATGTGCAGTTCCTTGCAATGTGTCCATCACCACCACAGTTGTAGCACTTGATTGGCTTTACTTGTCCTTGATTGTCATTCCTTCCACGATTCTGATTAGCGACATACCCTCCACCAACTCCACCTCTTCCCTGTTCATACTGCCTTCCTTGAACTGGTTGCACCATAACCTTTCCATCTCTGACAATAGCATGATTGTGTAGATTGGATGCAGTTCTGATTTCATTGTTAGCGTGAAGACTGTTAGTATGTGGAGTAAGGGTCAAGTTTTGTTTAACCATAAGATCCAATTGATTGATGAAGTATTCCATGACTGCATCAGCATCATGTTGCTTGAACCTCGGATCGGGAATGAGTTTGTGATTACCGTTTCCAGTAGGTATGACTTGTGAAGCTTTGGTAGTAATCCCTACATTGGTGTAGCATGCTGTAGAATCATTTGATGAACTTGTTTCTCCCTGTTTAGATTTGAACCGTTCAAGAATCATTCGTTCAAACATAGCATGTCTCTCATTCTGAAGCAGGAAGGCATACAGTTGCTCATAGTTGGTGTTCTTTAATCCTTTGGTTAGCTTCACAGAGGTGACAAATTTTTGCCATTCGGGATTCATGTTGTTCACAAACTTTTAGTTCAGCTGAATATTTGGCATGCTCATTTTGATATTCCTCATGTCATTCACAAGCTTGTGGAATCTCACGTAATATTCAAAGACGCTTTGTTCTGGTTTCATCTTAAAGTGCTCAAATTCATCATACAGTTGTGATTCTCTGTCTTCCTTAGTCAATTCAGAACCTGAGAGAAGCATCTTTACATTATCCCAAACAGCCTTGGCTTCAGTGTTGTGATTGATCAACTTGTAGATATCTTTTGGAAAACCCTGAAGTATAATGTTTGAAGCCCTGATATCAGCATCATATCTCTTTTTCTCCTTATCACTGAGCAAATCATACGTCTTTGGTCTGTCCAATCCTAAGATCACTGTTCCATCCGCAGCAGTTTCAAGTATGTCTCTTGTAGTCACAATCTGATAAGGTCCTTCATCAATTGATTTGAGAATGTTAACCCCATTTTCCTTTCCCAAACAGTACAACCTAATTCGTTGAGCCCATGAGTCATAATCAGTTCTGTCAAGCATAGGTGGACGAGTATCTGATCCAGCTGCTTGAACGTCCTCAGCTACAGTGGAAATGATAGTAGGAACATTGTTAGACATGATTACAAGTTCTACGGGATTTTACTATTCTTTGATTAAACCGGGAAATTGATTCTTTCACGGGATTTTACTAAACCAAAAGAACAACCGTAAAAATCTAGCACGAAGAAGTGACAAGTCTCAATAGACAAGTAGCTAAACAGTCAACTCGCTTCAAAGACAAGTCGCTTAAAACTCAAGTCGCTTAAAGAAACAACTCGCTTAAAACCCAAGTCGCATAAAGAGTCAACTCGCTAAATAGCCAAGTCGCATACAGAGAAAACTCGCTTACCAACCAAGTTGCATAAACTAACTCGCTGCCAATACAACTCGCTTAATAGCCAAGTCGCTTTAGAACTCAAGTCGCTTAAAGAGTCAACTTGCTTAATAGCCAAGTCGCATAAACCAACTCGCTTCCAATAACAAAGCAACTCGCTTCCAAGAAATGCAACACCGTGGCTCAACTCGCTTCGTACACTTTTCAAAAACAACCACTTTATCAATAAAAAACAGCCAAACCACAATGATTCAAGCCTTCCAATTCAAAACCTAAACACATATGATGATCCTAAACACAAAAGTACAATCAAAATTCAAACTTTAACACTAGAAATTGATCAAATGATTCAAACTCTCCTAAACACTTATAACCCCAAAAACTTTATGAAATCCACCAAAACAAAGAGCATGAAAGATGAGTGATCAAACCATGGCTCTCTGATACCAATTGTTAGATATAGGATTTCACAAACACATCAAACCATATCCATATGGGGCGTATACAAATGCTTAGAGAGAGAAAGTCCTAGAGAGAGAAAGGGAAGAGAGTTGGGAACTATGTGAAACAAAGAAAAATAGTATTGAAGCTCCAACCCTCTACCTTGGGAGGTAGAGGGTATTTATAGTTTTCTTACAAGACTCGCCTCCTACGTGCTGTAGATCAGGCATACAGTGGGTAAAGACCCGTCCGTCCTCCACGGTGTTACTTAACTAAATACTAATTAATATTAAATGACTACGACTAAGAGCTTTCTAACGATTACATATACTTGAGGTGACCGACACTTTAATGACTGGATTTTCTAAATCCTAACAGAAAACTAACCTCGTTAGTGCTTAGGGATGATTATTGCTAAACGTTTGTGAACTTGTGGTGTTTATTGCTGAACGTTTGAGATAGGGATGATATCTGCAAAAATACACAAACCACAAGGATGATTTTTGCAGTTTACGCTTATAAAAAAGATATTATTTTTATAAGATAAATGAAGTAACTTTTTATTTTCAGAGATTATGAAAGATAATTTTTTTTATAATTTCTTATAAGTTCTGTCTGCCAAACAATGATTATTTTTTAAGTAGCTTTAAGTTTCAAAAAAATAAGTTTCCAAAACTAACTTTTATAAAGATGTTGGAGATTATATTTCACAAAATTACTGATTTTACACTTTTAATCCACAAGTACAACCAGTTTGCCAAACACTACTAAAAAAACTACAATTTTAATCTTTTCGGCAACAACATCAACATCAGTATCATCAACAACACTAGCAACACAAATAGCACAACACCAAAACCAGCACCATCAACATTTATTTTTGCCAAACGCACATGTATAACTTTACTAGTTTTTAACTCTCTGGATAGTCGTAGTTTGTAAATAATTTTCTTTTATAAATTATGTAAAATCTTTAATATTTATGTAGCTAAAATGCACTACGTGAAAGTGTTTATATAATTTTTTATTATTTATTAATATATATTAATATTTTTATAAATTTTTATTATCCGAAAGATTTGATTTTCTTTAACTCGTATAGTGGTGAGTTTGATGTTGTTAAAATTTAATTATTAATATCATATTTTAGACATTATATATATTTAATAGCACGTAATTACTTTTGAAAAAACTATTTTTCAGATATTCTTATTTAAAATTTAAGAGGTATTACTTGCTTTATTGTTACATGTACAGTCTTATTTTATATATTATCATCTCACAGTAACCCGCTGATCCGTTCTTTCATTTTGATATTTATATTCATGTTAAAAATAATTTTAGTTGTTTTTAATTTTTAACATCGTATACGAACAGGTTAAGCGTATGAAGAGAAATAATATGGGTCGTTATTGAACACAGATGTAGAAAAAAAAACTTTTACATATATCTTTACTTAATCTCATAAAAAGAAATAACATAAGTCGTTTGTATATGTACGATCTCGCATATTCATTTACAAGTCACAATAAGTAGTGATTTCATTTTGATATTTATAATTATTTGCATATGCATAAATTTAATATATAACGATAATAATATTTATAAATAAGAATATATGTGTTTTTTTTACAAGAAAAAGTGTAGAGTGCCTTTGTTAGATTTGTAAAGCTATTAAAAAATTCAGAAACTGATAAGTTTATTTAAATTCATATAATTATTTGAATTTAACAAATAATGTTTTACTGATTCTCCCTTTTTTTTATATATATTTTTTACAAAATCTACAAATGTATTTTTATATATTTTTATATGAGTTTTGCTAATGTGTGCCCACTGTATACATGTTTAGCTCTTTATATATGGAAGGTTCATGTTAATTACTATCAAATTTCTATTTAATCCGGGTAATTTTAGTGTTTAATTAATGTTCAATGAATGCATTTTTTGATATAAAAGGAAATTTTATGTTCATTAATTACATCTTATAGTGTGTCCAGTGGGCAGATATTAGCAAAACCCTTTTTGCATTGTTGGATGAAATTTGATTTTTGACCAAATTTAAGCCAACTTTGATTTTTATTGGCCAATAAAGAGGCTCTATTTCAAATTTGCGCCTTCTTATATGACGTAGAACGGAAATGTGTAACACAAAACCTTACAAAGGTTTTAGCAAATCACAAAGGATTTAAAGACAAAGTCTTGAATTTTATTGAATAACTGAATGAATTACATTAAACCCAAGCCCTATAGTTATAGGAAAGCCAAAATTGGGGAAAAAGAAAAGTAAAATCGTTCAAAACCGACTCTAAAACTATAATAAGGAAACTAACGCGAGTACGTGACTAAGTTGCGGCGTAATTGGAAATTCCAGCTACGGCGTAACTCTCTTAAATCTGAAAGAAGGATACTAAACATAACCTGTTACGGCGTAATTGAATAAATCAATTACGACGTAGTTTCGTCACAGAATGGACCAAAAGTTTTAACAAAGATTACGGCGTAATCATGGCTTCGAGGTTACGCTGTAGTTTAGCAATATCTATGTTTTCACTTGCCGGAACTTCTTACTACCCTCGATATGCTTCATGTACTCTTCTGCAAGTTCTTCAATCTTGTCCTCATCATTCCTCCCCACTTAGAAGAACTCGTCCTCGAGTTCTCTCCTTCATTCACATCATTAGGATAAAACTCATAAATATCCGACACATTGAAAGTCTTAAAAACACTCATAGTGTTTGGCAAATCCACCACATAAGCATTATCGTTAGTTTTCCGAAGTATCTTGTACGGACCATATTTCTTTGGTTGTAACTTGCTATATATACCAACTGGAAAACATTCTTTTCGAAGGAACACCATCACTTCATCACCTACTTTGGATAACTTAACACGCCGATGCTTATCCGAAGCGGCTTTATACTTAGCATTTGACTCGAAAATCTTAGCTCTAACAACTTCATGAGTAGCTTGAACCTCTTCCACCATTTTGTTTACTTGAAGATTCTTCTTGCCCGGTAAATCAATTAAATCCACCACTTTCCTTGGTGAAGTCTTGTAAACAATCTCAAATGGTTAAAATCGCGTTGAACTATGGACCGCACTATTGTAAGCAAACTCAGCTTCAACCAATGACACGTCCCAAAGTTTTGGCTTCATTCCACACAAACACCTAATCACGTTTCCCAATGTCCGATTAACCACTTCGGTTGACCATCCGTTTGAGGATTAGCGGTACTAATAAAGTTCAATGATGTACCCAAATGCCTCCAAAGTGTTAACCAAAAATGAGCAAGAAACTTACTATCTCGATCCGAAGTAATTGACTTGGGAATTCCATGAAAACGAACCACTTCTTGAAAGAACAACCTTGCAATATGCGCCGCATCTGAAGTCTTCTTACAAGGAATAGAATGCGCCATCTTGGAAAACCTATCAACAACAACAAACACGGAATCGACTCCCCGTTGGGTACGAGGAATTCCAGGTACAAAATCCATAGAAATATCCACCCAAGGGCTCTTGGGTACGGGTAATGGCATATAAAGACACGTGTGCAATACCCTTCCCTTCTTGGCACACAACACACATCTTCACAAATGAGCCCGCATCCCTCTTCAATTGAGGCCAATAAAATCGACTCTCCATGCTAGCAATAGTCTTGTCACGACCTAAATGAGCACTCAATCCACCCGCATGCACCTCTTTGATCAATTGACTCCTAAGTGAAGTCTTAGGAATACACAAACGATTACCCTTAAACAAATAACCATCAAGTACAAGAAACTCACCTCGATGTTGCTTGATTTCAATCTCCTCCTAAATATTACGAAAGTCTTCATCATTTGCATACAATCGTTTGATTGACTCAAAACCCACAATATCGTTGCTAATTGTAACAAATAAAGTAGTCTTCCTACTCAAAACATCCGCTACCTTATTACTTGCACCCGACTTATGCTTAATGACATAATTAAACTTTTCCAAGAAACTCGCCCATCGTGCATGTATCTTATTTAAGTGCTTTTGAGTTTGAAAATACTTGAGAGCTTGATGATCCGAATAAAACACGAACTCACGTTGAATCAAATAATGCTCCCACTTCTTCATAGCTTGAACAACCGCATAAAATTCTTGTTCATAAGTCGACCACTTTTGTCGAGCCTCATTTAATTTCTCACTATGAAATGCCATGGGTCTACCTTCTTGAGACAAAAAGGCTCCAATTCCGGTTCCACAAGCATTACATTATAATTCAAAAACCTTATCAAAGTTAGGCAAAGAAAGTACTGGTGCAGTTGTCAACTTCTCCTTGATAGCTTTGAAGGTTTCCTCCGCCTCATTTGTCCACTTGAACGGACCCTTCTTCAAACAATTAGTAATTGGCACTACTATACTACTAAATTTCTCACAAATCTCCTATAAAAAGTTGTCAATACATGAAAATTTCTAACTTTGGTCAAAGTCTTAGGTGAAGGCCAATCCCTAACCGCCTTAACCTTCTCGTCATCCACATGAATTCCATCCGAACTCACAATATAACCAAGAAACAAAAGTTTATTAGTAAGATAAGTGCATTTTTTTAAATTAACAAATAATTCATTTTCCGCCAAGGCCTTCAAAACCTTCCGTAAATGATCCAAATGCTCTTTCTCTGTTTGGCTATAGACCAAAATACCATCAAAATAGACCACCATAAACTTACCCATAAATGGCCTAATAACTTAAGTCATCAAGTGCATAAAAGTACTAGGTGTATTAGACAACCCAAATGGCATAACGAGCCAATCATACAACCTATCCTTCATTTTGAAGGCGGTCTTCCATTCATCACCCGGTTTAATCCGAATTTGATGGTACCCACTTCTCAAATCTATCTTACAAAACACCTTAGCCCCCGAAAGTTGATCTAACAAATCATCAAGACGTGGAATAGGGAAACGATACCTTGTCGTGATTTTTTTGATGGCACGGCCATCAACACACATCCTCCAACTTCCATCCTTCTTTGGTGTAAGAAGCGCCGGAACCGCACAAAGACTAATGCTTTCTTGAATATGGCCCTTTCTCAACAATTCTTCTACCTTTTCACGCAAGATATCCGACTCCTTAGTACTCATCCTATAGTGAGGAAGATTAGGCAAACTATCTCTGGGAACCAAGTCAATTTGGTATTGAATATTCCTCAACGGCGTTAAAGAATCCGGTGTATCATTTGCAACAATTTTACTAAATTCTTCAAGCACGGGCTTAATTACTTCCGGAATCGCACTTTCCATACCATCTTCAACCCCCTTCACAACCAAATCATAAGAAACCCCCGTTTCCTTCCTTTCGGCTTGAAACCCCTTTGGCGAGGAAACCATAGTCACCAAAGTTTTGCCATCCATCATCTTTCCGGGAGAATTAACACCTAAAGGCAACATGGCAATAGTTTTCCCACTCCATTTAAACAAATACATATTCGACTTACCTTGGTGCGTAGCATCCACGTCATGTTGCCATAGTCGTCCTACAAATTTCGGTCACCTTAATTGCCGGTCCCTTCTTAATCCACCCAATTTGATATAGGTTTGGATGAGGCTCGGTTAGTAGCTTAAAAGCTTTAACCAAGGCGTTAGACACCAAATTTTCGCTACTCCCTCCATCGATAGTAATAGAACAAATCTTCTCCTTAACCAAGCACTTAGTTAGAAAAATTTTATTACGTTGCGAAGAATCAATAACCTTAGGCGAACACAAAGTCCGTTGGATGACACACGTGACTTGCTCAACCTCTCCATCTAAAGACTCGGTTAATAAGGATTTAAAACGTACGCTTTTAGGGGGTCATTTAAGCCCTATTTCGACACATTTTATATCTGTTACTACTTAATTTCGTTCCTTTTTACTATTTAGGTCTTTTGGAAGCAAAATACTGGAATGAAGCACATTTATATGAAAAGGAGCAAATGCATAAAGAAATAGGCAAAGTCAAGATCGAAGCCACTCAAGACTGATCAACAGTACCTGACGGCGTCCCATCCAAAGGGCGATGCCTTCCCTCTATGAAGACTTGATCAAAACATTCACGCGACGACTCAGTGAAAATTCTGGTCTTACAACCTGACAGCGTCACGCCTTAATTATGAAGGGCATCACTCACAGTTTTCACCTCAGACGGCCCAGATCTAGAATCAAGACGACGTCCCAACTAAAGACCGACGGAATCACAACTCTAAGGTGACGTCGTCCCATCGATGACTTGGCCCACACAAAATCCTAATGACGGCGAGCTGACGGCGTCCCATGCAAAAGGTGTTGCCGTCGCGATTGTAAATTTATATATATAATTCAATTTTTCTGTATTTTAAGAGGTAGACTTTTGGAGAAAGAACCCTAACTCAGTTGTAGTCCAACTTGAACCGTATTCGTATTTTACACATTGAGATAAGTTTGTTAATCCAAATTATCATTATGTCTATCCTATATTCGATTGATTGTGTGTATGCTTGCTTGTATATCATGTCTAGCTAAATTACTTGTGTATTCGCTTAGATCTATGAAACCTAGTTATTGATATTGTTAGGTTGTTTCTTATCTTAATTGAAATTGGCTTAGGAGTGCAACTAGGCATCTTCGTTGTATTTAATGCTTGAGTATGCTTTATGATGATATGGTTCATAGATGAAATAGCTTAGGCTTGCCGACTCCATGAGTCATATACAAGAGATAACCTCAAAGAACTAGGGACCACGCATAACCTACGATCTTTAGGAATACAACGCGTTAAGATAAAGGACGTGACAACTCAACCGACCAATAAAAGATAACTAGGGAGTAATAGTATCTAAGTGAACACATCTTTAATCATCATATGAGCACACCTCAATTAGACATAGCTACCCGTATTAATTAGATAATTAGACAATTATTAGAAGTAGAGTAATCGGTAGAAGTACCACCCCCAAACCAATTGCCCCGAGATTTTACATTAGCTTTCTAAAAAACCATAAAAAAGACAAAAAAAAGAATCATCCTCAACCCCACCTTCTCGTCATTATATTTCTTACTAGCATTCCTACTCCCCTAGAGAATGATATCAATCCCCGAGGCTTACCCCATACTACACAACAACGATTAGGTTCACTGCCTAGGAGGTTGAAAAACTTGCTCGAAGAAAAGGAAGTTTCCTTGACCCCGAATGAGCCTTCCACGCGCATCAAGTTTTTGGCGCCGCTGCCAGGGAATAGAATAGAAAGTTAGATCTCTAGCTCGTTTAGGTTCCCTTGCTTGATTCCTATCAAGTAAGATTTTTTATCATTTTCAAGTAGCTTCCTTGTAGTCTATCCCCCTTCTTCGTGTTTTTGTTCGTAACCTTATCACTTTTCATCATGGAAGGTGATAACCCACAAACAAAAATTCCCCATCAAACAACGATCCACCATTTCCCCCCACCAGCACCCTTCGACAGCTCAGGACCCGTAGTTCCACCAAAACCCTTCTTGATCCCTTTGTCGAACCCCGATAGAGAGCTGTATAAACGAAGAAGAGCCCTCCGTGAGTCGGAACCACAAGGACCCACCCTCGATTTTGATGAAGCCATGACTGATGAAGAGTCCACACATTCCCCAAATCCTCATGAAGCTATCATCGACGATAATCTGAGCCTACATAGCGAGGAAGTCCCCGCTACTCCTGTCAATGAACACATCAACGAACCTAAGGCCAAAATCCTCAGAGATTATTCTTCTCCTACCTCATCTGGATTTACTAGCGCCATATTCTACCCTTTCGAACAAATCAATGAGGTGTTGCATGCTACCGACATTTGGCTTATCCAGAATGCGTGTCAATTTCACGGATCTCGCAGCGAAAACCCAATTCACCACATTAAATTTTTTTTGAAATTTGTGGATACTATTTATGCTGACGGAGCATCTCAGGAGACATCTAGACTCCGGTTTTTCCCATTCTCTCTCCAAGGAAAGGCCAAAGAGTGGCTCGATAAGCTACCTCAAAGGTCTATCTTCACTTGGGAACAACTCTGTAATACCCCAACCCGGCAAAGGTAGAAGTGTCACATTCTGGTGTCATATCAGAACATACAAATAAAATTTTACAAGCGGAAGCATTATAAAATAAATTACCAAGTCACATAACGGATGACTTACAAAGAAAATACAAAATCCAATATGTCCAAAACGAAATAAACTCTAAAAACAATATCTCTTCAAATTAAATCCAAAATGATAAGTTAGCTAAGGTCGGTCTACTCGAATAATCCAACTCTCAGCCCAACAAGCCCATCTTCAAACCTAAAAAGCTTCCGCAGGAAAAGAAATGCGGCTGAGCTTAAAAAGCCCAGTGAACAGATATAACAAAACGAAAGCTAAACGAAATCAGAGATACAAATGAAACAAGGAGACTGATAACAAGGTCGCAACGAAAAGAGAACAATTAGTCAATAAGGATCCAGCAGAACACAATTATACAGATATCCAAAATGAACAGATAACAAGGAGAACGAAGCAAAGCAAGGCATCCACGACATATATATAATCACATATAAGCAGACAGACATACAAGTACCGAAACAAAATCAAACATAGCAGACGTCGCATTCACTCAACATAGGAATAACATGCAATCAAATTAGGAAATCAAAATATAATTAAGCCAAATGAAAAGACTAAAAGCAAGCGAAAGCAATTAATTAAGAAGTGAGCATGGCAATTACACAAGACAAATAACTCACAGATTAACAACGTAATAATATCATAATGGATATAAGCATGGCAGGTCGTCAATTAGCAATAAGACAACAATGGATAATCATAGACCACGAACATAATTTAAACTGAGGTATCCACAATAAACAGATAAATCAACTGGTTACACTCAAGCATTATCACCAGACCAATCAAAATTCGCATAACAATAAGATAACATATATTCCGATAACAACAGTTAAATCATATGATCGCATAAAAATCATCTCATAGCAGGATGAACAATAATCACATAGAACATGTAACCGCACAATCAAATTCAATAATGATATAATAACCCGGTACGTGAATGGAACGATAATATGAAGTAGCGGAATGAGAGTATGACAGATCAATGCAATGGAATGTATATCATGGTAGTAGAGTAAGTCACGTAAGGGTACTGAGTAAAGGGCAGTCAATACAGAATATGGTGCATTGGAGAAATACAGAAGGTACAATATAGGTATATCAAAAGTGTAAGGTTTGTCAGAAATCTATCCCGAGCCAACAATACAATACAATACAATCAATAGTGGCATTAGCAGCCCAATATCCAATAGTAGCCATTGTATTCGGAGGGGTGACCTCGGAATACCAATACAATAGGAGGGGAGACCTCAGTAACCAATGGAGTAGCTAGCTCCCAGACTGTGAGGGGGTGTATTGCACACACGCACCACATCACCAATACAATATCAATATCAATCCAATACAATACAAATCTAGGATGCATCCATACGCCCCTGCAGAACAATAGTGGCCATAACAATAACAATGAAGCGCGCATAATCAATACAATATAGGGACGGTGTGGAACATCACTCAACCACACTAGAGTCATGCCATTGGTGCATCAATGACACAGACATGGAACCCCCATGCCTAGTTAATGGCTCGGGTATCAAACTGACAGGTCAGACCAAAGTTCAAAGTGTAGCAATGTATATGTCTTCATAAGCAAAGGTGCAATATCAATAGTTCACAATTCAGAGGTTCATAACAATAGTTCAGTATCAAGGTCCAATATCAATATTTTAATATCAAAGGTTCAATATCCGAGGTTCAATATCAATGGTTCAATAGCAAAGGGTCAATAGCAAAGGGGTCAATATCAGAGGTTCAATAGCAGAGGAGTCAATAGCAAAGATTCAATATCAATAGTTTAATAGCAAAGCAAATGTTCAATATCAATAGGTCAATAACAGAATGGCAAGAGATCAAAGATGCAAAGAGACCATGAGAAACCTTCATAAACTTAGGAGTTACAAATGATAAATGGTAGATTTAAAGGTTTATTATGATAATTAATCTATTTGAGGGTTTATATGATCATAATTCAAAGTATATGGTTTATATTGTAAATATATTAAAGGGTAGGGTTTAAATGTAATTAAACCTTAAAGTTCTCATTTTACTTTCCAACTTTCATGCATACGTTTAATATAAAAGGAAAGAACCAAGTTTTAAAATTATGATCGACCAACTTTAAGCTCGCTCGCGGTTCATATGATTAACATTTACGACCAAGTAAATACACATTACTACTAACACCAGACTCAACTACCCCGACACGCTTTCAAAACACAAATCGGTTCACACATAAATCCCGCGATCGCTCTCAAAGTCACCCCACAAGACACCTTGCATGCCATTTTTATTTAGTAGTTTTTTTGTACCATATTGACTATAATGTAGCAATTGAATTATTTTCAACCAAGATGTTTAACCTTGTACAAATTATTAATAATTGCTAAGATGTTTGCATTTGCTTCATTTAATTGTTTTTCTTATCATACTGTAGTCCCACATTGGTTATTTTTACGTAGTTTGTTAAAACGACATACATCAGATGCTACCCTTGACATCATACCCATTTTTAACCATATCAGTATACATGTTCATGCAAAGTTACTAAGTTAATCTTCATGCCTTCAACACCATGCACATACACACGCATAACCATGACCACACACAAACAATTATACTCCTAAACCATGCATTCGTGACCCACATTAAACAACCAATAACATGACTTGATTACCCTTTTTATTCAGATTGAAAATGCTTTCAAAGACCTTATACGCATTACTGAAGGTCACACATGAAGTCCACTTGACAACAATTTTTTTAACGAGACATATATACAGTTTGAGAAAAGGTTTAACAACTTCTTGGACTACCCAATACCACCTACGCAAGAACAAAAATTCGATCATAACCATAACGAGACGACAACAGGTTTATGAACTCCCTTTTTAACACGATTACCATATCCGTTGTAAGCCATTTAGATGCGATTAGTACAAGTTTATATCAATCCTTTGTGTGCTCTTTTTAGATGTCGAGACCCTTACCCCCAATTCAGAATTTATGCGCCCCTCAAAACAATTAAACGAAACCCTTATTTCCTTGATCCAAGTCGACCCAAAACAATATCAAGTACATACACGTTTTTATCTCATTAAGGCTTGACACAACCAAAGAACCATACCCGTCGAGGGTCCAAGATCAGATTTAATACCAGTATTTACACGACACAATTAGAGTTTCATACCATGATTTCATGCAACTATTTTACTTGATAAATCCTAATCTCTTTTAACATTTTATGTGACATGATATATGGTATAAGACATACGCATGGAGTGACACACACACGACCAGATTCATGCAGAAAAAGAGACGAGACAAGGGTCACAAGGCTTACCTTTGTAGCGTATGGAAAAGAAAAGGAAGAAACAGGTTCTAGCAAAGCAAACCAAGACCCTTCTGGTGTCCTAAAAACCACGACAGCAGCAACACCTCAAAACCCATGATCAAACAAGACTCCTTTCGAACCAATACTCGTGATTACAGCAGCCTCGAGCCTCCTTTTTGATTTATTTTAGTCGACAGAAAAATGGGAGAGGGAAACAAAACTTTTGCCGTCACTTTAGTACTAGGGTTTTGTGATTTGTTAGATTAGGTAAATATGGTAGTGAATAAATGAGGGAGTAAGTGGGACGTTTTCTTGGGATGATAGGCGTTTCATTAGGCCGAATTTAGGGGGAGGGTGAGACCGAAGTTATGACAATTTCAATTTACCGTATTTAGTTGTTGTATTTAAATTATAATTATCTAGTATATCTTTCATATATTTTCCAAATAACAATTTAATGTGTGACGTAAATATAATTCGTGAACATAAGTACGATAGCCTTTCGAAACTCGTATATGTTTCAAGTATTTAACGTCTTCAACGGGGTTGACGCGTTTACGAGTTTTCATAATTATTTAGCTAGAGGGCATTATGGTCATTTTACACGTTTACGATTTTTATGGTTTTACAAACTCACTACCAAGTTCACCAAAAATTTCTTTCCTCCTGGAAGGACTGCAGCCATCAGGAGCGAAATCCTTCATTTCCGTCTTTTATGATAATTTCTTTGGTTGCTTTTCCAAATCTTTTATGATAATTTCTCCTGCGGTGATCAAAAAGGGATTGACTTCTCGACCGGCAGAAAGATCTCCAATTTCAGTGCGGAAGAAGGATGTGACTGCATTGAGGAGTATGTTCAAGACCAAGACAACACTTGGAACGAGCCGACAACCGTAATGAGTGTCTCTGCTACCTCGTACAAAAACCCATTATCTCTCGATGGTCTGATGAAGAGGGCACAAGAGAAGCTCGCATACCTCACAAAGTCACAAGTGCCTAAGAGATTGTTTAACCCATACCTTATATACGGCATTTGTGGAAAGCCACACGAGAGCGATGACTGTGACGATGATACACACCATGAGCAAGCTATCCTTTCCAGCCATGACATCTATGGTGACCCTTCCCTCCTTGTATTTTATCAGAACAATGATTACACTCTTTGGGGTAATCTAAAAAGGAAAGCTGAGGGGGAAGAGGGTCCCAAATACACCACCCGTGATACCTTTGAAGAAGAGCTCAGGAAATTCATCATGGAAAAAGAGATGCTTTTAAAGGGCCTTGAAGGATTCATTCAAGAGCAATAGGCTGAATTAGAAAGCCAGTTCGCCGAACTCCACAAAAGGATAAGTGAACCTGGTCTAATCTTGCATGATCCAACCTGTGCTATCACTACTTGATCTGGAACCAGTACAAAGGACCCAACATACCCGGTTCAAAATTCCACTACCAATGAGCCTGAGTTAGACAAGGAGGGAGCACCTGAACCCCCTCCAACCTTTCACAACCCCCTCCACAACCATCTACACACGTCCAACATTTAAATCTTACACGGATTCCTTATCCCTCGCATCTAAAGAACTAGAAGGCCGAAGAAGACAATAAAAGATTGTTGTCTTACTTCAAAGGAGCCGTCGTTACCATCCCTCTTCTTGATGCATTCTGCCATCTCCCTAAACATAGCACATATATCAAAAGATTACTCTCAAATCGGAAGAAGCTTCAAGGGTTAGTGACATTAGGAGAAGAATGTTCAGTTATCATCCAAAAAAGCCTACCCAAAAAGAAGAAGATCCGGGTAGTTTCACCATTCCTTGCTCTATAGGAACACTCTCTATGAAAAACGCCATAGCATATCTTGGGGCAAGTATTAACTTAATGCCTCACTCCTTATTTCTCAAGCTCAAATATTCAAGGCTGAAACCGACCAGAATGAGTATTCATCTAGCTGATCGATCAATCAAATATCCCATTGGAGTTTTTGAAAATGTTCTAGTAAGGGTAGGAGAGTTCAAGTTTTCGGTTGATTTCGTGATCTTAGAGATGGAGGAGGATGACTCAGTTCCGATAATCCTTGGGAGACGATTCTTAGCCACAGCTCGCACCGTAATCAATGTTCATGATGGCAAACTCACTTTACGAGTGGGATCCAAGAGCTTAACCTTTGACATCAAGGATACTATGAGCTGTCCTTCCTCTTACGATCATCACATATATTTTGTTGAAGAAGTTGATGAATTTGTTGATGAAATAGATAGTTGTATTGATGAGTATCTGGTAAACGGGTTCATGAATGCCGACAACAACATGATGTACAATGATGGAGAGAGAGAGAGACTGAGGTGGTTGAAGCCGTTTCCTTTTATCCATGTAAGGCAGAAATTGAGCCTCTTAACCTTTAAAAGCAGGAAAATAAGCTAAAACTATCAATCAAGGAACCCCCTACCTTAGAATTGAAAGATCTCCCAAGTCATCTAGAATATGCCTTCCTTCAAGGAGCGGATCAACTCCCTGCTATCATAAGCTCATCCCTAACCACTAAACAAAGAAAGAAGCTCCTAAAAGTTCTAAGAGAGTACAAGGGAGTGATCGCATAGAGTGTTGTTGGCATTAAGGGAATTGACTCTACTTTTTGCACTCATAAAATTCTTATGGAGGAGAACTACAAACCAACCGTTCAACCTCGAAGAAGAGTAAACCCCAATTTCAAAGAGGCGGTGAAGAAGGAGGTCATCGAGCTCCTCGATGCTGGCTTAATTTACCTCAAAGAAAAGTTTTTGATGCCGGATTCTACTGGCCTACTGTATTCCGCGACATTAAGAGGTTAGTTCAAACTTGTGATGCATGCCAACGATCAGGAAACATCTCAAGAAGGGATGAAGCACCTCAAAACTACATCCAAGTCTGTGAAATATTCGATGTTTGGGGTATCGATTTTATGGGACCTTTTCCATCATCCGGAGGAAATGAATACATTCTAGTTGCCATTGATTATGTGTCCAAATGGGTGGAGGCACAAGCCCTTAGGACTAATCATGAAAGGGTAATTATTCATTTTCTCAAAAAGCTCTTCGCACGATTTTGGATTCCCAAGGCATTGATTAGTGACAGAGGGACCCATTTTTGCAATGCTCAAATGGAAAAGATAATGAAGAAGTATGGTGTTCCGCACAGGTTTTCTATGGCATATCATCCCCAAACAAATGGGCAAGTAGAAAATACAAATAGGGCATTAAAGCGAATACTCAAAAAAATGGTCCACCAGAACAGAAAAGATTGGTCATTCAAACTAGATGAGGCATTCTGGGCATTCAGAACGGCTTATAAAAAGCCCATCGGGACAACCCCTTTTCGCTTAGTGTACGGGACAACCCCTTTTCGCTTAGTGTACAGGAAAGCATGTCATCTCCATAGAAGTGTTGTGTCAAAGGCATTAGTGAAGGATGCTGAAAGAGTCAAGACGAAAGCATTAGTGAAAAGTGCTTAACATCCGTGTCAAAGGCATTAGTGAAGAATGCCAAAGGAGTCAAGATGAAGGCATTAGTGAAAGGTGCCAAACGTTCGTGTCAAGGGCATTGGTGAAGGGTGCCTAGAATTCAAGTCAAGTGGCATTAGTGAAAGATGCCAATGGTGTATAATCGATGAGGTGAATCGATGTATGATATGTGTCTAAAAACACATATATTTTATGCTATATAAACCCACAAAAACAACCAAAAACACACAAATGACTCTCAAAATGACACAAATTCATAAAAATGTGTTTTTATGTGATTCAGGTACAAAAGATTGAAAAACAAGTGAAAATTGATCAATTTCACAACAATTGTCGTTTTCAGTCCCTGGAGTTACATAAATTGTCAAAAC
The DNA here is from genome assembly GCA_019973895.1 of Chrysanthemum seticuspe. Taxonomy (NCBI): domain Eukaryota; kingdom Viridiplantae; phylum Streptophyta; class Magnoliopsida; order Asterales; family Asteraceae; genus Chrysanthemum; species Chrysanthemum seticuspe. The sequence goes on along the minus strand of BPTQ01000003.1, from coordinate 97,956,584 downwards.
TAGTCCCTAAATGTTTTAAATGAATGAAAAGTCAACTTAAGTCCTTGGGAAACCAAAAATATTCACAAATGATCCCTGGATAAAAGTTTACACATATTGGCAATTTTTACTCCTCAAGTTACAAAATTGGCAAAATAGGTCCCTGGGTATTCAAAAATGGAAATTTTACAAAATATACCCTTGTACTATTCATGAACTTACAAAATGGAACAATTTGATAACTTTTGGGAAATTACAAAACAAGTCCCTCAAATATCCAAATTTACAACTTTGGTCCTTTAACTTTCAAAAATGACAAGTTAGGTCCCTAAACTTTCAAAGCTTGTCAATAATGGTCCCTTGAAGCTAGTTTGGAAAATTACAGGTTTGGTCCTTGGAGATTTCAGATTTACATAACAAGTCCTTATCAATACTTATCAAAGACTTGTCAAAATGAGAATAGACCCCTGCCATTTAAACCTTTTTTGGACCCCCTGTCACTTTTCTGTTTTTGGACCCCTGGTCAGTCAACCAAAGTCAAACAAGCAGGATATGGCGCCCACTGGCTTATCTTCTTCTCCACTTGCCTCTGCACCTCTGCAACCTCACCAATTCACACTCACCAATGCCTTATCTCTTCAAAATCACCAACCTCATCATTATAAACCCACCCCCCCCCTAGTTCCTAGCTCAGAAGTCAACAGAAGTCAAAAACCACTTTTCCCGCCAAATTGGAAAAGTGGCCAAAATCCACAGAACTCACTCATTGGCTAAATTGGGTGGTGGGATTTGATCTAAAGGACACGTGGAGAGTTTTGAGGTATAAAAGAAGGAAGAGAGACAGAGAAGACTTCACCTTTGGATTAGCCATTGGTCTCGTAGTGTACTTTTTTAAATGCTTTCTTTAATTTCTTGTCATTTTAAAGTTTCAATGTTGTAGTTTTCATCAAATTAGTGTAATGAAATGTTATTGCCAGTTTAATGTTAGCTTAATTTCATTTTCAAGATTTTGCTTAATTTCCTTTCATTTTCAAGTCATCTGAATTTCATGTTATCTAGATGTTTATTGGTTTCTATAGCTTTCCTAAGCTCTTGACAAAAGCTCACAAAGCTTTTAGAACCATGAAACAAGCTAGACTTTTTGAATTAAGAAAAGTACTAAAAAAGCTAAAAAAGTCAATGATAGTCAACTTGGGATCTCAATAAGCAGTTCTGGGGTATGGAAGCTAAACTAGATGGACTTCTGGTTTTTAGCTTATTGACAGTAAGCTAGAAGTGGTCTCTTTACCTTGGTACTCAGTTTTCACTTTGAGCATTTGTAAGTTCCATTTTTACCATTTTTACCCTTTTACTGTTTTAATACTTCTAGTGTTTTGATTTTCTTGTTTTCCTGTTTCTTTGTTGTTGTTTGATGTTATTATAACATAATATTAGCAGTTTGTTCATTGTAATTCACTTGTGCTTAAAATTGAAAAGTACTCAATTGAAATTCAAATTTGACAAGTTTGTATTTTTGGTCTGAGTTCTTGATGTTTATTGCTCAAATGGTCTTAATATGTGATAATATTATGTATGGAATCTGGTTTAGACTCAAATTCAGTTAAACCTTTGAAGTTCATGTTACAAATGAAAGTTAAAGGGTTGTTTGGAATTGCTGATTAACTAGACCTCCAGTGTTTGCTTGTTGTTGTTTATTGTTGTTTTACATCACAATAGTACCTAATAGCTTAGATATGTCATAATATTCAGTTCTTGTTTCAATAAAGTCAAATTTCCTTTTAATTTGTTCTTACAGTTTACTGTCATAGATTTAGGTTGCCAAATTCATAGTTTTAGCTTATAAGTATGTTATCTAGCTTACTTTAGTTTCAATATAGCTTAATACATCATGTTTAATCAGTACTTTAAGTTTTAAATTCATAATAGTCAACTTTTCAGTCTTTGTAAAAAGTCAAATTTTCATTTGGGTCATTTTTGATTAAAATAGATCTTTTTAGTGTGAGCTTAATATTGTGTTTTAGCTTAAAATCTCTTAGGGTATTAAAATTTGGTTGCCAAACAAAAATACAAAAATATTAATTCTCTGTTAATCAGCTTTCTAAGTGCTTATTTTCCATCTTATTTTGAGTACCTAGTCTGTTTGCATGCCCTGCACCACAGTTATGGTGTCAAGTTCACAAGCTTGCATAAGCTTGTGAACTTGACCCTAGCTTGTGCATTTGGCTTCTTTATGTAGCCTTTGTGGTCTAGTTTTTATATGTTTGCTTATTTTTCAGTTTTCAATTTATTTGCCTAGCTTAATCAAACCCATCTTTTTGTCCCATCTCACTCCCTCCACTGAAGCAAACAGTGGAGGTGGAGTGGTTTCATTAAGCTCTTAACAAGCTCCTTAATGGGCTTGAGCTTGTGACTCTTGGCTTTTCAAAAAGCCAAGCAGTCCATTTCAAGGCCTCAAAATAAGTTGAGCTTGTTGAGGCTTGTTTGATAGGTTAAAATGAGGTTTCCTGTTTGCTCACTCACAACAAATAACTGTGAACACAGTTATTTTACACCATTTCCTTGAAACCTTTTATAAGCTCATTTGTGATCTTAAGCCTGTGTGGCTTGGCTTTTTAGGAAGCCTAGCAACCAAACTTCATGATCATGTGCTTAAATTTTAGTTTGTAGCTTATCTTCTTGGGCTGCATACAGCTTTTATCTTGTCCCAAAACTCAGCATTCACTGACTCAGTGAATGCTGAGTCAGTGATATGGACCCATCTTCATAAGCCTCTCCAAAGCTCATCAGTGGGTCCCACTTGATGAGCTTTGGCTTTTTGGAAACCCAACCAGCTTAGCTTGCTTCCCCAATTCCTATTTTGGCATGATAAGCTTATTCTCTTAGCTTATTTTGGCATTCAAATGGTTTGCTTGTCTGTTGGTACTTCTGTGCACAGGAATAGCTTATTAGCTTATTTGAGCTTATAAGTTAATTCTTGTGCACATGTCTGTTTATACTTGGTCTTTTGGTTTGTACTCATGTTCCTTTTCCTTTCTTTTGCTTAGTACAGTTTTGTTTTAAGCTTGTTTATAGCTTATGACTTCACTGTGAGCATCAAGCTCAACTGAATGAGTCATAAGCTCTTATACAGCTTATTCCTTGGTTTGTAAAGTTTCATTTTCATTATAAATGTATAATATCAGTAGTACATTAAGCCAGAAAACAGAAAAGCCCAGAAAATAGCTTTTGCACAAGTTTTAGCTCCTAATGGAAGCTTTTGGCTTTTTAAGCCTACTGTCATGGAAATAAGCTCCCACAGAGCTTATTTCCAAGTTTTGAAAAAGTTGTTTTTATAAAAGTTAGTTATTTTAGCTTATTATAGAGTTTTGCAAAAAGAAAAATCAAAAATAAAAATGTTTTGCAAAAAGGGTGGAGGCAGGCTCGAACCTGAGACCTCCACCCCTTTGAGAGTGATAGGAGTGTGTACCTGTACCAAATGCGCCCTTGGGTCTTTCTCGTCATAACCTTGCACTCTTTTCCTCTTATATACATTTTGGGCAGTAAGCTTATTAAGCTTACTTAGCTTATTTGTAGCTTATTTAGTATAGCTTTTTCCAGTTTTTTATTTTTAATAAATTTGTATTAGTATAAAGTATTTTCTATAAAAGTTTCAGATTTTTCTCTTTTGTCTTAGTATTTTTAAATAATTAATTAGTGTTTAAACTTATTTAATTCATAATAAAAAATATAAAAGTCAAAAAAATATAAATCTTTTTTCTAAAATTTTCTTTTGTCTTATATTTTGTAAAAATATTATTTTTACACTTGTAGGCCTTTTATTTCTTAAATTTTACGTTTTGTCTTGCGCTCCAGCGCCGTTTTTGTAAATAACGCTCGTTTTAGTTTTAAGTTACGTTTTTAAATAATTTGAGTCTACGTTTTAGTTAAGATAGTTTATTTGAGTGATTTTATTTTATATTTCATAAACGTTCATCATTGTAAATATAGTGATAGCGTTTATTTAATATCTTTTATCTTTTTACCTTTTTTAATTTGCATTTAAGTCGCTAAGACATGCAAATCCCTACTATAGTTATAATCGTTTTTAGGTTTCTGATTGTACGTTTCTTAATTGAAATAGCTGTGACAGAGCTATTACTATTCACATTCAGTGTTAGTCAATCAGATTCCTGTTTTTGTACATTCTATATCATTTCAGCATTCACAAGTCATTGTATGTGGAACATCTTGCCTCACCAGGACATAAACGATCCAAGGATATTTTAATCCTTGGTAAACTTGCATTCTCTCCCGGGCTGTCGCCCTTTTATCATCTGTTGCTTGACGGAGAAATAAAAGATGGGTGGTCCGGGAGGAATCAAATTTTGGCGCCGCTGCCGGGGAGCAGTGCTAATAGTCTTACGTTTAGCAGATTAGTGATTTGGATACTCACTCTTTGTTTATACCATCCATCTGTATATGTTTATATTTTCTTATCCAAAAATACCAAAAATACTCTTCTCATTCCTCTTATTCGTTGATTCTATTTCTCTTACCCTCTTTTGCCGTTTAATTCTATTCTTCGTATCCTCTCAACCATTTGATTCTCTTCTTAATCCTCTATATGTTTAATTCTTATGTCGGCATTCGTCAACTTCATCGTCAGATATGTGTGTGAGCGGTGTGGAGGTCCTAGTTCAAGCGAATTTTGCAATTCGTGCGAATTATCCATCAAAAATGCTTTTCTAAGTTGTTTCGACCACCCGCCACAACCTGAAATACATTCTAATCTTGACAAACCAGTTCAAACGTCGGAGCTACCCCAAGCACCCATCGAGGATTACGAGGACAACCTCTTTGAATCTAGAGCCCGTAATCTAATCGAACAAATTCAAACCGATGAAAAAAGGTCGAGAATTAGAATTGATTACGATGAACCCGTTCAAACACCGGTGACTAGCAAGAATGACTTGCCTAATCTTCACGTTTCTCAAGAACCAGAACCGGAGACCATAACGGAAGTGGTGGAAATTGCTAGCTCTCAGAGCACACCACTTGTCCCACCTCCTGATCTTTCTGAATGTTCTTCGAGACTTGATAGTCATCCGGATCACCATGTTGGTTTTGTTGATTCTTTGGATAAACCGATTCCTCTTCATAACTCTCAAATGCAATCGTTTATTCCTTGTGTCGGTTGTGGTGAGCCTCTTTATGGTTCACCCTGTCGTTGGTGTACATGTGTACAATGTGGTAATGATATTCATAATGGGAGTTGTTTGTTTTGTGGTTCGAGGAATTCATTTGATTATGATCCTAATCAGAACTCATTTAACGACTCCTCAAACTTTTCCAATTACCCACCACAGCCCGACTATTCTTCATATAATCAACATACCTGCTGTGAATTTTGTGGAGGTCCTCACCAAGGATTTGAGTGTCAATCCGGAAACACGTTTGTCTATGAACAGTTTTCCGGCGATGCTCAGAACTTTGGATATGACCAAAATCCATATGATTCACCAGTCCAGACTCAACAGTTTTACTGTTGTGAGTACTGTGGAGGTCCCCATTTCAGCTCTGATTGTCAAACAGGGAATCCATTTCCTTGTAACAATTACGACTATCCATATCACGACCAACCTCCACAGCACCATACGGTTCAAACTCCACCTGAGCCGTTGTCTCATGAAATCTCCCAGGATCTTGAAACCGCAATGAAATCACTTAATGATATGATGCAAAACTTCAAGGATCAAGTGAGTGGTGAAAAGACCATGGGAGAATTGCTTGCCGAAGAGCGAGAAGAGCGAAAGGCCCGCCAATCTAGGGAAGAATCATTAGTCCTAGAGCAAGCAGCTCTAAGACGTTCCCAATTTCTGAAGGCAGCTCTTTATGATGATGACGAGGAGAGTTTTTATCCTTTTATAGATAATACTTCTCAACTCCCTCAGTCAGTTGATATCCCAGCAGTTGAGATTCCATCTCAAACAACTGCTATCACACCCGAAGCTCCCACTCACTCTCTGACCATGGGGGACGAGCATCTTGACACTGTTCCTGAAAAGGAATCGGACGAATTCATAAAGTCTAGTGTTGAGAACCTTGTCCCAATCCCGAGAGAGTCACAGGGAACTTCTGATCATGTGTGTGATTCTATCACCCCTCTTGAGTGTTCAAAAAATCATTTTGAAACTTTCTCCGATGTTAGCGACGATTGTACTTCTCATGGAAACATCGAGTATGTTGAGGCATCACTCTCACAGTCTGATGCTGATCATCATCTTGAGGAGTTCACCGATGAGCTCACTCACACCAATCCACTTTCATCAGAAAGTAGTGATAATCTTTCTGATTTCAAAGTTGATCTGGGAGAGACTGAAAGTCTCCTTGATAATGATCGTTCACTCACTTCTTATCCCAACAGTCCAATTGAGAATGTTAATCACTTTGTTCCTGAAACATTCAAAACAACTCTCACTAATCCTCTATTTGAATTCAACCCTGAATTCACCTTAATTTCTGAGAATCCACTCTTTGATACTCAGATTGAGGATAGTGATGAGTCTACAGTGGAACAAGAATCCACAACTAATCCTCTATTTGAATTCGACTCTGAATTCACTTTAATATCTGAGAATCCACTCTTTGATACTCAGATTGAGGATAGTGATGAATCTACAGTGGAACAAGAATCCACAGATTTACATCTTGTGATTGATTCTCTTCACGAGGAGTTCGCCGGTGAACTCACTCATATCATATCTCCACTGGAGTATGATAACTCCCAATTTGATCATGACACACCCGAGATTTGTCTTGATCACATAAGCTTAAATGATGAGATTCATAATCCTGAAATTATGGATCCTCCTATGGATGAAGATGATGAGTTAGTCATGATATTTATCATGATTTTCTTTCTCTTCTTCACCTATCCCGTGGCTTCTCCTGTTCTTCACTCCTTTGGGAATGAAGACATTATCTTTGACCCAGGCATTTCCATGTACCATTTGTGAGCCGGGTCTGTCTGTCTGTATCTCATCGGTGTGGAACTTTCATGTACTTCAATGTTTATCCAAACATCTTGAATGAAAGTCCGATGGAGATTGTTTCTTCCACTTACTTCCCCATGAACCAATTAATTCGGGGTCGAGTCAAGCTAGCGACTCGGTAATCAAAAACAGTAGCTTAAACATGGGTTTTCACCCGTGTGTACCACCCTAGTGTGGGGGAGATGCCCCACACGTTGTATATAGATCTAAAAAATGAATGAAAATTGTAAATATTAAAAAAAAAAAAAAAAAAAAAAAAAAAAAAAAAAAAAAAAAAAAAAAAAAGAGAATAATTGTTGTGTTTCTACACTTAGCTAGGTTTATTATCTTTTTACGTTCTAAGTTTCGGCATTACAGCCGGTACTTTGAATATTGAGGACAATATTCATTTCTAAGTGTGGGGGGGAAATTCTGGCGAATTTTGATCATAAATGTACCCTTTTAGTCCCTTTTTCCCCCAAAATGGCCAAATTTAAAAATTTTTTTTAGTGGAAGTACTATGTACTAAACACAACAAATGGTAATCAGTCCACCATGTCTAACCCACATAAGGATTGGCTAATCCAGGAGCAAACGGCTCTTGGTAAAGATATCTCAAATCCGTTTATGGCTTACAATTTGCCCAAAATTGTATGGTATTCAGCTCACCATATCCTAAAAAGTGAAGAGTTGGCTAGCCCGCAAGATTATGGCTTGTGGTAAAGGCAGTGGAAAATCCATAATTGGTAATCAGCTCACCAAAGATAATACTGATAATTTATCTAAGAGTTGGCTAGTCCAGAAGGGTACGGCTTCTGGTAAAGACTAATCAAATCCGTTTACAGCTTATGATTTGCTCAAAATCATTTGGTTATCAGTGTACCAAAGTTCTTACTTGAACTGAAACATTTGGCTACTCCAGAAGTGATGGCTTTTGGTAAAGAGTTTTTCAAATCCATTAAGTTTTAAATAAAAGATTGCTAGGGACTAGCAATAGTTCAGTGTGGGGGATTTGATATGTGTCTAAAAACACATATATTTTATGCTATATAAACCCACAAAAACAACCAAAAACACACAAATGACTCTCAAAATGACACAAATTCATAAAAATGTGTTTTTATGTGATTCAGGTACAAAAGATTGAAAAACAAGTGAAAATTGATCAATTTCACAACAATTGTCGTTTTCAGTCCCTGGAGTTACATAAATTGTCAAAACTAGTCCCTAAATGTTTTAAATGAATGAAAAGTCAACTTAAGTCCTTGGGAAACCAAAAATATTCACAAATGATCCCTGGATAAAAGTTTACACATATTGGCAATTTTTACTCCTCAAGTTACAAAATTGGCAAAATAGGTCCCTGGGTATTCAAAAATGGAAATTTTACAAAATATACCCTTGTACTATTCATGAACTTACAAAATGGAACAATTTGATAACTTTTGGGAAATTACAAAACAAGTCCCTCAAATATCCAAATTTACAACTTTGGTCCTTTAACTTTCAAAAATGACAAGTTAGGTCCCTAAACTTTCAAAGCTTGTCAATAATGGTCCCTTGAAGCTAGTTTGGAAAATTACAGGTTTGGTCCTTGGAGATTTCAGATTTACATAACAAGTCCTTATCAATACTTATCAAAGACTTGTCAAAATGAGAATAGACCCCTGCCATTTAAACCTTTTTTGGACCCCCTGTCACTTTTCTGTTTTTGGACCCCTGGTCAGTCAACCAAAGTCAAACAAGCAGGATATGGCGCCCACTGGCTTATCTTCTTCTCCACTTGCCTCTGCACCTCTGCAACCTCACCAATTCACACTCACCAATGCCTTATCTCTTCAAAATCACCAACCTCATCATTATAAACCCACCCCCCCCCTAGTTCCTAGCTCAGAAGTCAACAGAAGTCAAAAACCACTTTTCCCGCCAAATTGGAAAAGTGGCCAAAATCCACAGAACTCACTCATTGGCTAAATTGGGTGGTGGGATTTGATCTAAAGGACACGTGGAGAGTTTTGAGGTATAAAAGAAGGAAGAGAGACAGAGAAGACTTCACCTTTGGATTAGCCATTGGTCTCGTAGTGTACTTTTTTAAATGCTTTCTTTAATTTCTTGTCATTTTAAAGTTTCAATGTTGTAGTTTTCATCAAATTAGTGTAATGAAATGTTATTGCCAGTTTAATGTTAGCTTAATTTCATTTTCAAGATTTTGCTTAATTTCCTTTCATTTTCAAGTCATCTGAATTTCATGTTATCTAGATGTTTATTGGTTTCTATAGCTTTCCTAAGCTCTTGACAAAAGCTCACAAAGCTTTTAGAACCATGAAACAAGCTAGACTTTTTGAATTAAGAAAAGTACTAAAAAAGCTAAAAAAGTCAATGATAGTCAACTTGGGATCTCAATAAGCAGTTCTGGGGTATGGAAGCTAAACTAGATGGACTTCTGGTTTTTAGCTTATTGACAGTAAGCTAGAAGTGGTCTCTTTACCTTGGTACTCAGTTTTCACTTTGAGCATTTGTAAGTTCCATTTTTACCATTTTTACCCTTTTACTGTTTTAATACTTCTAGTGTTTTGATTTTCTTGTTTTCCTGTTTCTTTGTTGTTGTTTGAAGTTATTATAACATAATATTAGCAGTTTGTTCATTGTAATTCACTTGTGCTTAAAATTGAAAAGTACTCAATTGAAATTCAAATTTGACAAGTTTGTATTTTTGGTCTGAGTTCTTGATGTTTATTGCTCAAATGGTCTTAATATGTGATAATATTATGTATGGAATCTGGTTTAGACTCAAATTCAGTTAAACCTTTGAAGTTCATGTTACAAATGAAAGTTAAAGGGTTGTTTGGAATTGCTGATTAACTAGACCTCCAGTGTTTGCTTGTTGTTGTTTATTGTTGTTTTACATCACAATAGTACCTAATAGCTTAGATATGTCATAATATTCAGTTCTTGTTTCAATAAAGTCAAATTTCCTTTTAATTTGTTCTTACAGTTTACTGTCATAGATTTAGGTTGCCAAATTCATAGTTTTAGCTTATAAGTATGTTATCTAGCTTACTTTAGTTTCAATATAGCTTAATACATCATGTTTAATCAGTACTTTAAGTTTTAAATTCATAATAGTCAACTTTTCAGTCTTTGTAAAAAGTCAAATTTTCATTTGGGTCATTTTTGATTAAAATAGATCTTTTTAGTGTGAGCTTAATATTGTGTTTTAGCTTAAAATCTCTTAGGGTATTAAAATTTGGTTGCCAAACAAAAATACAAAAATATTAATTCTCTGTTAATCAGCTTTCTAAGTGCTTATTTTCCATCTTATTTTGAGTACCTAGTCTGTTTGCATGCCCTGCACCACAGTTATGGTGTCAAGTTCACAAGCTTGCATAAGCTTGTGAACTTGACCCTAGCTTGTGCATTTGGCTTCTTTATGTAGCCTTTGTGGTCTAGTTTTTATATGTTTGCTTATTTTTCAGTTTTCAATTTATTTGCCTAGCTTAATCAAACCCATCTTTTTGTCCCATCTCACTCCCTCCACTGAAGCAAACAGTGGAGGTGGAGTGGTTTCATTAAGCTCTTAACAAGCTCCTTAATGGGCTTGAGCTTGTGACTCTTGGCTTTTCAAAAAGCCAAGCAGTCCATTTCAAGGCCTCAAAATAAGTTGAGCTTGTTGAGGCTTGTTTGATAGGTTAAAATGAGGTTTCCTGTTTGCTCACTCACAACAAATAACTGTGAACACAGTTATTTTACACCATTTCCTTGAAACCTTTTATAAGCTCATTTGTGATCTTAAGCCTGTGTGGCTTGGCTTTTTAGGAAGCCTAGCAACCAAACTTCATGATCATGTGCTTAAATTTTAGTTTGTAGCTTATCTTCTTGGGCTGCATACAGCTTTTATCTTGTCCCAAAACTCAGCATTCACTGACTCAGTGAATGCTGAGTCAGTGATATGGACCCATCTTCATAAGCCTCTCCAAAGCTCATCAGTGGGTCCCACTTGATGAGCTTTGGCTTTTTGGAAACCCAACCAGCTTAGCTTGCTTCCCCAATTCCTATTTTGGCATGATAAGCTTATTCTCTTAGCTTATTTTGGCATTCAAATGGTTTGCTTGTCTGTTGGTACTTCTGTGCACAGGAATAGCTTATTAGCTTATTTGAGCTTATAAGTTAATTCTTGTGCACATGTCTGTTTATACTTGGTCTTTTGGTTTGTACTCATGTTCCTTTTCCTTTCTTTTGCTTAGTACAGTTTTGTTTTAAGCTTGTTTATAGCTTATGACTTCACTGTGAGCATCAAGCTCAACTGAATGAGTCATAAGCTCTTATACAGCTTATTCCTTGGTTTGTAAAGTTTCATTTTCATTATAAATGTATAATATCAGTAGTACATTAAGCCAGAAAACAGAAAAGCCCAGAAAATAGCTTTTGCACAAGTTTTAGCTCCTAATGGAAGCTTTTGGCTTTTTAAGCCTACTGTCATGGAAATAAGCTCCCACAGAGCTTATTTCCAAGTTTTGAAAAAGTTGTTTTTATAAAAGTTAGTTATTTTAGCTTATTATAGAGTTTTGCAAAAAGAAAAATCAAAAATAAAAATGTTTTGCAAAAAGGGTGGAGGCAGGCTCGAACCTGAGACCTCCACCCCTTTGAGAGTGATAGGAGTGTGTACCTGTACCAAATGCGCCCTTGGGTCTTTCTCGTCATAACCTTGCACTCTTTTCCTCTTATATACATTTTGGGCAGTAAGCTTATTAAGCTTACTTAGCTTATTTGTAGCTTATTTAGTATAGCTTTTTCCAGTTTTTTATTTTTAATAAATTTGTATTAGTATAAAGTATTTTCTATAAAAGTTTCAGATTTTTCTCTTTTGTCTTAGTATTTTTAAATAATTAATTAGTGTTTAAACTTATTTAATTCATAATAAAAAATATAAAAGTCAAAAAAATATAAATCTTTTTTCTAAAATTTTCTTTTGTCTTATATTTTGTAAAAATATTATTTTTACACTTGTAGGCCTTTTATTTCTTAAATTTTACGTTTTGTCTTGCGCTCCAGCGCCGTTTTTGTAAATAACGCTCGTTTTAGTTTTAAGTTACGTTTTTAAATAATTTGAGTCTACGTTTTAGTTAAGATAGTTTATTTGAGTGATTTTATTTTATATTTCATAAACGTTCATCATTGTAAATATAGTGATAGCGTTTATTTAATATCTTTTATCTTTTTACCTTTTTTAATTTGCATTTAAGTCGCTAAGACATGCAAATCCCTACTATAGTTATAATCGTTTTTAGGTTTCTGATTGTACGTTTCTTAATTGAAATAGCTGTGACAGAGCTATTACTATTCACATTCAGTGTTAGTCAATCAGATTCCTGTTTTTGTACATTCTATATCATTTCAGCATTCACAAGTCATTGTATGTGGAACATCTTGCCTCACCAGGACATAAACGATCCAAGGATATTTTAATCCTTGGTAAACTTGCATTCTCTCCCGGGCTGTCGCCCTTTTATCATCTGTTGCTTGACGGAGAAATAAAAGATGGGTGGTCCGGGAGGAATCAATGTACAAATAGAGATAGGTTGTATCCAAGGATATTGATATCCTTGATGATATTGTAATTAGGAGTGGGTCTCTTTTGATTTAGGTGTTGTGTATTGTTGGGTAGTAGTTCCTCCATTGTAATGGAACTTGGTATCTAGCCTAGTACCGGATAAAGGGTAGGCGACGTTGTGATAGGTGTGGTTCTACCTTGTGGAAGAACCCGGTGTCTAGCCTAGTACCGGAAAAAGAGTAGGCGACATTGTGAAGGCTTCTCCGCCATAAGGAGTTGGTATCGTGTAGTATTTACGAACTCTCGAGTAGGTGACTCGGGGAGTGGAGTAGGGCTAGGAAGGTGTCCTTGTAGCCGAACCACTATAAACACTTGTGTCGTGGTTTTGTGTTCCTCACTCTTCTCTTTTACATTACACATCTCCATATCTATCTATCAACATCCAACATACACATCTAAATAGATTGACATAAGTTGATCTAAATATTTTAAAATATCGTTTTAATTGGTAAAACTATTCAACCCCCCCTTCTAGTTTTCCACAATTTGTATCAGAGCTTCGTTACCAAGTTTCTTAGAGTATGTTGTACTTTAAAAACTTGATATGATCCGTGTATGTTTGAAAACTACAAAGAAGGAAATCTTTTAAAACAAATTGTTTATTTCGTGTTTGATATTGATAGATTATTCTAACATTTTCTCTTCAAGAAATCTTCATGCTAGGATCTCTCCAAAGTCTTCATGTCTATTCAAAGAATAATGAAGTCAACTTTCAAGGAAGAACCAAAAAGTTATCGCAACCTACTTATTCTAAGTAAAACTGATTACTTTAAAAGCTCATGAAGTATTTTCGGTTTTATGGTCTCCATAAACCATACCAAGAGCGTAGAGGTATGTTTACTTATCATTAGCTAGTTTACATCTACATGAATATGTTGATACCATTTTCTATTTAGACGTTAATAATTGCTAGTCTTTAAAAAGTCTCTTTTCGCCACTTTCCCGACTTACTCATCATCGGGAATAGTATTCCTCCTTGATCTCATCAAACTAACGCCGCCGTCACAAATAGATCCTTGATAATTAACTTATCAAAACCCGTTGACCAAACATCTATTCAATTAGAAACCTCAAAACTATTTTTGTTCCATAAGCTAGTTTATAACTTATTACAAAAATAACGCCAAACACCCTTGTTCTATCCACAGTAGCCGGATCCCTCAAGTTGTACTAGCCGGATCCCTATTGCAAGGGATCTGGGGGAACCGTGTGACAGAAACCAGCTATACTCTTTTCAAAATCAATTCTGCTTCTTTTCCCTCTCCTCACAAAACACAAAAAACGACCCAAGTGTTGTTTTCATCTCCATAGGACTTCATATCCTGAGCATCCTCCTCTAGAACAATATTATAAGTAATTACACTCATATGTTCTAATCTTCATCATCTTCATCCTAGGGTTTATGGTTTTCAATTTTTCTTAATCAATTGATAAAATTAGGTTTTGCAAAATTGATCACTAGAAAAGGTTTTCACATAACTAAGATTACATTGTGCTTACAACATTGTTAATACAAATCAAAACCATAAACCCATCTCAACAAATTTTACCTAATTGGAATATTTGTTTTTCTAGGACCAACCATGCCTAAAGCTACCCAACAAGACCACCATGATACCGTCCACTACCTCACCAAATACTATCAAAAAGAGGGGTTGTCAAAAACCGATCGTAAAGTCTTCAAAAGACTTGAAAAACGACTTATCCACGAAGGTCGTGTGGTCAAGGAATGTTTCCTTGAAAATACCGACATTCGTCAAGTCTTCTCGGCAATCAACTTTCATTGTCTTCTTGATATAGATGAACAAATTTGTCCGGTTTTCATCTTTGAATTCTACAAAAGTGTTAGGATCATTCGAAATACTGATGATGGCATTTCAATCGCTTTTATCATCAATAAACAAAACTTCACTCTACCCCTCAACACATTTGCTCAAATCCTTCGCATTCCTTATGAAGGAATTTGTATGTACTCCCAAGATTGGGCAATATCCACTAAATCCTTTGCACTTGATTCCAAACCAATCTACCGTACTCCTCTTGATGACCCCGCAATTGTTCGAGACACCATTTTCCAAATTAGAGCCGACCAATCTCGCTTCAACTGCAACAAAGAGCTCATTCACCGTGATCCCTTTTTAATGGAACTTTTCGAAATGCATTCCATCTATAGAAAATGGGAAGAAATTCTTAAGGAAAATGTCATTAGTTTGGTCGGAAACAAAGACCATCCAAATGCATGTCTTGTCCAAATTATTTATTGCCTCATTCACCAAAGGCCATTTAATCTCGCCTATTACATGGTGAAGAGAATGGTCAGGGTATTCAAATTTGCCAACATGGTACTTCCCTATGGTATGCTCCTAACACGACTCCGTGAGTATGTTAGTGCAATGCAACCATCTTAAATCAACGATGATCATTTCCTTTCCGATCACGTCATGGTACCACTTACCAAACAACCCTCTAAATGGCTCATGGTCAATGGAAGAAAACCTAAGGCTCTCCCGGACTCCTCAGACGAAGAATAAGTAAGTGTCAACCCCGCTGCCAACGTCAACTTAGACCCCATTACCTACTTTCAACAACTTCCAACTCTTCCTAACGAGACCTCAAAATTCAAACAATTGAAGGGTATGATCCAATGCCTAACTAACTACGTCGTGAAGTCAGTAAAGAGGAAGAGAAAAGATTGACAAAAGAGACGTTAGGATTATGTTTTCTTTTAGACATTTTGTTTATCTATTTACAATGAATGCTTATGTTTGTGAAGCACTTTAGTTTGGTTGTTTGGATATTATCATCACAAATCTTATTTCTGATATGGTTTATGAGTTATTTTGTTTGTGTTTGTTGTTCTTTAAAGTAGAGATCAATAGAAATTAGTATACATAGTATAGTGCAAAATATGCATCCCTTTCCGTGATGTTTCTGATCTGCAGTTGCTAGATCCCTAAGGATATACTAGACGGGTCCCTCCTTAGAGGGAACCGCCGGATCCGTGGCAACAGATGTGCAATGCAGAATCCCACACATCAAAACAGCTCACTAGATCACTTCACACTGGCTACTCATAAGGCCTAAGGACCACTTTAGTCTTCTTCAAGCTCAGTAAGCTTCATACCCACGCATAGCTCATTTAGGATCACACTCAAAGTGCTTTTTAATTTACCATATCACCAAAAATCATCATCCTTTCGCTCTTACACTTACACATCATCTATCACATGTCAACACACCTAGTTTTATAAATCTCTCAATTTAACAAATTGATTTTAGTCATCTCTACCTCAAAATGGGTCAAAACTAGTTTTTCAATTCTTATAATTTTTAAGGATTTTTCAAATTTTATCCCAAGTTTCCATCTGATCTCTAGGATCATTTAACATGACTTGGCACTATTAAAATTCCTAGTGTCATCCTTGATCACCCATTGGTGATCATAAAGTCCCATTTTCCTTCCATAAAAGGCAATCATTAGCTACCACCACTCATTACCCTTGATCATTTAAGTCACACCTCATTTAAAACACTTAAGAAGACTAAGACACTCAAGACGTATAGGTATTAGATTGTACCAACATCATTTTTTTCTTTTCTTGACTGCTGATAGCCGAATCCCTAGGATTAGCCTAGACGGATCCCTCATAGGATGGAACCGTGGGAACCGGCTGGCAGATTCAGTAAATCCTGCCTAAAACAATCATTTCAAGCCCTTTTGGCTAACTTGAACACTCCATCCTGCCTTAATTAAACTCATAGATCAGTGCACATCTGTAGTTGACCCTTGTGCATGGAAATCATCACATTTCTAAGGATTTTAGTGGTTTAAGTCTTTAATATGCACTTCCAAAATCCTTCCCTTTATAAGTCATCTTGTTAGAATCTATTAGTCATCAACCACAACATAATTCTCATCATTTAGAAACCTTCTCCTTAGTCATTTCATCATGAGGAAAGCTCCTAGTGCTAACTCATCCACCAAAGAACCACCCAAGAAACTTGCTCGTGTTGTACACGAAATTTCCTCAACCGAATCCTCTCCCGTCAAATCCACAAATGCTAGGATTTCTCCTCCACCAACTCAACCAATCAAACCAATCCCTAAAAGGATTGTTCCCACAAAAATATCATCACCAAACACTGTTGGAATCACTCCTAAACCTTAATTCAAGTGTTAGTGATTCATATGTAATAGTTAGCTTAATATGGCCTTTATGTTTATTATCAAGCTAAGGCTTATGTAGAAGGCCCATAAGCCTTGGCCCAAGCCCATAAGAAGGGAAGGAGTCTAGATGTGTTGCGCTAGCTCCTTGCCCAATAAATACCTCTTGTAAACCTTCTATTGAAGGTTGGTTGTTCAATTTATCTTTCATACTCTACGCATAACTTTTCTTATTATCCATACGTGTGTGTTTGGTATTGTTCAACCGATCTCTCCTTCATCTATTTCTTCTATTGATGCTTGTGTTACAATATAGGAACCTAACAGTGGTATCATTCGCCAAATAGTTGGGTGAATATCTCTTGTTTTTGAAGTTAGTTTCTTTGGTCTTATGCGTAAAACAGTTTCTCACTTTGTCACGCTTAAAAACTTATTTTTTACACTTTTTAATCCAAGATTCTTGTACTTTCAACGTTTTTAGGTGTTAAAATATCTGTTTTTGGCAAAAAGTTTCAAACTTTACGTGTGGATCATTGTTTTTAAGCTTGGTTTTAAGCGTGGGTTTATTTCTACGCATAAGGTGTTTAGAAGTTTTGGATCATCAAGTTTCACACTTTTGTGTTATTTTGGTGATATTGAAGCTGTTTCATCACAAAAATCTGGTTTAGAAACATCATTGGGCAGAAATCAGTTTTGGTCAAGTTTTACGCGTATCAAAACCCTATTATTACGCGTAAATTTTCCTTGGATCGATCTTCAGTTTTCGTGGTTTACTCAGTGTTTTCTTGCTTGGATAAGCCTGAAAACACTTCGACTTTGGATATCTTTTACACTGTGATAGTGTAAAATATTTTTTGGGCAAAACCCTAATCTTACGCATAAGCTCAAACTTATGCGTAGAACTCTTTCCGCATAAGATTTTTCTTACGCCTAAGCTCTGTCTTATGCATAAGCTAATCCTACGCCTAAGTCTTCTACGCCTAACTTTCAATTTACGGATAACTTTAGTGTTTCTCAATTCTTACGCGTAAGCTAATCATACGCGTAAATACTGCTTTTACGCGTAAGTTTGGTGGTTTTACGCCTAAGTGTTGCTTTGCTTAAACTTGGTTTTTCTACGCCTAAGGATACTTCATCAACAACGTTTCATTCGACTACAAAGATCCATTTAACAACACAAGTTTTCAACATGTCTCAACCTCCATACTCAAGCTATTTTCCTTACACTTATAATCAACAACAACAACAACAACTAAGTCCACAACATCAACAATTCAATCAACAACAACAAATTTATCAACAACAATTCAATCAACAACATTATCCACAACAAGGAGCAATTCCACCTCAAATGGTTCAACCACCACCTAGTCTTCAACTACAACCTTACACAAACGTTTACAATCAACATCCATCCAGGAATACTATGAAGGAACCAACTTAGTTTGCAAAGATGTGTGAAGCTTTAAGTAGCCAGCAATCCATTCATGAGGCAGGATCACTTGATAGACCTCTAATGCTCACTCCCGGTAACTACGATCAATGGGTGATTAGGTTCTTTAGGTTTTGTAATCTAAAGAAGCCACATGGAAAGTTCTTAAAGAAGGTTATCTTGGAAGGTCCATTTCAGATGCCTATTGTTGTTACACCCGGAGATCCAAATGATGTTCCACCAAGAGATGATCTCACAAACATTGCAACTCTTGCTGACCTTTCTGGTGATGAACTTCTACACTACGAAGCTGATGAGCTAGCAATGCAATATATCCTTTTAGGATTACCAAACCCAATTCTTTGAAGTGTTGATGCTCAAAAGACTGCAAAAGCAATGTGGGAACATATTCATCTTCTCATGGAAGGCACTGCACTCAATCGAGAGGATATGGAATCCAAATTTACTTGGCTTATGAACACTTCATGATTGAACATGGAGAGACACTAGAGTCTTATCATTATCGATTCTCAAACATCATCAATGATTTGGATAAACACAACATCATCATGCCAAGAATTGCAGTCAATACAAAGTTCCTAAGTAGTCTTGGTCCTGAATGGGAGAAGTATGTCATTTTCATCTGTCAAGCGAAGAATCTTCATCATGCTTCTTACGGATTATTGTACGACTATTTGAAACCACATCAAAAAGAAGTTGACAAAGAAAGGGTTATCCGTGGACAAACTGCTTCACCATCACTTCCGAACAATCAACAACTTGCTTTGTGGGCTCAAACTAGTTATCCTCCTCAACCCGCTCCTCAACCAACTGCAACAATTACACCATATGATCAGTCACAACAACAATCTCAACAAACTCAATTGGTTCCATACAACAACAATGATCAAGCACTTTACAGTGAAGCTAATGAGGACTCTGAAGCTTTTGATGCATTGCAACAAGGATTTGTTATGATTGCTAAAGCCTTCGGCCGGTATACAAACAAATCCAACAATCGCATTCGCTCCTCATCAAACACAAGGAATCAGGCTGTTTTGAACAATGGACGTGTTGAAGTTTAGAATAACATGGGTGCTCCACAACAACAGAGAGCTCAAGTGGTTGAACAGGGTAATGCTCAGAATGGGATAAATGGTCTTAGCTGCTACAACTGTAATGAGAAGGGACACCTGGCTAATGCATGCCAAAAGCCGAGGACTAGGGGCAGTGCTTATCATAAGGAGGCTTTACTTTTGGCTCTTAAGGATGAAGCTGGTGGAACTCTCACAAACAAAGAATAGAGCTTTATGGCAGATGTAGACTCAGATGATGATATGGAGGACTTGCAAGCTAATGCAGCAGTGATGTTGATGGCACAAATGCAAGCTCTCCACATGAGTGACACAGGCCCAGTGTATGACACGGATGGCTTGTCTCAGGTACCCGAACAAACCATAATCATCACTGATCTAATATCTTAGCCAACATCTGAATCCGGCAAGGCTCAGAATGTTCAAAATGAGCCGTCCACATATCATTCTGACGATTCTCAACTAGACCCCGTAGTTACATTTGACGATCAAGATGATCTTATGGTTACCTTTGATACTCAAATTGACTCCGTGGTTATACATGAGGATCTGAATAGTGATCATGTTGTGACTCACGTTGAACACGCTGAACTTTTGCCTAGTCCAGATATTGATCTCTTACTTAAAGACCAACAATCCCGAATGGATGAATGTTATGCATTAAATCAGAAATTACACAGTAAAAATGCACTGTTAACCAGGGATATTGAATGCTTAAAACGGCAACTCAATTTTTTCAAAACTCAAGAAAACCGTGAAAAAGGTTTTGAAGCCGCTTTTGCTAAATCACATCAAAACGAAAAATCTTTAGAACGACAAATTCGTAATCTAGCCGCATCGAAGAATGCTTTGTTGTCTCAAATAAAACAACTGAAACATGGACATAAAAAGCAACTTAACGCTCTTACTTTGGAAACTCAAAAAGCCAAGGCTGAGTTCTTAAATTGTCAAAAACAGTTCTCTGCGTACAAAAAGCATTCAACGAAACGAATAGATGACCATCTTGAAGAAATTGTCGGCTTACAAAACAAACTTAAAGAGTTTCGAAATGTTGTTTATAAACATGGTGAGTCAATCACAACAATTCAAAAGTTTACTTTAAAACCCAATCCAAATGGATATGGACCGAATCTTGCTGATTACAAACCACATCTTTCAACCAAAGCTTTCAAACCAAATCCTGAAGTTTCCAATGCAGAATACAAAATTGATGATTCTGTTATGAGTGTTGTTGAATATCATCGTCAAGAGGAATTAGATGCAGAAGACGAAAGTCGATCAAAATTAGAAAATGTTGTTTATAACAAACCATTCAACTATTCAAAAGCCGTCACTTTCGTCCCACCAAAGGATTCTTCTAACACACCTAGGATTATCACAAAAACGTCTGAGTCTTCTAATGTTGCTCCCCAACCAAATTATGCACAACTTTATGGTCCTTTACCTTCACTCAGTGAAGTAAATTCAAAACCCGAAAATCGTCAAATTCTTAGATATTTCGACATTTTCACTTCTGACCTCAAACTTTTAGAACGTGAGATTGAATTTCATTCTGAAATAAAAGTTGAACATTTTCAATCGCCTAAGTCGCGAGAACAAAGAGATATTTTTCAGAAAAGAATTTTACCCCATGTTAAAATTTTGAAAAATTGTGCATTGTATTGGGAAAGGGAATTTCATAAGGAACTTGGATTGATGAAAATCGTTTTCGAGAAAACTGAAACATCTATTTCTAATACAAAACGTAAAAAGAAAATGTTACGAAAAGATGTTGATCGACTCTTGGACGATGTTATCCGTGCTGATATCCATAATGTTGTGTTATTGCATTCTTTGCCATATGCATCTGATTATATTTCTGATGATTCTGTTGATTCTGTTGAAATTGTTGAGAATACTGATAATGTGCATCAGATCGAGTCTTTAAAAGTTGAAAATGAACCATTGTTAAACGAACTTTCAAACTCAAAACGTCGTCTTCAATGGTGTCAAAAAGATTGTCAAAATCGTGAACTTGCTCTGCAAAACAAACTCACCCAGTTGCGCTCAAAATCTTTTGATCCTAAAATTGAGCAACTGGATGATCAAAACGTGCCTTTGAAATGTCAAATCTCAAAATATGAACAAGAACTTGCAAAAGTTAAAAAGGAATATGGTGTCATATTTGATTTACTCAAACAGACTCGTAATGAAGCATCAAACGAACTTGATCATTATCTTGCACACACTAAAGAAGTCATGAACTTTTCTGGAAATCTTCGTTCTGAAAATCAAGATTTGGTGCACAGTATCATTAAGTTAAGGGAAATTGTGAAGATCGTTGTAAGCTCTTAGACTAGGTCTAATATTATATCTAGGAACACATAATAATGAAGGCGGGATATTCAAACATAGAATCAACATTATTATGAACAAGGTTTTTCATTATCATCTCTAACATACAATAATCAAAGTCTTCTTTGATCAATTAACTAACTAAATAACTAAACCACTAAACCCTAGGCGTTTTCCCAAATCCCTACGCCTAGGTTCCCACACACACATACCTTTTTTGTTTACATCTTGTATGTACAATAAAACTAATGACCCTATGTCTCTTTATATACTAGAGACATCTAGGGTTTACAGAGGAATCATAATACAATTAGGAAACTAAATATTCTTTTAAGCATATCTTCTAGAATCTTCCAAATCCTCCATCTTTTTGTAGTTTCCCTTCTTGTCACTTTTAGTCCTTCATGTTTCATTCTTCTTGTTTTGTATCATCAAATCTATAATAGACCCAACAATCTTCCCCTATTTGATGATGACAAAACAAACACGATTCTTGTACGAACTTCCCTAGACGAAGTAGCAGAAGTTGAGAATATTAAATCTCGCCATGAATGAAAATGCTTCCCCTTGACTTGAACATGTCACTCAAACATCTCTTCCCTTTTTTGTTATCAACAAATAGAGAATGAATAAACCGTAGAAACTTCCCCTCGAGTGATGCATGAACATCAACTAATTCTTCAAAATTTGTATGCTTTATGTAATGATTACTTGTGAAGAAAACCAAATATAACGAACTTGATGAAGAAGTAAAATAACCCAAACTTGTATCTTATATCTTGCACTATAGATGACATTGAACGTATACCTATGTATAGGGAGACGTCAATCTCTTGACGATAATCACTGAACACAATAACGTCACTCCTTTAAGTGTTATGTCAATTCTTTGTCATAATCATTGAAGCACGAACAAGTTACCGCCTGCTAAAAGGTATGATAAAACACGTATCCAAGTAATTCCACTTCACCTTCAAATAAGTGATAAGTAATCATCTTCGTAATCAATTCTTCAATAAAATCAACTTCGAGCTTTTTAAAATCTTTTAAGAACAAAAATCCAAACTCCTTGTGTGTGTGAACCAACTCTTCTGTGTGTGTAAACCATCCAAAAATCCATAACAATTATTATGCTCAACTTCCCCTCAATACCAAAACAAGCCTATTATATTATAGACCCATGATCCCACCATAAAAAAAATAGACCAATAATACTCCACTGATGACAATTGAATCTTCACCAATGTCGAACAAGTAGTAGCAGCACTGTAAAACACCGAGCAGTACTTTCAACTTATACGGGCAAAGCAGTACTTTTACAAGGACGAGCAGTACTTTCAAGGAGGAGCAGTACTTTCAAGGATAAACAGCAGTACTTTGAGCAATTTAGGGTTTCGAAAGCAGTACTTTGAGTATAAACAGCAGTACTTTGAGTAAACAGCAGTACTTTGTCAGCAGCCATATTCGACAGCCTGTAACTTTTGCATAAAAGCTTAGATCGAAGATCCCTCTGGTGGAAAGTTTGATGGCTATATAGAGAACGTCCACCTAAAATTTCGTCACGATCCAACGGTTAACGAAAAAGTTATGATCAATACAAAACAGTGATGTAGTAACCTTACGGAATTTTTCAGTTTCAGCAGCAGACTTCGACAGCTTATAACTTTTGATTGAGAGCTCTAATTAACAATCCCTTCGGTGAAAAGTTAGACGAATATACTGAGCTGCACCAGCAAAAATTGTAGCTCGATCCAACGGTTCAAGAAAAATTTATTGCTGTTTGAAAACAGCCTTGCAGAAAGATACGAAAATTTTTAACAGCTTCGAATTTTGTATCCTTTCTTCGAAACACCTTGTAGATCCCTATATCAAGAGCTCCCCTCTTTGATACCAATTGTGAATATCGTTTATAAGCTCAGCTAGGGATCAATAACAAAGATTAATAACATGCACAACGGAATAAACTAATCAATTCTTTGTTATTGAACAAGGTTTTCAATCACTAACACTAACTAATCTTAGACGTTTATAGGAACACGTCTAGATAACTAAACTAATAACCTAGGCGTTTACAAGACTATACGCCTAGGACACACACACACACCTCTTTAGTCGACTACATTATGGATGACTTAATTATTAAACCTACACCTATGTCCTCTTTATATACTAGAGGATTAGGGTTTGCAAAATACTACAAAGAACTAATAAATAAAACTTCTTTTGCAAGCAAGTCCTTCCATCTTTTTGTAGGTTTCCTTTTTGTCGTATTAAGCCGCTCTTGTTTCATTTTTTTGTCTTATCAACTCAAACGTATAATTCCCAACAATCTTCCCCTAGTTGATAATGACAAAACCATTCTTGAACGAACTTCCCTAGACGAAGTAGAGAAATTGAGATCAGGGATCTCACCATGAATGAAACAAGTATGTCTTCTTTTGTCTTCCCCTTAATCCATGCCATGCCACTCAAACATCTCTTCCCCTTTTTGTTATTATCCAAATAGGGAACCTATGCAAATAATGATCTTGACCACCACGAACCAATATCATACTTCCAATCAAAGCCGTCCAATGCTTCAAATCGCCCACCATTACGTACCATAAGAAAAATGGATCCAAAACAGTAGAAAAGTCCAACTAGCAGTAGTAATAATGATCAACAATAGTAAAAATCAAACACTTCCCCTTGAGTGGTGCATGTAGATGGTTAAACATTTAACAATAAGCTTCCCCTGAAACCCATATGTTAACCATCTTCTTGATTCTTCGAATCTGTAGGCTTTATGTAATGATTATTTGTGAAGAAAACCGAGTATAACGAATTTGATGAAGAAGTAGAATTTCCCAAACTTATGTCTTAAATCTTGTACTATCCATGGAACTCCATACTTATACAAACCACCAAATATAAGTAGACCGCAATCCCTTGACAAGAATCCTCAACTAGTATGAGACACTGAGCACTACAATGTAACTCCTTTAAGTGATAGCCAATGTGTGCATAGAGCATCATAAGAAAAATCACACATTGCTAGATTCATCAAGCTTTATGATAAGAACACAAACCTGTGAAACTCAACTACAACATTAAATAAATGATATTCAACCTTCTTCGTAATCAATTAATCCATAAGAATCAAATACGAGCCTTTTTTAATCCTTTTAAGAACAAATCACCAAACTCCTTGTGTGTGTGAACAATAACCTGTGTGTGTCGCTAAAAACCATAACAATAATTATGCTCGACTTCCCCTTAATTCCAAGTCTCCTCGTAATAAACCATTATACTGCCAATCTAAATAAATTTCGCCATGTAAAAACCTTGAGTAGTACTTTGAAAGAACAGTACTTTGAATGAATTCGAGAAGCAGTACTTTGAATGAGACTTGCAGCAGCAGCAGTACTTTGAAAATATACGGGCAGTACTTAAAAACTCCAAGCAGTACTTTGCGTCCAATGAGCAGTACTTTCATCCTAATTAGTAGTACTTTCGTGTCCAAGAGCAGTACTTTCGAACTCAGAGCAGTACCTTGTAAAAACCCTAACAGTACTGATAAGGTTTTAAAAGGTACCTTTTTGAGGGGTCGTTTAAGCCCTTATTTGATCACTTTTGTATCCGTTATTGCTTAATATCGTTCCTTTTCACTTTTTAGGTCTCTTGAAGGCAAAATGCTGAAATGGCACTTATTTGGACGAAAAGGCGCAAATATACGAAGGAAATGGCCAAAGTCAGAATCGAGACACTCAAAGCTGCTGAAAACAGAAGGCGACGGCGTCACTGCTTAACTGCGACGCCGTCGGAGGAATTTGTGACGACTCAGAAGAGAAAATGTGATAACGCTACACGCGTCGTTCGGGGTCAAAGGAACTTCCTTTTCTTCGAGCAAGTTTTATAACACCCTAGGCAGTGAACCTAATCGTTGTAGTGTAGTAATTAGGGTAAGCCACGGGTATTGATATCGTTCTCTAGGGGAATAGGAATGCTAGTAGGGAGTTACTACGCTAAGGTTAAGGTTGAGGAAGATTATTTTTTTATCTTTTTATATTTTATGAAAATGGAAAGGTACGAATCTCGGGTATTGGATTTGGGGGGTTGGTATTTCTACCGATTACTCTACTATTATCTAATTATCTAAACTAAGGTTGTGGGAGTCTATGTCTAATTAATGTGTGCTCGTATGATAGTTTAAAGATGTGTTTACTTAGTTTGTATTACTCCTTAATTATCTCCTATTGATGGTTGAGTGTCACGTCTTATTCCTAGTTGCGTTGTGTGTCTAAAGTTGTAGGGTATGCGTTTCTCCCTAACTCTTTGAACTTACCAAAGGGTCTTGTCTACAAACCCACTAGAGATTATAGACTCCTACTCTAAGGCACTCTTCGGATGGTTTAGCCTACAATCACTCAGGTAATTATACTCTAAGGTTCACAAAGATGAATCAAGCATTAAGTGCACAACGGATGACCTATCGCATTACTAGATCATAAATCAACTAAGATAAGAAACAACCAATCAATATTCAATAATTAAGTTTCATACTTCCTAAGCAAACACACAAATAAATTAGCCGGACATGGAGAACATGCAAGCATACACACAAATAATCAAAGACATAATTGAATTAATGAAGCAAAGACTTATCTTGATGTAAGATAGGGTTAAAAACCCTAAAATACTATACAAGACACCTTAGGTTCGGTTTTAGGTTTTTACTCCAAAGACTCTCCACACAAAGACTGAAAAATTCGGATTCTATATATAAGATTACAATTGCGACGGCGTCACCTTATGTTTAGTGACGCCGTCGTGTCGCCGCCATTAGGGTTTCGTCTTGGCCACGTTAACCTTGCGACGGCGTCACCTTATGACCGTGACGCCGTCCTCTTCAGCTTCTGACGTCGTCTGGATTGCATCTAGGCCGTCTGAGTAGCGACGGCCTACTCTTTCACCACTAGACGCCGTCTCTTGAAAATACGAGTTTTGAGTTCTGTCCCGTCACAATAATTTTGGGACGGCGTCACCAATAGCACCTGACGCCGTCGCCTTCTAACTTCAGCAACTGTGAGTGCCTTGATTTCGACTTTGGCCATTTTCTTCATATATTCGCGCCTTTCCGTCCAAATAAGTGCCATTCCAGCATTTTGCCTTCACGAGACCTAAAAAGTGAAAAGGAACGATATTAAGCAATAACGGATACAAAAGTGATCAAATAAGGACTTAAACGACCCCTCAAAATGGTACCTTTTAAAACCTTATCAAATATCCCTACACTTGTTATTTGCTTGTCCTCAAGCAAATGTGCTTTTAGCCAATTAATTTATAAGTTAGGGGTCATGAAGCATTAATTCAAAACGGTCCACAACACATATAAGCCCCGCAAAAGTCATAACAAGCACGGAAATTACATACTAGCACCTCACATGGGGTGTTTGGATACTCACATCTCTCTCGGGTGTATATATGAAACATAACAAAATAGGAAATAGAAGATAAACACTCATTAACCGGTCCTAGTACATAGATTACCATAGGCTTGAGAATAGATCAAACCTCCATCGCTTTGGCGTAAGCACCTAGGAAAGACTATCAAAGAGGTCTTTTAAAGGGTTGTAATGTTAGGCTTACGGTAGGGAAACAAGGGTTTGGTGGGATAGGCTATTTAGTGGTGGCAAGTCAAAAATCTCTATGTTAAATGCATATGAAGAATGGCGTTGCTAAGCCAAGACTCGACACTCTAAACTTTAGATAACTGAAATAAACAAATATAAATTTAAAGAAAGATGTAGGATGGTAGCCCGTATGTTTTTTTTTTTTTTTTTTTTTTTCCATACACTTTTACTCTACCATCCTCTACGATAACATCAAAATACTAGGGATTTATGAGCACATCCCTACACTTGAGTTTTTATTACTCTAACACTAATTTGACCCGATTTGAAAAGATTAAAACACTTGGGGTACATTATTACGCAAACAAAGGGAATTTGAATTTAACGTTCCCTTCCCGTCATTTCATAAACTTTAACTTTTCCCATGAATCCCAATCATCCCAAAACTGTATACAAAGGATATGACTCGACTTAGCAACTTATGCAAGCAACCAGATAATTGAACTAAGGGTTTTGGGTGATAACAATAATGCACTAAAAGTGAGTGCATATAGGGTAGGCTAAGGCGATTTGGGTGTATATTTGGGGGTGGGGTGTAAACAATGCTCTTCATTGATATTCCGGGAAAACCGAAATATCACGAGAACCGCGAAAAGGATAGGCTCTGAGGGGTTAACTAGGGGTATCGTGTACTAAAGATGAGTACAACGCAAAGGGTGTGGGGGAATTACTCAACCAAAGTGGAAGAAGTAATTATATTACAGGTATCAAACAAGGGTTATCCTAATGCCTCTTATCATTTAGTTATTCCTAACTACACAAGTGTAGCCTCACTTGCGATCTCGGAATGCATCACAAAACAAGTTCTAGAATCTATTATACTACCGGTTCACACTCTAAGCATTAAAGATGAATGCTTTAATTCCTACTAATCTAAGGGCGATCCTCACATTTTGGGTGGAATTTGGGTGGTAAAGGGTTTTTGTGCTAGTCATGCAACTTCCTATCCGTGAGACGCTTTTGTTAAGACTAATGGCCCACTCCTATATGTCATGAAAAATTTTAAATTTGGTGCCAAAATTACCCTAACCGACATTTTCTCATGGTTTATTACACAATCACAATTGGACGAAACAAATAATCAAGGATAAGCATAGTTTCAAAGTTCCCGTTTTATTTTCCCTCCCTACACTTAAACTGAACATTGTCCCCAATGTTCCCCGAAAGTATCAAAGTTATGATAAAAGAAGGTAATTAAAAACGAAAGAAACTAATACTCCCCTGATTAGCTCGGTAGGATCCGTGTAAAGTGGTGGTTAAACTCTTTTCCAAGAAGAATTATTGCGTGAAAAGCTCCTTCCAATCTTATGTAACTTCTTCTTGACAAACTAAACCTGCACACTTGAAGAGAACAAACGAAACCTTCGCGTAAAATCGGCGGTAATAATATATATAAGACTCGATTTAAACTAGGATATAATGCTTGTGGAATGGATGTTTACAGAATTTCTAAGAAAATTAAGACCTGGAAAATTCCAAAAATTTATAAGTAGCTCAGAAAACGAGAAAAAGTAATCTGATGTTTTTACTCCTTCCTGACGCCGTCAGGTTGCAATCCTGACGCCGTCAGGTTATCCTGACAAAAACTGGTCTGCGATTTTCTGGAAAAAATTCTGGAAAATTTACATCTTTAGAATCTGGAAAAATTTCTGCAAAACATCCATTATGACTCGATACAAGCATTTGACTCGAACAAACAAACATAAATATCTTTTAATTAATTGTTATTCTCATGTTTACGTTTCTTTTGAAAACGTGTGTAATCCTCCCTACACTTATCCCTTATGTAAAATACCTTTATATGCAATTAAGACGAGGTTAAAAACAAAATAAAGCATTTTCACAAATTTAAACATGAGGATAAACAATTAATAAAAGATATATGACACTAACAAGCAAACAATTAAGCATGGGTTGCCTCCCACGAAGCGCTTTTCTTTATTAAAGAGTCTTGTAGCTAGACTCGTAGTCGTGCTCCTACGTACCGATATACGTAAGTCTATCCTCAACAATGTCGTAAGGATCAAACTTATCATTCAAGTTCCTAGTAGTACGTTCGGTTAAATATGCCTTTTCAAACATCTCACCATCGGGATCATAGATTTGTATCCTAATGTGCCACCTTCCATTACCATCACTAGGCGGTCTATTCCAATTCCACATGTGTTCGGATTTCTCAACTATCCACTTATTCATGACAAGGTTAACGGGCAAGCTCCCTAAGAACTCGGTCATCTTCCTAAATACTAAGGCGTCCTCGAACGGGTTCACTTCTATGTCCCTAGCCATTTCTTGTTCTTGGAAAGTTGCTGCACTAGCAAAGGCCTTATCTAGGTAAAAAGGCCTTTGGGGGCCTATGATGTTCTTATCAATCCAAGGTCCATATCGAGAAGGCTCTCTATCCAACCCTATCTCTTGTGGGATTTCCTCATCCTTATAGTATGTATGCTTTTTAACATCGTAAACGGATCTAGCACTCCCCTCTCCTACCACTATTTTGGACATCTTACAATCGATGATGGCACTAGCGGTAGCTAAAAATCCTCTTCCAACTAGTAATGGGCATGTCGGGTCCTTATTCATGTCTAGTACATGAAAGTCGGCCAAAAGAGTCAACTCTCCAACATGTACTACCATGTCCTTTATTATTCCTACTGGACGTGCTATACTACCGTCCGCTAGACCTAAGATAGTTTCCGTTGGTTCAATTTTACCTAGGTTGAGGCTTCTATGAAGGGACAACGGAACGAGATTGATGCATGATCCTAAATCGGCTAGAGCATCGAGTGGCTTGGAAGTCCCAAGTCTACACGGAAGGGTGAATAGCCCGGGATCGTCTAACTTCTTAGGTAAGTTGTTTCGCACAAAGGCGGACCCATGTTTTCCAAGCCTAAGTTCTAACTCATATTTTTCTTTTAAAGCATTATAATAAGGTGCATGAGCTAAGACTTCAAGAATCGGTTTTTCTTGATGGAGTTCCTTGTACTCCTCCTCTAAACTAGGTTTGGATTCTTGGCTGACGGGTTTCTCAAGAGTAGGCTTTTCCAAAGGTGCCGGGCCTTGGTATCTCTTGGATGGCTTGGAACCCTTTTTGATAGCATTTACCGAGTGAATCGTTGGATGAGAGGGGCGTGGATGTGCATTCTCCCATGGTGAACGAAAACATGAAGTCGATGCAATCGAATTCACTTTTGGGTTCTTTATGGTATCACTTGGGAGTGCTCCAACTTCCCGCTCATTGAAGGCTTTTAAGAGGGCATCAAGCTTGGTTGTCATCTCGCTTTGTTTTTGCTTAAAATCGGCTTCAAGCTTATTCAATCGAGTTTCTTGAGATGACAAAAATCTAGATGCAATTGCCTCAAGATTAGTAGGGTTCCCGGTATTAGAAGAATTGAACCTATTAGGCGAACTAGATGAGCTTTGGGGTGTGCTTGAGTTTTGGTTCCACTTAAGATTAGGGTGATTTCTCCATGAGGGGTTGTATGAGTTTCCTAAGTTGTTTTGTTCGGGTTTGAAAGTGTACCACTTCTCTCCCGCTCCGTCGGTACGTATGGAGGCGTAGTCCGCAAAAGCTTGTTCGGAGAGCCTTGTGCAATCACGAGTGTCATGGGGACCACTGCATAACTCACAAGGTAGAGTGATTTGATTCACTTGTCGTGAGGACTTAGGATTTTTGTAGGAGCTCATGAGGAATTTAACTTGATCTTCAAGTTCGATCATCCTACGGTCGGGAGGAGGCAAGGAGATTGCCTTGACGGTTTTGGGCAGCTCACGGGGGTCATCCCAACTTTCGTTGTCATAGAGGGCGAGGTCCTCTATTATTTCCCATGATTCTTCTGCGGTGAGATTACTAAGTTTTCCACCGGCCGCTTGGTCAATGGATCGCTTAGTGGGAAAGTTGACATGATCATAAAAGATTTGGACTTGGAGCCAAAGATCAATGCCGTGATGAGGGACTTTATGAAGTAAGTCCTTGAATCGGGTCCATGCTTCGTAGAGAGATTCACCTTGACGTTGTTGGAACATCAAGATGTCATTCCTAAGCTTAGTGGTTCTCCCCGGTGGGAAAAATTGAGCAAGGAAGCGAGAAGTAAGATCATCCCAACTTGAGATGGAGCCGTCGGGAAGTCGCTCAAGCCAATTACTAGCTTGGTCCCGTAGAGAGAATTGGAAGAGACGCAGGCGCGTGGTCTCCCGAGTAGTAGCATCAAGGTCAATGGAATCGACGATTTTGAGGAAATCCCTCAGATGCTGATTTGGATCTTCGGAACGAAGTCCATGGAATGCACATCCGTTTTGCACCAACCGGATGGTGTCGGATCGCAGGGCCGTAGTTTGGGCTTGGTCGGGAAGCTCAATGGTGTTCCTATAGCCTAAGTGGCTTGGTCTCGAGTATTCACCAAGAGTACGGGCTCTTGGCCGGTCATTTGGTGGTATGTTGATGAATGGTAGTGGGTTATCACCTTCCATGATGAAAAGTGATGGGGTTACGAACAAAGGTTACGAAGAAGGGGGATAGACTAAGAGAAATCTAAAAAATAAGAAAAATTTACTTGATAGGAATCAAGCAAAGAAACCTAAACGAGGTGGACTACTAACTAGCTATTCTATTCCCCGGCAGCGGCGCCAAAAACTTGATAACGCTACACGCGTCGTTCGGGGTCAAAGGAACTTCCTTTTCTTCGAGCAAGTTTTATAACACCCTAGGCAGTGAACCTAATCGTTGTAGTGTAGTAATTAGGGTAAGCCACGGGTATTGATATCGTTCTCTAGGGGAATAGGAATGCTAGTAGGGAGTTACTACGCTAAGGTTAAGGTTGAGGAAGATTATTTTTTTATCTTTTTATATTTTATGAAAATGGAAAGGTACGAATCTCGGGTATTGGATTTGGGGGGTTGGTATTTCTACCGATTACTCTACTATTATCTAATTATCTAAACTAAGGTTGTGGGAGTCTATGTCTAATTAATGTGTGCTCGTATGATAGTTTAAAGATGTGTTTACTTAGTTTGTATTACTCCTTAATTATCTCCTATTGATGGTTGAGTGTCACGTCTTATTCCTAGTTGCGTTGTGTGTCTAAAGTTGTAGGGTATGCGTTTCTCCCTAACTCTTTGAACTTACCAAAGGGTCTTGTCTACAAACCCACTAGAGATTATAGACTCCTACTCTAAGGCGCTCTTCGGATGGTTTAGCCTACAATCACTCAGGTAATTATACTCTAAGGTTCACAAAGATGAATCAAGCATTAAGTGCACAACGGATGACCTATCGCATTACTAGATCATAAATCAACTAAGATAAGAAACAACCAATCAATATTCAATAATTAAGTTTCATACTTCCTAAGCAAACACACAAATAAATTAGCCGGACATGGAGAACATGCAAGCATACACACAAATAATCAAAGACATAATTGAATTAATGAAGCAAAGACTTATCTTGATGTAAGATAGGGTTAAAAACCCTAAAATACTGTACAAGACACCTTAGGTTCGGTTTTAGGTTTTTACTCCAAAGACTCTCCACACAAAGACTGAAAAATTCGGATTCTATATATAAGATTACAATTGCGACGGCGTCACCTTATGTTTAGTGACGCCGTCGTGTCGCCGCCATTAGGGTTTCGTCTTGGCCACGTTAACCTTGCGACGGCGTCACCTTATGACCGTGACGCCGTCCTCTTCAGCTTCTGACGTCGTCTGGATTGCATCTAGGCCATCTGAGTAGCGACGGCCTACTCTTTCACCACTAGACGCCGTCTCTTGAAAATACGAGTTTTGAGTTCTGTCCCGTCACAATAATTTTGGGACGGCGTCACCAATAGCACCTGACGCCGTCGCCTTCTAACTTCAGCAACTGTGAGTGCCTTGATTTCGACTTTGGCCATTTTCTTCATATATTCGCGCCTTTCCGTCCAAATAAGTGCCATTCCAGCATTTTGCCTTCACGAGACCTAAAAAGTGAAAAGGAACGATATTAAGCAATAACGGATACAAAAGTGATCAAATAAGGACTTAAACGACCCCTCAAAATGGTACCTTTTAAAACCTTATCAAAATGGCTTGTTTTGAAGGACGGCGTCGGGCTTTAAAGGAGTAGACCGTCGTAACTCAGACGGCCTAGATGCGACCCAGACGACGTTAGAAGCTGAAGAGGACGGCATCACAGACATAAGGTGACGCCGTCGCAAGGTTAACGTGGCCAAGACGAAACCCTAATGACGGCGACACGACGGCGTCAAAAAACATAAGGTGACGCCGTCGCATATGTATTATTATATATAGAATCCGAATTTTTCAGTTTTAGAGAGTCTTTTTGGAGTGAAAACCTAAAACCGAACCAAGGGTGTCTTGTACAGTATTTTAGGGTTCCAAACCCTATCTTACATCAAGATAAGTATTTACTTCATCAATTCAGTTATGTCTTTGATTATTTTTGTGTATGCTTGCATGTTCTCCATGGCCGGCTAATTTATTTGTGTGTTTGCTTAGGGAGTATGAAACTTAATTATTGAATATTGATTGGTTGTTTCTTATCTTAGTTGATTAATGATTTAGTAATACGATAGGTCATTCGTTGTGTACTTCATGCTTGATTCATCTTTGTGAACCTTAGAATATAATTACCTGAGTAGTTGTAAGCTAAACCATCCAAAGAGTGCCTTAGAGTAAGAGTTTATTATCCCTAGTGGGTTTTGTAGACGAGACCCTTTGGTAAGTTCAAAGAGTTAGGGAGAAACGCATACCCTACAACTTTAGACACACAACGCAACTAAGAATAAGGACGTGACAACTCAACCATCAATAGGAGATAATTAAGGAGTAGTAAAACTTAAGTAAACACATCTTTAAACTATCATACGAGCACACATTAATTAGACATAGACTACCACCACCTTAGTTTAGATAATTAGATAATAGTAGAGTAATCGGTAGAAATACCAACCCCCCAAATCCAATACCCGAGATTCGTACCTTTCAATTTCCTAAAAAACATAAAAAAGATAAAAAATAATCTTCCTCAACCTTAAACTTAGCATAGTAACTTCTCACTAGCATTCCTATTCCCCTAGAGAACGATATCAATACCCGTGGCTTACCCTAATACTACACTACAACGATTAGGTTCACTGCCTAGGGTGTTGAAAAACTTGCTCGACGAAAAGGAAGTTCCTTTGACCC
Organism: Chrysanthemum seticuspe; assembly: GCA_019973895.1. NCBI lineage: Eukaryota > Viridiplantae > Streptophyta > Magnoliopsida > Asterales > Asteraceae > Chrysanthemum > Chrysanthemum seticuspe. The sequence continues at coordinate 97,922,099 of BPTQ01000003.1, read as the reverse complement.
TGAACGCACTGCGTAAGCGTTATCAAGTTTTTTGCGCCGCTGCCGGGGAATAGAATAGCTAGTTAGTAGTCCACCTCGTTTAGGTTCTTTGCTTGATTCCTATCAAGTAAAAATTTTTTTTCTCATTTTTAGCTTTCTCATAGTCTATCCCCCTTCTTCGTGACCTTTGTTCGTACACCCATCACTTTTCATCATGGAAGGTGATAACCAACCACCACTTGATAACCCAACACCAAATAAGTCAATGTCACTCAAAACCCAAACCAATAACCAACACAACCGTCGAAGCCGCTATGTGAGTAGAAACACCGACCTTCAGGATTTGCAGAAAATATTCGATAGTACAATTAGGGAAGCTGTTGAGAAAGTAGTCAGCGCCTCTGTAGTTGGCTCTATGATCAGCAGTAATTCGGACAATGGCATGATAAACAACAACGTGGATGTGGAAAATAGTGCTTACTTCAATCTTTACCCCACTAAGGAAGAGGTTGCGTACCATCAATACATAATCAATAATCCACGATCACCTATCATTAGGATATGCCCAAAGATTAGGAGAGGAAACCCCTGGAACTTAAAAATCCCTTGTATGATCGGATATAGGAGTGTCGATCACGCTTACATAGATACGGAATCTCCCATTAATGTAATGTCATCTGCTGTCTACAATGACATTATGAATGAGCGACTTAATATTAGGAGAGGCCCTAAGTATCCAGGAGGAGTTTGCAACTTTGTGGGAAGAGTCAAGGACGTACATGTCTTTATAGGAAATTTCACCTACCTAGTTGATTTTATGGTCCTAGAAGATGTAGGATGCGTCATTGACTATAGTTTATCCCAAGTAGTGCTAGGGAAACCGTTTGTTGAAACATCTAGAATGAGCCATAACAAGCATGATGGAACAGTTAGGTTTAAGGAAGGAACCGATGAGATCACCTATAGGATGCCTTGGAAAACAAATGAGTATGGCCATTTGTCCATTTATGATCGAGACAACATCAAAGCTTTTGAGGACAAGAGCAAGGAAGATGTTGAAAAAGGTTATAAATTCATGTGGGAAAGAAGGAGGCATTATTATAAGGATTGCTTGACCCTAGGGCCTAGGTATAGAGTCGATGAAAATTTTGTCAACATGATAGAATTCTCATTGAGGATGCAAAACGAGGCAACGTAGGAGTACGACTACGAGTCTAGCTACAAGACTCTTAAATAAAGAAAAGCGCTTCGTGGGAGGCAACCCATGCTTAATTGTTTGCTTGTTAGTGTCATATATCTTTTATAAATTGTTTATCCTCATGTTTAAATTTGTAAAAATGCTTTATTTTGTTTTTAACCTCGTCTTAATTGCATATAAAGGTATTTTACATAAAGGATAAGTGTAGGGAGGATTACACACGTTTTCATAAGAAACGTGAACATGAGAATATCAATTAATTAAAAGATATATTTGTGTGTTTGTTCAAGTCAAATGCTTGTATCGAGTCATAATGGATGTTTTACAGAAATTTTTCCAGATTCTAAAGATGTAAATTTTCCAGAATTTTTCCAGAAAATCGAAGAACAGTTTTTGTCAGGATAACCTGACGGCGTCAGGAAGGAGTAACAACATCAGATCACTTTTTCTCGTTTTCTGAGCTACTTATAAATTTTTGGAATTTCCCAGGTCTTAATTTTCTTAGAAATTCTGTAAACACCCATTCCACAAGCATTATATCCTAGTTTAAATCGAGTCTTATATATATTATTACCGCCGATTTTACGCGAAGGTTTCGTTTGTTTTGTTCAAGTGTGCAGGTTTAGTTTGTCAAGAAGAAGTTACACAAGATTGGAAGGAGCTTTTCACGCAATAATTCTTCTTGGAAAGGATTTAACCACCACTTTACACGGATCCTACCGAGCTAATCAGGGGAGTATTAGTTTCTTTCGTTTTTGATTACCTTCTTTTATCATTACTTTGATACTTTCGGGGAACATTGGGGACAATGTTCAGTTTAAGTGTAGGGAGGGAAAATAAAACGGGAACTTTGAAACTATGCTTATCCTTGATTATTTGCTTTGTCCAATTGCACTTTTGTAATAAACCATGAGAAAATGTCGGTTAGGGTAATTTTGGCACCAAATTTAAAGTTTTCATGACAGATAGGAGTGGGCCATTAGTCTTAACAAAAGCGTCTCACGGATAGAAAGTTGCATGACTCGCACAAAAACCCTTTACCACCCAAATTCCACCCAAAATGTGAGGATCACCCTTAGATTAGTAGGAATTAAAGCATTCATCTTTAATGCTTAGAGTGTGAACCGGTAGTATATTAGATTCTAGAACTTGTTTTGTGATGCATTCCGAGATCGCAAGTGAGACTACACTTGTGTAGTTAGGAATAACTAAATGATAAGAGGCATTAGGATAACCCTTGTTTGATACCCGTAATATAATTACTTCTTCCACATCGGTTGAGTAATTTCCCCCACACCCTTTGCGTTGTACTCATCTTTAGTACACGATACCCCTAGTTAACCCCTGAGAGCCTATCCTTTTCGCGGTTCTCGTGATGTTTCGGTTTTTCCGGAATATCAATGAAGAGCATTGTTTACACCCCACCCCCAAATATACACCCAAATCGCCTTAGCCTACCCCTTATGCACTCACTTTTAGTGCAAATGTTTGTTATCACCCTAAACCCTTAGTTCAATTATCTGGTTGCTTGCATGAGTTGCTAAGTCGAGTCATATCCTTTGTATACAGTTTTGGGACGATTGGGATTCATGGGAAAAGTTAAAGTTTATGAAATGACGGGAAGGGAACGTTAAATTCAAATTCCCTTTGTTTGCGTAATAATGTACCCCAAGTGTTTTGATCTTTTCAATTCGGGTCAAATTAGTGTTAGAGTAATAAAAACTCAAGTGTAGGGATGTGCCTATAAATCCCTATCATTTTGATGTTACCGTAGGGGATGGTAGAGTAAAAGTGTATGAAAAAAAAAAAAAAAAAAAAAAAAAAACATACGGGCTACCATCCTACATCTATCTTTTAAATTTATGTTTGTTTATTTTCGTTACCTAGAGTTTTAGAGTGTCGAGTCTTGGCTTAGCAACGCCATTCTTCGTATGCATTTAACATAGAGATTTTTGACTTGCCACCACTAAATAGCCTATCCCACCAAACCCTTGTTTCCCTACCGTAAGCCTAACATTACAACCCTTTAAAAGACCTCTTTGATAGTCTTTCCTAGGTGCTTACGCCAAAGCGATGGAGGTTTGATCTATTCTCAAGCCTATGGTAATCTATGTACTAGGACCGGTTAATGAGTGTTTATCTTCCATTTCCTATTTGTTATATTTCATATATACACCCGAGAGAGATGTGAGTATCCAAACACCCCATGTGAGGTGCTAGTATGTAATTTCCGTGCTTGTTATGACTTTTGCGGGGCTTATATGTGTTGTGGACCGTTTTAAATCAATGCTTCATGACCCCTAACTTATAAATTAATTGGCTAAAAGCACATTTGCTTGAGGACAAGCAAATAACAAGTGTAGGGATATTTGATAAGGTTTTAAAAGGTACCTTTTTGAGGGGTCGTTTAAGCCCTTATTTGATCACTTTTGTATCCGTTATTGCTTAATATCGTTCCTTTTCACTTTTTAGGTCTCTTGAAGGCAAAATGCTGGAATGGCACTTATTTGGACGAAAAGGCGCGAATATACGAAGGAAATGGCCAAAGTCAGAATTGAGACACTCAAAGCTGCTGAAAACAGAAGGCGACGGCGTCACTGCTTAACTGCGACGCCGTCGGAGACTCAGAAGAGAAAATGGCTTGTTTTGAAGGACGGCGTCGGGCTTTAAAGGAGTAGACCGTCGCAACTCAGACGGCCTAGATGCGACCCAGACGACGTTAGAAGCTGAAGAGGACGGCGTCCCAGACATAAGGTGACGCCGTCGCAAGGTTAACGTGGCCAAGACGAAACCCTAATGACGGCGACACGACGGCGTCACAAAACATAAGGTGACGCCGTCGCATATGTAATATTATATATAGAATCCGAATTTTTCAGTTTTAGAGAGTCTTTTTGGAGTGAAAACCTGAAACCGAACCAAGGGTGTCTTGTACAGTATTTTAGGGTTCCAAACCCTATCTTACATCAAGATAAGTATTTACTTCATCAATTCAATTATGTCTTTGATTATTTGTGTGTATGCTTGCATGTTCTCCATAGCCGGCTAATTTATTTGTGTGTTTGCTTAGGGAGTATGAAACTTAATTATTGAATATTGATTGGTTGTTTCTTATCTTAGTTGATTAATGATTTAGTAATGCGATAGGTCATTCGTTGTGTACTTCATGCTTGATTCATCTTTGTGAACCTTAGAATATAATTACCTGAGTAGTTGTAAGCTAAACCATCCAAAGAGTGCCTTAGAGTAAGAGTTTATTATCCCTAGTGGGTTTTGTAGACGAGACCCTTTGGTAAGTTCAAAGAGTTAGGGAGAAACGCATACCCTACAACTTTAGACACACAACGCAACTAAGAATAAGGACGTGACAACTCAACCATCAATAGGAGATAATTAAGGAGTAGTAAAATTTAAGTAAACACATCTTTAAACTATCATACGAGCACACATTAATTAGACATAGACTACCACCACCTTAGTTTAGATAATTAGATAATAGTAGAGTAATCGGTAGAAATACCAACCCCCCAAATCCAATACCCGAGATTCGTACCTTTCAATTTCCTAAAAAACATAAAAAAGATAAAAAATAATCTTCCTCAACCTTAACCTTAGCGTAGTAACTTCTCACTAGCATTCCTATTCCCCTAGAGAACGATATCAATACCCGTGGCTTACCTTAATACTACACTACAAGGATTAGGTTCACTGCCTAGGGTGTTGAAAAACTTGCTCGACGAAAAGGAAGTTCCTTTGACCCCGAACGCGCTGCGTAAGCGTTATCAAGTACTTTGAAAAAGGGTAGCAGTACTTTGCATGTTCCAGCAGTACTTTCACAGCAGCCAACTTCGACAGCATATATCTTTCACATAAAAGCTCAGATCGAAGATCTGTTTGGTGGAAAGTTAGATTGATATATAGAGAACATCCACCCAAAATTTCGTTACGATCCAATGGTTAACGAAAAAGTTATGATCGTTTCAAAACAGTCCTGCAGAAGCCTTACGGAATTTTCTTCAGTTTCAGCAGCAGACTTCGACACCCTATAACTTTCTACTGAAAGCTCCAATTGACGATCCCTTCGGTGAAACTTTATATAGATATACTGAGATGCACCAGCAAAAATTTTAGCTCGATCCAACGGTTCAATAAAAAGTTATGCCCACTTGAAAACAGCCCTGCAGAAAGTTGCGAATTTTGTAAAAAGTCAATTTTCTTCCTTCTTTTTCGCCAAGAAACCTTTTGAATCCCTAGGTAAAGAACTCCCCAAGCTCTGATACCAATTGATAGATCGTTTATAAGCTCAGCTAGAGATCAATAACAAAGCCTAATAACATGCACAGCGGAATAAACTAATCAATTCTTTGTTATTGAACCTAGGCGTAGGGATTTGGGAAAACGCCTAGGATTTAGTTAGTTAGTGTTAGATCAAGTCTTTGATCTTTATTATAGTTAGTTAGTTTATGATAATAAAAAACCTTGTTAAAAAAAAAAAAAAAAAAAAAAAAAAAAAAAAAAAAAAAAAAAAAACCCTTCTCTAAAACTCTAATAAAATCACGTACGTCTAATATCCATCTTGGGGTCCTTTTATAGGCTTAAGGATAACCCTAAACGATTTAAAATTCTTATCCTTGTACGTCAAGTAAACAATACATAGAAAGTTCTAGATAAACATAACTTTCTATCTTTAATCTAATACAACCGACTTATAATCTTTGCAGTACTTTGATGATAAGTAGTACTTTGACTTCTTGCAGTACTTTGACTTCTTGCAATACTTTATCTTTCTGCAGTACTTTGTTAATCTTCAGTACTTTAATCTTCTGTATCCCAACAATCCTCCCCTAACTTGAATTCTACTTGCTTGATTTCAAGTTCCTTTGTAGATTTAGCTTTAACATCTTTATCTTCAAAGAGGAATTGTTACTTTATCTTCAGATTTTATCTTTGTAGATTCTCTGCTTATATCATCATCAAAGTAGTCTTTATCTGTGTAATTCTTTTCAGCATCAAACAGCAATATTATATCTTTTCTGCAACATTCAGCAAGCTCCATCTTTTCAGCAACATAAGACAATTTGTACATTTAATTCAGTTAAGTTTCAGTCTATTCTCATCACTTCCAGGTGTGTAAACTCCTGTGAGAGGTGAATCATTGAAAATTTAATGGATATGAGTTCTCTTTACCAAAGCCATTAACTCTGGAATAACCAAATGTTTTGATGTGTAAGATCATGGTACACTGATAACCATATGATTTTTAGCAAATCATCAGCTATCAACAGATTTGAGTTGTCTTTACCAAAAGCTGTACCCTTTTGGACTAGTTAATTCTTTCATCATGGTGAACTAATTACCATATAATGGTTTTTCCACAGCCTTTACCACAAGCCATTTTCTTGTGGGCTAGTCAACTCTTCACATTACTGATATGGTGAGTTGATTACCATCCAACTTATTAGCAAGTTGTCAACTAAAAACGGATTTGAAATATCCTTACCAGAGCCGTTTGCTCATAGATTAGCCAATCCTTTTGTAACCATGGTGGATTGATAACCTATTGGTATTACCATCTCAAAAACTATTTATTTCTTTGAACCTTTGTTTCAAAACATTTATCAGTTAACAAAAGTTTTTCAAAATCAGTAACTGGTTTAAAAACTTCAAGCAGTACTTTGATGAAAGTACTGTTTGATCAGCAGTACTTTGAATAAAGTACTGATATATAAAAATTTTAATCAAATAAGATTCATACCAGTTATTCATCATCATCAGCAATTGTAGTCCATCTGATAAACAGCTTGATAACCATACATGCTATTTCATTATCTTCTTCTACTTCCATTCCATGCTCCAGCATCCTCCTCATAAGTTCTGGTGTAAGAGGATATCTTATATCAGCTATCATATGAATCATAATTCCATCTTCTAGCTCTAGAACATGTACTCCAGATTCTTCAAAGAATCTCCAGCTAACAATCTCCCAATTCTCTTGATTCTTCCAAATTTCAGCAGTGCTTTGTTCTTCAGTTTCCCATACAGTTGTGAGATCTCCAAGCAATACTAAACCAACTCCTTCTGATGGATTTTGTTCAAAGTAATCTCGCACCACATGATATAAATAAAATAAATCCACTCTATTTATGATGTGTAATAAATCCCATAGCCTATTGAACACTCTGAAACTTTCATCAGCTCTATGAAACATCAGATAACTTCCATCTTTGGATTCTACAACTTCAAAAGTAATAATTTGAGATCTGTTCATTTTCATCTCAGCATCATCTGTAGAATACTCAAAATCCACTATTCTTAAGTAATTCTTTAGTTCATCATTAGTATCAGATCGTAACTCAACTTTCTCTTTCTTTGATGACTGTATATCTTCAACTTCAGTTTTTCTTTTTCTTTTTCTATCTTTTTCTTCCCAAGCAGCATCATCTTTATAATCCTTGATGCTTTCAACACTTTTCTTATAAGTTTCCCTAACAGCATCATACAATTCTTTCATCTCCAAATAATTAAACCTCTGCAATCCTTTATACCCTTGACTTTTTAAATAAGCCATCATTGCATTTCTGTCTTTAGCTCAATTTGGCCTTCTTGGTAGAAATCTAACAGGAATAGGTGACTCTAATGGTTCATCAGCTTCAGCATTCAATTCCTCTTGCAATTTCTTAGCTGCTTCTCTATTCTGAGCTTCTTTAATTTCCTTAGCTTCTCTATCTTTAGCATTCAATTCCTCTTGAAACTTTCTAGCTGCTTCGTTATTCATACCAACTTGAGCAGCTCTTATCTGAGCTAAAGTAGCTTTCTTTTTCTTCTTTGTCTATATTAACTTGCCCTTACCTTTATCTTTTGGATCAATAACAGGTTGAGAAACTCTTGGTTGTTTCTCTTCTTGTACTCCTGGAATAGTAACACCTCTTGGTTTTGATAAATCTTGCAAAATCTCAGCAATTGTATCATCATCACTTGCAGTGTGTATTCTTTGAGGTGTATCAGCTTCCTCTGGTATGACAGTTGTTGAAGGACCAGCTTCTTCTTCTAATATAGTAGTTGAAGGAACAGCTTCCTCTTCAAAGTCTAACACCCTTGGTGTAACCAATTCATGTCTGTAAATTCCAGTAAAAGCAGTACTTTGATCAGCAGTACCTTGATCATCAGTACTTTGAACTTGAACATCAATAACTTGTTCCTCAGTATCTTCAGGCTGAATATATGTTCCTTGAACTTCAGTCCTTTCATGTTCTTCAGTATCTTGAGGTTCATTCTCCTTATGAACATCTTCTTTCAAATTCTTTTCTTCTAAATTCCTCCCCATTTGGAATGAAGATTGTTTTTGAACTTTTTGGCGCTTAGTCTTCTTAAACTGCTTTTGCTCCTTCTTTTTAGATTTGACTCAAAGACGATGATGTTGAACCAATGGCCAAACAAAATTCTTGAGTCTTCGAAACTTGAGCTTCAACTTCTTAATCTGTTTAGCTTGAGTCTCAGTAGTTTTCTTTAATTTGACCAACTCCCGTGTGAGAACATAATTATCCAATATCAAACCTTCACGAGGTATAGTATGTGGATCATCTCCTTGAATTGGTGAATGTTCCTCTGGTTGTGAATCAGGAACAGATTGTTGAGGAGATGGAGAAGGTGAAATTGCAACATCAGCTTGAACTTCAGTACTTTGCGAAGCAGTACCTTGTGATGCAGTACTCTGAGAAGCAGTACCTTCTGAAGCAGTACCTTGAGATGTAGCAGTACCTTCAGAAGCAGTACCTTCTCTATCTTCATCTTCTTCATCATCAGCTTGAACAACTTCCATCATAGAAGTAGTTAAAGGAGTGTCCATTCCAGTGAATAAATCACTCTTCCTAGCCATGAAAGTGAAAATCTTGGCTTGTTGTACCACAACAGGTAAAAGACTTGTAGGTTTAGGTACATCTGAAAGTTGTTTATTTAGGAATACTTGAACAAATCTTGGATACATCAACCATTTTGAACCATGAGTGATATGTGAAAGCATTCCATCTAAAATTAGCCTTGAAAACTGAAAACACGATTAGTAGCCAATCCTACTATAGCAGATGCTATATTTGATCAAAATTGCTCCCATGATGTACTTTTAGCACTAATACAATGAAGCAACACATGCACTAAAAACTTCCAGTGAGGACAAAATAAGGGTTTCCTGAATGTTTGTTCAGTTAAGGACCCTTCATAACCAATGTGCCCAAAAGTATCCCAAATTAGTTGCTTATCAAAACGAACAGCCCCATCAGCATCTTCAAACACTAAGTCTTCTCGAATAGAGGCTTCAGTAATCTTGACATTTTTCCCAGCAACCATAGCATGAATATATTCTTCATCATTCTCCATATGAACCCTAGCAGTTTCCCAAAATTGTTGAATCCAGGGCTCAATAACATCGGGTTCTACTAAAAGCGCATAACTAATCGATAATATCATGAAAAATTACATTCGCTTCAGTCTTATCTAAATTCGCCACCATGTTGTGTTTGGAAACAGTATTACGACCCGCCATTGATGGTTATTTGATCACAGTAAGAAATAGAACAAATAATATAGGTGAAAGTGAGAGAAATATGGAAAAGATTAGTTTATTCTGCTTTAGTCGACTACATTATGGAAGACTTAATTATTAAACCTACACCTATGTCCTCTTTATATACTAGAGGATTAGGGTTTACAAAATACTACAAAGGACTAATAAATAAAACTTCTTTTGCAAGCAAGTCCTTCCATCTTTTTGTAGGTTTCCTTTATTTCGTATTAAGCCCCTCTTGTTTTATTCTTTTTGTCTTATCAACTCAAACGTATAATTCCCAACAGAAATGTTAGGTAAGTATGAACAAGTTCAGCCTAGCATCATTAAGATAATTGCACCTGTAACACTTAGCAAACGTGATCCCAGAATGCCTACTGACAAACCACAAGATACTAATGTGCTTCCCTCTACTGAAACAGGAATAATTGCCTCTTTTCCAAACGTCCGCACTTCACAGCCTAGGAGCAATACAAGGAAGAATAGGAAGTTGCGACCTAAGAAAAGAACAATAAAGAATGCTGAAGTAGAAGAACACCCTAGGACTTTGAATAAGACTCAAGTTGCACCCACTTTAGATATTACGTCTGACAAATGTAATGGAAAAAGTGTTGTAGCGAATGCTAAACCTTTAAGTACTTTTGATATTCAGTCTGATGCCTCTTGTGTTATTTGTCGTAAAAGTATGCTTTCTGATTGTCATGACAAATGTGTTGCTAGAGCTATCTTGTCTCGTTTAAGGAATCCTAAGAATCGGAATACCTCTAAGCCCACTACTGCTTCTAAGTTTGTGCTTGGTAAACCACCCTCTTTAGATTCTAAGAAACGCATTGCTATCCATGTAGCTCCAGTATCACCTCCAAGGACTGTAGTACCACCTAGTGCATTCACTAAGACTAAAGCAAATACTAGTTGGAGATGGCAGATATGGATACATAATACACTAGGATTTAAATGGATGCCTAAAGTCATTGATGTGTGTATTTCTACTATAACTGCTTCGGAACCCTCTAACACTTCAGGTTCCACATCTACTTCTATTCCATATGTGTCGTCTGTGTGTAATGCAGGTGATACAGATCATCCTTTGGATTGTTGATAGCGGATGTTCCCGACACATGACAAGCAATCTTAAACTGTTATCAAACTTTATTGCAAAGTTCATTGGCACTGTCAGATTCGGGAATGGTCACTTCGCAGCTATCATGGGCTACGGAGATTATATCAATGGCAATATCGAAATTAGCAGGGTTTATTATGTGGAAGGCCTCGGTCACAATCTCTTTTCGGTCGGTCAATTCTGTGATGGAGACTTGGAAGTTGCTTTTCGGGAGAAAACTTGTTTCATTCGTGATCTACAAGGAAACGATCTTATGTCTGGCTCTCGCAATTCTAGTCTGTACATAATCTCAATGCAAGACATGGTTGCTTCATCTCCCATATGTCTACTCTCAAAGGCTACATCTACAAAATCTTGGCTATGGCACCGTCGTCTCTCACATTTAAACTTTCAAACCATCACCAACCTTGCTCGACACAAACTTGTTGAAGGTCTCCTGAGATTCCGGTATTCCAAAGATCACCTTTGCTCAGCTTGTGAACAAGGGAAAAGCACTCGTGCTCATTTTCCTTCAAAGGTGGAACACAGCTCTCAGCATGTGCTTCATCTTCTTCACATGGATTTGTGTGGCCCGATGCGCGTGCAAACGATTAATGGCAAACGCTACATCTTGTTAATTGTCGATGACTACTCATGATGGACTTGGGTCTACTTTCTTCGAAGCAAATATCAAGCTCCACAGATGATCATCACCTTTCTCACGAAAATTCAAGTTCAGCTCCGGAATACCGTCCGCCAAATAAGAACAGACAAAGGAACTGAATTTGTGAACCAAACTCTTCGAGAATTTTATGAGAAAGTGGGAATTGAGCATCAGACATCTATTGCACGTACACCAGAACAAAACGGAGTTGTTAAAAGACGAAACCGTACGTTAGTGGAAGCTGCAAGAACAATGTTAATCAATGCTAAACTTCCAAATTACTTATGGGCAGAAGCTATATCAACTGCATGCTACACTCAAAACCACTCAATGATTACAAAACGCCACAACAAAACACCTTTTGAACTTATCCACAATCGAAAACCGAATCTTAAACACTTTCATGTATTTGGATCCCTTTGCTATCCGAATAATGATCGTGATGACTTTGGTAAGCTCAAAGCCAAAGCTGACATTGGAGTCTTTATTGGATACTGTGAGAATTCTAAAGGTTACCGGATCTGGAATCGTCGTACAAAGCAGGTTATGGAAACGATTCATGCTAATTTTGATGAGCTTACAGAAATGGCTTCTGAGTATAACAGCTTGGAACCCGGTCACAACCGTTTAAACTTCCCTCAAACCCCATCATCAGCTGAGCCAAGCCCCCAGCTTACTCGTCAACAAATGGAAAAGCTATTTGCTCCGCTGTTTAGTGATGACATTGATGAACTTGCTCCAGGTGTATCCGCTGTTTCCGCTGCTCAACCTGATCATACTCTTATACCTGATACACCTGCTACAACAACTGCTGTTGATGAAGCACCACCAGTTGACTCTACAACAACAGTTGAACAAACTGCTTCCAACAACGTTGAACCAGCTGCTGATGTTCTTAATGAAGTACCCCCACCTGCAGATTTTGATCCAAATGCGTTCTTTAACCCGTTTGCTAATGAAACTGCTGCACCTGACGTTGCGGAATCATCAACAAGCCATTTGAATCCTCAAAATCTGCACAATGTATACCAACATCAACCCTCGACACATCGTTGGACAAAAAATCATCCTCTAGAGAATATTATTGGCAACCCGAATCAACCAGTCGTTACGAGACAACGTCTTCACACAGATGGTGAACATTGCATTTATGCACTCACTGTCTGCCAATCTGAGCCTAAAAACATTAAAGACGCAATGACAAAAGACAACTAGATTGAATCCATGCAAGAAGAACTCAACCAATTCAAACGTCTTGAAGTATGGGAATTGGTTGAAAGACCAACAGGGGTCTACGTCATCGGTCTCAAATGGATTTGGAAGAACAAATTGGATGCTGAAGGGAACGTAATCAGAAACAAGTCACGTCTGGTGGCTAAGGGTTATAGACAGGAAGAGGGTATTGACTTTGAAGAATCATTCGCTCCGGTTGCTCGTCTTGAGGCTGTTCGGATCTTTCTCGCGTTCGCGGCTCATATGAATATAACGGTCTTTCAAATGGACGTCAAAACTGCTTTTCTGAATGGTCAACTGAAAGAAACAGTCTATGTCAGCCAGCCAGAAGGATTCGTTGATCCAGAGTTCCCGAATCATGTCTACAAACTAAACAAAGCTCTGTATGGTCTCAAACAAGCTCATCGGGCGTGGTACGATAAGTTATCATCTTTCCTCATTGCCAATAATTTCACCAAAGGTTCGGTCGACCCAACTCTTTTCATACAATATCACGGGGAACATATTTTAATTGTTCAAATTTATGTGGATGACATCATTTTTGGGTCAACACATAAAAAGTACTCAATCGCTTTTGCAAAACTAATGAAGAAACATTTTGAAATGTCAATGATGGGTGAACTTACGTTCTTTCTAGGACTGCAAGTTCATCAATCACCCTGTGGTATTTTCTTGAGTCAGTCCAAATATGCCCTTGAACTGTTAAACAAATTTGGAATTCAAAACTGTGACACCTATGCCACACCAATGGCTCATACTAAGAAGCTAGACGCTGATTTACATGGGAAATTGGTGGACCCTACCAAATACCGTAGTATCATTGGGTCTCTCATGTATCTAACAGCTAGCAGGCCTGATATTGTGTTTGCCGTATATCTTTGCTCCCGTTATCAGTCGAGACCAACTGAAACCCACCTCTCTGAGGCTAAAAGAATCCTCCGATACATCAAGGGAACCATTAACTTGGGGATCTGGTATCCGAAGGATTCTGGTTTTGAACTAATAGCATTTTCAGATGCCGATCACGCAGGATGCTTAGATTCACGGAAAAGTACTTCAAGAGCATTACAATTTCTTGGTGATAAACTGGTGTCATGGCAATCGAAGAAGCAGGATTGTACATCGTTGTCGTCAACCGAAGCAGAATATGTAGCCATGTCGGCGTGTTGTGCTCAAGTCATTTGGATGAGAACACAACTCAAAGACTATGGTTACGTATTCGACAGAATCCCAATGTACTGCGACAATCGGAGTGCTATTGCGATCTCGTGCAACTCAGTTCAACATTCGAAATCAAAGCACATCGATCTTCGTTATCATTTCATCAAGGACCACGTGGAACAGGGTACTGTTGAATTATACTTTGTGGGTACAGAATACCAATTGGCAGATCTTCTCACCAAAGCCTTAGCTCCTGCTAGGTTTAATGAGTTGGTCCACCGGATTGGTATGCGGTGTTTGATTCAAGAGGAACTGGATGAACTCTTAAAACATTCTTAAAACCAGTCAAACACCAAAACCTCTTTTGTAAATATTTTTCAAAAACAAAATACAAAATTATAAAATTAGATAAAACTACAAAAATATTCTTCTATCTATATTTCTTTTAATGTGGCAAGTACAATTCTTCTGTCAACACTCTAATCTTTCAAAATTCAGTATTTTTTCGATCAAGTGTTGAGGGGGAGAAAACAAATATTTTACGGTTTCATAAAAACCTTGTACTTGCATGTTACCTAATCCCGGTTGTTTCTTTAATAATGGTGGTCAAATTTCTGGTTTACTGACACTCCTCGGACTAAAATTTATAAAAATTCATTATGTTTTAAGTCGAGGGGGAGTGTCGTCAAATTTCTTTCCAAATATCTTTCGTTTGGTAACCAAAATGGAAGTTAAGGGCATTGGATGTAAATGGTACAGGTGGAGGGACTAATTGTGTCAAATGTTCAAAGTTATTTTTAACAAAAGCTTCCACCTAACTCATTAACTTCACTACATTTATTATCTCACCAAACCAATCCTACGCCTAAAATCAATCTTCAAATCCTTAGTCTTGGTCATCAATTTGTAAGTGATTATATGTTCTTTGTTATCATCTAAACAAAGGTTTTAAATCTTTTTGAAATCCAACGGTTAGATTTTAACTTAGAGGTGATTTAATGTTCTACGCATAAGCGTATGAACATCAAATCAAGGTTGTGTGTTTGTGGATAAAATAAGTGTGTCAAAACGTTTATCTAACATCATTGAAACCATCTTTATCATTAAACATCACCCAGATGCACGAATTGATTGATTTTGAAAACTAGGGTTTATGCGTGAAATTGGGTATTTTCATATGAGAGTGTTTCTGGTTGAATAGGTAGCTGAATGAGGTTGTGCTCATGTTGAATTGATCATATCTAGGCTCAGAATCAACCCAGTAACATTAATTGCTAGCTTATTAAGAATTAGGGTTTATGTTCTTGAAATTTGGGTATTTTTTTGATTCGCTTAGAGTTTGATGTTAAGACTTGGATAGAACAACTCAATAGGCTTCCTAGACATCCCAGAATCATTTTGGTGCAATTCCTACGGCTAGATAACTTACACGTAAAAATTGAGCCTTAGGGTTTTAAGTCTTACGCATAAAGTATGTTCTTCGCATAACTGTCTTAATAAGTTTACATGCTCAAATCCGATAGGAATTGAATGAAGATGTTAATGTTGATGTTATGATGAATTTATTTTAGGTTTTCTACGCTTGAAAATTCAAAATCAAGGTTACTTGCAATCTACGCATAAGGATCACCTTACGCGTAGCATGTTATGCGTAAGAGAAATCTTACACGTAACGTTTACGCGTAAGGTTCTACATTGGGGACTACGCGTATCCTGTGAAGGATATGCGTAAACAGTAACCTCTACGCATAAGGTTGACTCTTACGAGTAAGCCTTACGCGTAAGGTTCCATATACGCTTACGGGTAAGCTCTACGCATAAGGCCCTCTTTTCCTACGCGTAATATTTCTTACGCGTAAGTCAAGAACCTACGCATAAGCTTACGTTTACGCGTATAATCACTCCTGTTTACGCATAAGCTTGCCATTTCTAAGCCTAAGCCTAGTTTTAACCTTAATTATGAATTGTTACGCGTGCAAACTTGTAAATAAATAAATCATAACTCCACGAAACCAATAATGTCACTAATAAGCTTAAATGTTTAATAAGTTGTGAAAAATAAGTGAACACATAGACTTTATAACTTAAAGTTAATCAAATCACGAAAATTATCACGACGTCTTTGGACTATTGGACTAACAAGTGACATTGGACACGTAACAATCATCTACATATCACATTCAATAATTAGACAATAAAACCAACTGTTGACTAACGTAATGTCTTTCGATATGTTGGTTCTTTTGGCTAAATATCTTTCAGATCACGACATGGACGCTCAAAACATGGAAGCACCAAACACTCTCACTGTTGAAGATATCTTCCCTAATGGCTATCCGATGAAGATAGGAAAGAATAACCTTCGTGTCGATTTTGATAGTCTCACATGCTCAGAGTCTTCTTGTCTAATTGCTGTAGACATTCTGAAGAATCATCCTTATCAGAACATGCTCACCAATTCTGCTACAGTGCCGGAGATCTACATTCACCAGTTCTGGCATACAATGCGAAAGATCAAAGGTCAAAATGTTGTGACGGTGACACTCAACCACAAACAAGTCACCATCACACCAGCAGATTTAAGGGTTGTTCTTCTCATTCCTGTCATCGAGCCAACCGAATACAATGCCACACCAACTGAAGAGACCGTTCTGCAATTCATGATCGACATTGGTTATGACGAAGCTATAGAAGTAATCACAAAGCATTCATACGTGGATCTTAAGAATATTCCTCAGCCATAGAGAACCCTCTACATCATCATCACCAAATCGGTTTCTGGACGTGATAGTGGTTATGAGCATCCCAAGCTCATGGAACTACAAATCTTTTGGGCTTTGGTCAACATGAAACACATTGAAGTTGAAGCTCTGATATGGGACGACATGATGTCTTTTCTCAAAAAGCTTGGCACCAAGATTCCATACATCAGATATACAAAACTGTTGATCCAAAGAGCTCTAGGATATAATCCTGATATCCCCAAGAGACTCAATGACCCCAACAATCACTCCATGTTGTATGAGCCTACACTCACAGTCAGATTTAAGGAATATACAACAAAGAAACAGGGTGCTGAGTTGCCAGATCACCTTCTAACTGATGCAGTCAAACAACTCTATTCATACAAAAGGTATCTGGTGGCGGTTGATGAAGGCAAAGTAGGTTTTCTTGATGAAAAGTCCTCCGGTACACCGACTAGGAAAACCAGGAGAGGCAGTGCAGGAAGTGTTACAAGCACTGAGAGTCAAAGAAAGTTCCCTAAGAGGAAACCTGCACTCAAAAGGAAAGTTCCCTCTAAGGAAGTTATTCCTATTCCCATTCCCAAGCCTGAACCGCAACGAAAGCTATTGGATGAAAGCTCTGAGGATACTGAATCAGACAAAGAGGTCACCTACTCTGAAACTGCAATCGATGACACTCCAACAGTAGCTAAACCTCCCAGTCCAATAGCTGATAAAGGCAAAGGGAAAACTCCTGTGCTTGAGCAAGATAAGGAAAGTTCTGAAGAAGAACCATTTGATGAGGAAAGAGAATATCAAAAGAAGTTGAAGAACCTCAAACAAAAATACTTTGCCGATGAATTCGTAAAGGATCAAACTCGTGGCCCTGGAGGATCAAGTGGTGGAACTCAAGCCACACCAGTTTCCGATGCGGTTAATCAACCCGATAAGGAAACTGGTACCACCACCCACGAACAAAAACAAAGGCAGATAGAGGATTCCATCAACTATGACATAGAGGAACCAGACATGGAAAAGACTGAGAAAACTCCTGGTGATGATACTAAGACTGATGAAACGGCTAAGTCTGGACATGATGAAGATCTTGATAATGATACTTTTCTTCTAGACAGTCCCGCACGCTCCAAGGAGGAAACTTCTGAGCCACCGAAGGACCCTGAGTCACCTCACATCTCCTCATCATCAGACTCGTCTTCTCACTCTTCACCTCCACCATCCAAAGGCACAACCAGATCCACATCTAAATTTGTGAAGAAACCAACTGACTCTTGGATATCCCAGGCTAAAACCAAGATTGTCAAAGCTGTCAAGCAGGTCAGGAAGAAAGACGTGACCAACAAGAAGTTGAATCAAATAGCTGACAGTATCAATCTTATAAATGACGAGATAGACAAGATGTCAAGTGAAAGGGAGTATATCCAGAAGTTCATACAACGTGATGTCCAAGGGGAACTGAACGAAATGATTAGGGGCTATACTCACAAGTTCCTACTCGACACTGTTCCTGGAGTTACAAGGGAGATGTTTACCGGACAGCTCTATCAAAATATCATGAAATTAGTCAAGTAAACAATGCAATCCACTCCGGTGACAATGACTATCAATCCAATGGAGCCTACAGTTCTATCTGATGCAGAGTTGATTTCCAAGCTGGTGCTACAAATGGGTAAATGATCTGGAAATTTCACCTCTGATGAAGGTAAACTATTCGAGGCATTACTGGAATATCAACTCAAAACTTCATGCAAGGAGCAAGCTGAAAGGCCTAAGCGTCCAAGAGACGATGATGATAAGAATAAAGATAAAAATAAAGAGCCTAAACGCCCGAAGACAACTGGTGAATCATCCTCCATGCAACCTCCACCCCACAGGACTCCATCTCAACAACGATCTCCTACACGCTCTTCTGCTGACAAACCTCAGGACTCTGAGTTACCACCTCAGACAGAGAAAACCGGTGATCATTTTGAATACACTGGTGATGACGATGAGGAAGTACCTGAGCCCCAACAACATCCCACCTCTCCCGCTTCATCAAAGAAACCAGCATCCTCATCTAGGCCAAAGAAGAAGAAGATGACGCCTAAGGCTGATGTCGTTTCATGGCTAGACGATGATGACACCGAATATGACTGGTTTTCCACACTTGTTGATGCTACTCCCGCCCTAACTGATGATCAAGATATGGTAGAAGGTCGAACATTGGAGCATGCTAAATTTCTTCAAGAAACATTTCGGGTGAAGAAGATGACCAAGTCAGAGTTAAAACGCATCAAGAATGAAGCTTTTCAATTGCTCAAAGACAGCTCGGAAAGTGCTATCGAAGTTGAATACCATATTGATAACATAGCACGAGCCATGTCTAACAACATCGATTGGCTCAACCCTGAAGCGAACATTGACTTCACCAGAAAAGACAAAGCTCCATACTACACCGACTGGTCTAAACCTCTACCAACGATTGGCCAACCAGATCAACCTAAGATTCCATTCCGCTACTTCTTCAACAATGATTTGGAATTTCTTCTACACGGTAGCGATGGTTCAAATAAATACGCTACATCACTTACACTTTCGTTCCCGGCAGCCATATACTCCAACTGCATAGCCATCGAAGAAAAGGCTACTCACATGTTTTCTAACATTGTGGAACAGTATGACATTGATGCAATGTATGGGATTCACCATTGGCCGGAACGCCGACGAATCTACTACAAAAGCTGCCAGGTTCGAAAGTCTCAACATGAAGTGCACAGTGATAAAGGGATCATTGTTGTTAAGCATGTAGCCCTTTCGTCTAAATGGGACTACACTTTCCTCAAGAACATCGTGGTCAAAAGACAAGACGAAAGGGACTATGATTTCTGTGAAGCGGACTTTCATAATTTGTCTCTCAACGACATTGAAGATCTGTATCTTGCCAAGGTACAGGGAAGAATGAGACAATTCTTGCAACACCCCTAAAATGGCTCAGCGGAAGCATACAAGTATTGGGGTGCTACTAAATTGATATCATAACATAAGCATAGAACAACTGATTTTCATAAATAAACTTTTATTCATTTCTTAAAAACAATGTTTACACTTTGGATTTGATGCGGAAAATGGCCCATTATAAAAAGGTGGTCCCAATACATAAATCAGAGTCGTCTATGACCATGCCATGCCTTTGCCTTGCGCCTCCAAAGATAAGCTATCACCTCAAAACCTGAAGATACATGCTAAAGGGGTCAGCTTACGCTGGTGAGTTCATAGGTTTATTTAAAAAAGATTTCAGTACACTGTTTCAAATTTGGTTTTTGATGATCATTACGTCTTGCATAATGTCATAAAATTTATGGTTTCAATTCATAAAAGGATTTCATAAAAGAGATTTCATTAGTGGACCATAAGTAAAGTATGTGTACATTACAACAAATATAATGTCATATATTTAATCTATTACGCTAGCACTAAGTTCATGCAACCGAAGCTACGACAGTTTATGTATGCACAAGGAAGTCATATAAATAAGGAGCCCATAGCGAGTGTTTATCCCAATACACTCGGTCCCGACATGCTATATGTTACGCCTTGACCCAAACGGGGTCAACCGAACAGGGGAGTCACCCCCAATAGATATATTTATAACATTCGCGCTTCCCAGCAGGAATTGACGGTTCATGAAAAGGGCAATTTGGGATCTAAAGTCTTAGGCTAAGCTGCGTAATATTCTAGGTCAAAGGTTTTGGTGTGGTCCTTAAAGCATCTAGGTATGATGTATCTTAAAACATATCAATCAAAGGGCATAGTATGCATAGAGTGCAGAATTTTAGTAATTAAATCATTTAAGTAAAAATGAGCATGTATCTTCCCCCAAAACAGTTATAAAACAAGTAAAAGTAGGGGCTATGAAACTCACCTTGGCAATGTGCAATAGGAAGTCTAAAGAGAAATTTAATCAAGGAGTGATAGTGCACGGCATCCGACACGCAACCTAATTTAGTACGGCATATTTAGTCTTCATGTTTAAGACTCGATAAAGTTTAATTAACTTTATAAGTTTTCAAATGTTTTTGTTGTTGTTGTTGTTGTTGTTGCTTGTGTTGCAGTATTTAAGTTTAAAACAATTTTTCAAAAGTTTGTATGCATTTCGGCTTATGGGGGGATGACATGGAAGGAAGTCTCGAAGAAGGAATTACGACCTTGGTTCAATGATGACCAAATGATAATACTTGGAAGGGTATACGCAGAAGAGATATCAAGGATGAACAAGACTTTGGTTTGATGTCAACCGGAAGATGATGTACGAAGGTAGTACGGAGGATGAGATATTCTTGGTGTGAACGAAAGAAATATCTATATATTTATATTAAGTGCATATATATATATAACATCTAGTCTTTAAAAACAAATGCGTTTATTTTAAAGAAAGTTGAAGTCTCAACTAAATCTTTATATACAATTCATAACGTGGTTACATTTTAAAATACTAACTATGTTCCGATAAGTCTTAAATAAAAATTTTTTAGAAGAATTCCCCATACTCGTTTTCAATAAATAAGTTTGGTTTGAATTAATAAAATAATTTAAGTGATTATCTAGGATCCGGCATAAACCGAGTGTATATTCTAATTATTCTAGTTGTTCTTGAAATTATGATATGCTACAAAAATATGTTTGTCAAAAATCGGGCCTGACCCGTGTACAAGTTTTTATTTGTCTGAGGTGATCAAATGTCAGAGTTTTAAAAATATCTTTACCAAGTTTAAACAAATAAAATATGTAATTTTAACATTTACTAAAACTTATACATTCATTAGTTGGTTTAGTGGTGTGAAAACATTAGTTGTAGTTATAAGTCATATAAAAATTTGCTTACATTTATTAAGAACGAAGCTTATTTAATTAATTGAACAAGATTTCCAATCATATAAAGTTTACGTTTTCATTAATCGGTCTAAGGCTTAAGTTTCTATAGTTTCGACAGTATGAAATATCTTTTATGAGACATGTCACGTTGGTGGCCAGTATACGTATATATGATAAGTTATATCGATATGATAAGTTATGTCGTGAGGATATTATTTGAATAAATCGGGAATAATTCGAGTAATAAACCGAAGTTGGAATGAGCACAAACCAACACACCTAGATTCTCGACTCTGTCTCACTCGTCCTCACAACATAATTCAAATGTACCCTTAAGTGGGGCTTGTTGGGCTTCGACCCAACTGTCTTTTGGCCCAAAACACCAATTAACTCAATGTATACTAAGGTGAACTATGAATTTTGTAGCTGTTTTAAAATGGTGTTTATGACACAGTGAGCAAACAAACTAAGCATACTCTTAGCTCTGTGAACAAGATGCGAGCCAACCGTGCTCTAGTGTAAGGGCTCGAGACAGCAATGACTCAACACCATTTATAACTATCAGGACAATTATGAAAGGAATCTTAAAGCACCCTTCGGGGTGTCTTTTACTAGACTCGAACAAAAACTACCGCTTCTTGGGTTTAGTTACACACTGAAAACACACACATGATTTTTGAAGTAAATGGACATTTTCCAGGGAGCATAGAGGCTTGATTCAACACTAGTCTTACCCACAAACCCACATGATCAAAACTAAGTTTTTATATGAAGCTGAACCAGAAACAAGACTATGTCGCCAAAACTAAATAAAATGATTAACCAAGAGTTAAAATCAGATTTTTAACCCATAGACTAGTGCTCAAATACGATGGCAATATATTTTTAATGATCGTGACTATGGGGTGATTTGTGGCTATCGGGTACAACCCGACTTGAGTTTAGGGTCTCGACACAATCATGCTAGTTTAGTGACTGTACGAGACAAAATGGCAAAGCAGCCAACACTCAAGCTATAAATTAGCCGAGACCAATGAACAAAGCATTAAGCCGAAAAAAAAATGATAAGTCAATACAGCCATTTTCAGTTTTAATTTTATTTTCTTTGTGTCTTTTGTCTTTGACTGCCACGAACAACAACATCAACAGGAATTAATAACTTTAACATGAATCAATATTCTTTAATTATTCGGTATGAACAAAAAATTTATAATTTCGAATTAGACAAATAATATTACAACTCAATAGATAAAAAAATGACAATTGTTCTTACATCAATTTTGATGGGTCGAGTGGATTAAAACCGAACACCAAAAGCTTCAAATGGAAGAGACTCGGAATGAATTGGTACAATTAAACACTTGGAGAATCTTCCTCATGCTTAAATTAGCAAAACCCCTCTATCAATTTTCAAAAACCCTTTGTTTTGAGAAACCCTAATTATAGAATGAACCCTAACTTTTCTTGAGTATTTTTGAGAAATTGATGGAGGAGACCTGCGATTCCTTCATCACTTTGTAGGAGGAATTATGGACTTGAAAACCCTAGACCTCTTGATCCCTTTTAGTAGATGCATACCCTTCTTGGCATCTGTCGCTTTCCACAGCCGCGTTTTAGCACTCTCATGTGAGGTCTAACAATATAGGTCTCTGTTTGATGAGGCTTGAAAATGATGGATCAACTTTTGATGTTCAGAAGTAGATTAGCAGTAGGTTTGATATTTTGGGTAAGAGGCGTGAAGGAAAAACGCAAAGAAGAAAATGATGGGGCAAAAATGGGTGGGTTAGGATTAGTATTGTTTTTATTATTGTTTACTGTATTGACTGTACCCCGTGTTTTGTCGAATCTTCGAGTAGACGTACCTTCCCGGTACTCGAGAAATATAGAAATTATATTTTCGGAAACGATTTCTTAAACTTAATAATATGACATTTTTATTATGTTGTCATTTGTTTATAATTGTTTGCCATTATTTAATTGGTGTTGGAATGCGTGCGGTGCCGTGACTTTCTAAATTATTGAGATAACCTCTCGTTTTCTTTAGTGAATTATTAGTGATTGGTAAAAAAGTGTATTTTTCTCTTATCTCAGTATTTATTTTTAGTTTTGTATGCAACTGCACTGCAGTATGCGGACTAACTTTTCGGAACAATGGATTAAGCTTATGTATGCTTTCATTTATCTTGGACAATAATAAATTTCACATATACTTTGTGGGCAAGTATTGTATGTGCGGTGTCTTATTTCGAAATGACCTCTCGTTTTTAAACTTTAGATATTGGCATTTTGTCAGAAAATAATTGATTTAAATTTTCTGACGTGATAAATATTATTATAATAATCCGAAATTTTACGGGTTGTTATAATTCTCGACTGAAATCCAACTTGAATACATCAAGTCCTTGCTCATCTTCATCAGAAGCATAGTGATCCAGGAACGTGTAGAAGATTTACAACTTGCTGTTGAATCGTATCAAACACGTGTCAACCTTACCAGACCTCAGCTAGAACTTCCTGACATCAACCATTTTCCACAATACACTCTCATCAGCAAACCGTTTGGAGTAGTTTACCATAGTGAACTACAACGCAACTGCTTGATGGCGTGTAGAGATCATAAGTTTGGGGATCACACACTGAATAAAGTCAGGGATGGCTTGGCTTATAGGTTGAAGGCGATACATGAAGGCATTGGGTCACCAAAGCGATGGAACTCTCAGGAAAGACGGGATGTGAAGAGGATCATCACTCGTATCGATGAAAGGTTGTAAAGAAGGGACCAGTTCAGAACTCTAGAGAGCTTCGTAGGTGGTCGTCCCAGGATTACTCTCACAGGCTATCAACGCCCTGTTCGCATTCCTGGAAAGATTGATGGACTACCTGGTACCCCTTAATCTGTTTCATTTTCATATTGATTTGGATGTGTGATTATTTAATGACTATGGCTTGTGCACACATAACAGTGTACAACCCGTTCTTGTAATGAAAGGACCCTGTGGTACGCTTCACTGCCACAATCCTATAAAAGGAGCGAAAGCTTCTTACTTTTGAGTAAAACTTATCAAAACTTTCATTTTTCAAAGTTTTGCTCAAAAGAACAAGTACTTCCCCTTACGTTTTTCAAAACCTCAAAAGTTAGTATTACTTGTTGAGGGGGAGTATTTGCTAAAACCGTGAACTTTCTGACAGATCCGCTTGAAGGGAGGTCTACTTTACGGCCAGCTGATATACTTGTGTTTGGATGGGCCGGGGGGAAACATGCTTGTGTGGATCTTACCGGAGTGTCCCCTCTTGTTGGGCTAAGGGACAATGGGTTTGTTGCGGGACAAGCGGCGTTGAAAGCGGAATCGAGCAAAGTTGCTAAACACGAGAAAGCTTGTTTAGAGAATCAACACGTATTAACCCCTTTTGCTTTTGATACATTTGGGTTCCTAGCTTCGGCAGCTGTGGAGTTTTTGACTAGGGTTCAACGGGTTGTGCAAAGTAATTTTGCGACCCCTAAGTCACAAAATTTCATTTTTAGTAGAATTGGTTTTGCCATTCAAAAGGGGGTGGCGGCATAGCTTGTTGCCCGTTTGCCTGCCATCTTATTGTAATCCGTTATAAAAGTCTGTTTAAAAAAAATAGTATTAAAAAAAAACAAAATGTTCTTCGTGGAAATCTTCCCACAAAACTCGAAATGGTCATATTTAATATCAAAACGTTATCAAAAATAACATTTATATGCCATTTTTTAGGGGGAGAAAATTATTGTGATAAGAAATATGTTGATTTGCTACTTGAATCTTCGTGTGATAAGACTTAACCCATGAATTGACGAACTCTGAATTGTCATAAATCGAAAAGATTTGTCTTCCTAGACTTATCCGAGTAGATTGTACCTATTCGAGAAGCTCTTGATAGACATGAACTTTGATGGGTTTGACACATTTTCGAGGTTTGTCCACATCTTCAAGGTAGTTATTAGAGCTAGTTGTCACCTAAAAGCTGACAATGTAACTCTTTAACTATGCAACGTAACCGTGTCCCTCGGGGAATTGTCTATCTTGAGTCAATCAATTCAAAAGTGCGAGCTCTTCACTCACTGTGCAGATTTCCATCAAAACTCTTAAGCACATGTGGAGGGGGAGTATTTCTGAAAATCTAAAACTCTTAAAGTGTTCAAACATGTTTTCATTCACAAAAACTTTGAGAGATTTTCATGAAAATGGTTTTATGGCAACATAGGTTAGTCATGGAGTTATAAGGTGACTAAGGTTAGGAATAACCGTCTTATGATCTGCCGGAGCCGGAAGGATCTACCCAAGGACACCACCAACAGTTAGAATTAGAAGTCCTTAGGTATGACTATAAAAAAGGAGAAAATGAGAATCGGAGAAAGAAGGAGTTGAAGAATTAAAAAGAAATGCAAAGAAAAGGGTGAAAACAAATAGCCCTCCAGATTATTCAACTTAGGGCAGACACCGGGTTCAATTCATATGCTACTGGTTGTCACTTGATGACACCGGTATTGAAGATTAAAAGTCGTCATGGACCCAGTGACGCATGCACTAAACCTTCTTAGCCACTCATGTTTCTCTCAACAGAAACTTGTTTCATTCTCACAGGGAACCCTACGTTAACTATCGGCTTTCTCTTAGAGATTGCTGGTATTGAAGAAGGAGACCCTCTCTCTAGTCTCCGCTCAGGAAAACCAAAGCGCACTACTGAGTCTAGAGCCACGAGATTCATCAAAAGATCTCTTAGGTACACTTGACATTTTATCGCTTGTCGTTAAACAATAAGAACGCAAGTGATACTTTATCGTGTCCTTCACAGATCTTAGCAATCTGTCGAGAACATTTATGAGAGGTTCACAATTGTGATCCTCAGTGATTGAATGGAAACTCCTGCCAGGGTCAACATCAAACAGCCCTGACAGCAGGTCACTTCGGTAACTCCCCGTGGATTACGCTTAGTGTGTCTCAAACGGTCTACAGTCGTGAGGTGATGCTTTGGTGTACCTCAGCGACTCATCTGAACTGTAGATGTACTTCGGTACATCGTGTTATCTCACTTGTGGGACTCCAGTTCAGGAACAGCCTTTGTGAGAAGTAGAGTTGTGTTTTCACACTATGCTGTTAATACTCTCGAAGTTCTAACTTGTAAGTGCTGGAATCCACTTATCACTAACCTTTCTTATGTTTTCTTCTTATGGAAGCTCTGGAGCGGACTAATCGTGCAGATTCTTCACATGCTCATACCAACAACATCACTAGTGGAAGTTCTCTCAGAACGCAACACAAAGTCAGAATGATTCTTCATCAAGTCAAAGAATCCACAAAGTTTTAAGACTAAGAGAACTACATCAGTACTAAAATCCAACGTTAAAGAGCGTGTGAGCATGTTGAAGAAAGACGTGGAGACACTGGAGCAACGAAGCAGACCTGATGCAGACAACAACAACATACTATCACTACCATCACAAAGAACAAAGATCAAAGAACAAAGAAAATATTGACGTCAAATCAGAATACTTCAAAGGAAACAATTTCTCTACACTGGGGAGATTGTTCGAATCAAGACACTTCTTCTCACAAGAAAGAAGAATGTCAGAAGACGTCAAAGCTACTATTACATTAGCACCTACAACGTTTATCACTCTTTCATTCATCACCAACACTTAGGGGGAGATTGTTGGAATCACTCCTAAACCTTAATTCAAGTGTTAGTGATTCATGATGAGTGTCTAAATACTCATCATTTTTGTACAAATTAAACTGCTAAAACATCTGAAAACACTCAGAAACGCATCAAAATGATAAAAATATCACAAACAAGTGTTTTATATGTTTTAAATGCAAAAACATCAAAATCTGGTGAAAAACGTATTAAGTTTGCATAATTGACAGTTTTAGTCCCCCAAGTTTGAAAAATTGTCAAAAACAGTCCCTGGTAAAACCAAATAAAGAAAAATATCATTTTGAGTCCCTAGGGATTCCTAAGTTGTCAAAATCAGTCCTTGAAACTTAAAATTACAAATTTACAACTTAGGTCCCTGAACTTTGGAAATTGGCAAAAATAGTCCTTTGAAAATAGGAAAATGGCAAGTTTAGTCCTTGCACTATTGAAGGTTGTCAATTTTAGTCCTTATGGTAACTTTGGAAAAATGGCAGGAATAGTCCTTCACAATTTCAGAAATTGCAACTATAGTCCTTGTCATTTTTAAGCTTATAACTAGCCTTGTCAAAACCATTATTGGACCCCTGTCATAACCTCTTTTGAACCCCCTGTCACAAGCTAATTTTGACCCCTTGGTCAAAATTAGTCAAACCAACAGATAAACGCGCCCCACACTGTACACCTGTCTCCTTCATCCTCCTTTGCCTGCAACTAGCTCCACCTCTCCCATCACCTTTCTCCTTTTCTCCACTCCTCATCATCACTAGCCACCCACAATAAATGCCACCCCCCCCCCTACTTGCCTGTTGCAGAGCCTACAAGTCAAATTATCATTTCCCGCCAAAAGGATAAAAAGGGCTATCTCACTCAAAAATCACCCATTGGTCATGAGAAGAGGTGGGATTCAGACAGAGGACACGTGTGAGCTCAACTAATGCATAAAAGAAGCAGAAGAGTCAAGAGAGAAGAAAGTTTTTAGTTTCAAAAATTTCTATATGTCGTATTTTATTTTTATGTTTCAAATTAAGGTTTAAGTTGTAATATTGTGTTTCATTATAAAAAAATTAAGTTGTTTGAATGTATTAAAACTGTTATCAAGTGTTAATTCAAGTTTCTATAAAAGTTGCATATTCCATTGTTTACTGTTACAAATGCTAGACTCAAGCTCTTGAAATCAAGCTTCCCATAGCTTATTTTTCAGTTCAGCAAAGCTTACTTAAGCTGCTATAGCTTTTTGATAAGCTTGAAATTCATTTTCTAAACAACTTTGGTAAAAGGTCAACAGAAGTCAACAAAGGAGGACATTGGGTTAAGAAGGATTGGAAATGGTTTGTGGGTATTGCAGAGATGTATTTGGGTTGGAAATGGATTAAAATGGTGATGTATGGTTTGGTTTAAGCCACAAAACCAGCTGGATCTTTGTGAGCCCTTTACTCTCCTTTTCATTTTTTTTTTGTTGCAGTTTGTACTTGCACTTGAATCTGTAATCATAAATGGTTAAAACATGTTTAATTAGTTGTGTTCAGTGCAAGTAAACTCAGATTAATCAGTGTCATTAGCTTAAACAGTAGTTAGTCTATAGTTACTTTGCAACTCAGTCTATTAAAGGAGTGTTTGGGTTTACTGCTCTATCTGTCATAATGGTATATTCAGTAGTCAAGTTTTAGTGATTCATGCTTATTAAGTGAGTTTGAGCTCAATTGAGTCAATATATTAGGTCTGCTAGCACAAAAAGTCAAATTATCTCTTAATCTGTCTAAACTCTTAACTGATGTGGATTGGGATTTGCAAAATCTTTATTTGTGTTTAGAAGTCTTAAACCTAGCTTGATTCAATCCTATTTCCTCAAAATACATCAACATCAGTCATTGAATTGGATCCAAATCTCAATAAAGTCAACTGTTCTTCATATCTTCAAAAGTCAAAAAAAGTACTAGAACCTGTTTTGGGGTCAGAAAGAAGGAATTTTCATGGCCTTATTTTTTAGTCAATCTCAGTAAAATTTGGTACTCTCAAAAGCTCAACTGGTCTTTGTACTTATTAGCATTTTAGTACAATTTTACAATTTTTGCAAGAGCTCCAAATAAGCTCATCTTTTTGGACATAAGAGCCCTGCTCCTGTCTCAGCAGATACTGAGTTTTACTCAGTTTTTGTGCAAAGTGCACAGAGCTCATAAGAGCTTTTCATAATCTGCATTTTGGTGAAATTGCTCTCAACCAGGTCCTTTATAAGTTCCAAGTGTTATTTTTTACATTAAGCTTATTTATAAGCTTCTGCATAAGCTTAAAATAGCACTCAAATCTGTTTTAACTTGAAAATCACAAACATCAAATCTCTGTGATCAGTGGGATTCAGTAGTTGTAGCTTGTTGTTCTTAGTTGCATTTTAGATATTTTATCAGTTTAGAACTTTGGTAATCAGTTGGTGCTTGTTTGTGTTCATTTGGCTTATTAAAGAGCTTATTCATAAGCTCATTTCATAGCAGTTCCAATTTCTTCCAAACAACACCATGTTTTTCTATTTTTCATAGATTCCTAGTATAATTTTAGAGTTTTCCTGAAATTTTCACATTTTTTTATAACTGTTTGCTATTTTTCTTAATTAAAAACAGTTTTTAGGATTATTTAAATAGCTTTTAATAGAAAAAATTCAGAAAAAGTCCAAAAAAATAACTTTTCATTTTTATTAAGTTTAGATAAATATAAAAAGTAGAAAAAGTAATTTTCCAGATTTTTCTTAGTTTATTTGGTAATTTTTAGTAATTTAATTAGTATTTAATAGTTTAAAATTCATAGAAAATAGAAAAATAGTCATAAAAATACAAAAATAGTTTTGAAAATTCTAGTTTGATATTTTAGACTTTTCCATTTCATAATTTTAATTTTCTAGCTTAATTTCCTAATTTCTTGTAATTTAGGTTATTATTAATTAGTTAAAAATAGTTTTTAATTAATAATAATTAGATAATTAGTTATAAAAATAGTTTTCTTTTTCTAAAAAAGTTTCTTTTATCATTAGGTTTATAAAAATATCATTTTCATATTTTTAGGGTTAATATTGCTGTAGTTTCACGTTTTTATTTGTACGTCACGTAGTTTTAAATTAAAAACATAAAACACAAAAACATTAGTTTAAAAATAGTGATAGCATTTATTTAATAAATTTTAACTTTTTTATTTCCTCTAATCTCCTGTAGTTTATAAATCTCAAAAACCTTACTGATCACTATCCTTAGTGATTACTCGACATCTGATTGTGTTAAACACCAGTCATCCTCCGTGGGACTTAACGACCTGGGGAAACACTATACTCTCCTGATCTTCATTGCATTCGTGTTTGAGCAGTTTTAAGCTGATTACGGTCTGCCATTCACAAGTGGCCGGCTTGAGTAATTTAGCTTGACTGTTTTGCGCGAATCAAATTTTGGCGCCGCTGCCGGGGAGGCTGTAAGCGTGTTCTAGACATTTTTCAGACCCGTACTTGCACATATACCACAGTTTGTAAAAAGTTTTCTGTAAAGTTATAACAAAATCAAAAAGTTCATTAACACTTTTCCTAAAGTGTTAAAAACACCAAACAAAGTATAAAACAACAAAACAATCGTAACGTTTTCTGACTTGTGTTTCTTTTAAGGTGATTCTTAAAGAAATACGATTTGGTTAAACGAGACGATACCAAAAATATTGTCCAAAAGTTTTTAAACCCATCAGCACAGATCTGTACCTACGTCTTTTCAGTGATACTTAATATATACATAAAAATCAACCACCGCAAATCAAGGCAGTGCACTACCTAACTGGGGGTGCGACCATAATAAGTTCCCGAACATCAGATTTAAAACTTGCCTTTGTGTCACTTGTGATTTGGTGTACCTTTTTCAAAGAAGCCATTTCATTTGGGATTATTGGTTAAGTTCACTTGTGTTTTGCCTCATTTGTTTTGAAAACTGATTTTTATACTTAGTGCATGCGCACTCGTTCTTCCAGTTCTACAAGTCCATTGTCAGAACTTGGAAAGATTCCTCGAAGACGTAGAGGACGTTCTGCTCCTTCAGCTGTGACTGAGGAACGTCTACCACCACCACCACCTGCCGTAATGGCGGAAGATAAGCCGATGAATGAGCTTCTCCAAGCACCCATCGAGGGTTACGGAGATGCCATTGTTGTCCCAGCCATCGTGGCTGACACTTTTGAGCTCAAAACCGGGTTACTTAATCTGGTAACCCAAAGCCAATTCTATGGTTTTGAGCGGGATGATCCTCATGCACACATTCGATGGTTTAACAAGATTGCATCTACCATCAAGTATAAGAATGTCCCACATGAAGCTATCAAGCTTCTTCTGTTCCCATTTTCTCTAGAGGGACAAGCCCGGAATTGGCTTGAGAAACAACCCCCTCGTTCCATTGAGACATGGGAAGATCTTGTCACAAAATTTGTGAACGAATTCTATCCTCCATCCCGAACTACAAGTCTTAAGAATGAGATAATGAAATTTTCTCAGAGATTTGAGGAATCATTCGGGGAGGCATGGGATCGTTACAAAGACTTGCTCCGCAAGTGTCCGCATCATGGTTTTACCGAGTTAATGCAAATGGATACTTTCTACAATGGTCTGAATCAGGCCAATCAAGACTCTCTAAATGCCTCCGCGGGAGGTAATTTCTTGAGCAAGACCACTAAAGAAGCCTTGCAAATCATTGAGAACAAGTCCCAGGTCCGTCCTTTCCGCACAAAGACATATCATACTGAGTCTAATGCTGGACGTTCTACTTCATCTCCCGCGAGTACATCTAGCACCGATGCTAAGATTGACAAACTCACGGATATTGTTCAGGCTTTGGTTCTTGCTAACCAAAAGAAAGTCACTTTCACACAAGCACCATCATATGGTGAAGTGAAGAAAGTTGAAGTTTGTGTTACTTGTGGTGGTCCTCATGCATACTACAACTGTACTGCCACCGATGGTAGTCCATTTGAAGCTAATGCTATAGCCGGTACTTCAAATCAAGGAGGTAATCAATACCGTCCTAATAATGAACCAAACTACCGTGCTAACACTTATCAGGCACCACCCGGTTTCAACCAGAATCCTAACCGGAATCAGAACCAACAAAGAATGAACCAAGGTTATCAAAACCAAGGTAATTTCTATTCTGGACCCAACCAAGGTTTCCAACAACAAGGAAATCTTAATCAAAACACTTACAACCGAGGAAATCAATTTCAGGGGAATATGAACCCTAATCAAGGGAATTCTGGCTATAACCAGAACATACGGCCTCAAATTGTCCCTCCTCCACCTCCTCCTGTGTCAACATCTGATGAGCTTTTAAGGCAATTCATGAAGACTCAAGAGGAGACAAACAGGTTGTTGGTTAGTCAGATCGCTGAATTGAAGAAGTCTTTAAATGATCGACCCTCGGGCTCAGGTACTCTACCTAGCAACACGATCGCTAATCCGAGGGGCGATGCAAAGGCGATCACGACCAGAAGTGGTGTTTCGTATGATGGACCTGCTATTCCTACTACCTCTTCTTCTTCTCTCCCGAAGGTAGTGGAAAGTGAACCTGAGGCGACAACGGACAAGGAACTTCCTACTGATAACGGAAGTACCAGCAATGTCCATCCTCAGGTTGTCCAGAAATCAAAATCCAATCCAGGAGTTGTTTTTGAACCTCCTGTAGCTCCCATTGGAAAATCCAAATCTTCTATTCCTTACCCATCACGTTTACATGAGCAAAAGCTCCGCGAGAAAGCCAGTCAACAAATGGAAAAATTCTTTCAAATTTTCCAAGAACTTCATTTTGACATAAGCTTCACGGATGCTATCATGTTGATGCCCAAGTTTGCATCAACTCTCAAACACATGTTAAGCAACAAGGAAAAGCTGTTTGAAATGGCTAAAACTCCTCTCAACGAGAACTGCTCTGCAGTTATCTTGAAGAAGCTTCCCGAAAAGCTTGGAGATCCTGGAAAGTTCCTCTTACCTTGTGTATTTCCAGGAATGGTTGAATGCTTTGCCTTGGCTGATCTTGGTGCAAGCATAAACCTGATGCCTCATTCAGTATGGAAGAAACTTTCTCTTCCGGATCTTACTCCTACATGCATGACTCTCGAGCTTGCAGATCGTACAATATCCCGTCCTCTTGGAATTGCCGAGGACGTATTTGTGAAAGTAGGAAAGTTCCATTTTCCGGCTGACTTTGTAGTCGTTGATTTCGATGCTGATCCACGGGTTCCTCTCATTGTTGGAAGAGGATTCCTGAGAACGGGCCGTGCTCTCATTGATGTATTTGAGCAAGAAATCACATTACGTGTTGGGAATGAAGCTGTCACCTTTAACCTTGATCAAACTTCGAGGTACTCCGCAAACTATGATTCTGAGTCGGTTAACCGAATCGATATCATTGATGTTGCTTCTGAAGAGTACTCTCAAGAAGTTCTGGGTTATTCTCATAATTCTGTGAGTGGGAATCCCACCACATCTTCTCAACCTATCATAGCCAATTCTACTCCTTCTCTCACTCCGTTTGAGGGAAGCGACTTCATCTTGGAAGAGATTGAAGCATACTTGGCTAGTGATTCTGTTCCATGGGAAATTGATCACGCTCCAATTGATATCGAGGGGGACATACTTCTCATTGAGAAAATGCTTAAAGATGATCACTCATCAACCCCTCACATCAGTGATGCAATTCCAGAAGAGATTAATCCGGAGGGAGATATTCTTATTCTTGAGAAATTGTTAAATCAGGACACTTCTCCTCCTCTCCCTCCCGTCAAACTTCATAACAAGGAAGTCAAGTCAGTTGAGAAAACTGAAGAATTTCCTGAAGTCGAACTTAAGGACTTACCACCTCATCTTGAGTATGCATTTCTTGAAGGCGATGATAAATTGCCTGTCATTATTGCTCGAGATTTGAGTAAAGATGAAAAGACTGCTCTCATAAAGGTCTTGAAGTCACACAAGCAAGCAATTGCTTGGAAACTCTCCGACATTAAGGGTATTAACCCTGAGTTCTGTACTCACAAAATCTTGATGGAGGATGACTTCAAGCCAGCAATTCAACATCAGAGAAGAGTAAATCCAAAAATCCATGATGTTATCAAACAGGAGGTTATCAAACTTCTTGATGCAGGATTGATTTACCCTATCTCAGATAGTCCTTGGGTTAGCCCGATTCACTGTGTTCCAAAAAAGGGTGGCATAACTGTTGTCACGAATGAAGAAAACGAGTTGATTCCAACTCGATTGGTTACGGGATGGCGTGTCTGTATTGACTATCGTAAGTTGAATGACGCCACTCGTAAAGACCATTTTCCTCTACCCTTCATGGACCAGATGCTTGAGAGATTAGCAGGGAACGAATACTATTGTTTCCTTGATGGTTTCTCGGGTTACTTTCAGATCCCCATTGATCCACAGGATCAAGAGAAGACCACATTCACCTGCCCATACGGAACTTTTGCCTACAAACGTATGCCTTTTGGCTTATGTAACGCTCCTGGCACGTTCCAACGCTGTATGATGGCCATATTCCACGACATGATCGGGGAAACAATGGAGGTGTTTATGGATGACTTCTCAGTCATCGGGGATTCATTTCAGACTTGTCTCTCCCATTTAGACAAAATGTTAAAAAGGTGTGAAGACACCAATCTATGTCTAAACTGGGAGAAGAGTCACTTTATGGTCAAAGAAGGCATAGTCCTTGGCCATAAGATTTCCAAAAATGGGATGGAGGTAGATAGAGCGAAAGTTGATGTTATTGCTAAACTACCTCATCCTACTACCGTCAAAGGTATTAGGAGTTTTCTTGGTCATGCCGGGTTTTATCGTAGATTCATACAGGATTTTTCTAAAATCGCTCGGCCTATGACCCATCTTCTTGAAAAAGAAGCTCCTTTTATCTTCTCTCCTGAGTGCGTCGAAGCTTTTGAAACACTGAAGAAAAGGCTTACGGAAGCACCCATTCTAGTTGCCCCCGACTGGGATTTACCATTCGAGCTCATGTGCGATGCAAGTGATTTTGCTATCGGTGCAGTCTTGGGGCAACGCAAAACAAAGCATTTTCAGCCTATACACTACACAAGTAAGACTATGACTGAAGCTCAAACCCATTACACCACTACAGAAAAAGAACTATTAGCTGTGGTGTATGCGTTTGAGAAATTTCGGCCATACCTCATCTTGACCAAATGCGTAGTGTATACGGATCACTCGGCTCTTAAATATCTCTTTGCAAAACAAGATGCAAAGCCGAGATTGCTCCGTTGGGTTCTCCTCCTCCAGGAATTTGATATCATTATACGTGATAAAAAAGGAGCTGAGAACCTAGCTGCTGATCATTTATCCCGATTAGAGAACCCTCACCAGGATGTGTTTGAGAAAAAGGAAATAAATGAAACATTTCCTCTCGAGACACTCAATGCGGTTTCTTTTCGTGGAGACTCTACTACCCCATGGTTTGCTGACTTCGCAAATTACCATGCGGGTAACTTCATAGTGAAAGGGATGTCGTCCCAACAGAAGAACAAATTCTTCAAAGATGTTAAACATTACTTCTGGGACGACCCTTTCTTGTTTAAAATCTGCGCGGATCAAGTCATCAGGCGATGTGTATATGGTCAGGAAGCTATTGACATTCTCAAAGCTTGCCATGCTGGACCTACTGGGGGACATCATAGCCCCAACTACACCGCCAAGAAGGTGTTTGATTCCGGATTCTATTGGCCCACAATCTACAAGGATGCCCATGAATTCGTCAAAGCCTGTGACGCTTGTCAACGTCACGGGAATATCTCACAAAGGAATGAAATGCCACAAAACGCCATTCAAGTGTGTGAGATCTTTGACATCTGGGGCATTGACTTTATGGGGCCATTCCCTTCTTCTCGCGGAAATAAGTACATACTCGTGGCCGTTGACTACTTGTCAAAATGGGTTGAAGCTAAGGCTTTGCATACCAATGATGCCCGAGTTGTAGTGAAATTCTTAAAATCCTTGTTTGCTAGGTTTGGAACTCCACGAGCCATAATCAGTGATCGTGGTACACATTTCTGCAATGACCAATTTGAAAGAGTCATGCAGAAGTATGGTGTTACTCACCGTCTCTCTACTGCGTACCACCCCCAAACTAGTGGGCAAGTGGAAGTTTCAAACCGGGGGATTAAGAGAATTCTGGAGAGGACGGTTGGCGAAAACCGTGCCTCTTGGTCGGATAAGCTAGATGATGCACTCTGGGCCTTCCGTACAGCTTACAAAACACCCATCGGGTGCACTCCATACAAGCTTGTATACGGGAAGGCGTGTCATCTACCTGTTGAGTTAGAGCACAAGGCATACTGGGCCTTGAAGCATGCCAACTTTGATATTCAGACTGCTGGTGATCACCGGAAAGTTCAAATGAATGAATTAAATGAACTCCGTGATCAAGCATACGAGAACTCTTTGATCTATAAAGAAAAGACAAAGAAGATTCATGACTCTAAAATCAAGAACCGCGTTTTCAACGTTGGTGATCGAGTCCTTCTTTTCAATTCAAGATTGAAGATTTTCTCGGGAAAGCTTAAATCCCGCTGGTCTGGACCATTTACTATCACTAAAGTTTATCCTTATGGTACCATTGAGTTATCTCAACCCGATGGTCCTGACTTTAAAGTGAATGGTCATCGGTTGAAGCATTACTTTGGAGAGGACATTCCTCCTGTGATTGTCCCGGATCTTCAAACTTTCCCCATGAACCAATGAATGCGGGGATCGAGTCAAGCTAGCGACTCGGGTATCAAAAACAGTAGCATGTTACATGGGTTTTCACCCATGTGTACCACCCTAGTGTGGGGGAGTTGCCCCACATGTTGTGTATATAAGAATGTTTGAAAAAAAAAAAAAAAAAAAAAAAAAAAAAAAAAAAAAAAAAAAAAAAAAAAATCCTTGCTAAATAATGGCCTCAGTATTTCCCTTTTACGTTCTATGTTTCGGCATAACCGCCGGTACTTTGAATATTGAGGGCAATATTCATTTCTAAGTGTGGGGGGGAATTCTCACGAATTTTATCATGTAATTATACCGCCTAATTCCCCCATTTTTGGCCAAAAATTTTTTTTTTTTGGAGTAAGTGTTCTACACTTACTCATTTGGTTATCAGTCCGCCTTGTCTAATAAACAAAAGGATTGGCTAATCCAGGAGCAAACGGCTCTTGGTAAAGATACCTCAAATCCGTTGACGGCTTGCAATTTGCCCAAAATTGTATGGTATTCAGCTCACCATATCCTAAAAAGTGAAGAGTTGGCTAGCCCGCAAGTTTATGGCTTGTGGTAAAGGCAGTTGGAAAACCATAATTGGTAATCAGCTCACCAAAGATATTTTATCTAAGAGTTGGCTAGTCCAGAGCAAACGGCTTCTGGTAAAGACAAATCAAATCCGTTGGAAGCTGATGATTTGCTCAAAATCATTTGGTTATCGGTGTACCAAGGTTCTTACTTGAACTGAAACATTTGGCTACTCCAGAAGTAATGGCTTTTGGTAAAGAGATTCAAATCCATTATGTTTTTCTCAAATCATTGCTAGGGACTAGCAATATCTTAGTGTGGGGGATTGATGAGTGTCTAAATACTCATCATTTTTGTACAAATTAAACTGCTAAAACATCTGAAAACACTCAGAAACGCATCAAAATGATAAAAATATCACAAACAAGTGTTTTATATGTTTTAAATGCAAAAACATCAAAATCTGGTGAAAAACGTATTAAGTTTGCATAATTGACAGTTTTAGTCCCCCAAGTTTGAAAAATTGTCAAAAACAGTCCCTGGTAAAACCAAATAAAGAAAAATATCATTTTGAGTCCCTAGGGATTCCTAAGTTGTCAAAATCAGTCCTTGAAACTTAAAATTACAAATTTACAACTTAGGTCCCTGAACTTTGGAAATTGGCAAAAATAGTCCTTTGAAAATAGGAAAATGGCAAGTTTAGTCCTTGCACTATTGAAGGTTGTCAATTTTAGTCCTTATGGTAACTTTGGAAAAATGGCAGGAATAGTCCTTCACAATTTCAGAAATTGCAACTATAGTCCTTGTCATTTTTAAGCTTATAACTAGCCTTGTCAAAACCATTATTGGACCCCTGTCATAACCTCTTTTGAACCCCCTGTCACAAGCTAATTTTGACCCCTTGGTCAAAATTAGTCAAACCAACAGATAAACGCGCCCCACACTGTACACCTGTCTCCTTCATCCTCCTTTGCCTGCAACTAGCTCCACCTCTCCCATCACCTTTCTCCTTTTCTCCACTCCTCATCATCACTAGCCACCCACAATAAATGCCACCCCCCCCCTACTTGCCTGTTGCAGAGCCTACAAGTCAAATTATCATTTCCCGCCAAAAGGATAAAAAGGGCTATCTCACTCAAAAATCACCCATTGGTCATGAGAAGAGGTGGGATTCAGACAGAGGACACGTGTGAGCTCAACTAATGCATAAAAGAAGCAGAAGAGTCAAGAGAGAAGAAAGTTTTTAGTTTCAAAAATTTCTATATGTCGTATTTTATTTTTATGTTTCAAATTAAGGTTTAAGTTGTAATATTGTGTTTCATTATAAAAAAATTAAGTTGTTTGAATGTATTAAAACTGTTATCAAGTGTTAATTCAAGTTTCTATAAAAGTTGCATATTCCATTGTTTACTGTTACAAATGCTAGACTCAAGCTCTTGAAATCAAGCTTCCCATAGCTTATTTTTCAGTTCAGCAAAGCTTACTTAAGCTGCTATAGCTTTTTGATAAGCTTGAAATTCATTTTCTAAACAACTTTGGTAAAAGGTCAACAGAAGTCAACAAAGGAGGACATTGGGTTAAGAAGGATTGGAAATGGTTTGTGGGTATTGCAGAGATGTATTTGGGTTGGAAATGGATTAAAATGGTGATGTATGGTTTGGTTTAAGCCACAAAACCAGCTGGATCTTTGTG
Organism: Chrysanthemum seticuspe; assembly: GCA_019973895.1. Classification (NCBI taxonomy): domain Eukaryota; kingdom Viridiplantae; phylum Streptophyta; class Magnoliopsida; order Asterales; family Asteraceae; genus Chrysanthemum; species Chrysanthemum seticuspe. The sequence goes on along the minus strand of BPTQ01000003.1, from coordinate 97,882,981 downwards.
AGCCCTTTACTCTCCTTTTCATTTTTTTTTTGTTGCAGTTTGTACTTGCACTTGAATCTGTAATCATAAATGGTTAAAACATGTTTAATTAGTTGTGTTCAGTGCAAGTAAACTCAGATTAATCAGTGTCATTAGCTTAAACAGTAGTTAGTCTATAGTTACTTTGCAACTCAGTCTATTAAAGGAGTGTTTGGGTTTACTGCTCTATCTGTCATAATGGTATATTCAGTAGTCAAGTTTTAGTGATTCATGCTTATTAAGTGAGTTTGAGCTCAATTGAGTCAATATATTAGGTCTGCTAGCACAAAAAGTCAAATTATCTCTTAATCTGTCTAAACTCTTAACTGATGTGGATTGGGATTTGCAAAATCTTTATTTGTGTTTAGAAGTCTTAAACCTAGCTTGATTCAATCCTATTTCCTCAAAATACATCAACATCAGTCATTGAATTGGATCCAAATCTCAATAAAGTCAACTGTTCTTCATATCTTCAAAAGTCAAAAAAAGTACTAGAACCTGTTTTGGGGTCAGAAAGAAGGAATTTTCATGGCCTTATTTTTTAGTCAATCTCAGTAAAATTTGGTACTCTCAAAAGCTCAACTGGTCTTTGTACTTATTAGCATTTTAGTACAATTTTACAATTTTTGCAAGAGCTCCAAATAAGCTCATCTTTTTGGACATAAGAGCCCTGCTCCTGTCTCAGCAGATACTGAGTTTTACTCAGTTTTTGTGCAAAGTGCACAGAGCTCATAAGAGCTTTTCATAATCTGCATTTTGGTGAAATTGCTCTCAACCAGGTCCTTTATAAGTTCCAAGTGTTATTTTTTACATTAAGCTTATTTATAAGCTTCTGCATAAGCTTAAAATAGCACTCAAATCTGTTTTAACTTGAAAATCACAAACATCAAATCTCTGTGATCAGTGGGATTCAGTAGTTGTAGCTTGTTGTTCTTAGTTGCATTTTAGATATTTTATCAGTTTAGAACTTTGGTAATCAGTTGGTGCTTGTTTGTGTTCATTTGGCTTATTAAAGAGCTTATTCATAAGCTCATTTCATAGCAGTTCCAATTTCTTCCAAACAACACCATGTTTTTCTATTTTTCATAGATTCCTAGTATAATTTTAGAGTTTTCCTGAAATTTTCACATTTTTTTATAACTGTTTGCTATTTTTCTTAATTAAAAACAGTTTTTAGGATTATTTAAATAGCTTTTAATAGAAAAAATTCAGAAAAAGTCCAAAAAAATAACTTTTCATTTTTATTAAGTTTAGATAAATATAAAAAGTAGAAAAAGTAATTTTCCAGATTTTTCTTAGTTTATTTGGTAATTTTTAGTAATTTAATTAGTATTTAATAGTTTAAAATTCATAGAAAATAGAAAAATAGTCATAAAAATACAAAAATAGTTTTGAAAATTCTAGTTTGATATTTTAGACTTTTCCATTTCATAATTTTAATTTTCTAGCTTAATTTCCTAATTTCTTGTAATTTAGGTTATTATTAATTAGTTAAAAATAGTTTTTAATTAATAATAATTAGATAATTAGTTATAAAAATAGTTTTCTTTTTCTAAAAAAGTTTCTTTTATCATTAGGTTTATAAAAATATCATTTTCATATTTTTAGGGTTAATATTGCTGTAGTTTCACGTTTTTATTTGTACGTCACGTAGTTTTAAATTAAAAACATAAAACACAAAAACATTAGTTTAAAAATAGTGATAGCATTTATTTAATAAATTTTAACTTTTTTATTTCCTCTAATCTCCTGTAGTTTATAAATCTCAAAAACCTTACTGATCACTATCCTTAGTGATTACTCGACATCTGATTGTGTTAAACACCAGTCATCCTCCGTGGGACTTAACGACCTGGGGAAACACTATACTCTCCTGATCTTCATTGCATTCGTGTTTGAGCAGTTTTAAGCTGATTACGGTCTGCCATTCACAAGTGGCCGGCTTGAGTAATTTAGCTTGACTGTTTTGCGCGAATCAATTCATATGTAATAGTTAGCTTAATATGGCCTTTATGTTTATTATTAAGCTAAGGCTTATGTAGAAGGCCCATAAGCCTTGGCCCAAGCCCATAAGAAGGGAACGAGTCTAGATGTGTTGCCCTAGCTCATTGCCCTATAAATACCTCTTGTAAACCTTCTATTGAAGGTTGGTTGTTCAATTTATCTTTCATACTCTACGCATAACTCTTCTTATTATCCATACGTGTGTGTTTGGTATTGTTCAACCGATCTCTCCTTCATCTATTTCTTCTATTGATGCTTGTGTTACAATATAGGAACCTAACAAACACCACAATTCCTACTAAACCAAACACACCCATTTCCACCCAACCATCATCTTTGGTTCCTAGAGCCATATCATTTACCACCTCACAATCATCTCCACCTCTCTACAATTTAGAGGAATTGCCTCCTTGGCCATCTAATCCTCCACCATTTCCAACACTCTCTTCAATAGAGAAGAATGTGCAACAAACCAAAGGTGTTGAGTCAACACTTGCACCGGTATCCTTTTCTCCATTTCCCTCAAATGGTCCATTTGGATTATGAGGAATCATCAAAGTCAACCACCCGACCACATGGAAGTTGACACCTCTCTACCTTCACCATCATCCTTTGTTGAGCCATCGTTGAATGTGCCTCTACCAATCCCTCCTTCGTTTAAGGATCCTCAACCTCCTTCACTTGAACCTCCACATCAAGCCGCTCCATTTTTACCACCACCTTTTCCAAGCCATGACAAGGATTGCTATCATTGTCAACAAGTTGAAGGCTTGATACATGAACTACGTGAATAGCAACATTTCATGTTTTATCACCTCCTCGAACGTTTTGATGAGGTCAACAAACCTAAACAACCGTGAGCTTAAGGATTCAAGTGGTGTTCTAGTCTTAAGCTTAACTTAGATTGTTTAGGAATCACATTTCATGTTTAATCATCTTCTTGAACGATTGGACCAAATCAACAAGTCTACTCATCCTAAGATTCAAGCACATTGTTGCTCTTTGAGCTTTTGGTCACTTATTAGAATTAGTAGAAAAATGCATTACATGGTTAAAATATTCTCTTAGTTTTAGAGATTCGTAGATCGTCTCTCATATTTTATTGAATGAAATTACATGTTATATGCCATATTATTTTGAGTATATGTTTGTTGCTTGAATACATATATCACTTTGATGCTAAACATCGCTTGTTACATCACCATTGCTGTCTTAAGATTTCAGACAGACGGATCCCTCAATTTTGCCTAGAAGGATCCCTCCAAGGAGGGAACCGTGGGATCCGTGCAACAGAAGACTTGTTTCTACTAACTTGAGTCTTATTTGCTGGAAATTATGCCTTATATACTTGTTTTCTAACCTTTGTTTTGTAGATTTTCAATTTACACAAGAAGACTTTGACACCCTAAGCTAGGGGGAGTTTCGTGTCAAAGCGATACATTGCAAAATCATTTGCAATATATTTTAGGATTACGTTACATGACGTCCCTTTGCAAAGTTGCAATAATCAAGGGGGAGCATAGTCATCACAAAGACGAAACCATTTGCAAACATAGTTGCAATGCACTAGTTTAGTTTTTCATACTTGACGCCCTCACAAAGGGATGGACTCGTCAAGGGGGAGTTAAGACGAGAAATATTCCCGTCACTTGATCTCTATATTTTTTCTTTCTTATTACATGTTTTTCTTAAAACAATGTGTTAGTTTCTTTTCGACTCTCTTTTTGTTTCGACAAAAAGGGGGAGAAGAGAGTAAAAACTCCAATTCAAAATTTTACGAATTTTAGTTTTTCCTTAAAATAATTTTATGTTTTGTCATCAACAAAAAGGGGAAGATTGTTAATACAAATAAGCCGTAAAAATGTTTATTTATATTTTACGATCTTCTAATGTTTTGTCGATAACAAACGTAAAATCATTTTAACGAAACAAATAAAATACGTAAATGTTTTGAGCCAATAGCTTACTAACACACTTACGTTTTCACAGAAAACACTAAACAAGTAAAAGTCATTTTATTATTTAGTAATACATATGTACAACAACTAGTATTTACATATTGGGTAAATATATACATAACTAATATGTATTATAATGGGTAAGTATAAATGGGTAGAAGTTTAAAGTATTTGACCCATTGACCAAATACATTGAATGTAGTTGGGTAAAACCCAAAGTCCATGACCCATACCCATGGAGCATAACCCATAACCCATTGCATGACATCATGCATAAGTCATAAATGGGTATTATCCATGACCCATGGTTTTAACCCATGACCCATGGACTAGATGCATTGCATCTTGTAGATACATTGTATCTACTTGGATACCCATGGTCCAAAGTCTAGGACCCATGACCCATAACCCATGATCCATGACCTAAAACCCATGGGCAAAGAGGAGCGTCCCACGGATCCCCAGGAATACACTGGACGGATCCCTCAAGTGAGGGATCTGTGGGATCCATCGAACAGTAGCTAAATTTCTTCTATAAATAGTGATCCATTTCTTTATTTTGGGTTGCCACTCCCACACATACTTTCTCCTAATATTGTAAACCTTCTAGCCTCATATCCTAAGGATCTCTCTATGTAGTTTGTGTTTTGTTTTTGTGTGATTCTTTAGGTTTCTCTAAAGGCGAGATCACCACCTCTTGAAGTCAAGCAAGCTCAAGTCCATGAGTTGCCATGCTTCGTCATCATCAAGCCTATTGAGGTTCTCTTGTTGATAATTCTTTCTTCCTCCATAGAAGTGTTGTGTCAAAGGCATTAGTGAAGGATGCCGAAAGAGTTAAGACGAAAGCATTAGTGAAAGGTGCTTAACGTCCGTGTCAAAGGCATTAGTGAAGAATGCCAAAGGAGTCAAGACGAAGGCATTAGTGAAAGGTGCCAAATGTCCATGTCAAGAGCATTGGTGAAGGGTGCCTAGAAGACAAGCCATGTGGCATTAGTGAAAGATGCCAAGGGTGTATAATCGATGAGGTGCATCGATGTACAAATAGAGATAGGTTGTATCCAAGGATATTGATATCCTTGATGATGTTGTAATAAGGAGTGGGTCTCCTTTGAGTTAGCTGTTGTGTAGTGTTAGGTAGTAGTTCCTCCATTGTAATGGAACTCGGTATCTAGCCTAGTACCGGAAAAAGGGTAGGTGACGTTGTGATAGGTGTGGTTCTACCTTGTGGAAGAACCCGGTGTCTAGCCTAGTACAGGAAAAAGAGTAGGAGACGTTTTGAAGGCTTCTCCGCCATAAGGAGTTGGTGTCGTGTAGTGTTTACGAACTCTCGAGTAGGTGACTCGGGGAGTGGAGTAGGGCAAGGAAGGTGTCCTTGTAGCCGAACCACTATAAACATCCAACATACACATCTAAATAGATTGACATAAGTCGATCTAAATATTTTAAAACATCATTTTAATTGGTAAAACTATTCACCCCCCCCCCTTCTAGTTTTCCATAGATTCTCCATCTGTTTGACGGAAGTGAAGGATTTCGCTCCTGATGGCTGTAGTTCTTCCAGGAGGAAAGAAATTTTTGGTGAACTTCGTAGTGAGTTGTTCCCAAGTGAAGATAGATCTTGAAGGTAGCTTATCGAGCCACTCATTAGCCTTTCCTTGAAGAGAGAATGGGAAAAACCGGAGTCTAGATGTCTCCTAAGATGCTCCGTCAGCATAGATAGTATCCACAATTTTCAAAAAAATTTTGATGTGGTGAATTGGGTTTTCGCTGCGAGATCCATGAAATTGACACGCATTCTGGATAAGCCAAATGTCGGTGGCATCCAACACCTCATTGATATGTTCGGAAGGGTAAACGATAGCACCATTAAATCTAGATGAGGTAGGAGAAGAATAATCTCTGAGGACTTTGGCCTTAGGTTCATTGATGGATTCATTAACAGGAGTAGCGGGAACTTCCTCGCTATGTAGGCTCAGATTATCGTAGATGATAGTTTCATGAGGACTGGGGGAATGTGTGAACTCTTTGTCAGACATGGCTTCATCAAAATCAATGGTGGTGCCTTGTGGCTCCGATTCGAGGAGGGCTCTTCTTCGTTTGTACAGCTCTCAATCAGGTTCGGCAAAGGGCTCAAGAAGGGTTTTGGTGGAACTACGGGCCCTAAGTTGTCTAAGGGTGTTGGTGGGGGGAAATGGTGGATTTGGTGGGTAATCACATTCCATGATGAAAAGTGATGAGGTTACGAACAAAGACACGAAGAAGAGGATAGACTACACGGAAGCTAAAGAAAATGAGAAAAAAATCTTACTTGATAGGGATCAAGCAAGGGAACCTAAACGAGATAGAAATCTAACTAGCTATTCTATTCCCCGGCAGTGGCGCCAAAAACTTGATGCGCGCAGGAGGCGCATTCGGGGTGAAGGAAACTTCCTTTTCGTCGAGCAAGTTTTTCAACCTCCCAGGCAGTTAACCTAATCGTTGTAGTGTAGTATTGGGTAAGCCTCAGGGGTTGATATCGTTCTCTATGGGAATAGGAATGCTAGTAAGAAATGTAAGACGAGAAGGTGGGGGTTGAGGATGATTCTTTTTTATCTTTTTATTGGTTTTTTAGAAAGCTAAGGTAAATATCTCGGGGCAATTGGTTGGGGGTGGTACTTCTACCGATTACTCCACTTATCTAATTATCTAGTTTATCTAATTACTACGGGTAGCTATGTCTATTTGATGTGTGCTCGTATGATGATTAAAAATGTGTTTACCTAGATACTATTACTCCCTAGCTATCTTTTATTGGTTGGTTGAATTGTCACACCTTATCTTAACGCGTTGTATTCCTGAGGTCGTAGGGTATGCGTGCCCCCTAGTTCTTTGAGGTTATCTCTCGTATGCAACCTATGAAGTCGGCAAGCCTAAGCTATTTCATCCATAGACCACATCATCGTAAAGCATACTCAAGCATTAAATACAACGAATGATGCCTAGTTGCACTCCTAAGCCAATTTACAATTAAGATAAGAAACAACCTAACAATAATAAATAACTAGGTTTCATAGATCTAAGCAAACACACAAGAAATTTAGCTATACGTGGTAAACAAGCAAGCATACACAAAATCAATCGAATACGGGATAGACATAATGTTACTTTGGATTAAAATACTTATCTCGATGTGTAAAATAGGGTATGTGACCCTAAGGTACTGTTCAATTCAGACTACAAACGATTTAGGGTTATTTCTCCAAAAGTATACCTCCCTAAATGCAGAAAAATCGAATTCTATATATAGATTTACAACTGCGACGGCGTCACATTTTGCATGAGACGTCGTCAGCTCGCCGTCATTAGGGTTTCGTCTGGGCCAAGTCATCGATGGGACGGCGTCACCTTAGAGTTGCGACGCCGTCGGTCTTCAGATGGGAAGTTGTCTTGATTCTAGATCTGGGCCGTTTGAGTTGAAAACTGTGAGTGACGCCCTCCAATATTAAGGCATGACGCCGTCAGGTTATGTGACCAAAATTTCCACTGAGTCATCGCATGCTTGTTTTGATCAAGTCATCATAGAGGGACGGCGTCGCCCTGTGGTTGGGACACCGTCAGGTACTGTTGATCAGTTTTGAGTGCCTTCGATCTTGACTTTGCCATTTTCTTTATGTATTTGCTCCTTTTTGTCCAAATGTGCTTCATTCCAGCATTTTTCTTCTAAAAGAACTAAAAAGAGAAAAGGAACGAAATTAAGCAGTAACGGATATAAAAATGGTCGATTTAGGGCTTAAATGACCCCCTAAAAGCGTACGTTTTAAATCCTTATCATTAGGATAACCCTTGTTTGAAACCTGTATTATAATACTTCTTCCACATCGGTTGAGTAATTACCACACACCCTTGCGATGTACTCATCTTTAGTACACGATACCCCTAGTTAACCCCTCAAAGCCTATCCTTTTCTCGATTCTCGTGATGTTTCGATTTTCCAGAATATCAATGAAGAGCATTGTTTACAATCCACCTCCAAATGTACACCCAAATCGCCTTAGCCTACCTTTTATGCACTCATCTTTAGTTTATTATTGTTATCATTACTAAACCCTTAGTTCAAATATCTAGTTACTTACATGGTTGCTTAGTTGAGTCATATCTTTTGTAAACCGTTTTGGGACGATTGGGACTCATGGGTAAAAAGTAATATTTTATGGAGTAACGGGAAAGAACGATAAATTCAAATTCCCTTTGTCTACATAATTAAATACTCCAAGTGTTTTGATCTTTTCAAATCGGTTCAATTAGTGTTAGAGAAATAAAAACTCAAGTGTAGGGATGCTCCTATAAATCCCTTATATTTTGATGTTATCGTAGAGGATGGTAGAGAAAAAAAGGTATGAAAAAAAATCGAAAAAAAAGAGAGTGTTCCAAAAAAAATGAAAAATGAAGAAAAAACATACAGGCTACCATCCTACATCTATCTTTATGTTTATGTTTTTAAATTTATGTTTATTTTGTTTCAAGTTATCTAGTTTAATGAGTCGAGTCTTGGCCTAACACCGCCACGCTTTACGTGCTTGTAACATAAGATTTTTGACTTGCCACCACTAAATATCCCCTATCCAACAAAACCCTTTGTTTCCCTACCCTAAGCCTAACGTTACAACCCTTGTAAAGACCTCTTAGATAGTTGTTCCTAGATGCTTACGCCAAAGCGATGGAGGTTCGATCTATTCTCAAGCTTATGGTAATCTATGTACTATGCCAGGTAATGAGTGTTTATCTTCCATTATAAACCCGAGAGATGAGAGAATCCAAACACCACTTGTGAGGTGCTAGTGTATAATTTCCGTGATTGTTATGACTATTGTGGCATTTTACTTGTTATGAACTATTTTAAACCAATGCTTCATGCCCCCAACTTATAAATTGATTGGTCAAAAGCACATTTGCTTGAGGACAAGCAAATACCAAGTGTAGGGATATTTGATAAGGATTTAAAACGTATGCTTTTAGGGGGTCATTTAAGCCCTATTTTGACACATTTTATATCCGTTACTGCTTAATTTCGTTCCTTTTTACTTTTTAGGTCTTTTGGAAGCAAAATGCTGGAATGAAGCACATTTGGACGAAAAGGAGCTAATACATGAAGAAAATGGCAAAGTCAAGATCGAAGCCACTCAAGACTGATCAACAGTACCTGACGGCGTCTCATCCAAAGGGCGACGCCGTCCCTCTATGAAGACTTGATCAAAACATGCACGCGACGGCTCAGTGAATTCTGGTCTTACAACCTGACGGCGTCACGCCCTAATTATGAAGGGAGTCACTCACAGTTTTTACCTTAGACGGCCCAGATCTAGAATCAAGACGACGTCTCAAATAAAGATCGACGACATCACAACTTTAAGGTGACGCCGTCCCATCGATGACTTGGCCCAGACGAAACCCTAATGACGGCGAGCTGACGGCGTCCCATGCAAAAGGTGACGCCAGCGCGAATGGAAATCTATATATAGAATTCGATTTTTCTGTATTTTAAGAGGTGGACTTTTGGACAAAAAACCCTAGCTTAGTTGTAGTCCGACTTGGACAGTATTTTAGGGTCCCATACCCTATTTTACACATCGACATAAGTTTGTTAATCCATATTGTCATTATGTCTATCCTATATTCGATTGATTTTGTGTATGCATGCTTGTCTATCATGTCTAGCTAAATTACTTGTGTGTTTGCTTAGATCTATGAAACCTAGTTATTGATTATTGTTAGGTTGTTTCTTATCTTAATTGAAATTGGCTTAGGAGTGCAACTAGGCATCGTCGTGGTATTTGATGCTTGAGTATACTTTATGATGATATGGTTCATGGATGAAATAGCTTAGGCTTGCCGACTCCGTGAGTCATATACGAGAGATAACCTCAAAGAATTAGGGACCATGCATACCCTACGACCTTTAGGAATACGACGAGTTAAGATAAAGGACGTGACAACTCAACCGACCAATAAAATATAACTAGGGAGTAATAATATCTAAGTGAACACATCTTTAATTATCATACGAGCACACCTCAATTAGACATAGCTACCCGTAGTAATTAGATAATTAGACAATTAGTAGAAGTAGAGTAATCGGTAGAAGTACCATGATGAGTGTGTAAATACTCATCATTTTTAGTCAAATCTGAACTGCAAAACGTTTAAAAATGCTCAGAAATGCATCAAAATACTGAAAATATTCCAAAATTACATTTTATATGTTTCAGATGCAAAATGTTTAAAATCAGATGAAAAATGAGCAAAGTTTGCATAATTGGCAGTTTCAGTCCCCCAAGTTTCTAAAATTGTCAAAAATAGTCCCTGAGTCCTAATTTCAAAAGAAAAATCACCAAAGGTCCTTTTTAATATCATAACTTGTCAAAATTAGTCCTTTGGTGAAAAATATAAAAAGTTTGAGAAAATTACAAGTTTGGTCCTCCAACTTTGAAATTTGGCAAAATTGGTCCCTGGAAAATTGAAAATGTCAAGTTTAGTCCTTGAATTATTGATACTTGTCAATTTCAGCCCCTGAAACATCTTTGCAGATTTGGTAGTTATGGTCCCTCAATTTTCAGAATTGGCAACCAAGGCCCTTGGTAATTTAAACCTTTCACACTACTTTGGACCAAGTCACAACCCATTTGACCCCCTGCCACACCCCTTTTGGACCCTTGCCTTACATTTGGACCCCCTCCCTATTATTAAAAGCCAGTCAAATACAATTTGACTTCTGCTTTTCCCTCTCCTTCACGGGTAACACCCTCCATCATCACAAAAGCCCTGCAACTCCCCTGCTAACACTCCACCATCATCCCTACTCTACCCTCCACCTCACCCCACTCCAAGCATCATTAAATGCATCTCCTCCTAACACTCTATCTCAGTACCAACTGGCAAAAAAGAGGTTTCCCGCCAAAAGCCATCAATGGCTAAAAGCCAATCAAGTGATCCAACGGCTCAGATTAGTGGTGGGATTTGCTCAAAGGACACGTGGGAAGACCTTTTGATGTATAAATAGAGAGGAGAAGGCAGAGAGAGGGAGTTAGTCAGTTTTTTTTAGTTAGTTTATTTTTAGTTTTTTTAGTTTTAGTCTAGAATTTCATGTTCTAGTCCATTTACTTTTATTGTCATTTTATTTAAATGTAATTTTATTTTCAGTTAATGCAATTTAAATTCCAGTTTTTTTTAATTCCATTGCACTTTTAATTTTTCTTGATGTTCTTGAATTATGGTACTTGAGTTTTAAAAGTGTTTGTTTCAAGTTTGTTTTAGCTCATATGAGCTTATGTTAAAAGTTTTCAAAGCAAGTCTTTAAGATATTAATCTTTCCTGTTTCAAAAAATTCTTTTCTGCCCAAATAGGATGTTTGGATTAGTGTATGTCTTGGGTCAAATTCATGTTTTGACCCATGATTGATGTCAAAATGGTTTGCTTTAGTGTAAATGTTACCATCATAAGTGATCTTTAGTAGTTGTAAGTTTCAAAAATGCTTTTTGAATGTTTTCTAAAAAAAATTCTTCTTGGTTCTGTCTCAACAGTTCCCTCTTTAAGCCCCATTTTAGATTAGTTAAAGTTAGGTTTAGGATTAGTGTATGGTTGAAATCAGTAGTAGATTTTTAGCTTTCAATGTTTGTCTGCCTTGTTTAGGAGTTAGTGCCCTTTTTAGTAGCTTATTATCCATAGGAAAAGCCCTTCCTACACCTTATGTTTCTGTCTTGCTGTCAGCAGTCCCCAACAGCCCACTTTCTAAGGCTCATTTTATGCTTATTTCAAGCTTCTAGTTAGATTCCAATTGTTGTTTTTTTTTTTGTTCTTAGCTATATGAAGTTTCCAAATGTTGCCTATGGTTAGCTTTGTGTAGCTTATTTTAGCTTCTAATTGCCTCTTTTTTTTTTAACTGTCCCATTACAAGTCCTTGTTTTCAGCCCCTTAGCAGCCTTTTTATTAGCTTGTTAGAAGCTTGTAATTGGGTATTTGTGGGGGCAAAAGCTTGCCCCCTAGCTTGTCTTCAAAATTCCACAAGCTCATAAGCTCACTCCCCTTGTAGCTTAGTTAGAATTAGCTCCAAAAGTACCTGTTGGACTGTTTTTACACGACCACAGCAGCAGCAGTTTAGAGTCTTTCAAGTGCTTTATAGCTTTTTCCCTTCATTGTTATTGCTTACTTCAGTTTCCTTTAAGTGCTTTTAAGTAAATTTGATTAGTCTACATTAGGTGCTAGCTTGTTAGAAGCTTTTAAAAGTTTTTTTTTTGTCACCCTTAGTTAGCCCCTGTTCCAAACGGTCCCTTATGTTCATTTTTCTTCCAAGGCTGCTGTGGAGTAATCAGCAGTCATTGTGCTTATTTTGAGGTTTAGAAAAAGTTTGTTTTAATCAAATGAAATTAGTTTTAAGTGTTTAAAAGTTCCAAAAAGAAAAACTTGAAAAAAGAAATAATAAAAAAAAAAAACGTGCACTGAGTGGGATTCGAACCTGGCACCTGCTGCAGCACCACGCACCAAACCAGCAGCCACATTACCATCTGCTCTAAGTGTTTCTTGCGTTATATTAGTTTCTTTTAATTCCTTTAACCACGAAATTCCTATTTAGCTTATACTTAACAGTTTAGCTTGTATCAGCTTATGCCTTTATGTTTTTTTTAAAGTTTTCATTTTTCCTAAGATTAGTTTCATTCAAAGTAATTTTCATAAAATTTTCATAATTTTTCAAAAAGTTTTAATATTTTTAATAATTAGTTTTTACGTTTTTAGTTTTTAATTCATAATAAATAATTTAAGAGTCGAAAAAATACCCGGCTTTTTCCTAAAATTTTCTTTTGTCATGTAGTACGTGAGAAAATTGTTTTTACACTTGTAGGACTTTTATTTTATAAATTTTACGTTTTTGCTTGCGCACTCGCGTAATTTTTATAAATAACGTACGTTTTCATTTTAAGTTACGTTTTTAGATAATTTAAGTTTACGTTTTAGTTAAAATAGTTTATTTAAGTTATTTTATTTTATAAAATCAGAAAACATCATTGTAAAAATAGTGATAGCGTTTATTTAATATTTTTTATCTTTTTAACTTTCTTTAATTTGCATTTAAGCCTCTGTAATTTGTTGGCTTTTTCCTTAGTTATAATCATTCTCAATCCCTTTTTCCGTTCAAATCTCTCGATCACTTTACGTTTGGTAATCCATTGCATAGCTCGCTGGGACATAACGACCCGGGGAAACACTATACTCCTCAGATCTTCATTGCATTCGTGCTTAAGCAGTTTTAAGCTTATTACGGTCGGCCATTCACAAGTGGCCGGATTGAGTGATTTAGCTTGACTGTTTGGCACGCATCATACCACCCCCAAACCAATTTGCCCCGAGATTTTACATTAGCTTTCTAAAAAACCATAAAAAAGATAAAAAATAATCATCCTCTACCCCCACCTTATCGTCATATATTTCTTACTACCTATCTTATTCCCCTATAGAACGATATCAATCCCCGAGGCTTACCCCATACTACACTACAACGATTAGGTTCACTGCCTAGGAGGTTGAAAAACTTGCTCGAAGAAAAGGAAGTTTCCTTGACCCCGAATGCGCCTTCACGCGCATTATCGGTGTACTCCAACTAGTCTTCGTCTTGAACTAGCTTGTCACCAAACACTCCATCATTCCCGATCTCTGATGTATAGAGTGTATTCCGATTAGGACACAAATTTGACCTATGTCCTGGTTCACCACATCTAAAACATTTATCACCCGTTGGTTTAGCATAAGGATTTGGTTTGGCCGGTTGGCTCTCCTTGTTCTTATCCACCCCACTCCCACTAGCCTTAGAACTCGTAGTTGTAGAAGCAGTAGTACTAAGAGGGGCAAATTGGTTTTGATTGGGTCGACCTCCACAAGTACTTGAGCTCTCCAAAGTTGAATGCTTAAATCCAACTCCGGATTTAGAAGCCATTCTCTCTGCCTTCATTGCCAAATTTTGAGCTTGATCAACGGACCAAATCGAAAAAAAACTCGACTTTTCTTGAATCAAAGAATTTAGACCACGTATATACCTAGCCATAGTTTGTTCATCCATCTCCCTCAAATTACAACGGGCTAGCAATCTTAAAAACTCACCCGTATATTCAGCCACGGTCTTCTTCCCTAATACACAACTATGATATTGTTGATACAATATCCGGAGGTAAAAATCTACCCTTAATCATTCTTTTTATTCTTATCTAAGTATCCACAGGTCGCTTACGTTGTGCCCTACGGTATTCTTGTTCTCGTTGCCACCAAGCCCCCGCTCTTCCACATAACTTATAAGCCACGATCTTTACTTGCTCTTCTTCAGGAACATCCATGATGTCAAAGAACTTATCAACCTCATATAACCAATCCAACACCGATTCAATGTCAAGATTTCCAACAAAGTTAGGAATTTCGACCTTGACCCGATAACCTTGTCGCTCACCATAACATTGATGATTGACATTCCTTTGAACCATAGCCCTATGTCTTGGGTTTCCTAGGCCCTACATCAAACTCATCATAAGCTTCTTCATGCCCTTCTTCATCCCAAGATATAAAATTAACATGTCCCCAAACTTGTTTAGGAGGTTGGTCACATGCACGATTTCTAATGAAACCATCTTTGTTAGGACGGATTCTAAAATCACCATGTTCGTTACCCTCACGATTTGGATGTTTACCACCCTCGAGCGCGGATCGGGTTTCTTCAAGAACGGTGGACATACTCTCGAATTTGGTCATGAGATCATTGATCGCACGATCCACTTCTTCGGTCGACCGCACCCCGCCACTAGTACGGGTTTTTGGATCTACTACACCGTTCACCATCTAGGATACTAACAAGCTCTAGATGTTTTATTGATGTAGAACTTTCTAAACTATATATCACCAGGAATCAACGTGTCTCTGATGCCAACTGACGTAGAACGGAAGCGGGTAACACAAAACCTTTAGCAAATCACAAAGGATTTAAAGACAAAGTCTTGAATTTTATTGAATAACTGAATGAATTACATTAAACCCAAGCCCTATAAATATAGGAAAGCCAAACTTGGGTAAAAAGAAAAGTAAAATCGTTCAAAACCGACTCTAAAACTAAAATAAGGAAACTTACGGGACAAAGTTACGGCGTAATTGAAAATTCCAGCTACGGCGTAAATCTTCTAAATCTGAAATAAGGTAACTAAAAAGTTACGATGTAATTGAATAATCAATTACGACGTAATTTCGTCACAGAATGGACCAAAGTTTTAACAAAGGTTACGGCGTAATCATGGCTTCGAGGTTACGTCATAGTTTAGCAACATCTACGTTTTCACTTGCCAGAACTTCTTACTACCCTCGATATGCTTTATGTACTCTTTTACAAGTTATTCAATCTTGTCCTCATCATTATATATTTATGTAAAATCAAAGAGGATAGTGTAGTTTTGATTTATTAGGTATAATGAGATTATAGATTTAAAGATATATATTTAGTTATTCTAACCTTAATTTGATGAGTTTATAAGACGGAAAGTGTTGTATATTCAGAAATTTTGACGAATTAATTGAAATCGGAGTTGAAGCTAAAGTTATAGCTAGAGCTACACTATATTATATGTTGAAAGCTACATTTTGTATTATTATAAGATAAGAGTTATTTTACATATCAAACTTTTCTTACATACCAAGGGATTCATCTTCACCATCCATCAAAAAAAATTCAATAGCTGAGATTAAAAGCATTTTATTATTTCATATATTTTTTATAATTTAAATATCTCTTAAACCGTTAATCGTTAAGTGAAAATATTTACACCGTCGCGAAGAGCATTTAATTATCTTTCTATAGACGGGCACTTTAATATATTTTCGAAAAAAAGAAAAAAAAAAAAAAACGTTTTTTCGCGTTTTTCGTCTTTTTTTACGTTACTTGAATTTTGTATGAAAAATTTCATATATGATTAAACACTAATTTGAATATCACATGTGATATTAGTGTTAAATCATATATGATATGTGATATCACATGTGATATGATATGTATATCATATGTGATATTACACTAATATCACATGTGATATTATATATCATATATGATATAACACTAATATCATATATGATGCTAATATCACGTGTGATATTCAAATTAGTGTTTAATCATATATGATTTTTTAATGCAAATTTTAGTAACGTAAAAAAACGAAAAAACTTGAAAAAAAAGGTGAAAAATACGAAAAAAAAAATTGTCGAAAGTATATCAAAGTGCCTATCACTAGAAAGATAATTAAATGATCGTCGCAATGATATTTTATTTTTCGCTTAACGATTAACGGTTTGAAAGTTATTAATATTTGAAAAAAAAAAATGAAAATGGGTTTTTTAAATTATTTGGACTAATCTCATTCATTAGATCAAATAAAAATGGATAATAGAGATTGATCCCTTGATATGTAAATAATCTTTTGTCCTAAAATGATCTTAAATCTTATTATAAAGGTGTTTGACAAATAACTTTGGAACTTAAGCTTATTAGTGTAGTTAAACTTAAAAAAACATTAATTTAAAGTCACATACTTTCTAAACTTTTAATTTTCGTTCATGATATATTTTAAAAATATTTAAGTAATTGGACTCAATAAGAACTTTACTCTAACTTAAAGTCTATAACAGGTTATAACTTATAAAAGAATTTATAAATTTGAGTACTAAACAATTTTTTTATAAGAAAGTTTTACAGAAGAACTTTGGTAAGCTTGTTTCCAAACACACCTGTAAGCAAATACTATAGGGATATTGTGACACATGGAGGGGAATGAGAGTGATGAATGAGTCGTGCAGTCCAATTCAAGTGAAATGGAATGTAGCTTAGTGTACGTTGTGCAGTTTTTGTTTGTAATGTTGGTTTTTTGTTCTGTTAAAGTATCGATTGTGTCATTTTGTGTTTGGCGTTTCAGAAGTTAAAGAATAGTATTTTTGTTCCCTGATGAGGTTAATGAAGTGTTATAGACTTATAGTATTTAAATAAATTGAGATGTAATGTTGACGTTTTCGGTTGTTTATTATGTGTTTGGTTACAATAAATGTGTGGAAGTGTTGTTTAAACAAGCAAACATTCAATTAAAATGGTTTAGATAAATTTAAGTTCGTTATAAATTAAAAAATGTTCTTGACTTCGAGAGGAGGGTTAATATTCTCTTATATAGTTATTTCCGTGTTATGTGTAGGGAGTTTTAACGTACATAAAAAATTACATTTTTGATAAACAACTAAAGGTGTATTTGGTTGACAGCGTTTAAAATATTTTAAAGCAATTAGCAATAGGAATTTAGATAGTGTTTGATAACAATTTAATATGTCTTAATTGATGATGACG
Organism: Chrysanthemum seticuspe; assembly: GCA_019973895.1. Taxonomy (NCBI): domain Eukaryota; kingdom Viridiplantae; phylum Streptophyta; class Magnoliopsida; order Asterales; family Asteraceae; genus Chrysanthemum; species Chrysanthemum seticuspe. The sequence goes on along the minus strand of BPTQ01000003.1, from coordinate 97,865,620 downwards.
TATAGTCTGGAGTCGGGTCATGAACCCGACTACAGCCCAATACTTTCAAGTCTGGTACGAACTGGGCCAATATTAATACGTGTTTGGGCTCACGAAAGCCCAAGCCCATATCTATTTACGGAATAGATATCCGATATATTCTAAAACAAGAAGATAATCATTCCCAACCGACTTAGGCGGGATACGCCGAAGGTTGGGGAACACGGAACCAACAAGGATTCCGTGCGTATATAAAGGGAATCATATTCCTCGTTTAAGGTACGATCTCATAACCCTAAAACTCCTTAAACCCTAAACCGATTACTCACTCTCACGCCGGAGGATAATCGTGGGAGACAATCCCACGGTAAGCCTAACGGTGTTTCTTGTCTCTTAGTGCGCAGGTCTCAAGCAGCAATTCTCAATTGATACGAGAACCGGAGCTCCAAATCAGGAACGTCCAACTTTTGTATCAACAAGTGGCGCCATCCGTGGGACCATACACTAAGAACCGACACTAGAATGACAAAGCACGGCAATCAGCGATCGCAGTCAGACCTTATGGGGAAGAAGTCGCAGAGTGGACTAACCCCTAAGCAGACCGCTGGGACAACCAGCGCTGCTAAAAACAAGGGATCAGGCCAAGACTTGATCTTCCCTCTGGTGGAACCGCACTCGGGAACAACCCAAGTCACTACAACCACCACGAGTGGAGTAGACCCACTGCGCACCGTCTTTACTACTCCCTTCCAATCGGTGCTAGAAACTGACCTGACAAAGGTACCGGAGGCACCAGGCCGGGATAAGGGTAAAGCAGCAGAAACAAACGCACTCACCCTCGAGGGGGTTGCGCCGGAATTAGCACCAGAAGTTTTCGTATCCCAAAACTACGAAACATTAACTGCTCTCATGCAAGAGGAAGAGAAGAAGAGATCAGGTCGGAACTTGAAAGCCCGACTCAACTTCGATTCTGAATACGAGACTTCCCCACTGCGCCATCAGAAAGAAAAGCGCGGGAGAGATAGCGGCCGACCCCCAGTATTCAACAGAATAGGGAGGAGAGTTGAGGATGATGAGACATCTCACTCGCAGCACTTGAGTGATAGTGATAGAGAAGAACGGCGTACCAGTGTCTACACTAGATTGGGTAGCCGTAAAGTACGTGACAGACTGGGGCGAAAGCACTCCCCAAGTGAAAGTCCTTCAGATCCGGACTACGAGTCAGACTCTGAGGATAGCCGGCGCAAACGCCGTAAGAAGGAAAACTCATCTACTGATAATTCCTCGGACAACGAGGACAGCGACACAGGACATTGGAAGTCTAGAAATAGACGCGATAGCCAAGAGGAAGACATGTCTCTCCCGTGGCGCCGTCAGAAGGTGGATGCGTTCACCAGACGCATTAGTGATTTCTCTGAGAACAAGAAGAGACGCATGCCTACAAATGTCAAGACCTATGATGGAACAGGTGATCCGGACGACCACCTAAAAATCTTTGAATCAGCCGCGACCATTGAAAACTGGCCACAACCAGTGTGGTGCCATATGTTTAATTCCACACTGGTGGGAAGCGCGCGGAACTGGTTCAACAAACTCCCACGAAGGAGCGTGAATGGTTTTGAAGAGTTGAGAAAGGCGTTCCGCCTAAATTTTACTCAACGCAAAAAGTGTGCTAAAAATCCTGTCGAACTCGCCAGGGTAAAACAGAACCAGGGAGAATCCACGAGCGCATTCATGGAACGCTTTAAAGATGAATGCATGCAGGTTAAAGCATGCCCTGAAGTCTTAAAGATCTCGGGCTTCATGAATGGGATTAATAACCCAGAACTCATCAAGAGGTTAAACGACAAGATCCCTGAGACCTTTGATGAACTCATGAAGCGCTCTCGGTCTTTTGTCCAGGGAGAAGCCGCCGCAGCGGATAGCAAAAAGAACCATTCGAGTTACCGGTCACAGGAAAAACCTGGGAGACAATCCAACGACCGAAGTAATAACCGTAATAGGAGCTATCGCAGCCAGAGGGGCGGCAGAGACAGAGATAATGACAGGTATACCCCCCTGATCAAAACACCAAAGGAAATACTCGCAGCGGAAGGTGCGAACTTCCCAAGACCACCGCAGATGCGTACACCAGAAGATCGACGCACTGGGAATGGATACTGTGACTACCACGCGCAAAAGGGTCACACCACTAACGAGTGTGTCCAGCTGCGCCAACTCATCGACAAGATGGTCAAGGAGGGCAGACTGGACCACTTAGTTAAAAACATTAAAGAGGGAAGAGATAAGCAAAAGAATGGAAGCAAGAAGGAGACACCCAAAGATAAGGCCGACACGATCTACATGATACAGACGTGGCAACGAACCACTAGACAAAAGGTCAGCCAGGAGTTTTCCCGAAGAAGTGAAATCTCTTTCCCTACTTTAACTGCGGACAACGCAGCAGCAGAGCCCCTCACCATTGAAATTAGTGCGGGTGGTCACGACATACACCGCATGTACATCGATGGTGGGGCATCGGCAAATATAATGTATGAGCATCGCTTTAAAAGACTACGACCTGAAATACGTAGTCAGTTAAATCCGGTCAACACAGCACTCACTGGTTTCACAGGCGAAAAGATATGGCCCATGGGGCAACTGCGATTACTAGTCAGCGTTGGCAACGCAGAGCACTATACGACAACCTGGATGGATTTCATGGTGATCAAATCCCCCTCGTCATACAATGGCATTATTGGGAGACCCGGGATATCAGCCATGCGCGCGGTGCCATCAACAGCGCACGGGATGCTTAAATTCCCAGTAGAAGGGGGCATTGTTACTCTTTACAATGCCACGGTACCAAACAGAGAATGTAACACGGTTACATGCGAAATGGAACCAATCCCGAAGCAGTGCGCGGCCAAAGTCCCCAACTTGAAGGTCGCAATTCACCCAGAATACCCAGACCAGGAAATAACCATTGGAGGGTCATTGTCGGACAACGGCAAAGCAGCTGTGTGCGCGCTCCTACAAAAGAACGTGGATATTTTCGCGTGGGAGCCCAAACACATGACTGGAGTACCACGCTCGATCACAGAGCATAAACTTAGAATCCGACAAGGATACTCACCGATACGCCAGAAGAAGCGTGGCCAAGCTCCAGAGAGGGCGCAGGCAATTCTGGCAGAGGTACAGAAATTGGTAAACGCGGGAATTATGCGTGAAGTCTATTACCACGACTGGCTTTCTAATCCAGTAATGGTCAAAAAAAGCGATGGTAGCTGGCGAATGTGTGTAGACTTCACCGACCTTAATAAAGCATGCCCGCAGGACTGCTATCCATTACCAGAGATAGATTGGAAAATAGAGTCCTTGTGTGGATACCCGTTGAAGTGTTTTCTTGACGCGTACAAGGGATATCACCAGATACAAATGGCTCAAGAGGACGAGGAAAAGACAGCTTTCCACACAAGCCAAGGCGTTTACTGTTACACAAAAATGCCGTTTGGCTTGAAGAATGCGGGTGCCACCTATCAGCGGTTGGTAGACAACGCCTTTGAAAAACAGGTGGGCCGCAACCTGGAAGTCTATGTGGATGACCTGGTCATAAAAAGCCATACTGAAAAGGAACTTGTGCGCGACATAGAAGAAACATTCAAGACTCTACGAGAGATCAACATGAAGCTAAATCCTAAGAAATGCACCTTCGGCGCTACCGAAGGCATGTTCTTAGGGTACCTGATAGAACCTGATGGCATAAAACCTTGTTCAGAAAAGACAAAGGCGGTAATAGAACTTCCCTCACCACGCACGCTGAAGGAAGTCCAATCCCTCAATGGAAAACTGGCTGGCCTCAACAGGTTCCTGTCTAAATCAGCAGAAAAGTCATTGCCTCTTTTCAAAACACTCAAGAAGTGTATAAAAAAGGGTGACTTTCGGTGGACAACGGAGGCGGAAGAAGCCTTCACCACACTCAAACAGCATCTAGCAACGCTCCCAACACTCGTGGCACCCCGACCAGGGGAAGAGCTGATCATGTATTTATCAGCAACTCATGGGGCAGTCAGCGCAGTGCTACTAACAGATAGGGACTCGGTGCAAACCCCTATCTATTTTGTCAGCAAAGCGCTCAAGAAGATGGAGATGAACTATAGTGCCATGGAAAAGTTGGTCTTGGCATTAGTGTTTGCCGCCAAACGACTGCGCCGGTACTTCCAAGCGCACCCGATAGCGGTAATCACAGATCAATCCATCAAGCAGATCATCTCCAAACCCGAGGCGTCAGGACGACTCCAGAAGTGGAGTGTGTTGCTAGGCGAACATAACATCTCTTACAGACCACGTACCGCAATAAAAGGACAAGTTCTGGCAGACTTCATCATTGAGAAGCCAGATACTGACGAGGTACCTACACCAAGCGAGAAAGAACTACAAGATCCATGGATTTTGTTTACAGACGGGTCCTCATGTGTGGACGGCTCAGGAGCTGGCCTTATTCTCACAAACCCAGAGGGAATGAAATTCACTTACGCACTGCGTTTTGAATTTACCTCGACAAATAATGAGGCAGAATATGAAGCCCTAATCGCTGGACTACGCATTGCAGCTCGAATGGGTGTACGTAACTTGGAAGCAAATGTGGACTCCCGGCTAGTGGCCAACCACGTGTTGGGTGAATACGTGGCCAAAGAAGAAAATATGATTCAGTATCTTGAGAAGACTAAGACACTGATCAAAGGCTTTGACAGATTTACTATCAAGCAAGTCCCTAGGGGAGAAAATCGCAAAGCAGATGCACTGAGCAAGATCGCCTCGACAAGCTTCGCACACTTATCAAAGCAAGTGCTGGTGGAAACACTGAAAAGCAAGTCAATATCGGAGATGGAAGTCTCCGCAGTCATAGAGGAGGATGGTCCTACATGGATGACACCAATTTCGGAATTCTTAAGCAAAGGTACATTACCCCAAGAACAAACAGAAGCTCGCAGAATACGGCGCACAGCGCAGAGATTCGAATTGCGCGACAATATACTGTATCGACGTTCTTTCCTCCAACCATGGCTCCGCTGCGTCGACCCCTTACAAGCAAATTACGTGCTGCGAGAAATCCATGAAGGTTCATGTAGCATGCACGCAGGACCACGGTCCGTTGTAGCACGCGCCATGCGATCGGGATACTACTGGCCAACCATGCATAAAGATGCGCGGGACTTGATAAGGAAGTGCAATGATTGCCAAGTCCACAGACCCGTTCCGCGCCAACCACAGCATGAGTTAACGCCAATCACGGCGCCATGGCCATTCTACAAATGGGGCATTGATATCGCAGGCCCTTTTCCAATGGCAGCAGGCGGTCTCAAGTTTCTCATAGTAGCTATAGACTACTTTACCAAGTGGATTGAGGCAAAAGCAGTGGCGACAATTACCGGCAACCAGGTGAAACGCTTTGTCTGGGACAACATAGTATGCCGCTTCGGATTACCTGGAGAAATCATCTCGGATAATGGGAAACAATTCTGCGACAACCCCTTCAAAGATTGGTGCGAGAAGTTAAACATCACCCAACACTTCACGTCAGTTACGCACCCACAAACCAATGGCTTAGTAGAGCGCGCAAATCGAAGCCTGGGCGAAGGAATAAAGGCGCGCCTGGACAGGCACAAAGGAAGGTGGGTCGAGGAGCTTTCACATGTCTTATGGGCTCACCGCACCTCAATAAAAACCAGCACGGGGGACACCCCCTTCTCTCTAGTCTACGGAACCGAAGCCGTCATACCAACTGAGATCGGCATGCCAACTATTCGCACCGCGGAGATCAATGTAACAACAAACAATGATGAAAGACGTGTCGACTTGGATCTGCTAGAAGAAAGACGCGAACGCGCATCCATACGGGAGGCAAAGTCGAAGTCAAAAATGAAAGGATACTATGATGCCAAGGTGCGCAGTGTTTCATTCAGACCAGGCGACTTTGTCTACCGTGCCAATGAGGCAAGCCGCGCAGAAGATACAGGTAAGCTCGGACCAAAGTGGGAAGGACCTTATGAGGTCACTGAAGCAATAGGCACAGGCGCGTACAGGCTACGAGGCTTGGATGGTCGTGACCTCCCACGCACATGGAACATCGGCAACCTCAAGAGGTGCTACCTGTAAGAACAGCTACGGCACAGCGCACAGACGCTCCGCACTTTCAGTGCTCAATAAACATTTATGTATTCAGTTTTTTATTTTTCATATTTACTGTCTTTTCTTTGTTATTTCTTGATAAACTTGCAAGTATTAATAAAACGCCGCGGTTTCTAGCTAACTCCGCGACACATTTTAAGTTGTTACCTCCATATACTATATGTCTTAACAATTTTTTATTTTCTTGCCCACGATGGCGTGCATGCACTACAAATAAACCCACGATGGTAAAAGGATAAGTTGACCTACTAACTAACTTGTTGAGTAAGAGGGTTGCAAACCCATCAATACTGGATCACGCATCCTTGTTAAACACCTTGTTCTCAAGACGTTGAAACAAGATATGTGCGCATCCCACGACGGTTGCGCAGCAATGCACACGTGCACGTTTAACAATTTAGGAACCAAGATACTTGCTTCCTTAATGATATATTTACAGCATGATTAATATAATACCATACACGATTATGATCAAATACTTTGAATTATTTCTCTAGTATATTATGATTTTCATACATGATTATGGATCTCCTATATTTGCACTGGCGTACACTGCAACAAATACATCTTTTAAGCATAGTCAGACAGATATGTATACATTACAAATATCCACAAGCAACAAACAAAAAAGAAACTTTTATTCATAACCACGGGTTAAGTACAAAAGATAATCAACATGACAGCTACCAGCTGCTGCTACGCTTAAGGGCAGAAGTACCAACGTGACCCGTTGCATCTTTGGCTTCGCTAATACCCTTCAACACACCTGCATCCTGGCGTGACACAGTAGCCACACTGACTGGCACCCCATCAGATCTTGGCAAGTGCGCTGCACCAACTCCACACAGGATAGCTTTCCCTGCAACACCTTCTTTTTTCGCAAGACGGGTGGCATGCGCTTCTAGGACTTCCTTTAAAGGCACCTCTTTCTCCAACGCAAATGGATTCTGGCTATCCCTAGGACGCGCAAAGACAGGTACTTGGAGCTGTGACTCATGAGGCTTCAAATAATAGTCCGCCTGTGCTTCGACATCCTCAGTACGATGACGCGCCAAGGTCAACCCCGTCATAATCACATTTATGGGATAATCTTGATCGCGCTCAAGCTCCGAAATCATTGGTAGCTCCAAGTCTTTCATTTTTTGCATAGCAGCGACCAAGTGATCATATGACTCAGCATCATACTCAGGTACCTTATCCAGCGGCGCCTCCAACAGTTTTGCCTCGTGGAGCTTTTCAATTGCTTCTGACTTACCGCGCTCCAGAGCACACTGCACTACCTCCCCGAAGGCATTCACCACCTCTGGCGATTCCAGGGTACTAAGGGCAGCTAGGCGGAGACCGTGGCCTATGAGCCACCTGCGCTCTGCTATCATGGACATAAGCTGCGGGTACAGCTCCTCGTCATACTCGATGCTTAGCTTACGCAGCTTTGCCTCCTGCACCTCCAAGGACTAGCTCACAGTATCCCCAAGCTCCCCCAACTGCGCAAACATTTTATCCTTACCCTGCTCTAGATGTTTCAATGCCCAGCAGCACGCAGACTTGTACCTGGCAGCATCAGACCGCTCTTGGTTTATTTGGCACATTAGCGCCAGTTTGTCCTCGACCTGTTTTTGAGCGTATGCGCTCAAATCCTTTGCCTCTGCATTGGCGCTATCCAGCTGTGCCCGGGTACTTGCCAGTTGCGCTTCCAACAAAGCTATGGTTTGGTCCTTTTGGAAACTTTGGTCCTCCCCACCAGATACCCGGTCTTTCAACTTCACAATTAGTGCAGCCTGTTGTGCTGAGACCTGTACCAATTCGTCGACCAAATGCTCCATGGGCACATCCGCATAAGATTGGTTTTCATTATCCTGGCTCGGCGGCTCAGAATGCGCTGACTGCACTGGACTCGCCTTGGGAGGTGACTCTATGACATGCTCCATCCTGCGAATGACCACCAGCGCAATGTTAAAATCACAACTAGCACACTCACCAACTAATGAAAATTATACATGTATGGTTTGACTTACTTTTGCTCCGCATCATCAGCAGACGGGTGCGACGACGCTTCATCAGTGGAAGACAACTCCATAGTCTGAACCACGGGACGTTTCTTCCTTGAAGGGCCCGCACCATCATCTCTTCGGGTCCTTTTGCGACTAAGCGCATCCTCTTCTTCTTCTTCCTCTTCAGGATGAGCCACAGCTACGGGCGATGACTGCGCTACCAGCGAAGTTACTTCAGGATTGGGACGGCTCTGCAGAGGCGTTGCCTCCACTGCAACTGAGGATATGGTCCCTGTATCCCCCGCATTCAGCTCCATGGTGCGCCCTGCTGTAGCAGCTAAAATAGGCTCCTCGTCATCCCTCAAAGGTCTTACTCCTGTCCTTACTGCAACAGGCTTGGCTAGCTGTACGACGGTGAACAGATCCATCTCTGCGCAAGACAAAGACACATATACAAACAGGTTATATAGTGCGCGATATGTACGGAAGATTGTTCTTACAAAATTTACACACAGAAGTACGGAGGAATAAGTACCCACCCCGGCCATTGGCGTCTAAGAAGATAGGGATCTCATCTTCAGGGCCATAGTAATTACGGCTGATTCCCATGTGCACCAAAAATCCCTCAGGATATGCACTAATGGGGATGTGGTTCGCATTTATCAGTTCCGCATCCTCGACGTTAAAAGTGTTAGGAATTAGAAAATTCCATAGTGAAGAGTCGGTCACCCCAAATGTTATCTAGCTTAATTTAGCTCGTAGACTTGTCGTTAGTCACGTTATTTAGTAGTTTATTTATTAGTTTGTAGCGTAAAATAGTTTAGTGCAACACCGTGGAGGAAGGACGGGTCTTTACCCACTGTATCCCTGATCCACAGGCCGTTAGGAGGTCGTGTATTTGTAAGTATAAATACCCCTTCCATCCATGGAAGGGGTGGTGCTTCTCATAATCTAATATTCAACTTTTAAGTAACTCTCTAGCAAGAACACCCTCTCTCTCTCTCTACTTTCTCTCTCTAAAATGGCAAACATGTATTTTGATCTTCCAAGACCACCCGAATCATCAAACACCTTAAAATAACGATCCTACAATTGGTATCAGAGCCAAGGTTATTGTGTTGTGTTGATCCGTTGTGGTTTTTGATACATGTGTAAAAACTGTTTTTGGTACTTTTGATTGGTCGGAAAATATGTTTTTGGGTTAACTGTTTTGTCTTGCATCTTTTGGTTCTTTGGTCAAAACATATTAATATTGTCATGTGGTTTTGTTAACAGCTGTTCTTGTGTCATTATTCGAAACAGTGTTTCAACATTTTTACAAGACTTTTGTTACCTGTTTTATCCGTGAATTACTATGTGGTCACTTGGTCAAATCTGAATAATCAAACATGGTCAAAAAGGGTCAAATATCATGTCTTTGTGATGCTTTTCTGGGTTTTACACATATGGTCAGATTTTAATGTCTTAAGCAGAGGTCAAAATGGGTCTAAAGTAGCAGTTTTTATGATAGTCTTTCTGGGTTTAGTATGAAGGTGGTCGGAAAAGTGGTCGGAAAACTCATCGGAAAACTGAAAAATCTTGCTAGCGACTTAGTCACAAAACAGTCCAGATTCAATGTATTTTTCTTAGCGACTTGTCTTTACAAGTCGTAAAAGCTTATTACTGTGTTCTTGTCGACAATTGTTT
>BPTQ01000003.1:97762465-97844606 GCA_019973895.1 Chrysanthemum seticuspe | reverse complement strand
TCTATGTGTTTGTACCGTTAAATCCTTACAAAATAAACTATGTATAAGTAATGTCGTAATGTGAATGAGACAATAGGTCGTAAAAGTTTAAGTCTCTACTGGCTTAGTAATGTTACCACTTGCGATGACTATTCCAAAATTTTCCATGGTAAAACTCCCCAGCAAATTCAGGAATAAACTAGTGAAAACATAGGCAATAACGAATTATAGCAAGGAAAAGTGAAAAATCCAGAGCACTTCCGTTTTACGACCTTACCGTGAATAAACCTGCTTTTCCGCGCTTATATACTTCTTTTACCGGTTTCAGCTTTAGCTCTGTGAGTGTCAACGACTTTCATCTTCCGCTGCCGCAGTCCACGATAACCGCTGCGGCAGGGTTTTAATAACACTGCCCGGTCTTGGGTTTTGAGCATAAAAGTTCTCTGCCTGTGAGTGTCTCGATTTCGACTTTGGCCATTTTCTTCATATATTCGCGCCTTTTCGTCCAAATAAGTGCCATTCCAGCATTTTGCCTTCACGAGACCTAAAAAGTGAAAAGGAACGATATTAAGCAATAACGGATACAAAAGTGATCAAATAAGGACTTAAACGACCCCTCAAAATGGTACCTTTTAAAACCTTATCAGTAGCGTTCACCATTGTAATGATTCGGTCATCTCTGAATTTGAAAATGCTGGATAACAGAGTAAGTGTAATGCTGTAATGAATATGTATCAAATAAAACATTCCTAAATTGCCATGTTTGTGTATCTCAACACTATTTGATTTTTCAGGCTGTAAACACGCTTAGTGATCTACCTTTGCCCAATTTTTCCACTGTTGTAGATAGAAACACATTCAGCCATGGCCAGCTACAGACGGTGGTGTTTCGAGCTTTTCCCAGAACAGAGCATGAAATAACTTTAATAAAGTGTATACTTGCGTGTTCCCGGTCGCTAAAGAAAATCAATATCAGGCAAAGCGATAGGAGTCATGATAGGAATGAAAATACCAGGAAGAACTGGGAGTTGGCTAGGAAGCTGTTGAAACTTCACCGAGCTTCCCCCACAGCCGTGGTAGATTTCTTTGACTGGTTGTAGTTTAAGTTTGGGTTGAATACCATTGGACAATTAATGTTGCAAAATAGTTTTGGTAATTTTGTACAGTAATTGTTTATATGGTTTGCTTAAAATTAGATTGTTCATATGTTATTGTTTGTGCGTATTGTAGGTGATGAAAGTTGACATTCGATAGTCAAACTGTCATTTAGCATTTTAATTTGATTGTAGCAAGTAAAACTGCATTTTCAGTTTACTTTAGTTAGTCAATACTTGAAAATGGTGAATGGGTTAACTGTGAACGAGAGTCGTACTGTCAGAAGGATTGAAAACCTTTGGAAGATTAAGTGCAAAAGGTAGAACGGTATTTGAAGTTTGATGATAAGGATGGCTAGTGGAATGTTCAATAACATATAGAATGGTATTTGACTTTGTAAAGTCAATATTGCAAAACCATTACTCAATATTTGTTTTGGAGTGAATTGATAATTTGATATGTTTTAGAAGTTTCACTTAACAAAGTCAAACTTCTAATGGTTTTACGTAAGTTGGCAACTTGAGGGACCAATTGTGTATTCTAAAGTGATTATTGGGCGGGAGTTTTAAGTATGACAACGGCAACCAAGACAAATTCAGGGACCGAGTGTGAAAAAAAAAGTAACTATTAGACCCTTGACCGTCTCTTAACGGAGACGATATTAACTAGTGCACATCAAACGATAAACTCATCTACCACTTTTTCCACACACAAACAATTTTCCAATGGCAGATTTCCCCATTTTAAAAGAACTCATGGAGGTTGCTGATTCCTAATTTGAATGATCGTATGGCTATCTGGTTTGAAGAAGAGGCTGCCCAAGAAGGGATTCTGAGGAAGCTAGTTCTTCAGTGCATTCAGCATCTAGAGACATGAATCATTAAGCGTAGGGAGCTGATAGAAGAGAATCAAGCTCTGGGACCTCGTGGAATTGCGCTTGACTGTGTGGATGCGCTGACCAAAATCCAGTCGAGGCACACAAACCAACTTGCCCAACTCATACAGATTGTTGGTCAAACAGATGAAGGTATTCGGTTCAACCAAGAGTTTGTTAAGAAAATGGCTGAACATAATGCCTGAATTTTTGGTTTTCCATGGGGTAGATAAAGACGGTCTTTTGGGTGATAGTTTTGGGAATATAGGTTGCTAAAAAGGGTATGTAAATTAGATTTGATTTAGTTGGTTATGATGTTTAACAAACTTTATTAATGATAAAATATCATTTGGGTTATGTGTTGTTTAATCTGTTCTTCTATTGTGATATTGGGTGTATTTTAGTGTAATTAGTATCAACAAAACCAAACATCCCCTTATATCAGCAAAACCAAACAGGCCCTTGTATCAGCAAAACCAAACAGGCCCTTGTATCAGCAAAACTTTAATCAGTAAAACCAAACACCCCCTTGTATCAGCAAAAGCAAAGGCAATGGTTTAAAAAGATGTGGTGAAAATGCAAATACTTTAGCACTAAATCATAATGTATCAACAAACATCCGCTTGTATCAGCTAAACCAAACGGCCCCTTTTTTCAGCAAAAGTTGTTACAACAAAAACAAACACCCCCGTATCAGAAAAATTAGAGGCAGTGGTTTCAAAACACGGGTTGAAAACGCAAACGCTATAGCAGTAAACAACAATGTATTGACAATGGTGTATTGTAACATCTTGAATTTTGACTTACCAAAGTCAAACAAACTTATGAAAGCCAACAAATTGTAACTTACTATTGTGGTATGACTTGGGTAAGTCAAACCTATTAAGAAATGCAAAACGATTTCAAACACAATTACTTAAATAAGAACACAAAATTTTATTCATCGATTTCATGTTCTCAAGAACTACAAATGTTTACTATCATCTAAACATACACTTAGCTAGACGCACAACTCTCCCTATCATCGTTTTCCTTCTTTTCCTTCCTTTCCTTGAGATATTTAAACAAAATTTCCAAATTTTTAATCCTTTCTCCCAAATCGTTAAACTTTGATAACAAGATGTCATCCTCTTCCTTCTCCTTCTTAACACCCAAACCCTTTTCATTTGGGCAGTCTGCTTTCCTCAACGAACTCAACAAAGCCTTCCCCTTATCGTTTTGTGCCATTATTGTTTTTCTTTTTGCTTTGGGTAGAATGTCTGTTGATTGTATTTTAGGGTTCACTCTTGGTCGTAGCGATACATACATGGTTGAAGGTTGGGTTACATTTTAACTAGGTTGGGTCAAAAAAGTGAATGGTCTATAATACCCTCGAAGGAAATCGGTTTGACTGTCCCAATCCTGGTCAAGGGACGATTCTGGCATTTAATGGCCAAGGTTTGGACCTATGGCGATGAAAAGGCCGGGTTTTGTCCCATAACGATGCACCTTGCCAAGTATAGGGACCAACGGTGTATTTTAGTCTTGATTTTATGTATGTTTTATGTGTTAGCTATTTGTTTTTGTAAATGCATGTATCTTTGAATCAAAATTTATATGTATATGTGCTTTATACAAATCATTTGTCTTCATAATCATAGGGTTAGTTTGTGTAAATTTTGTTATGAGGATCACGAGGCCTGTGTTTATAACCTTAAACTTCTCGTCATTGCAAAAATCTAAACAACTGGAACGATCATGGTTTAGCTTCTAACCCTCTTAGTTAAATTTAATTTCCACTACTTGGTTGATGCTTCAAATTTGATCATTTGGTTTATGGGATGCACCTTAATTTTTTAGACACTGCCATCATGGGTTACTTTCAATGTCGAGGAGGTTGCTTCAACCGGTCCTGGTGTTCGTTTTTTACAGCTTTACGTAATAGTCTATATGTCTTCCCACAATTATGGCATATTAAAATTTCCATATTTTCCCTGATTGCCAGGTGTATAAAGACAAATATGTGGTTATTCAGCTGGCAAAACGAGCCGAAAAGCTGTTGATACCCTGAGACTTGATCGGAGGGAATCTGATATAAAAAGCATCTAAAGTTCATATTTCAACGAACAAGTTCAACCCTTTTGCTATAAGTTTCTTGAGTGCTTAAATTTTTATTTTAACTGATTTTTTCTACCACCAAATCTTACTTTGAAGAACATTGATGGATTAGATCTTGGGAAGTTGGAATAGGTGAATACTATAAGTAACACATAATAAGATAAGCAGTTGGATGTTCAATCCCAAACACCTCTGAAACATCCTATACGTCTTATCTATATTAAACAGGGAGTGTTTGTTTAACCTTATTTGATTTTGGTTTAAGCAATGGCTTATTTTGAGACCTATCGACTTATATAAGCATTTTATATAGCTGTCATGAATCGGTTTTGATTTTTGTGTTTGACATTGTGATAAAAATATGCCCGTTTGTTCATTACTAGATGGGAAAACTGCTAAACCAACCACCCTTTAAATGCATATAAGTAACTTGCGGTGTTTAAAAGAAGAAGAAAAAAAAATTACTCTTTGCCTGTTGTAAAGTGAAATAAGCAGTTTGCAATATGGAACATTGGTACAATAAATGATTAGTTGATAAAAAGTTTTGAATAAGCACAAGATTTACTTATTCCAAAGAGCTTATGTGAATATTATTGATTTGAGGACTCCAGTTTTGCATCGTGTTACCCCGACAACGATTAACGGCTGACTACTGCGAATGCAGTTTAGTAAATGCATTTCAGCAAATGCAATAACAAGAATAAACCTTGGGATATTTGCCAAAATATTTCATGTTCTGTTGTTCTTATTAACCAAGTTAAAATAGCAGCCCCAAAAGGCAACTGAAACTTCACTAAGCATACCCGAACACCTGTTTTAAACTTCAATCTTGCATTGTCCAGAAAATATTGTGGCGGTATACCATTACTAAGCCTAACTTATAACCTAAATCAATTTCTGTTATATATTGTGTTGGTTTGGCATTAAGCCTAATGCTTTTCGATGAGAAACCATGCAATATGGTGAGTCCAAATGTTTTATGGAAATGCTATATAGAATCAACTGATTTTACTTTATAGTTTTTGTGGAAAACTAGAAGGGGGTTGAATAGTTTTACCAATTAAAACTTCGTTTTAAAATATTTAGATCGACTTATGTCAAAATATTTGGTATGTGTGTTGGATATTGATAGATAAGCATATAAGTAAGTAATGCAAAGATAAAGATTAAAGGAACACAAAACCACGACACGAGCATTTATAGTGGTTCAGCTACAAGGACACCTTCCTTGCCCTACTCCACTCCCCGAGTACCCCACTCGAGATTTTGTAAGCACTACACAACACAAGCTCCTTAATGTGGCGGAGGATCCTTCACAACGTCGCCTACTCTTTATCCGGTACAAGGCTAGACACTGAGTTCTTCCACGAGGTAGACCCAAACCTATCACAACGCCACCTACACTTTATCCGGTACAAGGCTAGATACCGAGTTCCATTACAAAGGAGGAACTACTACCCAACACTACACCACTACACAACGACCCCAAAGAAGACACACTCCTTGTTACAACACTAGAAGGATATGAACATCCTTTAACCCAAACTATCTAACTTGTACATCGATGCACCATATCAAATGTACACCTTTGGCACCTTTCACTAATGCCTTCAACACGACCCTTCGGCACCTTTCACTAATGCCTTCAACACAACACTTCTATGGAGGGAGGAAAGAACTATCAACAAGATGAACTTCATTGGTCTTGATGATGACGAAGCTTAGCAACTCATGACTTGAGCTTGCACGTCTTCAAGAGGTGGTGATCTCGCCTTTAAGAGGAACTTAGAGAATCACACAAACATAAAACTACATAGAATGATCCTTTGGATCAGTGGTTAGAGATGTTAGAATACTGGGAGAAAGAATATCTAAGAGTGGTGGTGAGCAAAAGAGAAATGGCTCACTATTTATAGACAAAACATGTCTACTGTCCCACGGTTCCCACAGATCCCTCCCTAGAGGGATCCGGCTACTGGGTCAGTTTAGTCCGGATTTCGGGTTGCAAACCGGGTTATGGGTTATGGGTTATGGACCATGGGTTATAGGTAATGGATTATGGATACCCAACAAGATGCAATGTACCTAGTCATTGGGTTATGGATCTTGGGTCATGGGTCATGGGTCATGGACTTTGGGTCATGGACTTTGGGTCATGGATCATGGATAATATCTAACATGACTTCATGCATGATGTCATTCAATGGGTCATGGGTTATGGATCATGCTCCATGGGTATGGATTATGGACTTTGGTTTTTACCCAACAACATTCATTGTATCCAGTCAATGGGTCATGGGTTATGGACTTTGGTTTTTACCCATTACTTTACCCATTACAACGTATAAAAAGTACATATACATTTCTATAAAATATAAACACTAGTTGTTATACATATGCATTTTTATAAGATATAAACAATATTACTTGTTACTATTTTATAAAAATGTCGTTGGTTTTATATAACTTATTTAATAAACATGTTTTGATATAGTTTTAATATGTTTAGTAAAAGTGTATTAGTAAACTATTGGCTCGAACCTTTTACGTATTTTATTTGTTTCGTTAAAATGATTTTACGTTTGTTATCGACAAAACATTAGAATATCGTAAAATATAAATAAACGTTTTTATGGCTTATTTGTATTAACAGTTTTTATGAAACTTTAGCTCAATTTATATCGCTAATGAATGCCTTCTAACCGCAAGTATATACAATTTTTCTATAAGAAAATACCATGTATATATCCGATATGTCACTCACTTTGGTCTAAAAACTTATGTTTTCATCTTTTTTTTCCTAGTATGAAATGTACTTATTTACTCTTTTGTTTTAGGTTTTGTAAAATAATAGTGTTAGTGAAGTGTTGATTCAAGGCCATATATTCTTGCAGCATCTGATGTTGTAAGCTACATTGGTTGGTGCAAGCAACAAAGGCTTCTAGAGTAATGTCATGACTCTTAAAGGCATAATTACTTCAATCTATGTTATTGTTACAACATTTCTTTGGTTCATCTTGACCTGACCCGTGTAGCATTGCCATGAATGAGCGCGGCTAATAGAGCATGTGTGTATGTAGAAGTGAATGATGCGGAACACTATATGGTTATTAATTGAAAACCATTTAGTTATTGCCTTATTGTTGGTAAAGAAAAACTTAATATTATTGTTATGTTTGACATTTGATAAATTTATCACTATATCACTACATCTTAATATTGCTATCATGGTATGGAATAGCCTGAGAAATCTTCTACCAATATATCTTACTTTAGCAACAGTCATGAGTCAACAGACTAGAACTTAGTTTCAAAGGTTATATTTCATGTTAGAGTGAGGTAATTAAAGTCATGTCTACCCATTAAAGCATCATATAAGTTGCAAGTGCACTTGTGTATTAAACTTTTTAGCTAAACATTTTGTAAGCGTACACTTCTAAGCATGGACACAATGCTCCCCGCAGCAACGCGCAACATAATACAATGAACAATTAGATACAACATGTGTGCATCGCACGGGTCTAAATAACTCGTTTAATATAACTTTACAACCCATAAATACATGACACCTATAATTATAAAATAAAACTTTCTTTAAATTATTTTTTCTTTATATATAAACTCGTTGACGGTGTCATTCTATTGTAAACATACTTTATCTATTATACATATATAACAATAAAATATCTATATTGAGTTTGTTTCGTGTATTCATATTATATACAGGATAACCTTGAAAAAATGTTATCTATTACATATTGTTTTTGTTATCTATATATATTATTTTTGTTCATCTAGTTCATTTTGAATCACAGGACATCGTAACCTTAAAAAAATGTTATTGTTGCTATTTTTAAGAGTATACTTGCCACAGTTTAAAGTTTAAAATTATATTAAATAATTATTTTAATATATATGACAATTAAAGGTTTATATATGATATATATGCAATTACGAAAGTTTAGAAATGCTCTATATTTAGTTACGAAGGTTTGGAAATGATATATATGCAATTAGTAGTGTAAGTTGGATATATATATACAACTTTCTTTTAGCTTTTTGAATGGTTTGACTGATTGTTTTGGTTAAAGTAATTGAATTCGTTGATCTTACAAACTTATTTGACATTTTTATTGATAATGCATATTAATTGGAGTCATACAAATGCAAAAACGAAGTCAAATGAGACTGCCACGACAACGTAATCAATCCATTTCAGCTTAAAAGATAATTTAAAACCGCCACAAAGGCTTTTCAACGGTTAATACATAACTGAGTGGCTTAATCGACAAGCAATATTATACAGTGATTTTTACAACAATTTAATCAAAATATGCGTTGATTTTGTGACATTTGTCCAATGAGTTATTCATATCCAAACAATATATACGTACTTATGTAAAGTATTGACAGAAGCATAGTAGCTACCAAATTTAAATTTAAATTTAGATTCAAGTGCCAAAACATTCAAATAAAAAAACATATGTATATGTAGAGACAGGGCCGTCCCATGAAATTTGGAGGCCCTGTGCCGTTATTTTAACTTTGGCCTTTTAGTTCCAAAAGATAAAGTATTTGTAAGCTCGGCGGCTTTTAACTCCATAATGCATTGCTTTCGATATCGATCAAATAAACTTCTAACCTATTCTAATATAAATACATTTTTTTTCTAGTCATAACCATTAAGCATTCTAAATCTTACGGCAATATGTAAACTTTTAAGCATTACATGATGTAAGAAGTTTTTAAATATATCATAGCTAAAACATTTTTTCTTAAATCTGTTTAGCTCATAATATAGTTTTATTGTGAACTATGGGTTTAGTTTAAAGTTTAAACTTTCTCAAACTTTGAACTCAAATGTAAAATAAGAAAAGAATAAAGAGGTTGATATAATAAAATGTGAAAATAAGAGGGCTAGAATCAAATTTAGAAAATTGATAGAAGAAAAAGACAAATAAAAACTCCGGGCCTCACAAAAAACAGTTCCCTTCACCTAGTCATCTTCTTCAACACAAGTCGGGGACGGTATTTCATTTTTCACCATTAAAACACATGAAAAGCTTTTTTCTTTTTCCTATTATAAAAATTTTATATGTTCTATCGTAATTCATCTTTTAATAAGATTAAATCTTCCAAGAATGAGTATATATTAATACCGAAGATTTAGACATCGGAGGCCCTTAAAAGTCGGAGGCCCTGTGCGGTCGCCCATGTCGCACATGCTCAAATCCGGGCCTGTGTAGAGAAATAAGCACGCGAGATTGCGAGAATGGGAGTAGGGGACCCGAGAGTGCTTCCTTTTGCACTGAAAAGTTTCATTATTTGGTTCATCAATGAGCCTTCTGACTTTTTTCTTAAAATAAAGTATCGTTTATATATACTTACACAAATTCTTAATACGAACTGAATCGTCATTAAATATTTATTTACTGTATATAATTGTAGACCTGTTGTTTAGATTCTAAAAGACTATTCCTTCACATTATAAATAATCCTTGCTTGAATATGAAGGTTTATATGGATGCAAACTTTGTACTGCATCAAATATAGTATTAAGGGTTCTATTATTTTTCGTGTGATTGTGACTATAAATATCATTAATAAACGTAATATAGGCGAGGTTTCATTATGTATTGATCTAATGTTATTTTATAGTAAAATCTCTAGAAACACATTTGTTTTAAAACTCTTAAAGTGTGGACCAACAAATTTTTAATATACCCATACTCTTTCAATATTACTATACGGATATATGCGGAAAATGACGGTGATAGTGACAAATAATTATATTTGTGAAATTGTAATTTTAATCTTTTTTAAGCAAAACTTACAAGTTTAATTTATAGTCATCGGAAAAACAAAATCTATGGATTAGAAACAAAAAAATGATAAAAATCTAAGGATTAAACAATATTTAAAATCTTAATTTAGTGGTAAATTTACCATTTTGAATTAAGAATATAATAGCCCACTACAAAATACACAATTTTAAGCCTTTTCGAAAAATATCATTTACTCTTGATAGATAGTAAAAATACGAGGGATTGTGCCCGCGCGTTGCCGCGGTATGTTCTATGAAACATGGCTATAAATGCACATAGGTGGCTAAGGTGTTTCTACATTGACATGCCAAATGATGCAAGCAGTTTACACACCACCTGATGCAAGCAGCCTATGCATGCTAGCAAGTTATACATTTTCTCGAGCATGGGAACGGTGAAAGTAATAAGAGCGCAAGGATAGCTTTTGCAAGAAACTGTAGCATAATAATCTCGTCCGACTTTGTAAACCATACATCAGACTCACATGTGCTTATTTGTATAAGAGTAGAAGTTTTTTATACGATCTCATACCACAAAATAGGACCATCTTGCTATGCAAACACGCTATGTTTTTTGTTTGAGTTTCACCACAAAAAATACAAAGTTTCTGCAGCCATTTCTGCAGCAGCAACGTCATAACATTGGAAGGATAGTTCCTGCAACAATGTGCAGGCCAAAAACTGTCCACAAACATGGCCACGACAGGCAATATTATCAATGCTTGATCGAGTTCACAATAAGCAAATTAGAACCACAATAGTTATTGCACTAAACACATACTTTTATTCAAAGGCATTTAAGCCACTGAGAAACGACCAACACACATCATATTTGAGTAACGCCTATTTTTTTTACCCTTTTCCTTTTGACCCATCTTTGGCAAATGGCTTAATACCTATCTCTTTAGAAGCTTCCTTTGCAATCTGCTTTGCAGTTTCGTCCATGGTGGCATCAGTTATTTTGGCAAGCTTCTTTGCAAGTTTAACCCTCCTAACATCTTCTTTTTTGGATCTTGAGCCGCAATAACCAGGCGGAAAGTAGCTGCTCCATGGGCTAGGAAGGTCATCAGTTTCTGAGCTTGTGCTTGAATTGTGCATGGTCTCTTCACATAAAAAAGTTGAAACAGTCAGCATATCTGGTAATGCCATGTCTTTTTTATATCAAGATTCTGATAAAAAAGAAAAACCCTTTTTGCTGCCACAATCCATGCTGTGGTTCCTTTTAGATTATTGTTTGGTGAATCAATGTTTGGTGGAGATGTTTTTTATAGCTGGAATTTTAAATGAAAATGTGGTTTATGAGTGGAATGTGTGTAGGCAATGTGTGAGTCTCAAAAGCTGCATACTTGATTAAAGTAGTCAATATGCAGGCTGTTCATGTCACCAAAGCAGAGAACATACATTTAATATTTCAGTTTTTTGTGTCAGCATATTTTGACACTGGAACATGCATAGATGTGCAGCTTATGGGTGAAGAAAAAAACAGTGAACTATAGTTTTTTATTTTACTAAAAACAACAGCTGGCACATGTGAGTGGTGGTAGTGATCACCTTAATTGCAAT
Source organism: Chrysanthemum seticuspe (assembly GCA_019973895.1). Taxonomy (NCBI): domain Eukaryota; kingdom Viridiplantae; phylum Streptophyta; class Magnoliopsida; order Asterales; family Asteraceae; genus Chrysanthemum; species Chrysanthemum seticuspe. The sequence continues at coordinate 97,833,174 of BPTQ01000003.1, read as the reverse complement.
GTTAGCAATGTTGACGTTTCCTAGATGATTTCCAGCTGCTGTATAAAGCTGCGACGAAAAGAAACCAAAACCTGAAGACAAATTCAGAATTCTAAATCAGATTTTACAACCATAATGGTTTTAGTTGGAGGCCACAAATATAAGTGTAACAGCAATATTAAGATGGGTGTATAAACCTGTAAGCATCGTGCGTATTTGTTAATGCCGCAAACTGCAACAATGGCTACTTTAATACATCTATGGCCCCTCTACTTTTGCTCATTTTAACTTTTAAATTGATGCCACTCGGTTGTCAAGCGATGGTGAGAAACTGGGATAGAGTCATTCTCGTGCTGGCACATAAACACCGCCATTCTTAGAAACTGATTTTATCTAACCGGCCTATAAAAATGAAGCATCAAGTAGCATGTAACAGAGAACAAACCTTATTATTGATGCAGTAGAACATACGTCGTTCGTCATGACATGCAAAATATTAAAAGTCTAATTAGCAAAACATGTATTGAAATCCATAAGTAAGTATCACAAAATCTCATGAATTTTGGTCATAGCCATATACAAAAGGAAGTATAAAAATGCATTTAGTGATTAATGGCAGCAGTGTGACCAGGTTATAGATAAAAGCCACTCACCGTAGTAGCCACCCGGAAATGCAGGAAGTTTTGAGGTTCCCCACGTCTTATTTTTTAGAATCTGACCCAGAGCTGTTTACAGGAAAGTAGGCTTTCCATTGCATAGGAAGATCAGGGCCTTCCGAGTTTGAATGGCTGCTTGAAATGTAGATCATTTCTGCAGATAAAATGAAATAATAAAAGTTAGGATGTGCGCTTTGGATATAAAGATTGAAATGACAGAGAGCAACCTTTTTTGTTGTTGGAATTCATGCTGCAGTTTCTTTTAGATTATTGTCTACTTAGCCAATGTTTGTTGGAAAATCTTAGATCAGTGGTTGCTTCATGAAGTGTTTAAAGATGCCTCTAGGTCACCCTAAGTTCTGTGCTGGGTTGTTTGGGAATATTTCATTGGAATGATAAGTAATGGTATACTGTACCAGTTTGGTTACACTAAACTGCTGCTACAGTTTTTTATCTGCCTATATGATGAGTGTCTAAATACTCATCATTTTTGTACCATTTAAACTGCAAAAACATCTGAAAACACTCAGAAATGTATCAAAATGATAAAAATATCACAAATAAGTGTTTTATGTGTTTTAAATGCAAAAATATCAAAATCTGGTGAAAAACGTATCAAATTTGCATAATTGGCAGTTTTAGTCCCCCAAGTTTCAAAAGTTGTCAAAAACAGTCCCTGGTAAAACAAAATAAAGAAAAATGTTATTCAAGGTCCCTGAAATATTCTAAATTATCAAAAATGGTCCTTGAATAAATCTTTTGTTAAATGGCAGAAAAGGTCCCTGAACTTTCATAAAATGTCAAGTTTGGTCCCTGGAAAATTGAAAATGTCAAAACTGGTCCTTGTACTATTGGAACTTGGCAAAAGTGATCCTTGTGACAACTTTGGAAAATTACAGGATTGGTCCCTCAAGATTTCAGAATTGCAAATAAGCCCTTGTCATTAATAAGCCCATGCCTTGTCAAAATACCAATTGACCCCTGCCATTTTACCAATTGACCCCCCTGTCTTTTCTCTTTTTGACCCCCTAGTCAAACTCAGTCAAACAACCCCTTTGCCGCCCACCTATACTGCCTTTCTTCTCCACTTGCTCTGCATCACTCACCTCTCCCAACACCATCACCTCACCTTATCCTCTCACCCCTCAACCCCCCTCATCATCACACCTGTCCACCCCCCCTAGTGCTAGTTCAGAGTCCACAGAGGTCAAATAGCCTTTTCCCGCCAAAATTGACAAAATGGCCAAAATGGCCTCTGCTCATCCAATGGCTCTGGAATCAAGTGGGATCCACTCAGAAACACGTGGCAAGTCCTTTTGGGTATAAAAGAGAGAAGAAGAAGGAGATCTCAGCAGTAGTTAGTTTTTAAAATTTCTTTCATGTCGTTTTTAGTTCAGATGTATTAATTCAAGCTCAAAAGCTGTTATCTTTTGTTTGAATGTATTAAACTTAAGTTACATATTCAGTATAATCTAGTTTTAATCATCAATTCCAAAGTTTTATCTATTCTCATATTTTTGTATTACTGTTGCACTTTTCAGTTTTCAACTCTTATGTACAAGCTTCCAAAAGCTTATTTCTCAGTTACAATAAGCTTTTACAAGCTTCTCATAGCTTTCTGTAAGCCTGTGTTCAAGTTTTAAGCAGTTTTGGAAATTGGTCAACATAAGTCAAAATGGAGCAAAAATGGGTATGAAATGGAAATGGGTTGAAGCAGTGTTGGAATTGGGTTGATTTTGAGTTAATGGGTTGATCTGTTTAGGTTAGAGGTTCCTTTGGTGTTGTTTCAAGCCATTGTGGCTTAGGACCATTTGTAAGTGATTTACAAAGTTTCTTTGCATAACCTGTATTTGTAGTTTTTACTAGTTCATATATGTTTAACAAGATGTATTTAGGTTAGCTTAATACATTTTGATCATTCATAGTAGCCAGTTAAGTGTCTATCTCAGTTTTTAGTTCAAATCATTTGTTTAAAGGGTGTTTGGATTTGCTGTCAAAACCTTGTTAAAGGTTTAGTCAGTGGTAAACTCTTGTTGTCTTATGTTTGTTTAGTCTATTTGTGCTCATATCTGTCCTAGCTTTGTGCCTACAATCTCTCAAAGTCAAATCTATATCAATCTATCTTTCATGCTTGACTGTTGGAAATTTTGGATAAGCAAAGTTTAGTTTTGTGCTTAGAATTCATAAACTTAGCTTTCAGTAGTCCTATTACATCATAATACTTCATAATAAGTCCACAAATTAGTTTTGAATCTCACCCAAGTCAAATTTTCTCAACTGTTAAAAAGTCAAAAAAAAAAAAAAACTGAAAAAGTGAGTTTTGGCCAACTAGAGTGAATTTTCATGGACTCATTTTTGAGCCAATCTAAGTGAAATTGTGGGTTCAAATACTTCAGCTGGTCTTGTTTCTTATTAGCATTTTTTCAGATTTTTATCAAATTTTTAGAAGCTTCATATGAGCTTGTCAAAATGGGACTAAATGCCCTGTGCAGGGCATTAAGTCTGCACAGGGCTTATGCAGGTTTTGCAGAGCTTGTGCAAAGCTCATTTGAGCTCATCTAGGTCTCCACTTTGGTTTACAAGGTCCCAGCCAGGTCTAGTTTAGATCCCAAGTTCTGGTTTTCAGTTTCAGCTTATCTAGTTGCTTATTTTTAAGCCCAAAGTAGACCCCCTTAAACTGTTATTAGCACTTGGTCTCAAATTCATCAAATCTTGGTAATTTGCAATCCAGAGGTTAAAGCTTGTTGATTCTAGTTGCATTTGGTCACTTTTAGCATATTTTAGCTTGTGTATCAGTTTGGTGCTTGTTTTGTCCCTCTAGCTTATCCAAGTGCTTATTTCATAAAGCACTTTGCACATCAGTTTCAAATTCCTCCACACAAGCCCAAGTTTTTCTATATTTCCTAGATTCTAAATAATATTTTAGACTTTTCTTGAAATTTTCAGATTTTTCCAAGCCTGTTTGCTATTTTTCTTAATTTAATTCAGTTTTTAAGCATTTTTAAATAGCATTTAATACAATTAATTAAGAAAAGGTTCAAAAAAATAATTTTTCATTTTTCTTAAGTTAAGATAAATATAAAAAGACAAAAAAATATTTTTCCAGATTTTTCTTAGTTAAATTTGTATTTTTAAGTAATTTAAGTAGTTTTAAATAGTTTTTAATTCCTAGAAAATTCAAAAATATTCAGAAAAATATAAAAATAGTTTTGAAAATTCTATTTTGTTATTTTAGATTTTTCTAAGTCATAATTTTATTTTTCAAGCTTTATTTCATATTTTCTTGTATTTTAGGTTATTATTAAATAGTTAAAAATAGTTTTTAATTAATAATAATTAATTAAATAGTTATAAAAATAATTTTCTTTTTCTAAATATTTTATTTTATCATTAGGTTTGTAAAAATATCATTTTCATATTTTTAGGGTTAATACTGATTTAGTTTCACTTTTTCGTTTGTACGTTACGTAGTTTTTAATTTCAGTTTTATAAAAACATAAAAACAAAAACATCATTTTAAATATAGTGATAGCGTTTATTTAATATTTTTTATCTTTTTAATTTTCTTTAATTTGCATTTAAGCCCTTGTAGTTTATGGGCTTTTCCTTAGTTATAATCATATTCAAATCTCTTTTCCCGTTCAAATCTCTCGATCACTACACGTTTGGCTATTCTCGCACAGCTCGTTGGGACTTAACGACCTGGGGAAACACTATACTCTCCTGATCTTCATTGCATTGGTGTTTAAACTGTTTTAAGTTTCTTACGGTCGGCCATTCACAAGTGGCCGGTTTGTGTGAGAAAACTTGACGGTTTTGCACCGATCACTATATAAGGTGCTTTTTTTGTAGCTTGACATAGCTACCTTTGCACCTTGTGAGTTTTTTTTTTTTTAATTTGTAAAGAAAATGGCTCATACCCCAAACTTGAACCAACTCAAAGAAGCATGTGGCTCCAATGAGGTCCACAACGCCTTTAAGTTTCTGTTTTTATAGGAGCAAGGTGAAAATGAGGGGTTCATCATGCTGCTTGGAGAGAAATGTGATGATGTTCGCCGCCGACTTGGGAGCAGGACTGAATTGTTGCAGGAGGGACGCTGGTTAAGTGGTGATGATGATGCTGCAAGTGACGCTGTTGAATGTTTGGAGGAGGCACATGACAGGGACCATCAGATTCTCGCTGCGCTGATTCAGGTCCTTGATTTGGCTAGGGAAGCGCGCATCGAGAAAAGGCGCCATGTGTTTACAATGGAGTTGCATGATTAGGGTAGCATCCTCTGTGTGTCTGTGATGGCTTGTTTGATGGTCTTTATGTTTAATGGTATGGTGTTATGTCTTAGATTAACAGGGTGTTGTTAATCTTTGGTGGTATGGTTGTAACTTATGTCGAATATGAATAAAAGTTACCTTTGTTTGTGGTCTAGCAATTTTGCATATGTGTGTTTTCTTATGTGGTGGAGAAAAGCTTTGATATGACTGAGTCAATTGTGTTTTATTTGGATAATGTGTAGAGGCAAGTGCAACTTCCTTTTATGGGGCACCAAACATTTTTTTACTCTAAATTCTTTATGTTTTTTTTATCATTGCAAGACTTATATGTGCTGTAAATTATGTATGCAGAAGGTTAGTGACAATAAGGCGAGGATAAACGATTATTAGCAAGGACCGTTTTGGCGATCAAATTTAATATCAATATGTGTTATCAATTAACAAAACAATTCTGAGACTGGATGTGTATTATAGTTTATTGGTTAAAGTACTGTACAATTTTTAAAGTTCAGAAACCGGTTAATCCTTTAAATAAAGGTTGGGTGTCAAAAAATGCATGTTAAAATGTCGCGGCTGTTGGTGATAAGTAGACACTGAAAAGAATTATGACAATGCGCTTATGAACCATGGTCAGCAGTATGATCAAATTTTGAAGGTAGATTACTCACCGCAGCATTCAAAGATCTTGCTATGCGATAAGGCAGCCTATGTGCAATAGCGTTCCAGTCGCGAGCATCCTCAGGCAACTAAAAAATCTCAGCAGCCTCAGCTTTAGAACCAATGTGAGTGGTGTTGGTTGGCGAACATTCATTCATATTCATAGCACGATGGAAAGTGTGTTTATGAATCTTAAAAAAAGGCAGACACAATTAGAAAAACAATAATGAAATAAAGTTAACATGTGATGGGAAAACAACTTCACCCTCATGAACCGGTAAGCATCGTCACTTTTGTAAATTACAGGGTAATGGTATGCATGAGGGCGACATTTGTGTTCATTGCCAGAACATACCTGTTTTCAGGGTCTCGATGCATGCAAGTCCAAGCAGCTTGTTTCATATTGTTTCTTCAGGTGCAATTCAGGTTTGTCGATTGAATGACATGTCAGATTTAGGATGATCTGTAAATTGCACAAATGACCCTATGTTTGACATGCCATTCAATCAACAAAGCTGGATTGTAAGTAAAGAAATGCTTTGTGACGGTTCTGTTGACACGCATTTAAGATATGTTAGCTTTCATTCTGCATGTACAATGGTTAAATTTTGTGAGCATCATTTTTTGTTTTTTTCAGATATATGAATCAATTTTTTTTTAAATCTTATTTGATGGTTTCCTCTTTTTTTTTAAAAAAAAAAGAAAATAAAATCAGACCTGTGTTTTATGGAAGGTCATTTGAAAACAGTAATGAGCATGCGAAAGGCTGCCTAATGTAGTCAAATCAAATACCTTTATAACTGATACACCTTCACACTATAGCAATAATAGTTTAAAGTAAAGTTGTCCTTTAAAACACACATATAGGAAAGAGAGTGTATTTGAGAGGATAAAAAAAGGGAAAAACCACGAAAAAAGAAATGATGAATACACCAACGCCTTTTTGTGATGAGATTGCTGCAGTTGCTGGATCTAACCTTGTAAGGGATATGATGATTGTTCAATTTCAAAGAGAGGTAGCTGCGAGCATGGCAGATGAAGAAGAATTGATGAAAAAAGTTCAAGAAATTAGGGATCGTGTGGCTGCGAGAGACTACGTGATTTGAGAGTTGGAGATTTTGTATCCATTCGATTCTTGTGTGCAGAGTATCTTGGAGCTTAGCAAGCTGCAAACTGAGGATTTGAATGAAGCTGAGGGTATTCTGGTGAATGCCGCGAAGAAGCGGAACCAAGCACAGGAGCTTTTGTCATTCATTGAGAAGCTTATAGGGATGGTGTATTGATGTGTCTAGTTTTGGTGTTTTTGAAATGTATTTTGGGTGCAGACAATATTCTAGATGGGTGTGGGTGTTTGGGCATGCTGACTAACACTTACTAATATTTCTGCTTTTGGATATTTGAACACTTCTCTTTTTTTTCGTTTTTTTTTTTGTTTTTTTCCATAGTTTTTACTGGCTGATTAATTTAAGTTTTATGGAGCATATTAATATTGGTGAAACATACCTGCATTTGATAATTATTGTACGTTCTTGTGCTACCATGTTGATGTTCTAGCCATGCAGCGTTTGATCGATCTTGTAAGTTTATGATCCGTTCCATAAGTAGTTGGCGCTACTGGCGGTGGAATTTGCGATCTCTTACAATAAGGCTGTTGATTAGCAGACATGGTGAAATAGAAATCATTGTATCAGTGACCGATGATAAACAAAAAAAAAGTATAATACATAGTTGTATAAGCATCTTAAATTGCAAACCTTTTTTCAGCACTCTTCACATCTGCTATAAACTTGGTGTAAAAGACAGAGAAAAGTGACACCATTTAAAAAAGAATGCGCTGCACATCTTTTCAATTGTCTTCAGCCAACAAAACATGAAAACCCTGTAATCACCCACGTATTCTTATTTTAGTAACTGCAAATGCAGCGAGAACAAAAAAAGGAGCATATGTAATGAGGTACCAGATGGAAAGAAGACGCTAGCACCACTATAAGCAGATTCTGTAAGGGGAGTACTCAATTGCATACAGCCTTTTCTTTTTCTCCGCAGACGTAAGCACCTAAGTTTAACACTGAAGAGGGGACGCTGAGTTTCAAGACAAAACTGTACATGTTGATGGGCACGTGGCTCAGATGGGCAAATTTTCAAACAAAGAGGATAGGCCCGCCATGGCTGCAACAGTTGAATGCTGCCCTGCCAAGATACGGGTCATCTCATGTTTGCCAAAGAAATCCCAATTCATCATAGTCTGAGAAAAAGCAACACAAATGTGGTGTGTCCGATGATAAAGAAAATAGAAAGTGTAATACATAGTTGTATAAGCATCTTAAATTTGAAACCTTTTTAGAGCGCTTGTCGCATCTGCTATAAACTTTGTGTAAAAGACAGAGAAAAGTTACATCATTTCAAAAAGAATGCGCTGCACATCTTTTCCATTGTCTTCAGCCAACAAAACATGAAAACCCTGTAATGACAGACATATTCTTATTTCAGTAACTGCGGCTGCAGCGAGAACAAAAAAAAGAGCATATGTAATAAGGTAACAGATGGAAAGAAGATGCTAGTACCACTATAAGCAGATTTTGTGAGAGGGGTACTCAATCGCATACAGTGCCTTCTTTTTCTCCGCACATGCAAGCGCTTAAGTTTAACACTGAAGAGGCGACAATCAGTTTCAAGACAAAATTGTACATGTCGTTGGGCACGTGGCTCAGATGGGCAAATTTTCAAACAAAGAGGATAGACCCGCCATGGCTGCAACAGTTGAATGCTGCCCTGCCAAGATACGGGCCATCTCATGTTTGCCAAAGAAATCCTAAATCATCATAGCCTGAGAAAAAGGAACACAAACGTGGTGTGTTCTATAAAGCATGGATGTAAACGTACATACATAGTTAAGGTGTTTCTACATTTACATGCGAAATGATGCAACGAATCTACACACCAACTGATGCAAGTAGTTTTCACATAAAACTTGTCCTACACATAGTTCCTGCTTACATCAACTGATGCTAGCAAGTCACATATTTTGTCAAAGATAGCAGCAGCGAAAGTCCTAAGATTGCAAGGATAAAAATCTCGGCAAACCTTGTAAAACATACATTAGATTTAATGTACTGGCTGGTATAAGAGTACCAGTTTTTTATGGTGTTGCATAGGACCAAATAGGAGCATGTTGGTATGCAAACATGCCATATGTTTGACCCAATACAAAGTGCAGGTCATGGCTGCAGTTCCAAGCTGCCCTGCCAAGATGCGAGCACCAACAGATGACGCAAACAAAAGATTGACCCTAAGTGAACGTTCTTTTATAAATAAATAAAAAACACACGGAGACTATTCATAAGAAGGGCGAATGGATAGATGCATTTGATGTGAGTGTATGGTTCACCAAGTATCTGTAATGCTTAAATTTTCACATTGAAAACCTGAAACAAAATACCAGCCATGGCTGCAGCTCCAAACTGCCCTGCCAAGATGCTAGTATTGACAGATGCTGCAAACGAAAGATTCACACAATACCCATATCTACCGTATTTGTTCATGCCAGCAGATATCGATATTTGGTTAGAATAGCAGACCCATTCCATTTATCTTGCCCTCTTATGAATAGTAGTGTGGGTTTTTTTAATTTTTTCTCGGGCCCCTAGGATTATTTGTTGCAGCTTAGCCGAACTGCTGGTTATTCATCTTCACTGGCAACATACGTTTACCTTTTAGATCCAATCAGGCGTGGCTCTAGAAAATTATCCGGCGATATTTTGATCCGAAAATAGTTGCAGCCAAAAACAATATACCGAACATGGCTGCAATGATTATGGGCTAGCCTGCCAGCACGCACATAATCTTACCTTAAGGCTCAGACCTGCACACGTAAAATCTGAAACTAAAAACTGGCCATGGCTGCAACCCAAAACTGCCTCGCCAAGATACCAGCATCATCAAATTACGTGAGGCAAATATCCAATTGCATACAGTCATCATCATCACCTCAACCAAATATTTTATTCTCGGCAAGTCCAACTAATGAAGCACAACAGTTAAGAGGCCACGCTGGCCTTCACCACCAAAGCAGGTATGTCACTGGAACAGTGGCTCAGATGGGTGAATATTCAGGGAAAAAGGATAGACCCGCCATGGCTGCAACAGTTCTATGTTACCCTGCCAAGCTACGGGACATCTCATATTTACCGAACAAACCCCAATTCATCACAGCCTCCAAAAAGAAAGACAAAGGGCAACTATTAATCAGGATAAAATAACATTTATTGGGCCTCTTTTGTATTTGCAGCCCACAATGATGAAGTGCATGTTTCCGACAACCGCATCTTGCCAGGATGAATGGCAAAAGAAAAGGCGATTGGCTGCGACGGTATTTTAGAGCAAAAATAGGCATCACAAGCCACCAAGATACAGGTTATTGGTATGGATGCCAGCTCGGCAAGCCTATCTTGCGACAGTGTCACCGGAAAGCATGAGAAGCGAACAAACATTTGCACATGTTATAACATTTTGTTAAAACCTGATTGAAAAAAATGTTTAAACCTAAGGTATAAGAACTAATTCGACCCGCATTAGCAGATGGCCTACCTTTTTTTTACATAGATTAAATGGGCAATGACTATCAAAAGAAGAGTTAATATCATCATCATTAAATTAATAGGGAAACTTTAAAATGTAAAACGACAAAAATAATTTGAGAAATTTAAAACCCTTAACCAAATGCAAACCCTGATCAGTATAAAACACTTAACCTCACAAATTAAACACAAAGATCAAACAAAGTGGAAAACACCAAAGGTAATTTCGCAAAACAAAAAAAACTAAAGCAAACCCAAACCCTGATTGCTATAAACCATTTGACCTCACAAAGTAAACATAAACAGCAAGAACAACGAACCTAGCCAACAACAATTTTATCCTTGGCAACTGCAGCTAATGAAGCTCAACGGTCAACAGGCGACAATGGGTTTGACCACAGAAGTGGGGATGTCGCTGAACAGGTGGCTCAGATGGGCAAATATTTAGGCAAAAAGGATAGACCCGCCATGACTGCAACAGGCCGCTGTTACCCTGCCAAGATACGGGACATCTCATATTTACCGAATAGATCCCAATTCATCACAGCCTTAAAAAAGGAACACAAACAGCAACCATCTATCATGATAAAGTAATATTTATCCTTGGCAACTGCAGCTAATGAAGCTCAACGGTCAACAGGCAACAATGGGTTTACCACAGAAGTGGAGATGTCGCTGAACAGGTGGCTCAGATGGGCAAATATTCAGGCAAAAAGGATAGACCCGCCATGGCTGCAACATGCCACTATTACCCTGCCAAGATACGGGACATCTCATATTTACCGAATAGATCCCAATTCATCACAGGCTTCAAAAAGGAAGACAAACAGCAACCATCTATCATGATAAAGCAACATTCATTGACCCTTCTTTGTATTTGCAAGCCGCATTAATGGAATGCATGTTTTCGACAGCCGCGCTCCACCAGGATAGAGACAAATGAACGCGCGACTGCGTGCAACAGCATTACTCACCAGAAATGGCCATCACAGGCCACCAAGACACAGATGACTGCTATGGCTGCCAGCTCAGAAAGCCTACCCCGCCACAGCATCACCAATAACCCACGGGGGCCGTTAAAAATTAAAAAAACCCACGTTACTATTCCTGAGAGGCCTAATAAACGCAATATAGTTACAATCAGGAATCAGGAACAGGAATATAAAGGAGCTTTTGGCAAATGCGCCTCCAAATTGCCTGCGGTATTGACATTCACCCCCAACAAAACACCCACTGGTGCATAGCCTACCCATGTATGACCACTATAATATAAATGCATCTGTTAGTCCGTATTGCGCATGAGCCGGTACTGAACAACACCTGCATACGAAAAAACTACATAAGTGTATGAATGTTTTGAGAATAAACATAACAATAAGTGTAAGTCTATAGACAACAAATAACAAAATAGCCAGCCTAACCGTGCCACAGCAATGGTTTGGTGCAACTAAAGACCGAGACGCATACACTTCACAGGTAGACACAACGGATGCAATGACCTCACGCATTCAATGTCAAGTAAACTCATGCATATTTACAACATTGGTTTGTATGAGGTTCTCACATGACCACACGCAAATGTTTTGAGAGGCAGGTATAGTTTTTGAATCCATATTTTGGAAACACAGAAGATAACAAAAAGGTGGAAGCTAAGAGAAGCAAGCAACAAAAAGGTAGAAAGCATTCAATGAAGATAGCACTCAACTCCAAAGACCCATTAAACCAAAATGCACCCACAAATCTACATATCAAGATTCAACGACCCTAACAACCAAACATAACAAACCTAGAATCAAAGAAACTAACATAAAGCAGCCCAATACTGTAACAACTAAAATAACAAACCTACAATAAAAGGAACTAACATAAAGCAGGCTAATAATCGTTTACCTAACCCAGCAACAACCAGCCAACTCAATCGCAAAAAATAACAAAAAACAGCACAAACCTCGACCAAAACAGCAAAAAACTAAAAGAAAAAACATCAAACCTAGCATCAAACGGCGCAAAGAGCGAGTTTTTTTTTTCTTTTTCTTTCCAACACAAATAATTGATTTACCTAACTTCAGCCACAACAATCACAAAATATACGAAGCCAAAAAAAAAGAAAAAACATCAAACCTAGCATCAAACGGCGCAAAGAGCGAGTTTTTTTTTTTTTTTTTTTTTTTTTTTCCAACACAAATAATTGATCTACCTAACTTCAGGCACAACAATCACACAATATACGAAGCCAAAAAAAAGAAGGGAGGAAAAATAGCATGAACTGTAGCAGGGAACAAATGGCAAGAGGTCATCCACAAATCCAACATAAAATAATCAACACTGTTGATTCGAACAGTTCCCCTCTCACAATCGCCTGTAGCAAGGAGGAATTTCTACCCTTTCGGAGCCTCAACTCGCCGGATATTTCTCGAGAGTCACGCCCGGTCGGATCTAAAAGATAAGCGTGTTTTGTGAGTGAAGATGAATAGAGGCGGTTCGGGTAGGCAAGAGAGAAACAACCCACGAGGCCAGTTAGAAATAAAAAATACCCGCGTTACTATTCTTAAGAGGCCCAATAAATGTAAAATAGATACAATTTTACATCCATATATATATATATATTTTTTTTATAAGTACTTATAAGTTGAAAGTATTTTATATATATATATATATATATATATATATATATATATATATATATATATATATAATGATACACGAAATATATTCACAATTTTGCAACAACAATTATTTAACGTTTTAAATTTTCACCGTTATTCACGGGTATCCGCTTCTCTACTACTTATAAAGAGTGTATATGTTTCCATGAAGTATTGAATCTTGAAATCTAAAGACTTTGATTAATGTAGTTTGCCTAAATTACCCCTAAGTACCTCTTAATATACCTTATGCTTGATTAATTCAAAACCTAACAATTTTTCAAGAACACACACTATATTAATTATAAAAAAAAAATTGCATCAAGGATCGAACCAAAATAACAATTTCGCAAATATAATTATTTGACGCTATAAATTGTCGCTTTGCGCGAGTATCGTATAATGTAATATAACTATATACATATAATATTCGGACATAAACTTATAATCAGGATTAAGTTTCAAACATCGACCATTTTGAAAATTTTGAGGAAAAGTTTATTTTTCTATCATGAAGTAATGATATATAAACGTTACCAATATTTAACTTTTTTGTCACAAAACATCTCAATGTGTGGCGTGTATATGTAGCAAGTCGACAAGCAGATATGATTAATGATGATCATGGGCTACATGAAAGTTAGGACCCATTTGCATATTCCAAATAAATTTTAGGATGTGTTATAAGAATCCTCCCAATATTGTCAAATCATAGAGGTTTGGTCAAATCGTGCAACCCGCGATGCATACCGTATAATTCGTTAATGCGTCAAATCATTGCAAACCCTCCCTATAGGAAGGTGTGGATAACTTGCCACATAAATTTTACCTAGGAATGTGATATAAGAACCCTCACTATATTGTCACATCATAGATGTTTAGTCAAACTGTACAACCCGCGATGCACACCGTACAAACCGACGATGCGTCCAATCATTGCAAACCCTCCCTATGAGAGGGTGTGGATAACTCACCCCTTTTACCTAATGCTCCGTACTTCGTATTCTACGAAAGTACTAAAAAGATTGTTAATTTACTGCATATTTCTCAAAATATTTGTTAGTTCCGGGCAGACTCTTTTCTAAAGATGGATACAAAATTTCTACGAGTACTTCAAAACCGGTGCATGACTAAAATTCATGTCTAAGACTAATGCTAATGGAAGGGCGAACATCTAATCAATCAAACATGTGACCGCATTTCCTTCCCTAGCTCAACCGAGCATGACCAAGTTGTCTCTCAACTTTTTCAAAGTTATGGTTGTCTGCCCAACCACAATTTTCATTTTGTTTATGCGTGTAGTTTTTTTGTTTATTTATTTTGTAGGATATGTTTTTGTTGTGGTTGCGGTCGCCTTATTAGCAAATTGTGATTGAGTGTAATTTTTTATAAAAAAACTGAGTTTGCGCTAAAATGGCAATAAATGACCAAAAAAATTATAGTTACCATTAGCATTAGCCTAAAGATATGTCTAACTTAAGATAATGACACATGACAATATCAATATTCAATAGTAAGGATTAGAGATGCAAAACCAAAACCGTTTTTTTTTTAATCGGCCAAATAACCGAAACCGGTTTTGGAAAAAAACCGGTTATATAATAACCGGACCGGTTTTTCTAACCAAACCGGTTAGACCTGTTTTCGGTTTAGAGAGACCGGTTATATAACCGGTTAAAACCGGTTTTTTCAAAATAACCGGTTAGAAAACTGGTTTTAACTGGTAAATAACCGGCCTCCCTCTGATTTTTTAAAACCGGTCTAACCAAAAACCGGTTATTTAAGAAACCGGTGTTTTTCTAGCCGGTTTTTTAAAACCCGAAAACCAATTTTAACCGGTACATTTGCACCTCTAGTACTAAGGATTATAAAAAAGAAAATTTATACTACACGTGTCACATGATAAATTATTTAAGCATAAATTTAATCATCAGTCATTCATATCGTCACTCATAGTTTATAGCTTGTTTTGAGCCAAAATAGCACATTTATTTGTAATTGTGTATCACACTACCACATATGATTTTATAACTTAAGCTTATATCTTATTAGTTGGATACTTGGATGTTTTTTATATACTGTTGTTACACACGTCTTGTTCTTTAATTCATAATTTAACAATGAGCATTGCTATGCCCTTTTAATATATGCCTATTTCCTTTTCCTAATAACAAGATTGTGACATTTGGACTTCATATCTATCTTCTCCATTCTACATGTTACAACATTTGGTTAAGAAGATTTGTAGGAAAAATTAAAGTTAGGAAGGTTATATCATTTTTCCATAAAAATATATCGAGACATTAAAAAAGTATTTGACCCAGCTCAAACTTTCATAATGAAGATGCGGTTTTAAAGTGGGGTATCATGAATTTTCCTCTTTATTTAATGGAAAGGCAAAAAAGAGCTACACATTATTGGGACATGTATTATTCAAAGTATGCAATTTTGATCACGCTTTCATAAACATCTTAATTTGAACCAAAAGCAACCAAAAAATCATTAGTTTAAAGAAACTCAACGAAGTTTTTGAAATCTTAAAGCCGTATCAAACAAACATAAAAGAGTTGCTTTTAACTCTATCTATTGACCAATGCATTCAAAGGGTGGAGAAGATTCTACTTTTTAGCATTTTTAACTTCTTAAGTCTTGAATTTGTTCATTGTTAGATATGTTCTATATCCAATGTATATGTAGTTTAAATCGGTTATGATTTTTCTTTGTGCTTGTTTAGTTTAACAATGATATCGGATTAGAAAACGAGTAGAAGTTATGCGTGAACTTGGAGTACACGGAGAAATAAAGACAAGCAATGGCATTAGTATATTGTATAGTGTATACCGTATACGTGTATAAAGACTAAAGAGTCTCAAGAGAATCGAATGCATCAATTATGTATATTTGTTGAGTTTCTTTCTGATTATACAAAGAAATAGAAGATAGAAGTTTAGCCAAGATAAAAATGTTTAGCGTATGCACGTTACTCCTTCAATTATTCGGCATAAGATTTTTTTTAACGAAACTTAAGACTCAAATTTGACAAGCTTGCATGTTAAGATAGTATTGATTAAAAATTAAACTCTTTGCGTCTTTAAGTATTTGGCCTTACAGCCCAATCTAGAAAAAACTTGGCCCATTGTTTGGTTGGTTTACCTGTTAGCACTTGCACTTGATAGATTATGATGTTGGTGTGGTGAGCCCAGTAGCAGGGTTAGATAATCAATGTCAGCAGAAACAACAATAAGTCAGCAGAAACAAATATCACTAGGTGGTTACTGGATATCACTTAGAATCGTGTGATCACTTTCCAAAGTAAACTATTCGACCCTAATGCCTGAGTTACACGAATATCTACTTGGGATAAGACCAAATGCAGTTATGGAATTAGGCACAATTCTATAACCCTTGCGCTAATGAGTGTTAATGGTTTTCTGTGTGTCTTTCATGCATAATCAGATATCCTATTTATAGGACATTACTCTCAGCCGTTCAAATGGAATTATGAGGATTAATCGGCCCATTAATTATCCCCATTATAGCCGTTAGTGGTTACATGACCAATTAAACGTGGTCATTAAGCAGTTGTAACTGCCATTTAGCAGTACTTTAACACTAGCAGTACTTTCATACCTCTAGCAGTACTTTCATAGTACTTCAGTGGAAACACTGCTTCAGTGGAAACACTGCCTATCAGTGGAAACACTGCTTATCAGTGGAAACCACAAGCAGTACTTTCCACAAGCAGTACTTTCCACAAGCAGTACTTTCTACTAGTACTACCAATACAAACCACTATAAGAGTCAGGGTGTTCATGGACCTTATGGGTGTACACTCCGTACATCCTAACCCATTACAAGGTATGAACTAATCCCACAAGTGCACTAAATTTTCCAACAATCCTCCCCAAATTTAGTTCACTTCCTTTGCATGAAAACCAAACATTAAACAAAACATGTGCATAAACGAAAATGTCCTGAGGATTGAATTTCCATCTTAGTAAATTACACGTTCAAATATTCGAGAATCATGGTGTTCTAATAATTGAACCCTTCAACCCATTTGAATACCTGAAGATAAAATACACACAAGTTTTCAAACACTTAACAGCTCCTGACACTATACAAGCCATGTGTCCATATCCAAATTCATAAATGTTGTAAAAGCTAAAAGTCCAAAGCTTCCTGAAGCGGCAAAACTTCAACATTTACATAGGTGGTTCCTCTTTAGTCATGCTCCTGCCAAGCACTTTTTCAAAGAAAATTAACCATTAAGAAGTAAAGACTTCATCCTCCTTTCAGCAGGTTCTGAGCACAACCTTGGGATGTAAATAAACATGTGCTCCAGTCCACTGAATGTTCAGCTTTCCACATTGAACTCAGCTCTCAAGTTTCCTTAGGAGGGAGTTGGGTGTCCTAGCATTCAGTGACTAAGTTGGACTTAAACCCATCCCTTTAGCAGACTTTATTACCAAGTCTCTAGCCAAACCCTTCGTCAAGTGATCAGCTAAATTCTGTTGAGATCTAACAAACTCTATAGATACCACCCCATTCATGATAAGCTCACGAATCATGCTATGCCTGACACCTAAGTGTCTAGACTTACCATTGTACATCTGGCTATAAGCCTTAGCCAATGTAGCTGCACTATCACACCGGATAGAAATAGGTGCTATAGGTTTAGGCCACAATGGAATCTCAAGAAGCAAAATTTTCAACTATTCAGCTTCTTTACCAGCAGCTGCTAAAGCCACAAATTCAGATTCCATTGTTGAACTGGTGATGCAAGTTTGTTTCTTGGATGCCCAAGAAATTGCACCTCCATCAAGTAGGAATACCCAGCCACTGGTAGACGAATTGTCTTCACTGTTACTGATCCAACTTGCATCAGTGTATCCTTCCAACACTGATGGGTAACCAGTATATGAGAGACTATAATCCATAGTTCTCTTCAAATACTTCAGTACCCTTTGAACTGCTTGCCAGTGATGAGCACTAGGATTACTAGTATACCTGCTCAATTTTCCCACTGCAAAACCAATGTCAGGTCTTGTACAAGTCATGGCATACATCAGGCAGCCAATTACCCTAGAATACTCAAGTTGAGATACAGCATTGCCATGATTAGGCATCAGCTTCTCACAAGTATCCATAGGTGTACTCACTGGAGTACAATCAAAGTAATTGAATTTCCTCAGCACCTTCTCAATATAATGAGACTGAGAGATAGAAATTCTTTTACTTTCATGTTTAATCCTTATACCAAGGATAACATCAGCCTCCCCCATGTCCTTCATGGAGAACCTTGATGACAAAAATTCCTTTGTCAGGTCAACTTGATTTTGGTCAGTGCCAAAGATCAACATGTCATCAACATATAGACAAATGATGACTCCTTTACCAGATTCATCAAATTTGCTATATACACATTTGTCAGCCTGGTTAAGAACATAACCACTAGACAAAACCACTTCATCAAATTTTTGATGCCATTGCTTAGGTGCCTGCTTAAGTCCATAAAGAGACTTAATCAGTTTACACACCTTGTTTTCATTGCCAGGTATGATGAAGCCCTGAGGTTGGTTCATATAAACCTCCTCTTCCAATTCACCATTCAAGAAAGCTGTTTTCACATCCATCTGATGAATAACCAGATTGTGAATAGATGTCATAGCAATCAGCAGTCTTATGGTACTGATACGAGCCACAGGGGCATAAGTATCAAAATAGTCTATTCCTGACTTTTGTTTAAAGCCCTGAATGACTAGTCTAGCCTTGAACTTTTCAATAGTTCCATCTACCTTCATTTTCCTTTTGAAAATCCATTTGCAACCCAGAGGTTTGCAACCAGGAGGTAGATCAACCAACACCCAAGTGTTGTTGCCCATGATGGAATCCATCTCATCATTGATTGCTTCTTCCTAGAAAGCAATATCCTGGGACTTCATTGCTTCTTCAAATTTCTTGGGATCATCCTCAACAATGAAGCAATAGGAGTATTGGTCTGAAACCTCATCCCTTGTTCCTTCAACTAAGTATAGTTGAAACTCAGTTCCAAATGACTTTGGAGTCCTAACCCTTTTGCTCTTCCTGAGCACAGGTTCAGGTTGTTGTACCACAACCTCATCAGGGACCACAGATGGTTCATCATCAGGGACCTCTGATACACCAGTGTCATGAGTTCCATTAGGAATCCTTTGACTTGGTCTAGGGACTGATGAGAAACTATTCTCATCAAAGTCTGCATCCCTTGATTCAATAATGGAGTTAATTGAAACATATTCATTAGGTTCAATAACATAGAACCTAAAAGCCTTGGAATGCCCAGTATATCCAACAAAGATGCAATCAATGCCTCTTTCACCCAAAGTCTTTAGCTTTGGATCAGGGAGTCTTACAACAGCCCTACAACCCCAAACCTTGAGATAATTTAGGTTGGGTTTCCTTTTAGTCCAGAGTTCATAAGGGGTAACCTTGTTCCTTTTGTTGGGAACCCTATTTAACAAATAGCAAGCTGTTAACATAGGTTCACCCCAGAACCCTTGACTTAGTCCTGAATAGGACAACATGGAATTAACCATCTCCTTCAGCACCCTGTTTTTCCTTTCAGAAATACCATTTTGCTGAGGAGTATAAGGGGCAGTCGTTTCATGGATTATTCCAACAGACTGAAAGTACTAAGTATCCATGTACTCACCTCCCCTATCAGTCCTTAATCTTTTGATCAAAGACCCAAGTTGTAATTCAACTTCAGTTTTAAACACTTTGAATTTATCTAATGCTTCATCCTTGGTATGTAACAGATAGACATAACAAAATCTAGAAGCATCATCAATAAATGTCACAAAGTACTTCTTATTCCCCAAAGAAGGAGTGGCATGCAAATCACACAGGTCACTGTGAATAAGCTCCAAGTTCTTAGTCTCACGACTAACACCCATAAAGGGTTTCTTGGTTATCTTGGTCAACATGCAAGTTTTACACTTTTTAGTGTCCATGTCAAAAGCAGGGATTAAACCATCCCTAGACATATCTTGCATTCTTTTATAGTGAACATGGCCAAGTCTAGCATGCCAAAGGGTAGAGTCAGTCTGGTCATAAAAGCTGAAATAACACTATCAGTGGTAACATTAAGCCTGAATATTTGATTACATAAATAACCAAAACTAATAAAAACACCATTCTTAGAAAGAACAAATTTATCAGATTCAATAACTTGTTTATATCCATGATTATTCAAAACACTACTTGAAACCAAGTTCTTCCTTCTATCAGGAACATGAATAACATTAAACAAAGTTACAATCTTTCCAGAACTAAACTTAAGATCTACACAACCATGACCATGCACCAAGGCTGTTGACTCATTTCCCATGTGAAGAATAGAACCATCATTCAGTGACTCATAAGTCTTGAACCAGCTTCTATCTTTGCACACATGAACTGTTGCACCAGAGTCAACCCACCACGCAATATCATCATCCTGCACATAATGAGATTCAGATACATATGTAACATAATAAATCTGAAAAGACTTATTAAACATATTCTGACCTTTCAGTGAGTTGGATGAACCACCACTCCCTGAACCATTAGTGCCTGATCCATTGGCTTTACCACCAATTTTAACACCTTTGCAGTCCCTTTTAATGTGACAAGTCTTGCCACATTTCCAACAAGTAGGAGTTGCCTTCTTGTTAAGATCTGCCTTTGTGTTATCATGATATTTGCGTTTGCCTTTGTTATCATTGTACCTGGTGGAGTTGTTATGCTCCACCATATTGACAACAGATGCACCAGTAGCATTGCTACTCTTTGGCTTGTCATTATCCTGCACCTTTAGGGATTCCTCAATGCGCAGATGACTGCCCAACTCAACAAGAGTTAACTCCTCCTTCATATGTTTCAAGGTATGCTTGAAATCTTTCCATGAAGGAGGGAGTTTGTCAATGACACAAGAGACTTTGATAGCCTCATCCATGTTCATATGGTGTTGTGTAAACCTTCCAAGTATTCCAAGAAGTTTATTGTATTGTTCCATAACTGGTCTTGAATAAGTCATTTTGTAATTTGTGAAATTACTAACAAGGAACTTCTTACTTGATGCATCCTCAGCCATATATTTGGCATCCAAGGAATCCCACAGTTCTTTGGAAGATTCAAAGTTCTGATAAATATCAAACAGAGAATCAGACATACCATTGAGAATAAGACCTCTGCATATGTAGTCATCATTCTCCCATTTGCTCCTCCTTCTGATCTGCTCCACAGTAGCATCATCCCCATCATCAGGAATAGGTGTAGTAAGCACATACACCACACTCATGCTTGACAGCAAAAAGTGCATCTTCTTCTGCCACCTTCTAAAGTCCACCCCTTCAAACTTATCAAGCTTGGCAAAGTTTGAAGCCATGTGTTTCATTGCAGCAGTTGCCATTGATTATCACAAAATAGTTTACTTTGATTGTTGGTGTGGTGAGCCCAGTAGCAGGGTTAGATAATCAATGTCAGCAGAAACAACAATAAGTCAGCAGAAACAAATACCACTAGGTGGTTACTGGATATATCACTTGGAATCGTGTGATCACTTTCCAAAGTAAACTATTCGACCCTAATGCCTGGGTTACACGAATATCTACTTGGGATAAGACCAAATGCAGTTATGGAATTAGGCACAATTCTATAACCCTTGCGCTAATGAGTGTTAATGGTTTTCTGTGTGCCTTTCATGCATAATCAGATATCCTATTTATAGGACATTACTCTCAGCCGTTCAAATGGAATTATGAGGATTAATCGGCCCATTAATAACCTCATAACTATCCCCATTATAGCCGTTAGTGGTTACATGACCAATTAAACGTGGTCATTAAGCAGTTGTAACTGCCATTTAGCAGTACTTCAACACTAGCAGTACTTTCATACCTCTAGCAGTACTTTCATAGTACTTCAGTGGAAACACTACTTCAGTGGAAACACTGCTTCAGTGGAAACACTGCCTATCAGTGGAAACACTGCTTATCAGTGGAAACCACAAGCAGTACTTTCCACAAGCAGTACTTTCCACAAGCAGTACTTTCCACAAGCAGTACTTTCTACTAGTACTACCAATACAAACCACTATAAGAGTCAGGGTGTTCATGGACCTTATGGGTGTACACTCCGTACATCCTAACCCATTACAAGGTATGAACTAATCCCACAAGTGCACTGAATTTTCCAACATATGATAGAACGACCACTTGTTTCCTTAGCATCTTTTTGACTAAAACGGAATATCGTCCAACTTTCGATCAATAATATGATGACTACGGTGTGAATGTTTTAGATAATTAGTTCAAATAAAACATAACACTAGCTAATAAAATGGCAAGTGCATGATTTTGGAAAATAATTATAAGTTCAAATAAAACATAACACATATATTTGGGAGATGACTGCACTAGTTGTTTTGTATTTGAAATATACCAGTGAAAAAACAGTAAAGTTATTCATAAATATGAAATCACTATGTAATGTATAAATTTGTGTGTATCAAACTATCAACTATAAGCAAATGTTCTCCTCAAACAGAAGAAAAATAATGCTAGCAATTTAGTTCTATATAATAGTTATATCCTAATATTTATAAAATAACGAGGTTCTTTGACTAATAGCATTTTTATTTCATGAATTGGATTTACATAAAGGTGGAAGGCGAACGAGTAACAAGTTGCGTCGCTAGCTCTTTTTGAATTGTAAAGCTGATTCTCTTAAAAACAACATTTGTGTATCTAGGTGTAATAACATTACCATGCATGATATGTTGCACTCTGTTGAGGAGCTCCACCGCCTCAGGTGCAAGAAAACCAAAAATATCAAACGAGAAAGGAATAAAACATGTTGATTTTCAATGAACGGTTTCTCGTATTTTGCCACTTTGTACGAGGCGACTTTCAAATCAGTATGTCCCGCTGTAAAACCCCTGCTACTCAACCCCAGGAGAGGAGAACCCCAGGTTAGATCCACACACGCATGTTTCCCTCCAACCCATCCAAAAACCAAAACGTCTGCTGGTGTGAGTGTGGATCTTCCACCCAACGGGTCAGTCAAAAAGTTCACATGTACTTCTTTCTTGGCAGAGATCCCGGCACGCCTACATACGTCAAAAAGGACGTCCCTAACTATATCATGTATGTACTCTTTGCAATGAACCGCATGTTCCCAAAAGGAATCCAAATGCCTTTCGAGAAACTGGGCATATCTCATCAACTGGAAACAAAGGGATCATAAGGCGATACTTAAGGATAGTACGATAATTCACCGGCGACATATGTTGACCTAGCTCGTCTATGGGGATAGCTAGAAGAAAATACTGAGCATGTGTTTCTCGTAGACACTCAAAAACTACTTTCTATCTCAGAGTCATTTCGAAGTGAACTTCTATATCCTTGACCATTTCATTAAAAAGTGCACTCGCCAATGTTTGTTGGATCTTTAACTTGACATGAAGAAACAATTTCAAAATATATTGATGAATTGTGTCTAATCTAACGAAGTTATTCAATAAATAGTAAATGGTCACAAATTCACCACCTTCACGTTAGCGCCACATCAGTATTCACCACACAAACAAACTCACTACCAAACAAGAGCAATGGTCACTACCAAACTAAAAACACAAAAAATACCTCACTTTATACAAAGATACCCACAAACACACCCAAAATAAGGCAATGGGTTCGATGATATGCACCACCAAACCAAGGCAAAAAAATAAGGGTTGGCCTGTGGTTGGCAGGTGGGGTGTAATGGGTTGGCGCGTGGTGGTGGTCACCACCGATGGTGCACCACCATCCGTTACACTCAACCTTAGAGACTAAAAGATAATGCCATACTTTGCGACTAAACAAATGTGACTCATAGCGTATGGGAATTTCAACCCAAGTGGCTAAAGCCCATACACTCAAAACAGGCCTACAAAATCTGGAATTCGTCACGCTCTGCCTGAGAAGCAAGTTCCCAAGCCAAACATATCCACACAACGACTAAACTGGGATTGATGTGTTGTGTCTAAGCTTTAAATGTATAGTATATTCGAATCCTTTAGAAAATCATCAACACTAACAAGAAATGTACCGGTTCGTGTAATATAGTGAGTCAACAAGACCGGTTGGTTCACAGGAGCAAAGAAATCCTAAATGTCCAGTAGTTTTAAGGTTGTCACGTACGTTTTAAATCCACTGATTATGTTGTTAATTCTACTAACTAATAAACTAGAAATAAAATAAATAAAGACAATGTAGTAGTTCTGGTGAAGAGAAGATGAAGAGATAAAGGCATGCATGCCTTGCTAATCCCTTAAATTCAATAATGATATAATTCTAGTGCAATGTTTATCTAGTGTACTTTGGTGAAT
This sequence comes from Chrysanthemum seticuspe, assembly GCA_019973895.1. Taxonomy (NCBI): domain Eukaryota; kingdom Viridiplantae; phylum Streptophyta; class Magnoliopsida; order Asterales; family Asteraceae; genus Chrysanthemum; species Chrysanthemum seticuspe. The sequence goes on along the minus strand of BPTQ01000003.1, from coordinate 97,808,996 downwards.
CACATATATAGGAAGTCACTTTGTCGGGCACGCCTTTCGGTCCTGCTACCCTAACTAATATTCTAAGCATTAAGTGTCATTGGCTGATCTATGTAACATATGTTTTTTTGTAGGTGCCAACCACTTAGTTTTCTTGACAAAGGGTAAAAATCCTTGGTTATCAGTCAGTCGCCCTTGTCGCTACTAAATCTTAAACCCTATTGACTACCATTTTTAACCAGGTGAGCGCCTTTGGTTATCGGTGTATCATGCCCACCATTAAGTTTACTTGCCAAGGTAAGTTAATGATTCATATAGGTGTCTTTAACTTGTTTATCGTTTACGAAAAAACTATAATGAATAGGTAGCCATGGTCTACGCAAAGGCGTAACTGTATAACAACACATAAATCATCGAAAGCACACATAGAATAAACTAAAGAACTTTAATCATTAAATAAAATAGGTTCATAACAAGGCAAGCACAAAATGCTTAGCCTTCCATAACAAAAGATAAATAAAGGATAAACGTGTTAATACAAATAAGCCGTAAAAACGTTTATTTATATTTTACGATCTTCTAATGTTTTGTCGATAACAAACGTAAAATTATTTTAACGAAACAAATAAAATACGTAAATAGTTTGAGCCAATAATTTACTAACAAGTTTCACATAAAACACTAAACAAGTAAAAGTGATTTTATGATTTAGTAATACATATGTACAACAACTAGTGTTTACATATTGCGCAAACATATACATAACTAGTATGTATTATAATGGGTAATATAAATAGGTAGAAGTTTAAGTATTTGACCCATTGACCAAATACATTGAATGTAATTGGGTAAAACCCAAAGTCCATGACCCATACCCATGGAGCATAACCCATAACCCATTGCATGACATCATGCATTTGTCATATATGGATATTATCCATGACCCATGGACTAGATGCATTGCATCTTGTAGATACATTGTATCTACTTGGATACCCATGGTCCAATTTCTAGGACCCATGACCCATGACCCAAAACCCATGGGCAAAGGGGAGCGTCCCACAGATCCCCAGTAATACACTGGACGAATCCCTCAAGTGAGGGATCCGTGGGATCGTGGAACAGTAGCTATTTTTCTTCTATAAATAGTGAGCCATTTCTTCATTGCAACTCACCCCATTCACATATATTTTCTCTTTGAGTTATAAACTCTCTAACCTCAGATCCAAGTGATCTATGCATGTAGTGTTGTTTTTGTGTGATTCTCTAGGTTCCTCTTAAAGGCGAGATCACCACCTCTTGAAGTCAAGCAAGCTCAAGTCCATGAGTTGCCATGCTTCGTCATCATCAAGACTAGTGAGGTTCTCTTATTGATAGTTCTCTTCTTTCTCATTAGAAGTGTAGTGTTGAAGACATTAGTAAAATATGTCTAAAGGATCAAGATGAAGACATTAGTGAAATGTATCGAACGTCTATATTTAAAGCACTAGTGAAAGGTGCTTAGAAGTCAAGGCTAAAGGCATTAGTGAAGAATGCCTAGAAGTCAAGTCAATTGGCATAAGTGAAAGATGTCAAGGGCGTATAATCGATGAGGTGCATCGATATACAAATAGAGATAGGTTGTATCCAAGGATATTGATATCCTTGATGATGTTGTAATAAGGAGTGGGTCTCCTTAGGGATAGGTGTTGTGTAGTGTTGGGTAGTAGTTCCTCCATTGTAATGGAACTCCGTATTTAGCCTAATACCGGATAAAGTGTAGGCGACGTTGTGATAGGTGTGGTTCTACCTTGTGGAAGAACCCAGTGGTTAGCCTAGTACCGGAAAAAGAGTAGGCGACGTTGTGAAGGCTTCTCCGCCATAAGGAGTTGGTGTCGTGTAGTGTTTACGAACTCTCGAGTAGGTGACTCGGGGAGTGGAGTAGGGCAAGGAAGGTGTCCTTATAGCCGAACCACTATAAATACTCGCGTTGTGGTTTTGTGCTTCTTACTCCTTATTCTTTCTCTACATATTTATATGCTTGTCTATCAACATCCAACACACATGTTTAAATAGATTGACATAAGTCGATCTAAATAGTTTAAAACCAAGATTTTAATCGGTAAAACTATTCAACCCCCCCTTCTAGTTTTCCAATTGGTATCAGAGCTTCGTTACCAAGTTTCTTAGAGTATATTGTACTTTAAAAACTTGATACGATCCGTGTTTAATTGAAAACTATAAAGAAGGTCTTTTACAAAAAAAAACACCATGTTTTTAAAACACTTTTGTAGGATGTTGATTAGATGACAACATTTTTTTTTCTCCTCTTTATTACTTAAATTGCACTAACCTTCCTTGTCATGTTGCTTAGTTAAAGCCCATACCTATCAAGCCATAGGAATTGCTTGGTAACAAGAATACCTTCCCTAAGAAGGTATCTTAAACACGAAGGAACCGGAGTTGTCTAACTGATACTTGTTGTGTCATTTGTAAAGACATTCCTAAGTGCATCAGAGGTATGTTTTCCCACTTATCTCTAAATAACATTAGCTTAAATAATAAGTATGCTTACATAGAAATTTATATGATTATCTTTTCACATACTCATATATTACATGTAGCTTCGTTAGGAAACTTTTCGTGCATACGTGTTACTCTTTTGTCTAAAGTCTAGGTTTATAAAATTTGTGTCTTATTTCACTTAATCCAAAAATCATATCTTTCTAATAATAAAACAAAACACAAATCTCAAAAATTCCTCCTTCCCCATAAATATCCCCTCCGACGTCCACTCCACCAAACCCTCATTTTTCAAATCTTCCAATTTCAAAATTTACCTCTCATTCAAAACTTCATCTTCCTTCTCATCTCATCTCATCTCAAACCGAAACCAAGAAAGATCTTCATCATCATGGTTTACATCGCCTTCGTACTCATCGTCTTGACACTCATCGCTCTCGTGTTCCCCATGATTAAGTTTTCTTATGGAGACATGTACTTTGTGTTGTTAATCTACATTGGTGTTATATACCCAATCCTTTGTATCGTTCTTAGCATTGAAATGAAATATTACTAATATTCTAGTTTATCTTTCATAATGTGTTTGTCATTCCTTTTACTCTATACCTTTCGTATTTTTGGTCTTGAGATACGTTAGAAACCGATAATGCATGCTAAAAGTAAATGTTGGCAAATATACATATCTTGGTATAAAACTATAAGATGCAAAAACCTATGTTTTTATCAAAACCCTTTTTCTGTTACTACAGATCCACGGATCCCTGTAGTTCTACTAACCGAATCCCTCATGGAAGGGAACCGTGAGAACCGTCATTCTGGAAGACAGTTTCTCATGCAATATAAAAACTGCTCTTATCCTAAAAAGAAACACTCCACTAGATTGTTAAAACACTAAGTGAGTTAATTGTTATTGTTAATAAATATCTAGTAAAAATGTTAGGTGATCATCCTTTGTGCTTTAACGAGTCTCATCATTTTCTTTTCACTTCCATAGGTCTCGTCATGTCTCATGAGTATGAGTTCGATTTTTCACTCACCTATGTTTACATTCCTAACATCTCTCTTGAGCCCAACACACCTGGTAATCATGTCCGTGGGTTCAATAATCTCGAAACTCGTCACTTCCATGAAGGACGTATTGTTGACACTTCTCTACAATATGAATAAGGTATCAATACCTCTTTCCGAACCATAGGACTGGAATGTCTTATCGGAATTAATGAGAAAATATGTCTGAGGTTTGTATTTGAATTCTTCCGTCAAGTCGAACTCGTTCGTAACGAGGATCGATCTCTATCTCTTTGGTTTTGGATCAAAAACCAAAAGTTTGTTTTAACCCTTGAGCAATTTACTCACATTCTCCGAATTCCAAATCATGGACAATGTGCCTTCACTGAAGATTGGTCTCTTGATTCTCTCTTCAACTATCGTGAAGAAAATAGTCCATATTGTTCACACATACCTTCCCCTCAAGACTTGACTCGCATGTTATGCAAACCTCGACCCTATTACTCTGATCCAAACATTATCTATACACGAGATATCTGAGAAGAGTACAAGCCTCTCGCACTCATCCTACGTGAAAATGTTTGAAGTCTTAGGGAAAATCGAGAAATCCTTCCCGCTTGTTGTGCTCACATAATGTATTGTTTGCTAACACAACAACCATACAATCTCTCCTATTTCTTCGCAAGACGAATTGTAAATCTTCAAGGCTCCAAGAACAAACTAATATCTTATGGAATGTTCTTGACACGCCTTTATCATCACATCATGTACTTCCACCCTCAATTTTAAAGTCCGTTGTACGTACTTGTGAACAAGATGATGGAACCTCTAAACACATCTCTCATGAAGAATTTCTTCATCCCTGAATCAGCAAATACTCATCAACCATTTGATGATCCATCTAGCGAAAACGCTCAAGAAACTTAGTTTCTTTTCAAAATAGGGTCAATCCTTAGTACTCATGCTCTATCAATGTAATGCAATTTCTTTCATGAAATAAAAAATTTAACATTTGATATCTCTACTATACTAGTGTTCAAACTTCTTTGAAAACACTAGTTTTGAAATATGATGTTTTGTGCAACCCTTGTATACCTTTTGTAAAGGTACTGTTTAGCAGGAGACGGATCCCTCAGTTTGTGCTAGACGGATCCTTCCTCTTAGAGAACCGTGGGATCCGGGCAAACAGAAATGCAGTTGCAATCTTTATACTTCAAACCATGTCTTTAGATCACTTCACACTAGCTAACCATAGTGCCTTAGGACCAATTAAGTCCTTCTCAAGTTGAGTAAAGTTTCATACTCACTCATAACTCAAATAGATCACACTCAAGGCGCTTTTCGATCTATCGTTTCACCAAAACTCATTACTCTTCCGCTCTTATACTCACACATCATTCCTCACATGTTAATACATCTAGCTTTAGAGATCTTTCAATTTTAGCAAATTGATTTTAGTCATCATTACCTCAAAATAGTATCTTAAGTTACTATCTGGTCTCTAGGATCATTTAGCTCCATTTGACACTCTCAAATCTTTAGTGTCATCTTTGGTCATTCATTGGTACTCATAAAAGTTCCATTTTCTTCCATAAAAGGCAATCATTAGCTACATCACTCATTGCCCTTGAACATTTAAGTACCCTTTCATTTAAGATACTTAGGAGAACTGAAACACTAAAAACGGTATAGGCATTAGACCTTACAAACATCATTTTTACCTTTTCCTAGTTGCTGAGAGCCGGATCCCTAGGATTAGCCTAGACAGATCCCTCATTGGAGGGAACCGTAGGATCCGGGTGACAGATTCATATCAACTCTAGCTAAAACAATCATTTCAAGCTCATCTTGCTAACTTGAACACTCCATCTTATCTTAATTAAGATCCTAGATCAGTACAACTCTGAAGTTAACTCTTGTGCATGCTAATCATCACATTCCAAAGGATCTTAGTGGCTTAAGTCTTGAATGCACTTGCCAAATATCCTTCTTTATAAACCACATTATTAAGACTCCTAAAGTCATCATCTTCATCCTCATTCTCAGCACTTAGAAACCTTTGCAAACCTCTTTCAATCATCTCATCATGAGGAAAGCTCCTATTGGTAATTCATCCACCAAAGGACCACCCAAGAAAATTGCTCGTGTTGTACACGAAACTTCTTCAATCGAATCATCTCCCGTTAAATCAACAAATGGTAGGATCTCCCCTCCACCTATCAAACCAATTCCCAAAAGGATTGTTCCCACAAAACTACCAATGGCAAACACCACCATACCTCCTAAACCAAACAATCCCATTTCCACTAAACTGTCACCCTTGGTGCCTAGAGCCCTATCATTCACCACCCCACTCTCATCACCACACCTTTACAATCTAGAGGATTTACCTCCTAGGCCATCTTATCCTCCACCACCGACAACATTCTCCTCTTTAGGAGGAATAGTGGAACAAAATCAAGGTGTTGAGTCAACACTAGCTCCGGCTTCTTTTTCTCCATCACCATTAAATAATCCCTTTTGGATTATGAGAAATAATCAAAGTCAACCACCTGACCACATGGAAGTTGACACCTCTCTACCACCACCATCATTCTTAGTTGAGCCATCCTCAAATGCGCCTCCACCAATCCCTCATTCTTTTGAGGTTCCTCAACCCGCTTCACTTGATCCTTTACATCAAGCAATTTCCTTTCTTCCATCACTACTACCGAGCCATGACAAAGATTGTTATCATTGTCAACATGTTGAAAGTTTGATACATGAAATACGTGAAGATCAACGTTTCATGTTTTATCACCTCCTCGAACGTTTCAACGAGATTAAACCTAAACAAACTTGAGCTAGAGAATTCTAGTGGTGTCCTAGTATCAAGCGCGACTTAGATAGTCTAGTAAATCGATGTCATGTATTGTTCATTTTCTTAGTTTTTAGAGTCATGTACATCATATCTCTAGTTTTATTAAATGGAATTACATGATATTTGCCATATTATTCTGAGTATATGCTTGGGGTTTCAATATATATCTCACTTTTATGTTAACATCATTTGTTACATCATCTTTGCTATATTCTGTTAACAGACATACGGATCCCTACGTTTTGCCTAGACGGATCCCTCCAAGGAGGGAACCGTGGGATCCGTGCAACAGAAGACTAGTTTTCTACTAACTTGAGTCTTACTTGCAGGAAATTATGCATTGGATATTTGTTTTCTAACATTTGTTTTGTAGATTTTCAATTTACACATGAAGACTTTGACACCCTAAGCTAGGGGGAGCTTTGTGTCAAAGCAACACATTTCAAAATCATTTGCAATATAATTCTCATTAGGATCACATTTCATGACGTCCCGTTGCAAAGTTGCAATCATCAAGGGGGAGCATATTCGTCACATAGACGAAATCTTTTGCAACATAGGTGCAAATGAACTAGTTTAGTATTTTTTTTTCTTACTTGACGCCCTCACAAAGGGATGGACTCGTCAAGGGGGAGTTAAGACGGGAATTCTTCCCGTCACTTGCTCTCTACTTTTCCATATTATCCTTTTCTTTCACATGTTTTTTTTAAAATAATGTGTTAGTTTCTTTTCGAAGCTCTTTTTTGTTTCGACAAAAAGGGGGAGAAGAAAGTAAAAACTACAATTCAAACTTTTACGCGACTTTTAGTTTTTCCTTAAAATAATTTTATGTTTTGTCATCAACAAAAAGGGGGAGATTGTTAATACAAATAAGCCGTAAAAACATTTATTTATATTTTACGATCTTCTAATGTTTTGTCGATAACAAATGTAAAATCATTTTAACGAAACAAATAAAATACGTAAATAGTTTGAGCCAATAGTTTACTAACACACTTACGTTTTCACATAAAACACTAAACAAGTACAAGTGATTTAGATTTAGTAATACATATGTACAACAACTAGTGTTTACATATTGGGCAAACATATACATAACTAGTATGTATTATAATGGGTAATATAAATGGGTAGAAGTTTAAGTATTTGACCCATTGACCAAATACATTGAATGTAGTTGGGTAAAACCCAAAGTCCATGACCCATACCCATGGAGCATAACCCATAACCCATTGCATGACATCATGCATTTGTCATATATAGATATTATCCATGACCCATGGTTTTAACCCATGACGCATGGACTAGACGCATTGCATCTTGTAGATACATTGTATCTACTTGGATACCCATGGTCCAATGTCTAGGACCTATGTGTGACAACTCGTACTTTCAGGTCATTTCTCAAATTTACTATTCATCTCGAGAATTTACTATTCATCAGTTACTATTCATCATTTTACTATTCATCGTTTTTGAAGTCGATTTGATATTCTGAGAACGTATTTCAAAATTTTACTATTCACGAAACACTATTCATTCCCGGAGAAAAATCACTATTCATGCTTCACTATTCATCATTTATCGTAAACTAGGTTTACGAGTATCAAATTCGCGTAACCGTAAGGGTTTAGCTGCGAATTCATGAAAAATCATTGAGGACATTTTATATAAACTAGATTTAGTCTACATATCATCAGTAATATCATCATCATATTAGTTCATGCATGGTTTTGCATATTTCATTAAACGTATAATTTCCTATTAAATAAACGCTATCGCATAATCATTTATTTTGAATAATTGATCCGACACTTCCAAAAATTATCTTGATATATTTTTATACTCATTTTAAGACTATAAAAATTATATTATTAGTTTACCCGATGTTTTAAATTTATCTTGTATATAAATTGTTATATATATATATATTTACGACGATTTTCGTAAACACTACTCGATAATTATTATTTCACTCAATTCTTGTAAGAAATGTATTTTTATAATTTTTACGACTTCGATATATTTTATTTTGCCCCGTTAAAATTTATTTTTAGCTAACTCTACTCTAAATACTTAATTATACATACAAATTACCTAATATACTTGCAATTTAATATTTTTGTCATACAAAATTTACCCCCCCTATTTCCCTTTTTAACCTTGCCGACCTCCCCTAGTGACTCACAAGGTTTTCATGTAAAAATCTTTTACTTAGACTTACACATACACTTCCTAGACTTGCCATGTATTATACTTAATACTATATTCTAACTTAACACATACAAACTCATAAACTAAGGTGAAAAAAAAAAAAAAAAGAAAAAACCTCTCCAAACTGATCACCATTTTCGGCCAAGAAGAAAAAAGGGAAGAAACTCAAGATTTTCAAGGATCAAGTTAATTTATACACTCTAGTATACTTTGTTTTAAGGGTTTTCCAATAAAAACCTAGAGTATTTAGAAAAACCTTGTTCCATAAACTTCATCATCATACTAGTAAGCATTTCATGATCATTATTAATCTTTCATATTCATACTTAAGTTATTTTTATTATGCTTGAAAGAAAACATGCAAGTTATATGTGTGTCTATACCACTTTTATGTTTTTAGTACTTATAATTAGTAAATATCATCCTATAATTAATCCCTTGAAACATATCATTTTTTGATGATGTTTAGGAACCCATGACACCCTAATAAGGTGTATGGTAGGTTTAGAATAGCTTTGGTGTTGATTTGAAGTGATTGAAACAAGTATTACGCTAGAAAAACCATTATCTACAACTTAAAAATAGGGTCTGGTCATTTTTTTGAAATCTGGAAAATTCGACAGGTTATAAATTATTTTGGGCTAGATATTCAGAAAATATACTTTAAAACGAAACCGTAGTCGCTTGAACGGGTTAAAACGGATTTATAACGAAGAAGTTATGCTATTTTCAAGTTTAACGACGAAAACTATATTTTCCGAAAAAACAGCATGCTGTCCAGAATTTTTAAGGGTCAAAAATGAGTTTTAAGCGTTATCTAAATGAGTCGATTTATCAAAAATATATTAGTATACTTTAACACGAAGCTAAGGACATATAAAACGTAGAAAACATACTTATAACGACTAAATTACACGCGTTTAAATAAGGTTGTCGTAACTATTATTCACAAGTATAAAACACTTACATATATATTTTCTATTAGCCAAACTAGTTGTCGCTAGTGACCGTGTTGGGAGTCGTTTTTCACATCGATAGAATACTTTTTAGAAAACGATGTCTTCTAGTAAAAGTAAGTTCCCCTAGCCTATTTTTCAAAATGTTCAACCGTTCATCAAACAGAGTTGTAACGAATAAAATACGGTCACTCAAACTTTGCCGAAAACTAACCTTAAACAATATCTTTAGTCCAAGTACCCTACTTCACCTATATTTTTCTTTATGATCGAGACCTCTATGATAAAAATTTAAAAGCTTAGACTTTGAGATAATGTTACAAGCTTTCCAAAACCATTGAGTTTGTTTCCTAACACTCTATATTCACTATTTTACGACTAGCTTTTCGAGGCCATTTAGTCACTTTCATGAATTGTCAAATTATATTGTTTTGCGACGAAAAACTATAATTTTTTTTAATAAATCACTAAATGACTATCGTAGGATATCATTTCAACGTAAATACTTATAAAGTAATTTATAACTTGACAAGACGTTATAAATCTATTTTTCGACGATAAACTTTATTTTCAAAAATGCACAAGTGGTATGGGTATCATATGAGTTTGCATGCATAACATTACATCATGACTTATATTAGAATCATATCATTCATAATAGGTCGCAGTTAGAGATTTGCGCTTTATTTCAGTGTACTCACTTTTGCCATCACATCATTGTACCAAGTGAGTTTTCATAGCCCCGTTGTAAATGTTATACTTATTTTCAAACCTACGGGGGAGAATACATTGCACATCATTTTTATTACGAAGCCAAGTATATCAAGTTCATTACATTGCTTAAGTTACCTCATTGCCAATTGAATGTCCCCATTTCATAATCATGAACCGTTAATTCCGGAAGAAGCGAGGGTGAGTGAATAGATCTATTGAGGGTGACTCCTCCATCCGGGTTGGTGGTCCCAACTGGTCAAACGGATGCATTTCATTTAATATCATTATTTGAGTTGTTTGGCAAACACTCTATTGGGGCAAACATCATAATCAGTCTAGCTTCGGTGTCATGTGCTTATAGCAATTGTAACATTTTTATGTGACATATTTGTCATACATGGCCTATACTTGTGTAGTCGTATAAAACATTTTTCATAAACCTATGATTTCTCACCAACATTATTGTTGACCGTTTTAGCAATGTATTTTCAGGTATCTAAGGCATTTACATCATGGCACGCATAAGGACCCATCATAGAGTCGCGATGACGACGCGTCTCACTTGTAAATTATGGCATTTTTAAAACATCGTTTGGCTTGTAATAAACATATTTCCGCAAACTTTATCTACTTTTGGGACCTATCTTTGTAACTCTGAATGCTTTAAATAAATAACAAACGACACTTTAGGTCATTCAATATAACTGTGATTGTGATGCTATGACAGTCATCCCCCAGGAATTCCATTCCGCTGCAAAACAGGTAATTTGGGGGTGTGACACCATGACCCATAACCCATGACCCATGACCCAAAACCCATGAGCAAAGGGGAGCGTCCCACGGATCCCCAGTAATACACTGGACGGATCCCTCAAGTGAGGGATCCGTGGGATCCGTGGAATAGTAGCTATTTTTCTTCTATAAATAGTGAGCCATTTCTTCATTGCAACTCACCCCTTTCACATATATTTTCTCTTTGAGTTATAAACTCTCTAACCTCATATCAAGTGATCTATGTATGTAGTTTTGTTTTTGTTTGATTCTCTAGGTTCCTCTTAAAGGCGAGATCACCGCCTCTTGAAGTCAAGCAAGCTCAAGTCCATGAGTTGCCATACTTCGTCATCATCAAGACTACTGAGGTTCTCTTATTGATAGTTCTCTTCTTTCTCATTAGAAGTGTAGTGTTGAAGACATTAGTGAAATATGTCTAAAGAATCAAGACGAAGACATTAGTGAAATGTGTCGAACGTCTATATTGAAAGCACTAGTGAAAGGTGCTTAGAAGTCAAGGCTAAAGGCATTAGTGAAGAATGCCTAGAAGTCAAGTCAAGTGGCATTAGTGAAAGATGTCAAGGGCGTATAATCGATGAGGTGCATGGATATACAAATAGAGATAGGTTGTATCCAAGGATATTGATATCCTTGATGATGTTGTAATAAGGAGTGGGTCTCCTTGGGGATAGGTGTTGTGTAGTGTTGGGTAGTAGTTCCTCCATTGTAATGGAACTCCGTATTTAGCCTAATACCGGATAAAGGGTAGGCGACGTTGTGATAGGTGTGGTTCTACCTTGTGGAAGAACCCGGTGGTTAGCCTAGAACCGGAAAAAGAGTAGGCGACGTTGTAAAGGCTTCTCCGCCATAAGGAGTTGGTGTCGTGTAGTGTTTACGAACTCTCGAGTAGGTGACTCGGGGAGTGGAGTAGGGCAAGGAAGGTGTCCTTGTAGTCGAACCACTATAAATACTCGCGTTGTGGTTTTGTGCTTCTTACTCATTATTCTTTCATTACATATTTTTTGATGCTTGTCTATCAACATCCAACACACATGTTTAAATAGATTGACATAAGTCGATCTAAATAGTTTAAAACCAAGTTTTAATCGGTAAAACTATTCTACCCCCTTCTAGTTTTCCACAAAATGAATTTGAAAGATTAAACATAGTAAAAGTATGATAACAATCAAATCGAATTAAATCAATGTTTATGATGTGTTACGCCTTGACTTCTTGATGTTGCAGCCCTTTGGGAGGGTAGAGAATCCTCTGGAAATCGTCATCTGTCAGTTGGTTGAGTTAGCTTATGTTTTAGGTCGAATTATGAGTATATTCATATGAATTTTTGCTGAACTGGCTTAGCATACGGCGTATGCTCTTAGATAGGCATACTGAGTATGCTCTTTTGACGAGAGCTCTTCTACAATATGCACTAATTCTTCGATACGGGGTATTAGCCCATAAGATGTATGCTCCACTTATGGTATACATCGTATACCTCCTCTGATGTGTAGATCTTCTTTTTCTCTTCGTGTGTCCTTTTGAATCAACTAAAACGGAGTTCGTATGAAGGAGATATGGCCAAAATACTATAACATCATAAAGAGATCTTGATTCCTGCTAGCGACTTCAATTCTTCCATGCATATGGTGTATACAATGGGTTGGTATACGCCGTATACTCTTCAGAATTGATAAATTCTAGAAGTAATAAGTATATGTCGTATACTTGAGATGGAGTATACGGCATATGTGTTATCAATACTTGGATTATTCCCGACACAAACTCATTCGTCGTATGCACTAAGAGTGGCATACGACGTATCCATCTTCAACACTTGAGTATTTCTTGATGAGACGACATTCAATGTATGCTATAGGAGTGGGCATACGGTATATGCTTCTGGATGAAATATGGGCTTCATCACTTAATGGCTGTTTTGGCTCGTTTTCCAGTCTTTTCAGTGTAAATTCTCTTTTTGCTCTAGATAAATACTAAAAGACAAATTTACAGCAATTAAGCACGATATCTTATCAAAAAAGGCAAAAAGGAGTAATTATCATAGAAATTTGATATCTAAAACACATATAAATCCCCAAAACCATTGTAGCAAACTACACTTATCGTTACCTCGTGGGCTTAGAGGTAATCTTGTGAATATCTCGTTGGTACATGCAATCGTGCATGAAACATTACATGCATTTAGTAGAGCCAAGAATATCATACTACGTGTCATTCTTACTCCTCTCATGGATGTTCACTACATAGACTATCCTACTACGTTAGATCGCATTCATGGGTGGCACGAAACCCTAAATGCATCTCTATGAATACCAGTTCATTTCCATGAAATGGACCAAGGTGAAGCTAATAAATATTCACACATTCACACACACATCAACACACACTTTATAGTCGTATGTGAGTGTTACCCAAACTTTTGATCCCCAATTAAACCTTGGGATCCTTACCGAATGTGGGAAACCATACATACGATTATCCTCACCAAATCACCTAAAACCAATGGTTACGTACCATACGTAAACATGATGCCATCCATGCTATACGCAACATAATTAAGCCACTATTTTCATATTTTCCTACATCATAAAACTCATAAACTACAAAAATTTTCGTCAAAAACACAAACAATGTTTTTTACCACGAAAATCTTCATTTTCTAGCGTCAGAAAATCCACATATCTAAACTCTTTTTGGTTACAAAACACAAAAACCTTCATTTTATCACATTATCATTTTGATATCACCATCTTATTTCAGTAAAGAAACTCTGTTTTCATATCGGCAAAACTTTGTTTTACGAAAATGTTAGATTCGCAAAACCAACAAACAATGTTTCCACCATTACCACCCCCAGTTGATGTCTCTGGTCTAATCAACACCATCAATATCACATAACGAACAAGGGTCCGAAAACTCTAACTCAAAAAAATTACAACGTCATGTCACAACTAACACCAATGAGCACGCTTCATTTCAAGGAAGTCCATCGTCAGGAATTGTTAACACCTCAAGATAAACATCACTAAGTAATAACATCATAACACCACTTGTTGCATGATCATCTTCTAGGTTGACACCAGAAGATCTTATAGATACCGTTTAGGTAACACCAACAATGGCATCTTACCTGGAAAGGTTTATGCGGGAAAGTCAAGAAACAAGCCAAAGAGGGCCACAATCATACATCTCTAGTGCAAATGAACAACCACTCACTAATCAAACACCACCTCAAATGTAACCACCTCCACAAGTAAGTTACAATGGTATACCACAACAACACATGCAACAGCCAACTCAGGGAACTCAAGGCATGCCAACATATTTCAGCCTTCCATCCATGTACCCAGATAGGTCGACATACCCTATGCCTGGATACCAACATACACAGGCAGCTATATCACTCATGGCTACATAGGCTTAGTCCACATAACAACAGGTTTCATCCATGGATATGTTCAATACTTTGATGACAAGGGCGTTGGATATAATTGAAGGACAAAATTACAAGATGGTTGGTCAAGATACGCCTGAGCATCTCAGTGTCTTGGAGATCAAAAGGCATCAATTCATGAAATGGATCAAGTAATATTAACTCTTAGTAGGGCTAAAGCTTCACACTGACAAACACATGTATGATGGATTTGGTGACCCTGATTCACACATCTAAAAATTTGAATGTGCAGCAAAATCTAATGTCTAGAACAGTCCCATGGCCTGTCACTTGTTCCAACGTACATTGGAAGGAAGGGCAGTCCATTGGTTATAAGGGAATTGACAAATACAACATAATTGGATGGGAGGATCTCAAGGAAAAGTTCGTTAATAATTTTCAGCCAAGAAGGGAGTACATTGGCGACTATGTCAACCTACAATTCAGAAAGCAGGTCCAAGATGAACACTTATTTGCCTTTACTGAAAGGTTCAATGATGAGGCCAGCAAGATCCCATGAGTCAGGTATGATAAAAAAAAATCTTAGCATTCATAGGCAACATGAAAAAGGGCCATTTCTACAACAAGCTGGCTCATAAGACCCCAAAGACATAACAAGAGCTGTCTCTTTGGGGTCTTATGAGTCAGCTTACAAAAATGTCACAAGAATTGTTGACAAAGATAGAAAAATGTCACAAGAATTGTTGACAAAGACAGTAAAAATTATGGAAAACATTCCAAACAAAGCTACCAGGCCAGGCTCGATGCTAGAAAGGGAAGAGACAAAATAAGTCAACCCAGAGAAGAGCATCGTCCTGAATCCAGGGTCGATGCAGGAGAAAATCTCATGAAAACGTTGTCAAAGAGTTCAGCTAAAATTTTAGCCTCTGAAATGGAAATCACGGACAAATGGCAATTCCCTTTACCCCTGGGGGAGGAAAGTAGAAAGAACAACAAGCAATACTTTAAGTTTCAAAAAGATCGTGGGCATGACACTAATCTATGCAGGGAACTTAAAAAAGAGATTAAAAGGTCAGTTCAGGCCGAAGAGCTAAAGCATCTATGTCAAGCATCCAGGAAAAAAAATAACAACAAAGATGTAGAGCTACCTCACATTCACATGCTTGATGCCTGGGCATCAGTCAATGAACAGGATCAAGAGAAGCTGACAAGATGGGAAATAAAAGGCAAAGCATATTCTCCTTGTTTTCCATATTTATCTTAGATTTAGCATAATCTAGAGAGAGAGAGAGTGGGTGTGTAAACTTTCCAACTAGAGAAAGAAATAAGAGAGTAGAGAGATAAATGTTAAGAAAGAAGATGAGTATTTAATTATCACACACACCCTCACAAGTGAAACTTGTGGGGGGTATTTATAGTCATAAGATTACAAAATACCTTCTCAACTTTACTAAAGTTGAGAAGGTTTGCAACATGCTCATTCCCCTCCAAAATGCAAAAATGTCTGGAGGGTGAATATTACAAAACAGTTATTAACGTATATTAACTGCCAACATATTACAAGTAAGACCTTACACTAATGATTTACACTTTATGCGTCCTAAAAATCTCACCCTAAGGGTGGATTACTAGGTTCTTTCTAAGTATGGTAGATGATCTTCGTAGCTCCTAGCTCCAATGTATTTTCCCATTATTTTCCATGAATCACGGAGCTTCAACCTTTCTTTTATCAGCTGCACCCTCTACTCATCATAGCCTGGTGCTCTGATGATATCAAATAGCAACAGTTTATTATCATCATTTATCCTATGTATATTGCTTGTTTTGTATTATTTTATATGAGAATTGATACTTAATCGCTTACTTTTGTATTTATCAGTTGAAAACAAGCATTTGGTGAAAGTTAGCTATTTTAGACGTAAATTGGAGCAAAATGGATCAAGTTGATAAAGTCTACTGAACTGAAGGAAGATACGCCATATCATTCTAGACAGATACATCGTACATCAAGACTTAGACGAATATGAAGACCATTGTCTAACTTCGAAGAATACGCCATATGGAACTCTTCCATGCGCCGTATATGAAACCTTGGTCAACACAAAGATCTGACTTATCTGCTCATGATACGCCGCATAAACACTTTGACGTGTGCCGTATCAACCTAAAAACTTCACCAAGAAATACCAAGATTAGAAGTGGTATGTGTGAAAACACATACCTTTTCTTTATCAAAACCGGACCAAAAAGATTAAAAACTAACCTCTAAAGCCAAATATGTTGTGTTTTTGTGTTTATGCATGTGTAGGTAAAGGATATCACAAAACGGACCAAAAAAAAAGGCAAAGCAATGGAAAACGAGCACGAGATATGGAAAGAGTATTTAAGAGCTAGAACCGGGGAGAGATTTCTACGAATTTGATCATCATATCAGCAAATTACTGAAATGCCCTTACGGATAAATCATTTTTCATAAAATGCCAAAGATTAAAATTACACCTTTAACCCGTACACTTTACAAATTTACCAAATAAGTCCTTAATGAATGTTATCTACTTTAGTGAAAGTTAACAATAAACCAATTTTACCATTTACCCTTTCCCGTTTTTATTCAAAACCCAAAACCCAAATCCAAAAACCACCTAATCTCAAAGCCCATTTCCCCTACCCCAACCCGTTATATTAAAAAAAAACCCAAGTCAACTGTAACACCCTCAAAAATCGGGTTTTAGCGAAAGCATCCAAGTTTTGGGTGCTACTAATCGGTATCACAACACAAGCCTAGAATAAAAGGTTTTTGTTAAGAAAACTCATTTATTTAATAAAATCAATGTTTAGAATAAAATTTAATACGAAAATGCCCATAATAAATAAGCGGTCCCCAAAATACAAATATCAGAGTCGTCTATGACCATGCCATGCCATTGCCCAAGCGCCTCCAAAAGTAAACAATCGCCTCAATACCTGAGAATACATGCTAAAAATGTCAACACGAGGTTGGTGAGTTCATAGGTTTGCATAAAAGTATAGCGGGTTCAAAAGAGTCTTTCGATCATTGTGGCGCCCACAATGTCGCGAAAACAAAGTTTACCTTAGCAAAAATAGTAAAGTGGACCACAAGGTTTTCAAGTGCAAATCATTTCTCATAAACAAGTCAAATTTAATCAAGGCATACCCTGCCTAATTCATAGTATCAAAACATTTATCCGCAAAAATAATTCGTAAACAACCACTTGGACCATATAAAAATCAAACACTACAACGAATATAGTGTTACGCAAGCTTAACTATTACGCAGGTTAAGTCATGAAACCATCACTAGATAGCACGAGCCGTGACTATCTCTAAACACACTAACAATCGACATGTTATACATCCTCCACATGAGCCATGTTGGTCGGACGGGGTGGCCATTCCCAATAGATCTATCCATAACATTCGCACCATCCTGAGCCAAGATGTAACAATTCATAACAACGCTTGAGTTTCTAACCTTAACCTAGCATGTAATAGCTTACAAAAATATTTCAGGTCCAACAAAAATAGTTCAAGCACTTGTGTCCACATAAAAACATATTCAAACCAATATACGCAATTTCGTCAAACCAAGTAACAATCATTTATTCAAATAAATCAAGCATTTGCATTTAATAAAAACGAGCATGTATTCTCCCCCAAAACGGTTTAAAAGCAAGTAAAAGTAGGAGCCATGAACTCACCTCGATACGAAGCAACACAAGAATCACAACTGGCATTAGTGAGCAAAGCACATCAGTCTCACAAGAAAGGCACGACGATATCCAAAAAGTACGAGCACAACGGTACAACATCGGCACAATCTAATAGAAATTTGCTATCTCAGAATAAATCTAGCAAAGCAAATGAATTTCCGAAAGACAATGTGTCTTAGTTTTCGTGGAATACTCGTATCCAATGTTTCCAAAAATCCATTATCAATATCTCAAAAATTTAGTTTTAACGTTTCGTGTGGTGGTAAGAAATCAAGACTTGACATATAATTCACACCAAACGTAACTCACACCAAAGCATAATATATATCCCAATATATTATGAGGAATAGTCAATAAGAATTGACCAAGACTCAACTCGACTAGACAACGACCAGGAAGAAGTCGGGGAACTAAAGACACATAATTATGCTAAGAAAGTAAGTTAATTGGTAAGTTTCGGTGTTTACCCGTAATCCCCAAATAACTTGCGTAAAACAAACATGTTTTATAACTAATGATAAGTTTGAATCTTGCAATTCAAACAATAAGGTTTCGTTACTTAAAAGAACATTTGTTTAGATTCTTTTTGGGTTTTATAAAAAGAATAAAAGAGATTAAAGTTTAAAAACACAAGTTTAGAATGTTTCTATAAATTTCGACGTGATGCGTCCATTTATATAACTTTCCCAAAGTTATCGTGACTATAATAAATTAATTCTCAAAACAATATTCCTCGACAATTTATAATTTAACTTCTCATTATTAGTTTAATAATTGCCAATTGAATATTTAAGTCCGTTACGAATCAAATATATTAAATTCATTGCGAGTCTAATATATTGTATCCGTCTCAAGTCTAATATGTCCAATTTGTTCAATTCGTCCAATAATAACGATCCATTAAATTTAATGTGTCCTGGTCAATATGTATAACTCGTATATCAAAGTCCGTAAGCATTCATTTGTCCAAGTTCAATAATATTAACCCGCATATTCCCATTCACATTCCGTATCCAAATCACATTAAGTATTCGCAATATTCAATCCAAGTTACCATCCCAATTTTATCCGAAACATACCAATATTCACAAGCAAGTAAGCTAGTTAGTATCATATGCAATTTGATGATATGTTACCCGTTCAATAACCACCAATTACTTCAGTAAATTAAAATTGACTCTTTTTAGTTTTGACACTCGGGCTTGAGGCCCAATTACATAAACACACTTAACGAAACTATAACACCCCTTGGTGTTTGCCGAACCCAAGCGTACCCAATACGGGTCCTCGTTAAGTCACACCAAGCAACACTAAATGATAAACACCCTACATGGGTGTTGTTGTCGAACCAAAGGTATAAACCAAACCGACTAAAACAAATAAATGACGCCACAAACAATTTGATTCAACATCGGACCCATGATGCCATTGTTTTGTATATTTGATCAGAAAATATAAAGGAACATACCAACCTTTTACCGAGACCCAAACAAACAAAAATATAATCACACAAACCAAATTATATCAACGACTTCCCTAACATACCAAGTCCAAACCGGACAACCAAACACGCACACGCATAGATTTTCAGAAACTTGATCCAATTTGGATTTAACCCTTGAAACGTTTACAATCTGATTCCAAGCCAAATCAAAACACATTTAACAAGCATATAGCAAACTGATCCGTGACCCTCACAGGTTTTGACTCTACTGGCACACGACAACTTTAAAAACTTCAGTTTCGACATCAACCAACCACATCAATAACGACCCTTACGGGTCCTGGACTTGTCCCGATATCAACACAACCAATTCGAACCTCAGTCTTGAAATGCAACTCTTACCACACGAAACGAATTAATACCACATGAAGTATTATCAAAAATGATTTTATTCCAGATTTAGTTTACCACACGAATTTCTAAAATTTTTATTTTCAGCCCGTTATTAGCGAAGCCTTCAACAAACGATATAACACATAAATATTAGTAATGAATTTAAACCAAACGTGAGGCCAATCGTTGATAACACAAGATTTGCAAATTTAGCTCACGAGTTGAATCAAAACATTTTAAAACCTGAGTTTCTATTCCACGAAACTTAATAACCCAGTTCAAAAGAAGATATAAAAGATAGACCGAGCGTTATGACTTACCGAGGAAAAGAAAAACAAGAGGAAGACGAGAAGAGATATAAGGAGGATGAATCGGACCCACGAACATATTACCACGACGACCCACAAAAATCACGTTCTATTTCCAAGACTACCTTTACAACCTTGTATCTTCAATAGCAACCATGGTGGGGTGGTGGCTGAGGGTGGCTGTCGTGGTGGCGGCGCAGGTAGGGTGGCGGCTGCTTGAGAGGTGCCGGCCAAACCCTAGAGAGAGAGTGCAGTGAGATGGATGCTAACCAAATGTGGGATGAAACCCTAGTACTTCCCTTTTTATATTGAAAAGCTGAAATACAAAGTGAAAGTTTAAGGAATTACAAAATGAAAGGTTTAAGAAATTAGAGGGGGCGAAATTGAAATATTACCACAAGGGCTAGACTCGCAATTTATACAATCTTCTATGATTTTGCGGTTCGGGACACGTTCGGAGGGGTAAACGTTCGGTAAAAATTTCGAGACTTACGCCAACGCGTTCGGAATAATTTTTCCAATAAGAATGAGTATTTGTTTGACTACTTTCTCGCCAATAGAATTAATGATCAAATAGAATGTTTTAACGAAATTACAGTTGTGCCGGTACGCGCTGTGTCTGATTTTCACATTTCATGAGATAACTTTCTCGTTTTCACGTCAAATGAGCTCAGAAACGTTCGTAAATGAAAAACAGATGAATTTTCTCGAAAACGAATATCTAGAAAAGTGCGAGTTGTCACAGACTTCCCTCCTTAACGGAATCACGTCCTCGCGATTCAAATCGAGTTATCCGTTAGATTTGAAAAGAGATATAGATACTTTCTCAAGATTCCATTTTCACGTTCTCACGCGAATTCGAGATATTTCTTAGAGTTTCCACCGATCAGTAAAAATAGGAATACGACTTTGCTCAAGTCATTTGACTTCACGGTTCACGATTTCGATAGTTTCCTCAACACAGCTTAGGCGTTCGTCGATATGGATATCTCCCAGCAAAGACGATAATCGTTTTCAACAGTGAGGCATTACCTCTGATTACGCACATGAAAACGTCATGAATAACTAAGCTCTGACGGTAGCTCAAAGCTCTAAGTTGCCACTCCAACTCTAGCAAGAGTCTTAATAAGGATCAACACAACGAAGATTAAACTTTCCACGTTTACTAAACGTATCACACAATCCTTGGTGAGATTTTAAGCATAGCTTCGCCTCCAATCATGGAGTCTCAAAGATTCATGTCATTCTTCCATCGTATCTCTTCGGATGATCGTGAGCAGCTTGCATTATGCTTTTGATCTAAACAATCTCTCGACAGTTTCATGAACAGTTTTAGAATATCTAGTTGGGTATCCCCCACTTCGATTCGATAAATTATCGAGCGACATTTTCAACCATAAAGTGCCTCGTACAACGTAGCTATGGTTATAAGAGATTCTAACCAATGGGAGGTGTCTACCCCAACCATTGCCGAAATCGATCACGCGGACACGCAACATGTCCTTCAACGTTTGGATGGTCCTTTCACTTCAGCCAACAGTCCGTGAATGATACCCAGTACTCATACCACAACTTGTTCTCATGGCTCTTGGAGTGATGACCAGAAATTTGATGTGAAACGATTATCGATTAGAGGTGATAGAAATCGGCACTCCAGAATGTACAACAGTCTCCTTCACGTGTGAGTGAGCAAAGTTGTCCATAGTATCCATTTCTTTGATTAGTAGGAACTGAGTAGGTTTGGTGACACGACCAACAATTACCCAGATGGATGCGCGGAATTCACTTCCAGGTTTCAGTTCATAATACAGCAGCCACAACATTTTGTAGGGTGACCACAGAATGATTTGTCGGAAAGTTGAAAGCAGTTTGAAAGACAATAACGGCAGGGCTCAATATATCATAAGGAGGTAGCAAGAATCACAGATATTCCCCAAAGGGCGAGCGAAGGATTAGACGTCAGCTCCAAGGATCGCGGTTCAAGTTACTCCTTAAAGTCTTAAGAATTATGTTGGGCCAACAGAATCTTCTTCGAAAAGGGAGTTAAGCAGATTCAGAGTACGACTCTGAAGGAGAGCATTAACTACAACTAGCAATCAATAGATTGATTCCATAGTGCACTTAATACTTAACGCAGAAAGATAATACTTAACGCAGAAAGATACATCATTCAAATCCAACGTCATAATTTCCAAAAGAAATTCGACTATCAATCGATATCAAATAGAACGAAGATGGTTCCAAAAAGTTATGCTAAAAGCATACACATCGATAGAGTGCAAGGTGTAACATCAAAAGAACAGCATCAATGGAATAATCACCGATCGAAGATAAAGCTTGGAGTAGATGTGTCTACAACAAGACCAAAACAAAACCACGAGAATAAGCGAATCCATTTTCAGCATAGGAATCAAAATCGCAGAATCTAACAATCCAAATTCAACGTAGCCAAGATCGATTCCAAATATTCCAAAAAGCCCGATGAGCTTTTTACAACTTCACGCAACCCAGATGCAAACTTGTGACCAATCGGGTCTAACCTGACCCGATGCAAAACAAGATCTTACAGTTCCAACGATTCCAAAAATAATCCGAAGTCAAATAATGATTAGACGACGACGAATAGCGATTCATAACAAAGGAAGGATATCGCGATAAACAAGAATTTGTGATACCAGTGTGTTGTGTGTGAAGGAAAGCTTTTATAAAATTTCATGCTCGTATACACACACAAAAACTTTTCCATTTCCCGAAATCAAACCAAAAACCAACCGGACATAATTCTATTATAACTACTCCAAGTATCGCAAAATTCACCTCTGAGTCAGACATAGGTGATCAGGCTATGTCCCACTGTCCCTGGTTGAATATAGGTGATCAGTCTATATTCACCCGAGGTTCAATGAATTTTGATATACTTGACTTAGTTACTCTAGCATCATGTTTTTCACTTTCCAAAATCCATTTTCAATAGATTAAAACAAGTGTCCACACGCGAGGACGAGTGATAAGATTGTGCAGCGAAAAAAGTGCAACGCTACGAGTACGGTGCGTAAGCATAAGTATGTCGAAGATACTTATAGCAGATAGCGAAAATAAATAGATATACTCATCCAATAGTAAGGCACACATCTCATCAAATATATTAGCAATCAAAGTCACAAGTGAGGCATCAGCTTGGCAGGCAGGCACGTGTCGGTCATAGGGTTAAATTTTGATAAAAGTGGTTATAGTCTAGGTTTTGAAAATTTACCCAGTTCTCTATAACCTAAGCTCTGATACCAATCTGTAACACCCTCAAAAATCGGGTTTTAGCGGAAGCATACAAGTTTTGGGTGCTACTAATCGGTATCACAACACAAGCCTAGAATAAAAGGTTTTTCTTAAGAAAACTCATTTATTTAATAAAACCAATGTTTACAATAAAATTTAATACGGAAATAGGCCCATAATAAATAAGCGGTCCCCAAAATACAAATATCAGAGTCGTCTATGACCATGCCATGCCATTGCCCAAGCGCCTCCAAAAGTAAACAATCGCCTCAATACCTGAGAATACATGCTAAAAATGTCAACACGAGGTTGGTGAGTTCATAGGTTTGCATAAAAGTATAGCGGGTTCAAAAGAGTCTTTCGATCATTGCGGCGCCCACAATGTCGCAAAAACAAAGTTTACCTTAGCAAAAATAGTAAAGTGGACCAAAAGGTTTTCAAGTGCAAATCATTTCTCATAAACAAGTCAAATTTAATCAAGGCATACCCTACCTAATTCATAGTATCGAAACATTTATCCGCAAAAATAATTCGTAAACGACCACTTGGACCATATAAAAATCAAACACTACAACGAATATAGTGTTACGCAAGCATAACTATTACGCAGGTTAAGTCATGAAACCATCACTAGATAGCACGAGCCGTGACTATCTCTAAACACACTAACAATTGACATGTTATACGTCCTCCACATGAGCCATGTTGGTCGGACGGGGTGGCCATTCCCAATAGATCTATCCATAACATTCGCACCATCCTGAGCCAGGATGTAACAATTCATAACAACGCTTGAGTTTCTAACCTTAACCTAGCACATAATAGCTTACAAAAATATTTCAGGTGCAATCAAAATAGTTCAAGCACTTGTGTCCACATAAAAACATATTCAAACCAATATACGCAATTTCGTCAAACCAAGTAACAATCATTTATTCAAATAAATCAAGCATTTGCATTTAATAAAAACGAGCATGTATTCTCCCCCATAACGGTTTAAAAGCAAGTAAAAGTAGGGGCCATGAACTCACCTCGATACGAAGCAACGCAAGAATCACAACTAGCATTAGTGAGCAAAGCACATCAGTCTCACAAGAAAGGCACGACAATATCCAAAAAGTACGAGCACAACGGTACAACATCGGCACAATCTAATAGAAATTTGCTATCTCAGAATAAATCTAGCAAAGCAAATGAATTTCCGAAAGACAATGTGTCTTAGTTTACGTGGAATACTCGTATCCAATGTTTCCAAATATCCATTATCAATATCTCAAAATTTTAGTTTTAACGTTTCGTGTGGTGGTAAGAAATCAAGACTTGACATATAACTCACACCAAACGTAACTCACACCAAAGCATAATATATATCCCAATATATTATGAGGAATAGTCAATAAAAATTGACCAAGACTCAACTCGAGTAGACAACGACCAGGAAGAAGTCGGGGAACTAAAGACACATAATTATGCTAAGAAAGTAAGTTAATTGGTAAGTTTCGATGTTTGCCCGTAATCCCCAAATAACTTGCGTAAAACAAACATGTTTTATAACTAATGATAAGTTTGAATCTTGCAATTCAAACAATAAGGTTTCGTTACTTAAAAGAACATTTTTTTAGATTCTTTTTGGGTTTTATAAAAAGAATAAAAGAGATTAAAGTTTAAAAACACAAGTTTAGAACGTTTCTATAAATTTCGACGTGATGCGTCCATTTATATAACTTTCCCAAAGTTATCGTGACTATAATAAATTAATTCTCAAAACAATATTCCTCGACAATTTATAATTTAACTTCTCGTTATTAGTTTAATAATTGCCAATTGAATATTTAAGTCCGTTATGAATCAAATATATTAAATTCGTTGCGAGTCTAATATATTGTATCTGTCTCAAGTCCAAAATGTCCAATTTGTTCAATTCGTCCAATAATAACGATCCATTAAATTTAATATGTCCTAATCAATATGTATAACTCGTATATCAAAGTCCGTAAGCATTCATTTGTCCAAGTTCAATAATATTAACCCGCATATTCCCATTCACATTCCGTATCCAAATCACATTAAGTATTCGCAATATTCAATCCAAGTTACCATCCCAATTTTATCTGAAAAGTACCAATATTCACAAGCAAGTAAGCTAGTTAGTATCATATGCAATTTGATGATATGTTGCCAGTTCAATAACCACCTATTACTTCAGTAAATTAAAATGGACTCTTTTTAGTTTTGACACTCGGGCTTGAGGCCCAATTACACAAACACACTTAACGAAACTATAACACCCCTTGGTGTTTGCCGAACCCAAGCCTACCCAATACGGGTCCTCGTTAAGTCACACCAAGCAACACTAAACGATAAACACCCTACATGGGTGTTGTTGTCGAACCAAAGGTATAAACCAAACCGACTAAAACAAATAAATGACGCCACAAACAATTTGATTCAACATCGGACCCATGATGCCATTGTTTTGTATATTTGATCAGAAAATATAAAGGAACATACCAACCTTTTACCGAGACCCAAGCAAACAAAAATATAATCACACAAACCAAATTATATCAACGACTTCCCTAACATACCAAGTCCAAACCGGAAAACCAAACACACACACGCATAGATTTTCATAAACTTGATCCAATTTGGATTTAACCCTTGAAACGTTTACAATCTGATTCCAAGCCCAATCAAAACACATTTAACAAGCATATAGCAAACTGATCCGTGACCCTCACAGGTTTCGACTCGACCGGCACACGACAACTTTAAAAACTTCAGTTTCGACATCAACCAACCACATCAATAACGACCCTTACGGGTCCTGGACTTGTCCCGATATCAACACAACCAATTCGAACCTCAGTCTTGAAATGCATCTCTTACCACACGAAACGAATTAATACCACATGAACTATTATCAAAAATGATTTTATTCCAGATTTAGTTTACCATACGAATTTCTAAAATTTTTATTTTCATCCCGTTATTAGCGAAGGCCTTCAACAAACGATATAACACATGAATATTAGTAATGAATTTAAACCAAACGCGAGGCCAATCGCTGATAACACAAGATTTGCAAATTTAGCTCACGAGTTGAATCAAAACATTTTAAAACCTGAGTTTCTATTCCATGAAGCTTAATAACCCAGTTCAAAAGAAGATATAAAAGATATACCGAGCGTTATGACTTACCGAGGAAAAGAAAAACAAGAGGAAGACGAGAAGAGATATAAGGAGGATGAATCGGACCCACGAACATATTACCACGACGACCCACAAAAATCACGTTCTATTTCCAAGACTACCTTTACTACCTTGTATCTTCAATAGCAACCATGGTGGGGTGGTGGCTGAGGGTGGCTGTCGTGGTGGCGGCGCAGGTAGGGTGGCGGCTGCTGGAGAGGTGCCGGCCAAACCCTAGAGAGAGAGTGCAGTAAGATGGAGGCTAACCAAATGTGGGATGAAACCCTAGTACTTCCCTTTTTATATTGAAAAGCTGAAATACAAAGTGAAAGTTTAAGGAATTACAAAGTGAAAGGTTTAAGAAATTAGAGGGGGCGAAATTGAAATATTACCACAAGTTCTAGACTCGCAATTTATACAATCTTCTATGATTTTGCGGTTCGGGACACGTTCGGAGGGGTAAACGTTCGGTAAAAATTTCAAGACTTACGCCAACGCGTTCGGAATAATTTTTCCAATAAGAATGAGTATTTATTTGACTACTTTCTCGCCAATAGAATTAATGATCAAATAGAATGTTTTAACGAAATTACAATTGTGTCGGTACGCGCTGTGTCTGATTTTCACGTTTCATGAGATAACTTTCTCGTTTTCACGTCAAATGAGCTCAGAAACGTTCATAAATGAAAAACAGATGAATTTTCTCGAAAACGAATATCTAGAAAAGTGTGAGTTGTCACATCAACAATAATAAATCCCAGTCAAACTAACCATACCCGGCCTTTTTACCCCACTATTCACCATTCCTTCCAACGTTTTACCCTGCTACTCCACAATTAACCTAGCCCAACCTCTTACTAAGAATCTGACATCCTCTAGAAGGACTGACACCCTGGCAGAGGGTATGACACAAAAATAATGACACGTTGGCATATTATAGCTTCCTGATTGGTTCAAATGCGTCACAAGGTGAATCAAGGGTGCAGATTGAAGCGTAAGATGATGGGATTTGATCAAGGGTTGTGAAGAGAGCATCTAGGACCTTCCCAAACCCTATAGTCCTCCTCAACTTGAAGGCTATATAAAGAGCTCCTCACTCACATTTTCAGCCATGTAGTCTTAGTGTTATTTTTAACTTATTGTAACTTTCCTTTAATTTCTGTCTTATTTCATTTGAAGTATTGTAATTCAACTTTTTATTTTAATAAAAACTCATCTTGCTTTTAAATTTATGTCATTTAAAGCTTTTAAATAATGTTTGTTAATGGTTAAATAAACTTTCATAAGCTCTTATTGCTTTCCTTTTAAGCTCACATAAGCTTATTATAGCTTATTCTGAGTTTATTGTTGTTCATTTTCTGTTTTAAATAAAAAGTTCAAAAAAAAAAAAACAAAAAAACAAGAAAAATTCCAGAAGAATTAAATAATAAGCTTGAATAAGCTCTTATTCAGCTTCTATTAAGCTCATTTAAGCTTTCATAGCTTATTGTAAGCTTATTGTTGTTTACTTTAAAAAAAATCAACAAAGTCAACAAAAGTAAAAAATAAGCACTTGGATGATAAGCTAGCAAGGGAAGAGCTTATGGTCATTACCCGCTTGTTTTTAAACAAGCTGGAGCTTATAGATAAGCTTTTGAGAGCATTTATTGCCCTTGTTGTGCTAGGGCTTTAGTAAGTTCTTTTTAAAGTCCATTTTTAGGTTTTTTATTGCTTATTGCTTGTTTATTAGTGCTTATCTGTTTATTTATAGTTCTAGATGCTTATTATTGTTAATTATTTACTTTTGAGTGCTTACTTGTAGTTTAAATTTCATTTTCTTAAGTTTTCATACAAATTACTAAAAAAAGCCAAAAATAGCTTAATACTATTAGCTTTTTTAAAGTACTCTTCTTAAATCAAGTTCTGTTTTTTTTTATGGTCTAATATAAGTATTAGTGCATTTGTCTTTAGAATTCTTAGCTTAAATCTTGCTTTTTCTCTTTAAAAGTCCAAACAGCCTTCATAAAGGGGTGTTTGGCATAAGCTTATTTTTCACACTTTGTTCATTGGGTTGATTTCAAAAAGCTTTAATTCAGTTTATATAAAAGGATTTAAGTCATTTTCAATACTTTTGTCAAGTTTGAAAAATATTTGAGTCATTTGCAAAAGTTCATGGTTTGAAAACAGTTATAACAGTCTATATTGCTAAAATCATTTAAGGACTTATTTTGTGTAAGTTTATGAGTCATATTAGGTCTAATATCTGTGTTATCCAGTTTTGTTTTGGTGCCCAAAGGTCTAAAGTCCAAATCTGTATTTAACAAGTCCAAGTTTAAAAAGTCCAAAAACAGTCTAAGTTGTTCTTTTCTCAACTTATTTTTAAGAAGTAAAGTAAGTTCAAATTCCATAAAAATTAATTTTCTCACATCTTTAATAGTCCATCTTTATCTGTTTTTGGTTTTTATAGCTTTTCAACATCATTGAGTAGCTAAACTTTGCTCTTGAGAGTAGCATCTCAGAAACTTTAAAATCAGAAAAAAGTCCAAATTAGCTTTAGTAGCCTTCTTATCAGATCGTGAATAAGCTCATATAAGCTAAAAAATCTTGGAATTTTGGTTTTATGAACTCTTTGTTAGCTTATCTAAATCTGTGTTTAGGATTCATGCTCTAGCTTATTTGTTTTCTAGCTTAAACTTTAGCATAAAGTAGCCTTCCTAGGCTCCCGTTGCAACAGTGAGCCTTATCTGCTTATTTGGTTCCTTTTTGCTTATCTGCTTATATAGAACTGCTTAGTTAGTGTAGCTTTGCTTATTCAGATGTCTTCTAAGTCTTAATAGCTTATTAGCTAGATTCTAGCTTTTAGAAGCTCTTGGGAGCAATTTAGTTAAGGTATGTTTTGTGGTTAATGCACTAGTACTACTGCTGCCTTTAAGTTTTTTTTACTGCTTATTTTCCAGCTTAAAAATAATTTGTGTTTACAAAAGTTAGTTAATTTAAGCTTATTAATAAGCTTGTTCCAAAAGAAAATAAAAAAGGGTGAGGCAGGCTCGAACCTGAGACCTCACCCTTAGGAAGCAATTGGGAGTGTACTTGTAACCATAAGCGCCTTTGGGTCTTCTGCGTTATAGGTTGCTTCCTTAATTCCTTTAAGCACATTTAGCCATTTTAGCTTAATAATCTAGTTTAGCTTATAACTGCTGATGACGTATAGCACGTATAACAGGCCCACTAGGCCCAATACGTACTATACACATACTGGGCCCCGACCCAACAATAAGAATAACTACAAACACTGGACCAACAGTAAGCCCAATAACGAAGTTGGCTATAGT
Source organism: Chrysanthemum seticuspe (assembly GCA_019973895.1). Classification (NCBI taxonomy): domain Eukaryota; kingdom Viridiplantae; phylum Streptophyta; class Magnoliopsida; order Asterales; family Asteraceae; genus Chrysanthemum; species Chrysanthemum seticuspe. The sequence continues at coordinate 97,778,925 of BPTQ01000003.1, read as the reverse complement.
CCAGGCCAAAAGACGCACGTAGGATACTTAGCAGACCGAACCTCCGGCCGCTGGAGGTATCCTGTGTCCGCATCCGCGATTAACACGGAACCTTGTCCGACAAGGGTCCAGCTCCGGCAACTAGCTACTACATGCGAGTAACTAGGAAACCCTAGCGATAAGCCTCGCCTATAAAAGGGGCTCTAATCCCCATACAAGGTACAACTTTCTCTCTCATAATTACACACACATACACTTTTACTTCTCTGTCAAGAATGTGTACTTACTCTTACGCCGAAGTTTAATCGTGGGGTCCGTCCCCACGGCAAGGCTAACGGTTTACTCTTCTTGTGCAGGGAAACAACCAAACTACTTGGATTAGTACAAGATCAGCCCACTAGAAGCTTGTTAGCCCAATTCAACAAGCTACACTAACGCCCGTTACAACCCGTTACACTTTTTGTACTAACAAGTTGGCGCCATACGTGGGACCCAGTACACAACTGCATTCCGAAAAATACTCACCATGAGCACTCGGTCCGAGCCAACCCCCGCTCTTGTGTCCACATTGCGGAGTATAGCAGAAAGAGAAAATTACACAACTTCGACGGATCTTGAGGGGCCGGCGTCCGACACAACCCTCCGGAAGTATTGTGACAAGTACTTCGATCGAATCTTACCTATTGTGACAGAGAGTTCGGAAACGGGAAGAAAGAGCCAAAGCGGTAAAAACACTGACAACCCTGACGGATTCCCATGAAGCCTCGCATCATCATGAGTCAGAAGTACCAACAGGAAGAAGAGACTTACGGAAACAACTCGAGTCAATGAAGTGGTGGAATGCGCAGGATGGCAGCGGTCGAAGACGTACCCGGTCTAGGTCACCTAAAAGGAAAGAAGAAGGACGGGAAACGGTATTCAAAAGGCTGCGCAAAAGTGTGTTCCACCGGCTGGGAAACAAAGAAGAAAGTATTTCTGTGTACTCCAAAGACCCCAGATAACCAGTCCACCATATTACTGAAAGAAAATAAGAGAGCAGCCACCGGGACTCTCAATCACAACTGGTAAGACCAGAATTCAGAAGGCACGGAACTAAAATGGCTTGGTCGCGAAAAGTGGGCAACTGCTCAGGAGATGGGTTAAACGGAAGTGGATGTCGAAGTTCCGAAATCAGAAAGCGGAAACTAAGTAATAGCAATGATCATGACCTGGCTAGGCCCTGGGTCTACAAGGAGACTGATACGTTCGCTCCACACATCCGCTACTTTGAGATGCCAACGAAAACACGAATGCCAACCAACGTGAAAACATATGATGGGAGTGGAGATCCAGAAGATCATCTTAAAATCTTCCAAGCAGCTACAAAGGTAGAGCGATGGGCCATGCCAACTTGGTGCCACATGTTCAGCTCCACATCATGTATTAAAAGCCCATTTCAATCTACCAACAGTCACATCCCCACATCATGTAACATAGCCAATCTTCCTTTAATTTCTCTACCGCTTTCTAATTTGTAATTATTATTAATTACCAATGTAGTAATTATTAATGAAATAAAACAAATAAAAGAAACAAAGAAACCCCGATTTCCAGTTAACTTTTATGAAGATCCTCTTGTTGTTGAGTCGAGAGGTGTTGCAGAGCTTATAGTCGAAGTGACTGACCTACAAACAACAATTAATTGATTTAAAAACAAAAGCTTTCTGTAGAAAATAAGAAGGAAATCAAAGAAAAGAGAACAAACAAATTGAATTGAATAACTATAATACTTTGATCTGAATGGCTTCATCTATTTTTGATGAGATGCTGGCTTCTGGATACTGAGGTGGTGCAAACGGTGCAAGTTGGGTCGAAGGTTGTAGAAAATGGCAGATATTATCTCTGTAGAAAACTAGAAGGGGGGTTGAATAGTTTACCAATTAAAAACTTTGTTTTGAAACTTATTGAAAGATCAATTTTTATTGATCTTAGATATGTTAATGAAATATGCAAGCAATATGTAATGAGTAAATAACGAAAGAAATGATCAAACCACAACAAGTTGTTTATAGTGGTTCGGTCTACAAGGACTCTTTTTCCTTGCCCTACTCCACTCCCCGAGTCTCACACTCGAGAGTTTAACTTCACTAGTCAACAAGCTCCTTTCACCAGCGGAGAAAACCTTTACACTTCGCTTACACTATTTCCGACACTAAGCTAGATGTCGAGTTCTTTCCAAGGGTACAACTACTCCCACACACAATGTATTTTGAGGACTAAAATACCAACCACTCACACTCACAAGATTATGATGGTTTAATACAACAATGAAGTATGAATCAACACTAGATCATACAACACTAAACAAACAAGACTTCCAACTTCTCGTTTGAAGCTTGAATGCGACTTGATCTTTTTTGCTACAAAAGAGATCACTAATATGATATGAAACTGAGTTAGAAAGGTTAGAGAGAAGATATGTAAGAGAGTATGATGGAAAGGGATGAGAAACTACTTGGTTTGGCTTTACTATTTATAGCCAAAACCATCAGCAGCATCCACGGACCGCGGACCCCTCAAAAGGGTTCCGCCCGTTGTGGATTTTGGTGCCGCCGGGTCTGACAGCCAAGATATCAAGATCTTGCCAAAGTCAACCATATCTATATAAGATTGTGTAAGATATGAAGAGTACAAATCCACACAAAATATCTAATGAAATCTTCCAATGATTTCCATGATGCATCACATGATGTCATATGTTGTATTTCTTTTTTTAGAAATATGCAAGTACTTAAGTAGTGTTTGGTTTTAAGAACCTAAAACATTCTAAAACTACTATCATACATAATGATTAGAGTCATATTAAGATATGACTAATCACAAATGTAAATGCTTGAATGATGAAGATATTGTTTGAAAAAGCTTGTTTTAATATCTATTAAACTTGACAAGCTTTAAGCTTTTATACAAATTAAATTTACTTTTGTCGTTAACAAAACTTAGGTAAAGATCAAAAATATAAATAACTTTTAATGACGATATTTGTATTAACAATCTCCCCCTTTTTGTTGAGGACAAAATATAAATTTTATTTTTATAAAAGATACAAAGTTTGTGCAAGAGTTATAAAAATATTAGTTTTAGAACTTGAAAAGAAAATGATAATGCAAGTGTATGATGTTTGACTTTTTCAGAAAGTCAAAGTATTCACTAGTTGATGCATGATGTTGACTTTTTCAGAAAGTCAAAGTATGCAGTTGACTTTTTTAAGAAAAGTCAAGTATTATCAATGAGGTATCATGTTTGACTTTTTTAGAAAGTCAATGTATGCAATTTGACTTTTTCAGAAAAGTCAAATATAAACAAGTTCTATATATATTCTCCCCCTTTTTGTCTCAACAAAAAGAAGAGGCGATGCGGAATGTAATGAGCCCGAGCCATTATCTCCCCCTTGATCAAGGCTCCCCCTAAATTGGGTGCTTAATGGGAGGATACATGGATTGTGAAAATAAAGCTACAAAAAAAAAGTTAGTAATAATGATCATTCACAAGCATTTCCAAACATCATGTAAAAGCACCAACAATATAGAAAACACCATTCATTAGTTAAAAATTTTCATGAATAAAGATCATGAAAGGAGAACACAATGATGTGTTTTAGTACAAGAAAAAGAAAATAATTCTAAGAAAAGAAAAACTTAGAAATGCTAGTCTATGACCATCCTAATGGGATGGTGGATGAAAAAGAGCGTTGAGGCGCTCAAGGATGTGATTGAGGATGAACCTCATTTCCTCTTGAAAGTCATGGACCATAACCCGGGTCCGTTCAACGGTTTGGGCCGTTTGCTCACAAGTTTGGTGAGGTTGTCGTGGTGGAATGGTAGATGTGTTGGTGTTGGTGGGGATGTTTGGGGTGGTCATGATGGAGGCTAGCAAAGCATTTTGCATTTGCATAGTCTCACTAAGGTGAGAATCCACCATGCCTTTGAATTGGTGGAGGTTGTGGAGTTCCGCTTGAATCTCCTCTCTAGTGGGATTGGCATCCCACATGCACTCCTCAATGTCCTCAAGATGAGGGGACATTGATGTGGGGAGTGGATGATCCCCATACAAAGGACCATGAATGTCTTTGTGAATGGGGTGGAAGAGAAGAGGTTTAGGCCCTAATAGGGCGTTTGGGTCAAAAGATGACAGAGGTGACTCATGAGCAATCCGCTTTATTGTGTCAAAGGATGGCAATGGTGGTGGATGATCTGGCCTAGGAGGCAAGTCATCCAAGTCCTCCAAGAAAGGATTTGGTGAAGTTGGCTGAGTGGAAAATAACTCCATAGGAATGAGAGTTGGAGACCTTGGTGGTGAAGGTGGTGAGGGTGTTTTGGATGTTTGGATGGGTGCCAGTGGAGGTGAAGTTGGTGTTTTTGTAGGTGGTGGAGTGGTGATCACAATGTGTGATTGAGTAGGTGTGGCTAGGGTAAGGCTTGTATCATCTCGGATGGGAGATGAGATTGTGAGTGGAGAAGACTGGGATGAGGAGCTAAGGTTAACGAAGCAACAAGGCCTCACACTAATTCTAGCGGTTTTCTTGCAAGGTTTAGGAGAGGATTTTGTCATTTTTGACTTGGGTTTTTCTTTGCTAGATAATGGTAAGAATGAAGAAGGTGTGAAGATGATCATGGTAAAACCTCTCAATTTATAGAAGTGAAAAATCATGGAGAGATGTGTTTGATTTGATGTTAAACCATTGAAGAGATGAGGTTCCTAATGATTTGGAAGTGGGTTGAATGCTAGTCATATCACCCAAGTCAATCCATACAAGAGAGATGGAGTGAAGAAGAAAAGATTTGCAATAAATGTGTTCTAATGAGTGGAATTTCCTAACAATCAGATTACCCACGGATTTGAAGGTACCAAAAATTTGGTTCCTTCCTTTATGCCAAAGGGCTCCTTGGGTGGATTTTTCAAATTTTTGAATTTTGGTGGGAAATGGATTTCTTATATACCTAAGTGAATTATACTAGTTCTAATAAGAGTATAAACTAGTTAAGATTGACTTATAAGTAATGGATGGTAATTTGGAATCACGAAAGAGTCGAAATTCAGAGAGTTACCTGGAGGATCCACGGCACCAAAAATTTACACGGACGGAACCCTTAAAAGGGTGCCGTCTGGTCCGCCTGTACAGGTACGGTGGTACCAATTCACATAACAGACGGTACCAAATCGTTGGTGCCGTCTGATCCGTGCAGTGCAGAAAACTTCACAGAGTATGTTTTTAGGTGTCGGGGACTTTTCCGAAACCTGAAATTTTTCTCAAAACTTGTGACACTAAACATTTCTAGTTAGGAAAAGTAAGTAACACATGTATAAACATAGTGGAGCATAGATTTTGAGCAAGGCTTTTTGATTTTCACATTATAGTGAAAATGGGTAAAATTTGATAGCATACTTGTGCTATCCCCCTGCATAAGATTGTTAGCATATAACATTGTTTTAAGTTATATCATCATCCTACACAATAAAAACAACTAAATTGTATCAAACATTCACGATAATGTATTGTTCCAAACACTCCTTAAAGTACCCTCATTTGTCCAACTTCTTGTAAATCTTGTTCATCATCCTACCAAGGCACTTGAACATTCCCTTAGTTTGCTTGAACTCTGCTGATTGATTCTCGATCTCGGGAAGAGACGCGTAATACTCATGAGATGGAAGATGAGAGCTTGGAAGTCCATCCTCGGAGCTATTTGATGATGATGATGATGGAGTTGGAGGTTTTGCTCTCTTGCCTTTTGTCTTAGCAACTCGTGCATCACTCAAAGGTACAAAGATGTGAGGGATGAGCTCATAGTGAAGGTGCATCCCTTTTGGGCTTGGTGGAATTGGTGCAAAGTTTCTATAGAGACGGGTGAGAAGCATCCCGTATGGAAGAGCAACCGATCCTTGAGTTGGAATATCAATCATTCTCCTAGCGATGTAGTAAGCTAAATTGAATGGTTGACGGGTGGACAAGTTGTAGAGCATGTGGCAAAGGCAAGCATTGATGTGATCCCTACTTCCTATGGTGCTAATGACGTTGGCTCTAAGTAACTCCTCCCATTTCTTAAATTCGGGCTTAAGTTCATTTAGCTCCATTCCATATGGATCTCGGTTTACCTCTTTTTCCTTTCGGGTAACTCGGGTTGTATCACCCCTTGGATTAAATAGGTGTTCACGGATAACATCCTTATCGGCCAAACGGGTTTGGTAGGGAAGAGTGCGGTCATTGATTGCATTAAGAACGGTGAGTGACCATTTATCCGAGTAGACACAAGTCCCTCGGTTGGGAATTCCTAGCACTTGAGCAAAGTTGGCTAAGGTGATGGTGTAGTCGTTTTGATTGATTCTAAACCTAAGACAAAAATCATCATCGTCTTCATCACTAAAGCCGGTCACACTAGCATAGAATTCTAACACAAACCTAGGACAAATTGGTTCATCGATGTCAAGAAGACAATCGAATTGAATGGCGGCTAGTTCTTCACGGAGATTGGTATTTTCAAGGAAGGATGAGTGAATGGTTCTACCCTCATGGAAATACCTTGATTCTAGACCCCTAAATATTTCTACTTGTTCCTTGGAAAGTCCTTTGGTTTTGTGATGTTTGGGAATATACCCAAGGGTGTCTTTGTGATCATAGAATCTTGCGGCTACCATGGTTATTCCTAAGGACAAGAATTAATATGTTAAAAATGAGAATAAACTTTAACGTTTTGGTTCTAGTGTGTGCCTATATGAAAACAATTTGGAGTTGCGGTTATCTCGACTCATTTTATGCACAAAAATGGTTTTAGTGGGGTGTTTGGCAAATGCCATGAGATAACCCAAATGCTCCTAATTTAATATGGCTTCATTTGAATATACCCGGGAATGCATATTAGTTATGCAATACCTTTAGTATTCAAGAGCATGTAAGTGATGAAAATCTAACGATTCTATTTGTATTAACAATGAAAAAAAATTGTTTTCCTACAAGTGAGAAGCTTTTCAAATTTTTTTGACATGGGGTGTTTGGTTATTTGAATAAGGCCTTATATTCATTATCTATTAATTAGTGGGAAGCATGATTTGTTTATGCAATATGATAATGTAGTACCTAATTTTAATGACTAGTTACGCATTTTGCCAATTGAATTCATATTTGGTATAAAAGCATACATAAAACCCCATGTAATGATTTGTGATAGTTTTGTGCATAAATAAGAATCCTACACTCAGAATTAAGAGATAAAATGTAGTTAGGATACTTACAATGATGTTATCTTCAGTGATTAGTGAGTGGGAAGGTGTCAATAATGAGCTTGGTTTAATGTTTACACGTTTTGGTAAAGTGAGTTTTGAGGAAGAAGATGTTTTGTAGGTAGCAGTTTTGCTTCTATAGACACCACAGACCAGACGGTACCAAAATTTTGGTTCCGTCCGTGTTATCGTTTGGTGCCATGGCTACAGTAGCAGATACAAGACAAAATTGTTTTGTTTTGACTATTCTAATGTTTTGGGCTATGTTTATCCTACATGTTTGGTTCCATTAACCCTAAACCAAGTCTAAGAAGATTAAAAGGTTCTCGTTTAAGAGGCTTAGTTAAGATGTCGGCAATGTTGTCTTCGGAGGATACTTTCTCGATTGAGATGTCGCGAAGAAAGTGATGACGGATTTCAATATGCTTTGTACGAGCATGTTGAACGGGATTCTTGCTGAGATCGATGGCTCCTTTGTTGTCGCAAAGTATCACAATGCCGTTGAGATGAATTCCGTAATCTACGAGAGCTTGCTTCATCCAAAGAGCTTGTTGACATGCTTTTCCGGCTGAGACGTACTCGGCTTCAGTAGTTGAGATGGCTAAAGCCGTTTGCTTCTTTGCAAACCATGAGGTGAGACAATGTCCAACAAAAGTGTAAATACCACTTGTACTTTTTCTATCGACATAATCACCGGCATGATCCGAGTCGGCATACACTATGGTTTCTACACCCGTTCCTTTGGGATACCATAATCCTAAACACGTTGTTCCCTTAATATATCTAAAAATCCTTTTTAAGGCTTCTAAGTGTGATGCCTTTGGGTTTTCTTGAAAGCGAGCACATAGACAAACACTAAACATAATGTCGGGTCTACTAGCCGTAAGATAGAGTAGGCTACCAATCATTCCTCTATATTTAGTGTTATCTATGGATTCACCTTCTTCGTCCTTGGTGAGTTTAGTGTCCGAGGACATGGGTGTTTTAGTTGGTTTGGAATCTTCAAGACCAAATTTCTTAAGCATGTCTTTTATATATTTAGATTGGTTAAAAAATATGCCATCTTCTAGTTGTTTAATTTGAAGTCCTAGAAAGAAATTTAACTCACACATCATACTCATTTCAAACTCGTCGTGCATGATTTTAGAGAAATCATCACATAGCTCTTGACAAGTTGATCCGAATATAATGTCATCAACGTATATTTGAACAATGATAATATGTGATTCCTTTTTCTTGGTAAAAAGAGTATTATCTACTAATCCCATAGTGTATTTGTTATCAATAAGAAAAGTCTTAAGTTAGTCGTACCAAGCTTTTGGTGCTTGCTTAACACCATACAATGCTTTCTTGAGTTTGAAGACATGATGTGGTTTCTCAAAGTCGGTGAAACCGGGAGGTTGAGCAACATACACTTCTTCGTTAATAAACCCATTAAGAAAAGCACTTTTAACATCCATTTGAAATAATTTAAAGTCATAAGCGCATGCATAGGCAAGTAATATTCTAATAGATTCGAGTCTAGCTACCGGAGCATAAGTTTCATCATAATCAATACCTTCTTGTTGATTATAGCCTTGTGCAACAAGCCTAGCTTTGTTTCTAGATACTATACCACTTTCATCCATTTTATTTCGAAAAACCCATTTCGTTCCAATTATGGTTTGATCTTTAGGTTTTGGAACTAATTTCCAAACATCATTTCTAACGAATTGGTTTAATTCTTCTTGCATGGCAATTACCCATGATTCATCTTTTATTGCTTCATTTATGTTTTTCGGTTCTATGGTGGATACAAAACAAAAATAATTACTTTGATTTTGGGCTTGTGACCTTAAGGTTCTTTGATTAAGTTGTCCTATGACCTTTTCTAAAGGATGACTTTTAGATTCTTTGATGTTGACAATCTCCTTATTTAATGGTTCATCTTCCTTGTTATTATTAATTATTTCTTGACTTTCTATCATTTGACTTTCAACTGAGTCATCATCTACCAAAGGTGATGTCTTAGAGGGAGGTGGACTTTCGTCGAATGTTATGTTCAACGATTCCTCGACTATCATTGTTTCTTTGTTTAGGACAATATAAGCTTTACTAGTTTGAGAATAACCAAGAAATACACCTTCATAAGACTTTGGGTCAAACTTGGTGAGATAATCCTTAGTATTAAGAATAAAGCATTTACAACCAAAGACTCTAAAATATCCTAACATTGGCTTTTTACCTTTATAAAGCTCATATGGTGTTTTGTTTAAGAAAGGACGTATTAAGACTCTATTCAAAATATATGTAGAAGTGTCAACGGCGTTACACCAAAACTTTTGAGGAATGTTTTGTTCATTAAGCATTGTTTTACTCATTTCTTGAATTGTTCTATTTTTACGTTCTACTACTCCATTTGATTGAGGTGTTCGTGGAGCGGAAAAGTTATGTGTTATACCATTTGTATCACAAAAGTTTCCAAATTGAGTTTCGTTGTCAAATTCACGACCATGATCCGTTCGGATCGACACAATTTTAACACCTAGTTGATTTTGAATTTTCTTGCTAAGAATTTCAAATTTATCAAAAGCTTCATTTTTGGTTTTCAAAAACAACGTCCAAGTAAACCTTGAGTAATCATCTACTATGACCAAAGTGTATAAGTTGCCTCCGTAACTTCTTATAGCGGATGGACCAAACAAGTCCATATGCAATAATTCTAGACACTTAGATGTGGACACCATATTTTTAGATTTATGACTACTATGGGTTTGTGTACCAATTTTGCAAGCGTCGCAAAAGTGTTGGTCATATTTTAGTTTAGGTAAATTCCTAACTAACTCTTTTGAAGTTAGGTTTTGTATAAGTCTCATATTAGCGTGACCTAAGCGTCTATGCCAAAGAGATGAGCTATCATCTAATTTTGTTAGACAAAGTTTGTTGTTATATGTTTTATCTATCTTCATGACGTATATGTTATTTTTCCTAACTCCTTTAGCTATGGTGATACCATCTTTTAGTATTTTACTACCATTTTCATCAAATAGTACTTTATACTTTTTATCACATAATTGGCTAATACTAAGTAGATTAAATCCTAACCTATCCACATGAGCAACATTTTCAATAGTTAGGGAGTTATGAGCGATCGTACCTTTGCCAATCATTTTGCTTTTGAGATTACTACCAAAAGTGACATTACCTCCGTCATACTCTTGGTATGATGAGAAGAGACTTTTGTTGCCCGTCATATGCCGTGAGCATCCACTATCTTTTATCCATTCATCAGGTTCCAATCCAACTTTCAAGCATACCTAAGAAGCAAATAACTCAAGCGTTTGGTCCCCAATATCTCATGGGTCCGTTTGGGTTAAACATACCATTTATTTGATTCATGTATGGAAATGATGGAAAAGAGTTCCATGACATGTAATCTGGAGTTTGATATGGTCTAGGGAAGTTTTGATTCCAACCATTGTGTTGGTAGTTGGGTTGTACGTTGTGGTTGCTCTTAGGAAAGGGGCGTTTGGCAAAAGGTGTTTTATATCGTTGTTGAGTAGTTTTTGATCTAAATTCATTTTTAGCAAGTCCTACTCCTGATGTAACAGCTGGTTTTAGTTCAACACTATCCTTGGTTTTCTTTGTTACTTTGACAAATTCAGTACGGTCCGTATTACGAACATTCTGTCCTGCTGAAGTACCCACGACACCATTTGTTTCAACAGACGGAACCCTTATTTTGGTTCCGTCTGGTCCGTGCTGTACTGCAGCAGTTTTGACAGATTGTTCGTCCTTTTCGGCCGTTTTGTTTTGACTCTTTGGAATTAATACTTCATTAAATCCTAGCCCATTCATGTCTCCTGGTGTTTTATGGATTTTAACTATTTCATCGGCAAGAGCGATGTTTTTGTTAAACCTTTTAAATTTAGAATTATTTTCGATTAGAACATCTTGTGTGAGCTTTAGTTTTTCTATTTCAAGATTAAGCTCTTGACATGATTTATAACCATCGTCATTTGCTTTTCCTTTTTCAAGTCGTTTTGCTTTTTCTTTTAACTCATAAACTTCATTTTCCAAAAATTCCTTTTTGGTTTTTAAAAATTTATTTTTAGTTATGATTTTTAGACTTAGCTCACACAATTGATTATATTGTTTTTGAAAAGTGTCATCATCAATAGAAGAGTAAGAAGAGTCAGAAAGTACCTCGTTTGACTCATGTGCCATTAGAGCGATCTCTTCCTTGCTTGATTCTTCATCGTCTTCACTATCACTCCAAGCACCACTTACAAAAGCTCGTTGAGTTTTGCTTTTAGGTGGCTTGGGACATTCTCCTATGAGATGATTTGCATCACCACATCTAAAACACTTTCTTTCACCTTTACCCTTTTTGTCATCCCGATCTTTTCGGAATGGCTTCTTATCTTCTCGAGGTTGTCTTACGAACTTTCCTCTTCTTCTAAAGAACTTCTTAAAATCTCTAACGGCCATGGCATATTCCTCATCTTCACTACCGGAGCAAGATTCATCATCATCACTTGATTCCGCCTTTGCTTTTAGAGCAACGGATTTGATCTTCTCCCTTCTTCCTTTGATGATCTCCGAATCTTTCTCCATCACCATTTCGTGTACTTTGAGGTTACCGATTAGCTCGTCTAGTGACATTTTTGAGAGATCTTTTGATTCTTCAATAGCGGTCACTTTAGCTCTCCATTTGGGATGGAGTGCTCTAAGAAATTTCCTGACAAGGTTCTTACTACGAAAAGATTCATCAAGTGCTTTAAGTGATGTAATAATAGTATTAAAGCGAGCAAAGCCACAATCAATGGTTTCATCTTCAGGGATAACAAATTGTTCATATTGTTGAACAAGAAGATCAATTTTGTTATCCTTGACTTGTGAATTACCTTGATGTGTAACAATAAAAGATTCCCAAATATCTTTGGCGGTTTCACACATAAAAATTCTTTCATATTCTTTTCTAGGTAAAGCATTGTAAAGCATCATTTTAGCTTCATTATTTTTAGCAACTAATTTCTTTTGTTCATCAACAGAAATGTCCTTTGTTGTAGAACTAAAATCCCCTTTAACAATAATAAACCAAAGATCTATATCTTTTGACTTTACATATGTTTCAAAACAGTTTTTCCAATAGATAAATCCATTGGTTTCAAAGAGTGGTGGTCTTTGCATAGATTGCCCTTCTTTAAAGTTTTCAGAATCCATGGATCGTTTCAAGTTTATAAAATACAAATTATTTTAGAAATTCTTGAGCAACGAGGCTCTGGTACCAATTGTAGAAAACTAGAAGGGGGGTTGAATAGTTTACCAATTAAAAACTTTGTTTTGAAACTTATTGAAAGATCAATTGTTATTGATCTTAGATATGTTAATGAAATATGCAAGCAATATGTAAAGAGTAAATAAGGAAAGAAATGATCAAACCACAACAAGTTGTTTATAGTGGTTCGGTCTACAAGGACTCTTTTTCCTTGCCCTACTCCACTCCCCGAGTCTCACACTCGAGAGTTTAACTTCACTAGTCAACAAGCTCCTTTCACCGGCGGAGAAAACCTTTACACTTCGCTTACACTATTTCCGACACTAAGCTAGATGTCGAGTTCTTTCCAAGGGTACAACTACTCCCACACACAATGTATTTTGAGGACTAAAATACCAACCACTCACACTCACAAGATTATGATGGTTTAATACAACAATGAAGTATGAATCAACACTAGATCATACAACACTAAACAAACAAGACTTCCAACTTCTCGTTTGAAGCTTGAATGCGACTTGATCTTCTTTGCTACAAAAGAGATCACTAATATGATATGAAACTGAGTTAGAAAGGTTAGAGAGAAGATATGTAAGAGAGTATGATGGAAAGGGATGAGAAACTACTTGGTTTGGCTTTACTATTTATAGCCAAAACCATCAGCAGCATCCACGGACCGCGGACCCCTCAAAAGGGTTCCGCCCGTTGTGGATTTTGGTGCCGCCGGGTCTGACAGCCAAGATATCAAGATCTTGCCAAAGTCAACCATATCTATATAAGATTGTGTAAAATATGAAGAGTACAAATCCACACAAAATATCTAATGAAATCTTCCAATGATTTCCATGATGCATCACATGATGTCATATGTTGTATTTCTATTTTTAGAAATATGCAAGTACTTAAGTAGTGTTTGGTTTTAAGAACCTAAAACATTCTAAAACTACTATCATACATAATGATTAGAGTCATATTAAGATATGACTAATCACAAATGTAAATGCTTGAATGATGAAGATATTGTTTGAAAAAGCTTGTTTTAATATCTATTAAACTTGACAAGCTTTAAGCTTTTATACAAATTAAATTTACTTTTGTCGTTAACAAAACTTAGGTAAAGATCAAAAATATAAATAACGTTTAATGACGATATTTGTATTAACAATCTCCTTGATGATTACAAAGCGATGGGTCGGTTTAATTGGGCTAGTAAGGCCCTAGCAGGCTAACCAAACCGGACAAAAAATAAAATAAAATAATAAAATAGGTTCCATCGACAACGAGTTTTAATTGTATATATAAATAATAAATAGGGTTATTCTAATGACAAATATTAAAACATGTTTGACATTCGCATATCATACGCGGTGTTTAAGACGAGTCAATTCACAAGATATTTGAGACTTACTTGCAAATTATGTAAAATCGACTTGCTCTAAGCAAATCCAGTTTGAGCAACCATAGTAGACTTTCAAGTCGAGATCCAAAAATACTAAGCTCTTGAGACTTGCGAGCATAATCGGGCCTTCTAAGTCAAGTCAATTATAATATAACAATGATTCATTATGTTCCAGTTCAAAATGTAAGCTCGATTGATTTTAAAGGTTAAACCTTAATTGAACTAGTGAAACAACTTGAGCTTGACATTACTCGATTCAACCTAATTGATTGAGCTGCAACTAAACTTGTCACATAGACAGTTAGTAAGAGCGGGAGGTACAGTGGTGTCAAACTTGACGCAAAACACCGCCCAAGGAGGAGAACGACCCACTGTACCACAAGTCGTGCCAAAGCCGGCACCACTTTTGCTATGACACCACATTTGTATGAGGAAGGGGGTTTTTTGATGCCGTTGAAAATCTCGTGTCATAGGTATTTTCGGTGACGTGACGGCACTTTTTGCCAACGGCACGAGGCCTTTAGCTTGACAATACCCAATGCTCTAATAATAAATAAATTGTTACGACTTTATAAATTAATTATGACCAAACTAGCTAAAACAAAAAATGTGATCAACCTTGGATTGGATATCAACCGAGCTTTGTCTGGAGAATTTTATGTTCGGCACGGGACATCATCCGTAAAGGGCAAAGATGGAATGTCGGCAACGGTACGAAAGTCAGACTATGGGAAGACTATTGGCTGGAGGGATTTCGAACACTGAATTACCGCCCTCAAAACTGCGAATGTAATGTCATTAATGACCTTTTGGATGGTGATACAGGTGCATGGAATCATTCTCTACTCTTACAATTATTTCCTCAACAGATGGCAACGAAGATAGTGATGAGTGTCTAAATACTCATCATTTTTATACTGTCTAGACTACAAAAACATCTGAAAACACTCAGAAATGCATCAAAATGATGAAAATATCACAAACAAGTGTTTTATGTGTTTTAAATGCAAAAACATCAAAATCTGGTGAAAAACGTATCAAGTTTGCATAATTGGCAGTTTTAGTCCCCCAAGTTTAAAAAGTTGTCAAAAACAGTCCCTGGTATATCAAAATAAAGAAAAATATCATTTTAAGTCCTTAGGGATTCATAAAGTTGTCAAAACAAGTCCTTGAAATCAAAAATTGCAAAATTACAACTTTAGTCCCTCAACTTTTAAAAATGACAAAAATAGTCCTTGGATTTATTAAAAATGGAAAATAATCATCATTGGTCCTTGTACTATTCAAGATTGGCAGTTTTGGTCCTTGTATGAACTTTAGAGAATTGCAGGATTGGTCCCTCAAGTTTGGCAGATTTACACAAATGGTCCTTGTATTAAACAAAAGCCAAATGACCCCCTTTTTGTATTTAGAACCCCATCAAAACCAAAAAGAACCCTGCCAAATGCCTGTGACCCCCCCAATTTTGGACCCCCACTTATAATATCCTAAAGTCAAAACCGGTCAAAGCGCGCCTAATCCAGAAATACTGTAGCACCTTCTCCTCCACACCTGTTAACCCAATACCAGAGCTGTTTTCTCCTTTCCACCTCATTCCTTTCACCTTTCCAGCTATCCACCAACTCCCCTAACACCTCCACATCTATCCAAGAATCATTAATTAACAAAACCTGCTCAAAGACAATTTGGCGCCAAAACTGACATTTGGCAATTTTGATGATCTGGATTAAATCAATGGCTGGAAATTGGTGGGATTAGTTTAGAGGTCGACAAGGGATTTGAAAAGCTCAATATAAACAAGTGGGAAGCAATGTGAAGACTTATCTAGAGTACTTTTAATTTCTAATGTCGTTTTAGTTTAATTTTGATTTTCAGTGTATGTTTTATCTCTAAAGCTTTGTATTTCAAGTTTTCCTTGTACAATAAAACTTTTGTAACCATTAATTTCAGCTTTAAGTCAAGTTTTCAGTTTATGCAACTTTTCCTAATTCAAAAATCTCATGTATGTTCCAATGTTGTTTTTAGATGTTTTCAAGGACTGAATAAGCACATGTAAGCTCCTATAAAGCTTATTCAAGCTTTTAGAAACATTAAAAATCAGTTTAGAAGAAAAAAATAAAAATCACCAAAAATACAAATAAATAGTTGAAAAATAAAAATCCATGGTGAAAGATACAAGAAAGCTGGAGCAGGGTTTATATTGGATGGCCTTGGGATTAGTGCTTCTTGGGAAGCTATAGGCTGTGTTTGTGTGACTCAGTTCTCAGCTTTTACTTGGAATCCCATTTGTAAGCATTTTGATCCATTTTGGCATTTCAATATTAGAGTTGCTCATTAGTTTAAATTTCTGATTGTTAATGTTTATTAGTCATATTTAAGTATAATTTAGTGATAAAACCAGTCACTTGTTCTTTTTAATTGGAAGTTAATAAAAATATTAGTAAAACAGTTAAAATAGTATAAGTACCATACTTGAGTTTTATGTTGATAGTACTGTTGTTTCATGCTTGTTCAGTCTTATTACATGATAATACAAGGTTGTGATTCAGTTGCATGGTCCAAATC
>BPTQ01000003.1:97676675-97762365 GCA_019973895.1 Chrysanthemum seticuspe | reverse complement strand
TTTCCTATTTTCTTGTAATTTAGGTTATTATTAAATAGTTAAAAATAGTTTTTAATTAATAATAATTAATTAAATAGTTATAAAAATAATTTTCTTTTTCTTAAAATTTTCTTATATCATTAGGTTTGTAAAAATATCATTTTCATATTTTTAGGATTAATATTGTGTAAGTTTCACGTTTTTATTTGTACGTCACGTAGTTTTAAATTAAATTTATAAAAACAATAAAATCAAAAACATCAGTTTAAAAATAGTGATAGCATTTATTTAATAGAATTTAACTTTTTAATTTCCTTTAATTTGCATTTAAGTCGCTGTAATTTATTAATCTTTTCTTTAGGTATAAATATCTCAAAATCCTTACTGATCACTATCCTTAGTGGTTATTCGACATCTGATTCTGTTAAACACCAGTCATCCTCCGTAGGACTTAACGACCCGGGAATCCACTGTATTCTCCTGATCTAAATTGCAATTGGTGTTTGAGCTGTTTTAAGTTCCTTACGGCTGGTCATTCACAAGTGGCTAGCCTGCGTGAGAAAACTTGACGGTTCTGCACCAATCACTAAACCAGTTTCCCGATCAAATCTTAACATCAGCAGAGTTTAAACATGGCAGATCAAATTATAGACAGATGGATACCCTAACGTATAGACAGAGTTCGCCAAATTAACGAAACAATTGTACTTATCAACTTTCAGGAATACTTACTTTCACATTAGCACATTCATCTCACAGATCAACAAATTCACATAAACAATAAACTAGCATAACATCAGATGATAACACACGAATCATATTCAAACACATTATCATTTCCTAGCATAATAGACGGTAGTCACATAATCATACCAAAGCATAAACACATATATTAATATATAATAAGCCTAGCACATAATCATAACACTGGAACATACCGAATCATAATCAGAATACTTAACATAGAAATAACAGATTAGGATTTAGTTAAACTACCACGAGTCCAGAACATATCATATCAGAAACATCATAATTATATAGAAATAATCTCAGAAATAATTCGGAGTAGCTAGCTCCCAGAGTTTTATGAAGACGCGTATTGCACACGACATCATTCACCTAGACAAATTATATCGGATAACAGATCAGATCTAGGATGCATCCATACGCCCCACAAACATATATTGGTAATATAATATAACTTGAGCTCATAACAGATAACAGATAAGGGACGTGGCAGAACTTCACTCTACTGCCCTAGAGTCATGTCAGAAGTGCATCACTGACACGGACATGGAACCCCCATGACTAGTTATTATTTTGACTCGGGTGTCAAACTATCTTAGGTCAAACAAATTTTTATAATTGACACAGATCATAATCAACACAAGGTCACAGATAACATATTAGATGTCTCATATAAGGTTCATATTCAGATATTTAGAAGTAGAAGTTTTATATCACAATCACAAATCATACATTCACATCTAGAAGTTCATAATTAAACTTAGTGAGGTTCAATAAATATGCATATCAGAGTCTTCATAACACAAGTTCAAAATAGATATTGCATGGTTCAATAAAACAGAAATTCAGGTAAGCAACAGATCACACAATCAGAAAAGGGTTCATAGCAATGGCATCGGAAACCCTAATAAGTAATATAGGAAAAACTAACGAAAAGAACATCATAAGGAACCTTTACTGAAAAGGTCAGAATATCTGTACCTTAAAGCAAATGAGAGGAAAGCAAACGAATGTAGGAACACGAAGATACAACGTCACGTCTCCTTCAACGAATCTACACGGATTATGATTTATTTAATACTTGTTAGCATCATTAAGCTATAACGGATTATCGCGTTCACACTCTTAAAGTCGTAAGTATAATCTTATTCTTAGTGACGAACGGAATTACAACGTTTTAGAGTCTTAATCATTAATTTGCCAAACTTAGGGGTTTTAAATGACAAATGGTAAACTTAAGGGCTTAATATGATAATTATCTTATTTGAGGACTCATATGATCATCTTTCAAAGTATAGGGTTTACAAATGTCAAGAACGGATTTTAGGACTCTCTTTCAAAATAGTTTACACAAGCCTTCATAACTTACATGATTAACCACGACTCACATGTAACATTTGTTCAAACGCAACCTAAATGAGACCATGCATACAATACTTTCAATTCATGACACTTAGTTCTTACCTAAAATCATAACTCACGCATGTTTACAACATACTTAATACTAGCTCGTTATACGCTTAATCATTCGTTATTAATGACCTCACACTTACTATTTTTACATGAGATAACGAATTACCCACTTAGCTTTCAAGCCCTAATCGACTCTCATTTATACTCTAGGGTTTTTCTCAATCTTTTAATTGCTACATTAATACACATTAACTTAACATGTTACGGATTTTAATGACTCATCGCTTTGACCTAGAACTTGTGAAAAACAAACGGAAGTTGAACAAAACTCATGCATGCCTTTACACTAATAACTCACCCATTGTCGACCCACCTACCATTTGGTTAAAGAGACCAAAGCTTACCCGTTGCCCAACTCGCAACCCATGCGACACACACACAAACACTTTCACATTTTACTTACACGACATGTTAACCTATTTTCCAACCATGCATGCATTCGACACCATCAAAACTGTTTCAAAAGACTCACGCTAGGAAAACCCATGCATGCAAATCGACTCAAACAAAACTACGACATAAGGTTAACGTGATTCTTATATACATATAACCTTCATGTTTATGATTTTATGTGGCGACAAGTACGTTACTTATTATGTGATTATGATACATGATATATATATATATTTAGGTTTCGGAAATCATAGATGATCATGAATACGCGACATATATAAACGATAAGGGTTGCATGTTTCACAATTATTTAAACGCATGGCCATGATTCTTTCATATGGTTCGACTTATTCATGTGACTCTCGTTAACATGCTTCACGAATTCAAGTGGGTGCTAACGTGTTGCATGCACATGTAATTGAGACAAGGAAAAATGGTTATACCTTAGCAAGTGCTCTTGGATCAAAACACACCGAAACTTAAAGAATGACCAGCGGCCAACGGTTGGAGGAAAAGAAAAGAAGCAGGAAATTTCTTGTGCCGTGATCTTTTAGTAAAGTTAGGGTTTCAATTGGTGTCTTATGTTTTGTATTTATAGGTGTGCCCGATCGGGTATGGTTTTTAAGTGTGGTGTGGGCTTCGGCCTGTCCCAACCGACCAAAAGGTTACGCCCAGCTTGGGCTTCGACTTAAGTCCAACGAACAAATAATCCGGCCCCAAGACTTTAGCTCTTTTGGGACTCTCGACTCAAGGACAAACGGCCCAGTGGTTTCATAAATAAGCGAAAGGCAAGGCCCAACGAATGGCCCAACCATTCCACGCGAGACGTTTAACTTTCATTTTTAAATGTCGATCACATAACCTATTCGTTAAGTTTTAATTATTCGTAGGTTAGGTTTTAAATTTCGTTAACCGAATATAAATGTATTTTACGTATTTTATAATTTCGACCTCAAGGGTATTTTAGTCTTTATATACGTTTTGTATTTTTAGGGTTTTACAGCTCTCCCCTTCTAAAAAGAAAATTTTGTCCTCGAAATTGGACAAGACGGAACAGGACAGCAACCAAATGCGGGTTTCAGAGTTTCGAGAAATTAAGACGAACACGGAACTCATCTCAGAACAAACGGATTTTTGTCAGAATCTACAAACTCATACTTTCCAGAAATCAAAACAATAATCAAATACTTACAACAGACTATCCTATATTCAACAAGTAATGGCAGATAACGGATGAGATGCAGAAAATCAAACGACAAATTCTAACTTATCAGGTATCTAATGATGAGATCAATCATATGCATAGACGGAACTAATCCTAATGGTCTCACTAGTTGCAGATAATCAAACTAAAAGGATCTAATGTTCCTCAAACACTTCACGAAAAATCCTAGGACCACAATAAAGGTACACGGAGGCGTACACATTTAGAGCAAACATAGTAGTCCCTAGTTTACACAAATCATAACAATTTCGGATTCCAAGCGTACAAAACTTATACGTAACAGATATCGACGAAAATATCACAATTAGGTACAGAATTTCAATCAAACATGAGGAGTGACAAATAACAGATACAAGTCAAAGTCCAATCACGTATCAACCACAGGCATTTCCCCCAGACGTCATATAATTTCAATAAGTTCAAGTTATATGATCTCGGTATTATCACGTTGATCAGGCGTCATAATACTTGCATCACATAACAAGTTCTTATTGTCATCATATTCTTTCCCGGGTCATGGCAAACCACATAACCAGAATCACAACAAAACATATCACATACGGATAACCTACAGATAGCAAGTAACATACTATAACAGACCAGGTACACATGAGTATACCATCATGATGGTCATACTTCATTTCAAGCTGTAATTACACAACATCATTAAGAAAATAAATAGCAGACGAACTTATGAGGGCTAACGGAAACTTAACGAATCTATCAGAAAGAAACAACAGACAGGAACTGCACTTTCAAAATTTCGTTTTATTTCCACTAATCAAACAAAATTTGCAAAATCGTCATAAGATGAACTCCCAAAATAAAACTTAATAATCCAAGATTCAATCATCTAAATGAAAACAAAAGGACCTAAACTCAAAATTCAATGTCAGAAATTTCTTATAAAGAGGACAACTAATCAGAAGCGCAAATTCCTATCCTTGTATCGGATTAAACCTACTAGTAGCCGTAGACTCCAAATCCGAGTCCACCTCGTATTCTTCCTCGTGTTCCTCTTCTTCCTCACTTATCCATCCGTTCTTATTTCCTTCGCGCTGCGGTAGTAAGCGACTAGCAAAGTCACTTTTCCGATTCCTCTCTTCTTCCTCCGGCACATGATCCATAAAAGCATACAAATCGCGACTCTCAGTCCAACCTACTCCTCCATCTTCAAAGAACTTGGGACATCTATCATGATACCTAGTGGTGAAACCTTGGTTGTCAACGACTTTAGTTTCGTACTCCTTCACTACTTTTCCGTCTACGTTCTTCAAGGTCAGCTTCTCCTCGATTATGCATGGCCACATATAGGCCGGAACTCGTATCCTCCTGTTAGTCCGCTTCACTCTACCGAACCTCTTGCAGCCTTTAGCAATAACAACGGTCCATCTCATCCTCTCCTTAGGTTGCCTAGTTGGTCCTTGTCTGCTCCTATCAGGTGAACTAGAACGACGAGGGATAACCATCTAAAAGAATAACCAACTATTAACAAAATCTAAGTGCGTTAGTGGACGCAAAGAAAGTACGCAGAAAGGAATATCCTAAATCTACCCAATCCTCACAGGTCATAGCCTAAGCTCTAAGGGTCCTAAAACCTAGGGCTCTGATACCATAATTGTAACACCCCAACCCGACAAGGGTAAAGATATCGCAAATACGGTTTCATATCAGAACTTTAAATACTATACAATAGCGAAAGCCTTTACAAAATATTCAAAAAGAAAACATAAATAGCTAAACTTCAAAATAAATCTAAGATCTCTATGGTCAAATCTTGTTCTCAGCTCTACTCTCAACCCAGATCAGCTATCCCATAAGCTCATCTTGAATACCTAACAACCTGCCGCAGGAAAAGAAAATGCGGCTGAGCTTACAAAGCCCAGTGAATAGATATAACGAAACAAAAACTAAACAAAACAAATATACATAAATCCAAAAGACACACATAACAGTTAAAACACCTCATAGCACATTAATGACACAAATGCAAACACTTCAGAATAACCAGACACTTAACATATCAAGCCAATTGATTGCATATAAACCAAACGAAAAGTCTAAAGACTAACAGAAACAATCCCTAAAAACTAATCCTGGCATTCATACAAATCAATTAATCAACATTTAACACACTTAAATCAATATTGCAGCAGCGGAAATAGCGGTCAAATCATGGCAGTCTCACATACAGATAGAAAACACAGTAGACATACCATAACTAAATAGACAAAGACATAACATAGCCATTAGCAATTATCAGAACATATATCACATGCTAAACCAGTTTCCCGATCAAATCTTAACATCAGCAGAGTTTAAACATGGCAGATCAAATTATAGACAGATGGATACCTTAACGTATAGACAGAGTTCGCCAAATTAACGAAACAATTGTACTTATCAACTTTCAGGAATACTTACTTTCACATTAGCACATTCATCTCACAGATTGATCCGTGCAAAACCGTCAAGTTTTCTCACACAAACCGGCCACTTGTGAATGGCCGACCGTAAGAAACTTCAAACAGTTTAAACACCAAAGCAATGAAGTCCAGGAGAGTATAGTGTTTCCCCGGGTCGTTAAGTCCCAACGAGCCGTGCGAGAATAGTCAAAGGTTTAGTGATCGAGAGGATTTGAACGGGAAAGGATTGTGATTTATTATAACTAAGGAAAAAGTACATAAACTACAGGGGCTTAAATGCAAATTAAAGGAAATTAAAAAGATAACAAAAAAATATTAAATAAACGCTATCACTAATTGCAAAATGATGTTTTTGATTTTATGTTTTTATAAAACTGAATTAAAAACTACGTAACGTACAAATAAAAACGTGAAATTTACACAATATTAATCCTAAAAATATGAAAATGATATTTTTACAATCCTAATGATAAAAGAAAATTATAAGAAAAAGAAAATTATTTTTATGACTATTTAACTAATTATTATTAATTAAAAACTATTTTTAATTATTTAATAATAGCCTAAAATACAAGAAATTATGAAATAAAGCTAGAAAAATAAAACTATGACTTAGAAAAATCTAAAATATCAAAATAGAATTTTCAAAACTATTTTTATATTTTTCTGATTATTTTTGTATTTTCTAGGAATTAAAAACTATTTAAAACTAATTAAATTGCTTAAAAATACAAATTTAACTAATAAAAATCTGGAAAAATATTTTTTTGGCTTTTTATATTTATCTTAACTTAAGAAAAATGAAAAATTATTTTTTTTAAAACTTTTCTTAATTATTTGTATTAAATCCTAATTAAAAATGCTTAAAAACTAATTAAAATCAAGAAAAATAGCAAACTAGCTTAGAAAAATCTGGAAAATTCAAGATAAGCTTAAAATAATACAAGGAATCTATGAAAAATATAAAAAAACAGGGGTTGTGTGTAGGAATTTGAGACTGCTATACAAGTGCTTATTGAAATAAGCACTTGAATAAGCCAAAGGGACACAACAAGTTCCAAACTGAAACAGAAGGTATATATAGCTAAAAGAACCCAAAAGCAACTTAAAACAACTGTCCTAAGCCTATGAATTGCTAAATACCAAGATTTGATGAGTTGAGCAATTTGAGCTAAAAGCAGTTTTAGGTGCTCACTTTGGGCTTAAAAATAAGCACTTAATTAAGCTAGAAACTAAAAAACAATTGATGGAACTTAAAGAGGACCTGGCCAAGTTTGTCTAAACCAAAGCTGAGCTGCTCACAAGCTCTTATGAGCTTTTCCCACTATCTGCAAGTCCCTGTGCAGACTCAGCTTTCACTGAGTCAATGCACAGGGCAATTGAGCCTATGTTGACAGGCAGTTTTGGAACTTATAGAAAAATGACAAAATTTGACAAAAATGATAATCATAAAATAGACCAGTAGAAGTTTTAAAAGCCACAAGTTTCACTTAAAATGACCCAAGAATGAGCCCATGAAAAATCCACTCAGTTGAGCATAAACTGACCTTTTGCACATTTGACCTTTTTTGACAGAATTGAAAGTTTGACTAAGTTGAACTTTGATCTAGATTTAAGGACTAAAATTGATGTTAAGTGATGAAATAAGGCTACTGCAACCTTTATCTATGAACTTTAAACACAAAACAAGTCTTAGATTTTGCAAAAGCTCAACAGATAAGACTAAAGATAGATTCAAAAGTGATTTTGACTTTTAGCTTTAGCAGATGCAATATGATGAATGCAAAGAGTTCAAATGAGCTTATCAAGCATGAACAAACAGAACTTAATCACTGAAATAACCTTAAAGACAGATTTGCTGTCAAATCCAAACACACCTTAAAACTACTGTTTTGCAAGTTAAACGAATTAAACACTGAACTGGCTGCTGCAATTGATCAAACTAAGCTTACTAGTCCTAAATACAACTTAATAAATAAGTAAAAACAGTTTATGACTATAAATATAAGTACAAACAAATTATGCAAACTGATTTGAAATTTGAAAATGAGATACTTACTCACCAATGCCCAGCTGATGTTGCAGGCTAAACCAAACCCAAAACCACTACACTAAGCCATTTCCAATCCTAATTAAACACTGCATCAACCCACTCCACTTCCAAATTGCTCCAGTTTGACTTTTGTTGACCATGACCCAAAATTGCTTAAAACTGAATTGTGACCTTAACCACAGCTATAATAAGCTTGAATAAGCTTAGTTGAGATGGAAATTAACCTTTTTAAAGTTTGCAACTGAGAATTTAAAACTGAGTTATACAACAGTAATCATGGAACTAGGAACATATATAAAAACTTGAATTGATAATCAAAAGGCACAATACAAAGATGTTTTAACTTATTTGTTATACATAAAAGCTGAAATTACAACATTTGATTTAAACTAAGACATTTAATAAAAAAAACGACATAAAGGAAAAAACTTAAAACTAACTACTCTTTTTTCTTGTTTCTTCTTCCTTCTTTTATACTTAAAAAGTCTTGCCACGTGTTTCTGAGCACATCCCACCTCACTTGAGAGCCAATAGATGAGTTTTGTGGGTTTTGGCCATTTTATGTGTTTTGGCGGGAAATCTATTTTTGACATGTGTTGACTTTTAGACTGCAACTAGGGGGGGTGGCTAGGTATGATGATGAGGGGGTGAGAGTGGAAGGGATAAGGCCTGGGTGATGGGAGAGGTGTTGGGAGAAGGAGTTGCAGAGCAGGCAAGTGGAAGGGAAGAAAACCATATGGGAGGGAAAGGGTAGAGTTTGAATCTGGTTTGACTTGGGGTTCAAAAACAGGTATTGGCTGGGGGTCCAAAATGTATAAGTGACAGGGGGTCAAAAGGATTTTGACAAGGCTTGTAAGGTAAATGACAAGGACTTGTATTGCAAATCTGATTTTTGAAGGACCAAACCTGTAATTTTCCAAACTTGACACAAGGACTGAAACTGACAAACTTCAATAGAACAAGGACCAATTTTGACATTTTCAATTTTCCAAGGACTATTTGTGACAATTTCAAAACTTGAGGGACCTTTTCTGCCATTTGACAAAAGATTTATTCAAGGACCATTTTTGACAATTTAGAATATTTCAGGGACCTTGAATAACATTTTTCTTTATTTTGTTTTACCAGGGACTGTTTTTGACAACTTTTGAAACTTGGGGGACTAAAACTGCCAATTATGCAAATTTGATACGTTTTTCACCAGATTTTGATATTTTTGCATTTAAAACACATAAAACACTTATTTGTGATATTTTTATCATTTTGATGCATTTCTGAGTGTTTTCAGATGTTTTTGCAGTTTAAATGGTACAAAAATGATGAGTATTTAGACACTCATCACAGATCAACAAATTCACATAAACGATAAACTAGCATAACATCAGATGATAACACACGAATCATATTCAAACACATTATCATTTCCTAGCATAATAGACGGTAGTCACATAATCATACCAAAGCATAAACACATATATTAATATATAATAAGCCTAGCACATAATCATAACACTGGAACATACCGAATCATAATCAGAATACTTAACATAGAAATAACATATTAGGATTTAGTTAAACTACCACGAGTCCAGAACATATCATATCAGAAACATCATAATTATATAGAAATAATCTCAGAAATAATTCGGAGTAGCTAGCTCCCAGAGTTTTATGAAGACGCGTATTGCACACGACATCATTCACCTAGACAAATTATATCGGATAACAGATCAGATCTAGGATGCATCCATACGCCCCACAAACATATATTGGTAATATAATATAACTTGAGCTCATAACAGATAACAGATAAGGGACGTGGCAGAACTTCACTCTACTGCCCTAGAGTCATGTCAGAAGTGCATCACTGACACGGACATGGAACCCCCATGACTAGTTATTATTTTGACTCGGGTGTCAAACTATCTTAGGTCAAACAAATTTTTATAATTGACACAGATCATAATCAACACAAGGTCACAGATAACATATTAGATATCTCATATAAGGTTCATATTCAGATATTTAGAAGTAGAAGTTTTATATCACAATCACAAATCATACATTCACATCTAGAAGTTCATAATTAAACTTAGTGAGGTTCAATAAATATGCATATCAGAGTCTTCATAACACAAGTTCAAAACAGATATTGCATGGTTCAATAAAACAGAAATTCAGTTAAGCAACAGATCACACAATCAGAAAAGGGTTCATAGCAATGGCATCGGAAACCCTAATAAGTAATATAGGAAAAACTAACGAAAAGAACATCATAAGGAACCTTTACTGAAAAGGTCAGAATATCTGTACCTTAAAGCAAATGAGAGGAAAGCAAACGAATGTAGGAACACGAAGATACAACGTCACGTCTCCTTCAACGAATCTACACGGATTATGATTTATTTAATACTTGTTAGCATCATTAAGCTATAACGGATTATCGCGTTCACACTCTTAAAGTCGTAAGTATAATCTTATTCTTAGTGACGAACGGAATTACAACGTTTTAGAGTCTTAATCATTAATTTGCCAAACTTAGGGGTTTTAAATGACAAATGGTAAACTTAAGGGCTTAATATGATAATTATCTTATTTGAGGACTCATATGATCATCTTTCAAAGTATAGGGTTTACAAATGTCAAGAACGGATTTTAGGACTCTCTTTCAAAATAGTTTACACAAGCCTTCATAACTTACATGATTAACCACGACTCACATGTAACATTTGTTCAAACGCAACCTAAATGAGACCATGCATACAATACTTTCAATTCATGACACTTAGTTCTTACCTAAAATCATAACTCACGCATGTTTACAACATACTTAATACTAGCTCGTTATACGCTTAATCATTCGTTATTAATGACCTCACACTTACTATTTTTACATGAGATAACGAATTACCCACTTAGCTTTCAAGCCCTAATCGACTCTCATTTATACTCTAGGGTTTTTCTCAATCTTTTAATTACTACATTAATACACATTAACTTAACATGTTACGGATTTTAATGACTCATCGCTTTGACCTAGAACTTGTGAAAAACAAACGGAAGTTGAACAAAACTCATGCATGCCTTTACACTAATAACTCACCCATTGTCGACCCACCTACCATTTGGTTAAAGAGACCAAAGCTTACCCGTTGCCCAACTCGCAACCCATGCGACACACACACAAACACTTTCACATTTTACTTACACGACATGTTAACCTATTTTCCAACCATGCATGCATTCGACACCATCAAAACTGTTTCAAAAGACTCACGCTAGGAAAACCCATGCATGCAAATCGACTCAAACAAAACTACGACATAAGGTTAACGTGATTCTTATATACGTATAACCTTCATGTTTATGATTTTATGTGGCGACAAGTACGTTACTTATTATGTGATTATGATACATGATATATATATATATATTTAGGTTTCGGAAATCATAGATGATCATGAATACACGACATATATAAACGATAAGGGTTGCATGTTTCACAATTATTTAAACGCATGGCCATGATTCTTTCATATGGTTCGACTTATTCATGTGACTCTCGTTAACATGCTTCACGAATTCAAGTGGGTGCTAACGTGTTGCATGCACATGTAATTGAGACAAGGAAAAATGGTTATACCTTAGCAAGTGCTCTTGGATCAAAACACACCGAAACTTAAAGAATGAGCAGCGGCCAACGGTTGGAGGAAAAGAAAAGAAGCAGGAAATTTCTTGTGCCGTGATCTTTTAGTAAAGTTAGGGTTTCAATTGGTGTCTTATGTTTTGTATTTATAGGTGTGCCCGATCGGGTATGGTTTTTAAGTGTGGTGTGGGCTTCGGCCTGTCCCAACCGACCAAAAGGTTACGCCCAGCTTGGGCTTCGACTTAAGTCCAACGAACAAACAATCCGGCCCCAAGACTTGAGCTCTTTTGGGACTCTTGACTCAAGGACAAATGGCCCAGTGGTTTCATAAATAAGCGAAAGGCAAGGCCCAACGAATGGCCCAACCATTCCACGCGAGACGTTTAACTTTCATTTTTAAATGTCGATCACATAACCTATTCGTTAAGTTTTAATTATTCGTAGGTTAGGTTTTAAATTTCGTTAACTGAATATAAATGTATTTTACGTATTTTATAATTTCGACCTCAAGGGTATTTTAGTCTTTATATACGTTTTGTATTTTTAGGGTTTTACATAGTAGCCACTAGTTACCATAGTGTGTGGGTCGCATTATGTTAAGCAGCATGATGGGTTTGAGCAGTAGAGAGCAGATATGTCCTCACAAAAACATCTGCTTTAGCAATTCAACCACTAGTCGTGGAGATGGGTTTGAGTAGTGGAGAGTGAGTTTGCATATTTATATGAGTTTAGTAGTAGAGATGGGTAAAACTAATTTGAAAACTTTGATGGGGACCCATATGCTCAAATGAATTGATGTAGAAAGTAAGTTTAGAAAGCAATGCTAGAATCACATAAATTTTACAAAATAAAATCCATAAAATGATGTGACATGTTATTATGTGGTGTTCTCACTCTTACTTTTGAAACCATCTTATCTTGTAAGTCAATAATCATTGAGACACATCATTTTGTGAATTTTGTTTTGTAAAATTTATGTGGTTCTAGCATTTTTCGAGTTTAGGTGTGGAGATAGGTTTGAGACTTTAAGTAGTTGATTCCATGTTGGTTCGTGTGACGTGGAGAGAGTTGCAAAGGCGATTTTGATAAAACCTATTTTTTTTTCTTTTCTTTCAGTGTTCTTGGTTTTCATCATTTGTGATAAAAATAAAAGAAAATTTAAGAGGAAATTAAAATGGGGAAATAAGTGGTGTTAATCATCTATTTATTTAACATGTTCTTCGTTTATATAAGTATTTTGGGTATAAGGATCTTGTTTTTAGGTGTTAAAATTTATAAAATCTAGGTTTTTTGAGCTTGATGTTCTTGAGTAGGGAAGAAGACGAGGGTATATTAGTTATTTCACATGCGTTTGATCTTGACTAACGAAAACATTAATGATCGTTAAAGTAAAGGACACAATTTGCAGCTAAAAGTAAACAGTAATGGCATAATTAAGGTGCAAAATCAGCAAATCACAAAGACATTTTTTTGCAGTTTACTCTAAATTTTAAGTTTGAGAAAAAATTGATATATTAATAGTATGAAGAGAAGGATAATAAAAGAAAAAGAAATAGAAAAGTAAGTGAAAACAAACAAAATGAAGGGAAAAAAAGGGGATTTGTCATAGTTACATTACTTTATAAAGGCATTTATTATGGTGGATTTATGAAAATGTCTAAAAAAGATGAAAATGTTTATGTTTTATTTCAACTATAGTGGACATTCAGTTCATGTTTATGTGACATGAAGAGGTCCTAATTTTTGAACCTCTTTATAAATTCAATACATTTAATGCATTTTGTTCTATAAGACAATTTGTGAAATTGTAAAGGTTTATACTATAGTGAATGTAAGTTTATAATATCAAAATGTTTAAAAATTAATAATGTGTTATTCAATAAACTTTTACTATCGGATGCTTCAAACTTTGTATTTTTCCTTATTTTTTTTGGGATCCTAACACCACGTGGTTAATGACTAACCTCGTTAATTTTCATTCACAACCAAAGTTATCATCTTTCATAAATTATGGCAAAAACACTTCTTTTGAACCCCCAAAATATGATATTTTAATTTAAAAAAAGAAAAGATAGAAAAACTACACACAACCTAGCCATGACATAAGCAATGACCATCGCTTGAGTTATAACATAAAGGGCAACGACATCCTAACTTACATTTAGCGGCGCCAAGAAAGATAACGTGAGGGGATTAAGTTACGAGAAAAGTACAAAAAAAAGCTCAAATCTTTTTTGAAGTTATTTTTGTGGTCATTTTTTAACTCAATGTTCAAAATGGTCATGCGCAACCACTCGACTCCGCAGCTCCATCCAAAAATCACCACTGCGCAACCACTCGACTCCGCAACTCCAACCAAAATTCGCCACGTGTCCAAATGAAAGTACAAAAAGTACAAATAATAAAATAAAAAGTACAAAAAGTGTACTTTCATTTGGACACGTGGCGAATTTTGGGTGGAGTTGCGAAGTCGAGTAGTTGTGCATGACAATTTTGAACATTGGGTTAAAACTTGACCACAAAAAAAAATTCAAAAAAGATTTTGTCTTATTTTTGTACTTTTCTTCATTTACTCTTACATGTAGCCAAACGGTACGTTTCTTATATTGATTATTCTGATTCTCGATCTATGCTATCACACTTACTTTGTTGACTATGACTTTGCTACCTTGATAAATCAGATACGTATGATCATACATGTATACTTGCGAGGGTATGGTAGCCAAGTCTATATTGGTTACTGATTTTAAGACGACCAAAATCAATTTTTGTTATCTCATCTAGAAAGCCATCACCATTCACCACCGCCGTATTAAATTGAAAGCGACTCTGTACCACTCTTCATTACTTTACAAGTCTAGTTTGTCGCTTGATTATTATATTTTAAATAATATCAATAACAAAGGATAATATATTTGTAATGGAGACAAATAATTTATGTAGAACATTTAACATTATTAATTTAATTAGACAAATACTAATCCAAAACAAATAAAATAATTTTTTTTACTAAGATTCCAAATGCAAATATCGACCGTTGAGAGCGTGCAATAACTTGATTAACTCATAATAGTGCGTCACGTCAGCACTACATCAGCTTTAACATTTCAACTTTGATATACAAAAAAAATCATTTATTATAACACCATCATAACATCACATTTTTTGCCCCACTTTTCTTTTAAAAATAAAATTATAAATTCAACCCCTAAACTCAATAAATTATCATTTTATTAATAGCAATAAAAGCATTACACAAACATTACATAACATTAGATAAACATTACATTACATTAAATAAACATTACATAAAATACAATACGAAATACGATACGATACGAACTACTATACAAAAAAAACATACGATACGAAGTACATACTCAATTTGAATGCTCCCTGCATGTAGAATCATACTCAGGTTCCTCCACATATCCAAATTCCATCATGAACGCCGCCCTTTCTGCTTCTTCTTTCCCGAGTCTTGCCTCCGACTCTTGTTGAATCCTTTCTTGTTCTGCTTCAACTTCTCTTAAAGTATCTTCGTCACACATAATTTCATAATATTGTCTCGGAGTTAATCTATGCTCATCAACTGTCTCTTCTGCATAACTCGTAAATTGATAATGTTGTTGCTCAATAAATCCATGCACATCAGCTGAAGTTGATGCATCTAGCCCAAGTTGATTCAGTTGTTGTGATACCGAACCAACAATTTTGTTTTCTTGATAACTCCAACGGATTTTGTTGCTGATGTTGTCATGTATCTGTGAAACACACGTCTACAACGTTTCACTAATGGCCTCATCTTTCATGCCTTCATCGCTAAAAAATTTGTCGATCACAGCTTGTTTTTCTGGCCAAATGTCTTTGCATTCACATATTGTTTTCTCAAACGTTCTTTCTTTACCTTTGTGTGCTCAAACAGCTTGATAACATCGACAATAGTCTCATGTCGATCCGCATCGTCTTGCTCGAATTGTTTTTTAACATAAGCTTGCATTTCTTCGAAGAAATGGGAGAGAGAACAAGCCATAATTTTGTTTTATTATGATTAATAGTGTTTGGATTAAATGTATGGAGAGTGTGTAAAAATAATATGTAAATGTGAGTATTTATAAAAGGTGTTCAAAAATATATAGTTTTTTTTTTTTTTTTTTTTTTTTTTTTTTTTTTTTTTTTTTTTTTACCACTAGTCGTTAAGGGGTCAAAGGTGTAATTTTATTTTATTTATTTATTTATTTATCTATTTTAAACCTTTATAACATGACGTTACTATGGTAACGCCACCACATGATGTGGTAACACTGCATAACGCAGCTCCACGTTATCTTAACTAGCTCTACGTTATTACACCCTTTGCTCTGACAATTATATATGGCTCGGTTTAACAGATTCACAACAAAAAATAATGAATTAATATTCGCGTAAAACAACGGTGTACTTCGTAAAATAATTATACATGTGAACTTGTGGTGTAGGTGTGACCCATAATGCAACACTTACGGGTTGTATTTGTTTTGAAATAATATTTGTCTAATTAGAGGATTAAAATGATAAATTTATAGGAGTAA
Organism: Chrysanthemum seticuspe; assembly: GCA_019973895.1. NCBI lineage: Eukaryota > Viridiplantae > Streptophyta > Magnoliopsida > Asterales > Asteraceae > Chrysanthemum > Chrysanthemum seticuspe. Next base: position 97,745,852 of record BPTQ01000003.1, on the reverse strand, counting down.
ATAATATTTAAACTATTAATTTAGCGGTGAATTTTGTTATAATTTTTTTTATAAAAAAGTATTTTAGGTACATCATTTTTTTATTTTTTTATTTATTTTATTTTATTTTTATTTTTTTTGGTTTTTAAGTTTAAAGAACGGTTATTTCATACTTTACAAATAGCATAGATGATGGTCATTTGTCTTATGCTATCAAAATTGACAACATATTTATTTTTTTGTTCTAATAAGAAATACCACCGTTCACGCAATGCAAGATCATTTGGACCGTGTTGGTATTATGTTGACTTATTATATATATGTATATATTTGTATTGCTGAAAAGCTAATAAGTTCATCTTCATGAAAGACATTTTGTTGCACGTACTGCTCATGAATGATGAGGATAAGCTATTGCTATTTTAAAGTAGATATGAAGTCATATGGAAAATCTAGGGTTACGGACCCGTAGTCTCTAACATCACGTTTTTCAATCCGTCACAATGATAACGTGGCCAAGACGAAAACCTAATGACGGCGACCTGACGGCGTCACAATTAAAGAGTGACGCCGTCGCAGTTTGTAACACAATATATAGAATCCTAATTTTTCAGTTTTCAGTGTGTAGTTTTGTGGAGAAAAACCTAAACCGAACAAAGGCTGTCTTGTACAGTATTTTAGGGTTCCATACCCTATCTTACATCAAGATAAGTATTTTACTTCATTAATTCAATTATGTCTTCAATTGATTGTGTGTATGCTTGCATGTTCTCCATGTCCGGCTAATTTATTTGTATGTTTGCTTAGGTAATATGAAACCTAGTTATTGAATATTGATTGGTTGTATCTTATCTTAATTGTGATTGACCTAGTTTTGCGATAGGTCATTCGTTGTGCTATTAATGCTTGATTAATCTTTGTTGAACCTTAGCATACAGTTACTAGTGGAATTGTAGGCTAAACATCCAAAGAATACCTTAGTGTTAAGTTTATGAATCCTAGAGATTTCGTAGTCATTAACCTTTGGTAGCTTCAAAGAGTTAGGGATAAACGCATACCCTACAACCTTAGAAACACAACGCGTTAAGAATAAGGACGTGACAATTCAACCATCAATAGGAGATAACTAGGGAATAATAAAACCTAAGTAAACGCATTTTTAATCATCATACGAGCACACAACAATAGACATACACTACCCCTAGCTTAGTTAATTAGATAATTAGATAAGTAGAGTAATCGGTAGAAATACCAACCCCCAAACCAAACCCCGAGATTCGTACATTTCTATTTCCTAAAAAATATAAAAAAGATAAAAAAATAATCTTCCTCAACCCCAACCTTAGCGTAGTAACTTCTCACTAGCATTCCTATTCCCCTAGAGAACGATATCAATACCCGTGGCTTACCCTAATACTACACTACAACGATTAGGTTCACTGCCTAGGGTGTTGAAAAACTTGCTCGACGAAAAGGAAGTTCCTTTGACCCTGAACGCGCTGTGTAAGCGTATCAAGTTTTTGGCGCCGCTGCCGGAGATTAGAATAGCTAGTTAGGAGTCCACCTCGTTTAGGTTTCCTTGCTTGATTCCTATCAGGTAAGTTTTTTTTCCCATTTTTAGCTTCCTCGTAGTCTATCCCCCTTCTTCGTGACCTTTGTTAGTAACCCCATCACTTTTCAATATGGAAGGTGATAATCAACCACCAACCATGCCATTTCCCCCCACCAATCCCCTTAGACAACTTAGGACCCGTAGTTCCACCAGAACCCTTCTTGAACCTTTTGCTGAACCCGAAAGAGAGCTAAATAGGCGAAGAAGAGCTCTCCATGAGTCGGAACCTCAAAGCACCACCATCAAATTTGATGAAGCCGCGACTGACGAAGAGTCCACTCATTCCCCTAAATCCCCTGAAGCTATCAACATTGACAATCTGAGCCAACATAGCGAGGAAATTCCCGCTACTCCGGTCAATGGACCCATCAATAAACCAGAGGCAAAATCCCTCGGGGAATACTCTTCCCCCTCTGTATCAGGGTTTACAAGCGCCATTGTCTAACCTTCTGAGCAGGTCAATGAGGTGTTGCATGCCACCGATATTTGGCTTATCCAGAATGCATGTCAATTCCATGGATCCCACAGCGAAAATCCCATTCATCACATCAAAAAATTTATAAAAATTGTGGATACTATCAATGCTGACGGAGCATCCAAGAAGACATCCCGACTCTGGTTTTTCCCCTTTTCTCTTCAAGGACAGGCCAAGGAGTGGCTCGATAAGCTTCCTCCAAGGTCCATCTTCACTTGGGAACAACTCACAACCACATTCACCAAGAAGTTCTTTCCCCCTGGGAGAACTGCATTTATCAGGAGAAAAATTCTTCACTTCCATCAAACAGATGGAGAATCTATCGTTAACTCCTGGACTCGTTACAAATATTTCATTCAACAAGCCCCACACCATGGTATCAACCTTTGGTTGCTTGTTCAAATATTTTATGACAACGTCTCCCGACATGATCAAAAAGGGATTGACCTCTCAACTGGCCGAAGAATTTGCAATCTCACTGCGAAAGAAGGATGGGACCGCATTGAGGAATATGTCCAATACCAAGACAACCCTTGGAACGAGCCAGTAACTGTGATGAGTGTCTCTGCTGCCTCGAATAAAAACCTATCATATCTCGATGATCGGGTAAAGAACGCACAAGAGAAGCTTACATACCTCACGAAATCGCCAGAACCTAAAAGGTTGTTTAACCCATACCTTATATGCGACATTTGTGGAGGGCCACACGAGAGCGATGAGTATGATGATAACACACGCCAAGAGCGCGTCTTCCTTTCTAGTCATGACATTTATGATGACCCTTCCCTTCTCACATTCTATCAAAACGATGAATGCACTCCTTGGGGTAATCTAAAATGGAAGACTGAAGGAAAGGAGGGCTCTGAATACACCATCCGTGATGCCTTTGAAAAAGAACTCGGGCAGTTTACCATGGAAGGGGAAATGCTTTTAGAGGGTCTCGAAGGATTCATTCAAGAGCAACAAGCTGAATTAGAGAGTCAGTTCGCCGAACTCCACAAAAGAGTAAGCGAACCTGGTCCAACCCATCATGATCCAACTTGTGCCATTACTACTAGATCAGGAATTACTACCAAGGATCCCCCACACCCTGACCAGAATCCCACCACCAGGGAGCCCGAGTTAGGAAATAGAGCAATTCCTGAACCTCCTTTGACTCCCCACGATCCCACTCCGCAAACATCAGCACCTGCCCAGCGACCGACTCTCGCAAGGATTCCTTATCCCTCGCGTCTTAAGAATCAAAAGGCTGAAGAAGACAATGAGAGAATATTGTCTTACTTAAAACGGACTTCCGTCAACATACCACTTCTCGATGTATTTTATCATATCCCTAAACATAGCAAATACTTCAAGAGGTTAATATCGAATCGGAAGAAACTTGAAGGGTTGATATCATTAGGAGAAGAGTGCTCGGCTATCATCCAGAAAGGCCTGCCCAAGAAGAAAGAAGATCCAGGCATCTTCACCATTCCTTGCTCTACAGGGGCACTTTTTATGAAAAACACCTTGGCGGATCTTGGGGCAACCATTAACTTGATGCACCATTCCTTGTTCCTCAAACTCGAATATTCAGGACTGAAACCAACTAGAATGAGTATTCGGTTAGCTGATCGATCAATCTAATATCCCATTGGAGTTTGTGAAAATGTTCTTGTAAAGGTAGGAGAATTCAAGTTTCTGGTTGATTTCGTGATTTTAGAAATGGAGGAAGATAACTCAGTCCCAATAATCCTTGGAAGACCCTTCTTGGCTACAGCTCGTGCCATCATCGATGTTCATGATGGTAAAATCACTTTACGAGTGGGGTCCAAGAGCTTAACCTTCGACATCAAGGATTCTATGAGTCATTCCTCCTCCTACGATCACCCTATTTATTTTGTCAAAGAAGTTGATGAATTTGTTAATGACATAGATGGCTGTATTGATGAGTATCTATTAAACGAATTCATGAATGATGATAACGACATGATATACAATGATGAAGATATTGAAATGGTTGGAGCTGTTTCCTTTTACCCGCGTAGGGAAGAAATCGAACCTCTTGAGCTTCAAAAGCCGGAAAACAAGCTAAAACCATCAATCAAGGAACCTCCTACCTTAGAACTGAAGGATCTCCCGAGCCATTTAGAATACGCCTTCCTTCAAAAAGAGGACCAACTCCCTGTCATCATAAGCTCTTCGCTGACCACTGAACAGAAAGGGAAGCTCTTAGAAGTTTTAAGGGTATTGATTCTACTTTTTGTACTCATAAAATTCTTATGGAAGAAGATTACAAACCAACCGTTCAAACGCAGAGGAGAGTTAACCCTAATATCAAGGAGGTAGTAAAAAAGGAGGTCGTCAAGCTCCTCGATGCCGGCCTTATCTACCCCATTTCGGATAGCCCTTGGGTCAGCCCAGTCCAAGTGGTTCCAAAAAAGGGAGGAATGACGGTTGTGAAGAATGAAAAGGGAGATTTAGTACCGCAGAGAACGGTTACTGGTTGGCGTGTTTGTATCGACTACAAGAAGTTAAATGATGCCACCCGGAAGGATCATTTTACTTTGCCATTCATAGACCAAATGCTCGAAAGGTTTGCCGGGTATGAGTACTACTGTTTTCTTGATGGTTTTTCAGGATACTTCAAAATCCCCATTGCTCCTGAAGATCAAGAAAAGACTACATTTACATTCCCTTACGGGACTTTTGCTTACAAGCGAATGCCCTTCGGGTTATGCAACGCTCCCTCCACCTTTCAACGATGTATGATGGCCATATTTCATGAATTAATTGAGGACAACATGGAAGTCTTCATGGATGATTTCTCAGTATTTGGGAATTCCTTCGACCTCTGTCTATCCAACCTTAGAAAGATGTTGAAACGGTGTGAAGAAACGACCTTAGTCCCGAATTGGGAAAAATGCCATTTCATGGTAAGAGAAGGAATCGTTTTAGGGCACAAAGTCTCCGGAAATGGAATCGAGGTCGATAGAGCTAAAATCGAAGCGATATCCAATATATATATATATATATATATGTGTGTGTGTGTGTGTGTGTGTGTGTGTGTGTGTGTGTGTGTGTGTGTGTGTGTGTGTGATGTTCATAAGTTTTCCAAAAAGAATCATAATTTTCATCAATTTTTTAAAAAAATCACAATGTTTATCAGTAAAAAAACGTTGTTCTTCAGCTTTTTAACAAATAAAATCATAATATTAATCAGTTAATTAGTTTTCAAAGAAAAAAAATATAATATTCATCACTTTTCAAAATATATATATAATATTCATCAATTAATCAATTATTTTTTATATTGTTCATCAGTTATTTTTTATAACGTTCATCAATTATTTTTGATATTGTTCATTAGTTAATTTTCATAACGTTTATTAGTTATTTTTATAATGTTCAGCAGTTTTTGAAAAAATAACGTTCATCAATTATTTTTGATATTGTTCATCAGTTAATTTTGATAACGTTCATCAGTTATTTTTTATAATGTTCAGCAGTTTTCGGAAAAATAACGTTCATCAGTTAATTTTGATATTGTTCATCAGTTATTTTTCATAACGTTCATCAGTTATTTTTTTTTATAACTTTCATCAGTTATTTTTAATACCATTCATCAGTTATTTTAATAACGTTCATAAGTTATTGTTCATCTTTAACGTGCAATATCTCACTCATATCATATCATATTTGAGTGATTCAATTTTCTGGGTAAAGAATGGTCAAAAAGCTACAACTTTTGTATTTTAATTTTTGTAAAATTCGGCCTTTAAACCAGACAAAATTAGAGCCGAGAATGCCGAAAATTTCAAGAAAAATCAACCCCCACTTAAAAAGTTGAAAAAAATGTTGCAATTCGTATATATCATAATGCATACCAAATTAAAGAGAATTAAATTAAAAAAAATGATGGTGAAATCGGTTTTTCATAAAAGTTTATCGTTTGAAAGTTATTTACGTTTGAAGTTTTGGGGTGGCAAAAAAGGTTAAAAGCACCAAAATACCATATAACCAAATTTAATAAAAAAAAAGAATGACGTAGGTAAAGGACACGTGGCATTAGATAGGCTTTGCAAACTCTTTTATTTTTCCATTTTTTAGCATATCTAATCTCTTTCATATATATCTCTCTAAAGATTTATAATTTTATATTTTTCAACGAAAATTCATAATTACATGTATATTTTTTAAAGTTTTAATTATTGTCAAATACATAAAAATGGTTATTTTACATATATTTTATTAACAAATGTGATAATTCTAATTCATATATAGAAAATGATGCTTATACCCTCATTACTATTATCAAAAACTTACAATTTTTTGGAGTAATTTCTTACAAGAAAAAACAAATAATAAACAAAGAAAGAAAAAATAAATAGTCATAGTCAACCTGTTTCGTACTTATGACTGTGAACTGTTATGACTATGAATTGTAGTAACAACAACCACCACCTTAAAGAATTTCTAGAAGAACATATGATAATCAATTTTTACAAATAAAATTGGGTCATTGTTGTAGCAAACAGTCAACTGGAGTAAAGGATTATTACTGATTCAACACCATCGTAAACCACCATCAACTACTACCGTCATCACCACCACAAGAACGACCTCGTACTCCTAAACCTTGTATGTTGGTCAACGATCCGTCAAGTGGCAACAACACACCCAACCATTTGTTCATCGGGAGTCCATGGCAGGATGCTTGATACGCTTACACAGCGCGTTCTGGGTTAAAGGAACTTCCTATTCGTCGAGCAAGTTTTTCAACACCCTAGGCAGTGAACTTAATCGTTGTAGTGTAGTATTAGGATAAGTCACGGGTATTGATATCGTTCTCTATGGGAATAGGAATACTAGTGAGAAGTTACTACGCTAAGGTTGGGGTTGAGGAAGATTATTTTTTTATCTTTTTTATATTTTTTAGGAATTGGAAAGGTACGAATCTCGGGGTTTGGATTTGGGGGTTGGTATTTCTACCGATTACTCTACCTATCTAATTATATAATTAACTAAACTAGGGGTGGTCTATGTCTATTGTTATGTGCTCGTATAATGATTAAAAATGCGTTTACTTAGGCTTTATTACTCCCTAGTTATCTCATATTGATGGTTGAATTGTCACGTCCTTATTCTTAACGCGTTGTGTTTCTAAGGTTGTAGGGTATGCGTTTATCCCTAACTCTTTGAAGCTACCAAAGGTTAATGACTACAAAATCTCTAGGATTCATAAACTTAACACTAAGGTATTCTTTGGATGTTTAGCCTACAATTCCACTAGTAACTATATGCTAAGGTTCAACAAAGATTAATCAAGCATTAATAGCACAACGAATGACCTATCGCAATACTAGGTCAATCACAATTAAGATAAGAGACAACCAATCAATATTCAATAACTATATTTCATATTACCTAAGCAAACACACAAATAAACTAGCCGGACATGGAGAACATGCAAGCATACACACAATCAATTGAAGACATAATTGAATTAATGAAGTAAAACACTTATCTTGATGTAAGATAGGGTATGGAACCTTAAAATACTGTACAAGACAGCCTTGGTTCAGTTTAGGTTTTTACTCCACAAAACTACACACTGAAAACTGAAAAATCCGGATTCTATATATAGTGTTACAAACTGCGACGACGTCACTCTTTAATTGTGACGCGTCGATCGCCGTCATTAGGTTTTCGTCTTGGCCACGTTATCATTGTGACGGCGTCACCTTATGCCTGTGACGCCGTCTCCTTCAGTCTCTAACGCCGTCTGGATCAAATCTAGGCCGTCTGAGCTGCGACGCCCTACTCTTTTAAAACCTGATGCTGTCACTTGTAAATAAGCAATTTGGCTACTGAGTCGTCACAAAACCTGTTCCGACGGCGTCACAAGTAGAACCTGACGCCGTCCCCTTCAGTTCCAGCAGCTTGAGTGTCTCAATTCTTGACTTTGGCCATTTTCTTCGTATATTCGCGCCTTTTCGTCCGAATAAGTGTCATTTCAGCAATTTGCCTTCAAGAGACCTAAAAAGTGAAAAGGAACGAAATTAAGTAGTAACAGATACAAAAGTGATCAATTAAGGGCTTAAATGACCCCTAAAAAAGGTACATTTTAAATCCTTATCAAATATCCCTACACTTGGTATTTGCTTGTCCTCAAGCAAATGTGCTTTTAGCCAATTGATTTATAAATTAGGGGTCATGAAGCCTTATTTTAGAACGATCCACAACACATATAAGCCCCGCAAAAGTCATAACAAGCACGAAAATTACATACTAGCACCTCACATGGGGTGTTTGGATACTCACATCTCTCAGGTGTATATGAAATATAACAAGTTGGAAATGGAAGATAAACACTCATTAACCGGTCCTAGTACATAGATTACCATAGGCTTGAGACTTGATCAAACCTCCATCGTTTTGGCGTAAGCACCTAGGAAAGACTATCCAAGAGGTCTTTTAAAGGGTTGTAATGTTAGGCTTACGGTATGGAAACAAAGGGTTTGGTGGGATAGGCGATTTAGTGGTGGCAAGTCAAAAATCTTTATGTTACAAGCATGCGAAGAATGGCGTTGCAGCCAAGGCTCGACACTCTAAACTCTAGATAATTGAAACAAACAAACATAAATTTAAAGATAGATGTAGGATGGTAGCCGGTATGTTTTTTTCATTTTTTTACACTCTATTTTTTTTCTTTTTCTCTTTTTTTTCTATTTTTTTTTTCGATTTTTTTTCATACACTCTTACTCTACCATCCTCTACGATAACATCAAAATAATAGGGATTTATAGGCACATCCCTACACTTGAGTTTTTATTACTCTAACACTAATTTGACCCGAATTGAAAAGATCAAAACACTTGGAGTACATTATTATGCAAATAAAGGAATTTGAATTTAACGTTCCCTTCTCGTCATTTCATAAAATTTAACTTTTCCCATGAGTCCCAATCGTCCCAAAACTGTGTACAAAGGATATGACTCGACTTAGCAACTTATGCAAGCAACTAGATAATTGAACTAAGGGTTTAGTGTGATAAGAATACTGCACTAAAAGTGAGTGCATACAAGGAAGGCTAAGGCGTTTTGGGTGTACATTTGGGGGTGGATTGTAAACAATGCTCTTCATTGATATTCCGGAAAACTGAAACATCACGAGAACCGCGAAAAGGATAGGCTCTGAGGGGTTAACTAGGGGTATCGTGTACTAAAGATGAGTACAACGCAAAGGTGTGGGGGAATTACTCAACCGATGTGGAAGAAGTAATTATATTACAGGTATCAAACAAGGGTTATCCTAATGCCTCTTATCATTTAGTTATTCCTAACTACACAAGTGTAGTCTTACTAGCGATCTCGGAATGCATCACAAAACAAGTTCTAGAATCTATTATACTACCGGTTCACACTCTAAGCATTAAAGATGAATGCTTTAATTCCTACAAATCTAAGGGCGATCCTCACATTTTGGGTGGAATTTAAGTGGTAAAGGGTTTTTGTGCTAGTCATATAATTTCCTATCCATGAGACGCTTTATTAAGACTAATGGCCCACTCCTATATGTCATGAAATATTTTAAATTTGGTGCCAAAATTACCCTAACCGATATTTCTCATGGTTTATTATACAAATGAAATTGGACAAAGCAAATAATCAAGGATAAGCATAGTTTCAAAGTTCCAGCTTTATTTTCCCCCTACACTTGAACTGAACATTGTCCCCAATGTTCCCCGAAAGTATCAAAGTAATGATAATGGAAGGTAATTAAAAACGAAAGAAACTAGTACTCCCACGATTAGCTCGGTAGGATCCGTGTGAAGTGGTGGTTACATCTTTCTTCAAGAAGAATGTTTGCGTGAAAAGCTCCTTCTCATCTTATGTATCTTCTTCTTGATAAATTAAACCGGCACACTTGAAGAAAACAAACGAAACCTTCGCGTAAAATCGGCGGTAAAAATATATATATATATATATGACTCTACTAAACTAGGATATAATGCTTGTGGAATGGATGTTTACAGATTTTCTGGAAAATTAAGACCTGAAAAATTCCAAAAATTTATAAGTAGCTCAGAAAACGAGAAAAAGTAATAAGCTGTTTCTGCTCCTCCTGACGCCGTCAGGTTGCGATCCTGACGTCGTCAGGTATCCTGATAGAAACTGGTCTGCGATTTTCTGAAAAAAAATTCTGGAATATTTTTATCTTTGATATCTGGAAAAATTTCCTGCAAAACATCTATTATGACTCGATACAAGCATTTGACTTGAACAAACACACATGTATATCTTTTAATTAATTGTAATTCTCATGTTCACGTTTCTTTTGAAAACGTGTGTAATCCTCCCTACACTTATCCCTTATGTAAAATACCTTTATATGTAATTAAGACGAGGTTAAAGACAAAATAAAGCATATATATATATATATATATATATATATATATATATATATATATATATATATATATATATATATATATATATATATATATATATATATATATATATATATATATTAGAAAATTGTTGAACTGATGAATAATATAATTTTTTTGTCAGAAACTGATGAACATTGTGATGAACTAATGAACAACATTTTTTATTGATGAATAAATTTTTTTACTGATGAACAGATAAACAACTTTTTTCTAACACTTTTCAGTGATGAACAAAGTACACGAAGAACAACATTTTGACACAAAGTCAAGATACAACCATTAAGGAAGTTGATGGTGATTTGGCTTCAAGTATTGATACTTAATATGTTGAGTCTAGGATATATGGGGATTCAGTTTCAGAAAGGGAGGGTCATGAAGGGTATGGATAGCAGTTTGCCTAATGAGTCACCTAATGTTGGTAAGTCTAATGAAAATATGTCTGGTAGTGTTGATAAGTTAGAATGGAAATATGCCTAGCAGTGATAAGGTTAGTAATGTTAGCATTAATATTGGTGATATCCTTGTTCTTGGTAGTGATGATCCTGTTATTAATTATAGGGTTAGCCCTGTCCATAGCCCTAGGATTCTGAAGAGGGGTGAGGTGTTGAGTGATGGTGGAAAAAAGGCTAGTGCTTCTTACTCTTTCAATAATGCTGAAAAGTGGCCTAGTCTTGGTTCAGTGGCAAAGGATAATAGTATAGATAGGAATGGAGAGGATATTGATGGTGTGAGGGTGATGAAGGATGCTACAATGAAGGATAATCATGCTGCTACTAAGCCATTGTCAATTTATAATGTTGTTTAGGGTGTATGAGGCAATGGAAACAATAGGTTGAAACTTATTCCTGTTAGCATTAATGAGGAAGGGAAAGAAGTTATAGACATGGACCCTATGGTTGTGGAGGTTAACAAGAGTTGAGGTTTAACACTAATGGGGTATCGTGTAGGGATGAAGATGAGTCATAGGGAGACTTTGGACATTTAAGAAGAATGTGGAGGCCTTACCATTTGGATGAGGTGATTACTAATGAGAGTGGTTTGTACTTCTTTAAATTCAAGGCTGAAGAGGGGATGCAATATGTTCTGTAAAACGGGCCTTGGTTAGTGGATAGGAAATCTTTATTTGTTCAGAGATGAGAGGCTGGTATTTGTATGGTTAAGCCTGAGCCAACTAAAGTTCCAGTGTGGGTTAAAATCATGAATGTGCCACTAGAAGCATCGAAAAATAAAGGTATAAGTAGAATTTCTAGTGGGATTGGCAACCCTATAATTATGGATATTATTACTGCATCAATGTGTGAAAAATATTATGGTAGAGCTAGTTTTGCTAGGGTTCTCATTGCTATTTATGCTGCTAAGGGGTTTGTGGACAATGTTGAAGTGTGTTATAGGAGTTTGGGTAGGTCTATGAAGTTACAAGTGGAGTATGATCGGAAACCTCCAGTGTGCTGACATTGTAAGGTATTTGGGAATGGTGATGAGAAATGTAGCTATAGGGTTAGAACTGATCATGAGAAGAACCAGAAAGCTGAGATAAATGTTCAGAAACCTGTAAGTGTTAGGAATGAGCACACCAGTGGTAATGAGTGGCAGTATGTGAATAATAGAAAGGAATGCTAGAGGTGAAGGAAGTAGTGCTGAGAATGGAGGACAAATAAGTTATGTGGGAGAGAGTTCTAACAGTAGAGGTGGATTTAGTGGAAGGGGTAGAGGTAGAATGTATGGAAGAGGTTTTGGGAGTCAGAGAGTTAATAGGAATGAGCAAGGGAAATATACACCAAATAAGACAGCTTATGAGGTTAAAAAGGATGCAGGAAAGGATATGGGGCTGAGTAATAAACGAAAGGATAAGATGGACATTGATGGAAAGAATAGTGCATGTGTATCAAAAGGTGGGTTTAATTCTGGCAATAGGTTCACTTGGATTTTTAATGAGGTTGTTGTGAAAGAGAATATGGATTGGGAAGAAATTAGAAACAGGATTGACATAACATGTGATAAAGGATTTTCTTATAAGTATGGAGGAGAAGAATAGTCGGCCTGATGATTTGAAAGATTATTATAAGAAGAAGAATGAGAGATTTGTTAAGAAGGGTAATATAGATATGTTGCACTTGAAGATTAAGAATTATGAGAAGAGTATTAAAAGTAGCAGTGAGAGCATTGTTATGGAATGTATAAGAAACGCTGACAGTGTTGATATGTTGGAGGGCATGACTCCAAACCAGGCTTATGCTCAGGCCTATGATGATGTTTATAAGGAAGAGATGGAGAAAATTAAAGAGATGCTGGTGAATAAACAGTTGACTGAGGTTAAGCTTTTCTTTACCTCAGGAGAAGTCTTCACCATTTATGAGATGGAGACTTGGACTGATGAAATGCAAGCCTTTTATCAGTCTAAAATTAAGGAAGAAGCTTTTAAAATTGTGGCACAAATTAAGGCCGAGTATACTAAAGACATGGAGAAAGAAGTGAGTGAGGAACAATTTGGTAGTGCCCAGTTTTTAGCTCAAGAGATGTTAACAAATGAGGGAAACTGCCAGGTAAGTCAAATGCAGGATATCTCTGATATTCCTATAATTGTTTAAATGGTGGTGAACCTTGCATCTTTTAATGTTAAGGGTATGTGTAATACCGTTAAGCAAACTGAAGTTAAGAAATTCACTAGGGAGAATTGTATTAGTTTCATTGGGATTATTGAGATTTTTCATTTTTAGGAATGGGTTTCTAACTCTGTGGATAGTGCTAAAGGGTGTAGGATTGCTGTGGGTTGGGACCCTTTGGTTATTGATGCTAGGTTAATCACTCAAAGTGACTAGAGTATGCATTTTGAGGTTAAAATGATTAATGATAATAAGAAGGGGAATGTCTTTGAGAAAGTTGAGGCTATTAGAACTGAGTTGGCTAGGGTCCAAATGAGCTTAGACAAGGATCCTAACAATGCCAACTTAAGGGAGGAAGAAATGGTTTATGCAAATGCTTATAGAGAGGCTGTGATTGATGAGGAAAAAGTGTTGAAGCAAAAGTCTAATATACAATGGCTTAAGGAGGGTGATTTTAATAGTGCATATTTTCACAAAATTATGAAGGGGAGAATTAGTAAAAAACAGGATTGAAGTGGTTTATAATAATGATAGGAAGGCCTGTTATGGAACTGATGCCACTAACTTTTTTATGTCTCATTTTTAGATGTTTCTAGGTACTGAAGATCATGCTTATGCTATTAAAGATGCTAAAAGCTTATGTGTCAAAAAGCTGGATATGGACTTAGCTGTGGATATGATCAAGCCCATTACCAATGATGAAGTCAAGGGAGCCATTTTCAACATTGATGATAATAAAGCTTCTAGACCAGATGGGTTTTCGTCCAAGTTTTTTAAGGCGACATGGAATATTATTGGTGGTGATATTTATGTTGTTGTGAAAGAGTTTTTCACTAGTGGAAAAATGCATGGTGAGTTCAACACTACCCTGATATGTCTTGTTCCAAAAATTAAAGCCCCTGCTAGAGTCACAGATTATAGTCCCGTCTCTTTTTGTAATGTTGTTTATAATGGAATTAGTAAGGTTATTACAAATAGGCTTAAAGGTGTCCTTTATGTGATTGTTAATTTGAACAAGAGTGCATTTGTTCCTGGTAGGCTTATTAGTGATAGCATCCTACTTGCTCAGGAGTTCATGATGGGGTATCATTGGGGTCATAAAACTAGAAACTTTGCTTTTAAAATTGATATTCAAAAGGTGTATGACAATGTAATTGGAAATTTCTTGAGGACTGTCTTAGGGAATTTGGCATTCATCCAGTTATGGTTCACTGGATCATGGTCTGTGTTACTAGTGCATCCTTTTTTGTGTATGTTAATGGCGAGGCTCATGGGTTCGTTAGTTCTAAAAGGGGTTAAGGCAAGGTGACCCTATGTCTCCCTACCTTTTTACGTTGGTTATGTAGGTTCTGAAATTGATGATTAAGAGACAAGTTAGATTAGATAAGAGGTTTAAGTACCATTCAGGCTGTAATAAGCTCAAGATTACTAACCTATGTTTTGCTGATGATTTGCTTATGTTATGTCATGGTGATATGGTGTCTGCATCTATTTTAAGGAGAGGTCTTGATGAGTTTAGTATGACTACTGGCCTTTATCCTAGTATGAGTAAGAGTGAAGCCTTCGTTTTTAATATTTCTAATGATGTTAAAGATGATATTAAGCTTGTTATGCCATTTAGAGAAGGTGCTCTTCCCATAAGGTACTTAGGGGTCCCTTGGTGTCTAAGAGAGTGACTTATGTAGATTTTAGGGTCTTAATTGAGTTTGTTCAAAACAGAATCAATGATTGGAGGAATAAGTTCTTGTCCTTTGCTGGTAGATTACAGTTGATTGCATCTGTGTTGTCATCTCTTCAGGTTTATTGGTGCACCATGTTTATTTTACCTAAGCTTGTATGTAATACTATTGATAGTCTATTTAAAAGATTTTTATGGGCTAGTGGTAATAATGCTAGTGGTAAAGTGAGTGTGAGCTGGGTGGAGGTGTCTAAACCTAAATCCCAGGGTGGGTTGGGTCTTAAACCTTTACATGAGTGGAACATTTCTTTGATGGCTAAACACCTTTGGAGTATTGTAAGCAATAAGAATTCTATATGGGTGAAATGGGTAAAGTTGCATGATATTAAGGGATGTAATATATAGGATATTGAGTTAAAAAATGGGCAGTCTTGGTGTTGGAAGCAAATTTTGAGGCTTAAAGATAAGATCAAAAATTATGTCAATGTGAAAGTGGGAAATGGTAAAAAATATAGTATACGGTTTGATAAGTGGCATAGGAATGGCCCTTTAAGTAAGCTCATTAACCATGGTTTGATTTTACAGGCTGGGTTTAGCCTTGATGCTAAGGTTTGTGATTTGATTATTGATGGTAATTGGGTTTGGCCTAGGCAATGGGAGGGTAGATTTGGAGAGGTTCTCTATGTCCCTGTTCCTGCTATCAATAATGATATTGAGGACAGGGTAGTTTGGTATAATAAGAACGGTAAGGAGAAGAGATTTTGTGCTAGTGAGGTTTGGAAAGCCATGAGAATTGAGTATCCTAAAGTCCTGTGGCATAAGCATATATGGTTCTCCCAATGTATTCCTATACATGCATTCATAACTTTGGTTGCTGTTATGGGTAGGCTTAAAACTAAAGATAGGTTAACTAAATGGGGTTGTGCTGTAGATTTGACCTGTCTGTTGTGTAATATGAAGAATGAATCCTATAGCCACCTGTTCTTTACTTGTGCCTACTCTAGAAGTCTGTGGGAAAGACTTAAACCCATGGCTTTGTTAAACAACCTAAGTAATTCTTGGGCTAGTGTCATATCTGGTATCACTAATAGACCTACCCTGAATAAGACTTGGAGTGTTATCCAAAGATTGGTTATTGGTGCTACTGTTTATTTTTTATGGCAAGAGAGGAATATGAGATGTCATTAGCAGAAGGAGAGAGAGGTTGAGTTTTTGTTTGACCACATTGTTGAAACTGTTAGAATGAAGATTAGAGGCCTTAAACTGAAACATACCAATGGTGTTATTAGAGCCTCTAGTGTTTGGAATTTTCCTATTAGTAAAATGTGAAGTATCAGGATATTGTTAAAGAGTTAGATGGCATTTATATCTTTAATGGTGAATAATCTTAGTGCTAGTTTATGGGTGGTTTTTGTAAATGTAATGAGACTTATGATTGTGATGACAATGGGGCTGTGGATTATAGGGTCAGTATTGTGTTGAATCTCACCAGGTGCAAGATTGGGTGATCTTCATGTGGTTATCTGCTCATTAATCCTTGCACTATTTGGGGAGGTTTTAGGGAGAGTTGCACTCTTTTCCTATACTTTGGGCTTTCCCATTGGGTTTTACTAAAGGTAGGTTTTTAAGGAGGCAATCTCCTTAAAACTGGCTACTTTGGCTCTCCTCTTCATGGATTATGGTTTGGATATCAGGTTCTGCTTTGATGCTAGTTTTTTGATTTTCAGTTTGTATGTGCAATATTTTATCTGAGTGTTATGCCTTATGGTGGACTCAGTGTATGGTGATGGTTCATTGTATATTGATTGGTCTCTCTATACATTGATGATTCAGAGTATGTTGAGTTCCACTATTTTGGTTGTTTCCACACTTAGATTTGGATTGCTTTGTATTCTGTTTCCTTTGTAGTTTCTTTTATTGGTTTTATGGATATAAATTAGTAGTCGTGAGTTAGGATCGAACTCGAGACCACGGGATTGCACGCTTTACGTATGAGAATTAAAGTTAATAATTAAATGTAAATGTTATATTTATTTATTAATTACACGAAATAATATATAACGGACGTTAAGTTAATTAAATTTAATGGACTAACGATCGTTAAATGTAATTGGAAAGGACTAGATTGCAAAATTAAGATTGGGAAGGTTCGGGAATGCATTGGGGATCACACCACCGATCGGCCAAGGGGTATTCCCAACCCAACCCAAACTCAACTTGTTCACCAAGTTATGTTGAGTATATATACAAGGCTAGGGGTCTTGGTTTTGCATCTCTTGTACTCATAAGCTAAAAACCTAAATTGTCCGTGTGTGTTTTTTTGCTAGAACCGATCATACAACCCCTTTGGGTGTCGATCCACATCTTTTCCAAAACCAAATTGTTTTGTTTAATTAAAACTAGCATTACTTTAATTTGATTTAGTATGTGTGTACAAGAAAGTGGACTAACACATTCTTGTTAGTATTCTTGGATTGAATTACAAAATCGGTAAGGGGTAATTCTTATAATCCTATAAACCCTAATTAAGGTTCATCACTTGCTAGTTTTGTGGATTTGATTCTTGTTTGGCTAGAATCAATAAAGGTACACATACTTTATGTTTTGTTAATTAATTATTCATTAATCTTTCCTATACGCTTTCGCATGTTTACTTTGATGTATTTGTGTTTTATATTTGATTATCATGATATATAATTCCAACATCTTTGTATAGGCAGTTTATTATGTTATGAGCATGGAACATGTCCATAGCCTTGTTGCCAAAGTAAAGAGCTTAGGGATGTGTCTTAAGATTTACTCTTTGTTTGTGCTTTTTTGTACTTGGCCTTTTGGCTTCCTTTCTTAGTTGTTTTTTATGTGGATCGACCAAAATTTTTATGGGTCGAAACCCTAAAATTTTTTTAGTCTATTTTTCTTTTAAATTTGTTTAGGGTTTATATATTAATTGTATTGTTAACCATATCGAAACCTAGAATCAATACATTTGTTACGTGGTATATTCATGAATAATGTGTTATGTGACATGAAATTGTATGCGATCTTGTGACTTACTTGAATAATTGTTATGCGATCTTGTGACTTACTTGAATAATTGTTATGTTATATATCCATGATGATACATGCATGTTCGTCATGGATGGTTACTTGAATTTTTTTAATTGTTAAGATATTTTAGACATGTTGTTTTTTTTGATAAATCTTGAATTGGGGAAGACTCCAATAATATATTAATGATTCAATTATGTGCAATTTGGTATATTTTAATTATGGCTTACGCAATCGATTTGTCGATGTATGTGGCTCACTTTCAATTGTGCGAGTGAAAGCCATAGGCAATATATACATTAATTAACCTAGACATTGATTATTAATAGGTTTTATCAAATAAGTTGCATGTGGCTACTTGTTTACACGTATTAATTGTTAGTTATGTGAGCATTGTTTTAAGTTATTTATTTTTTATTAGTTTACTTGTTTGTTTATTATGTGTGACAAGTTTAAGCAAAGGGTAATTTTGAATAGAAAAATAAATCGGACTAAAAAATGGTGAAATTTGATTTGTTTTTGAAGAGTTAAGTTTTCAAAAGTTTAATTGATTGATGATTTTGGTATAAATAGTGAGAACGGCTCACCCAATTTGACGGACCATGTGAGGGGTATAAGGAGGGGAACGCATTAAATTGTGACCCTAAAGAAGGAGGTTATTGCTTCAGCGCCGACCAAATTCTCCGCTTCTTTGCGAGTCAAATCGGAGTTACCAAGTAGGCTATGAGTACAAAATCATCTTAAGAGCGAATTAGCTTTAATTCCATGCGCCATTTTTGTGGTAATTATCCGAAACACTAAGTCTTTAGAATTATGCAAAAGTACGATATAATGGACGATAATTAAAGGTAAATTCTTTGATTGGCGAAACCAATACGTCAATCAAAACTTTGATAATTTGATCTTTATGAATTGGTTAATAAAAAGTTTTATTAAAATTTATGCTACAAGATGAATGCATGACATCTTTGTACATATTTGATTTGACACCATAAATCAAAACTAGTACCCTTTATAAATTAAGTTTGCGCCATCTAGTTAAAGGAACACTTGAAGTTGCAATTTACGTCATGTAGAAACTTGGCGAGATTGTGAGGGAAAGGTAAATCTTTATGTAAAGTCAGACCTTACATGAGCATATTTGCAGTTCTTTAAGTTAGACAGTTAAATTCAGTAGTAAGTGAGACATGGACTCAAGGCATAAGATGGGATAAAACATGTTTATATTTGCAATAGCGTTGGAAAATATAAATCCCATAATGATCTAGGAATTGGAAATTGTTTGCTAATTATTGTTCGACAGATTACCTTATTATATGCTTTTATTACTAGCAGATCAACTGATGTAATGAATCTATGATAATTTGGATCCTATTTTTCGAGAAAATTATATGGTTATATGTTTATATTACCTTGGGTATATTTTATTTTCTTGAAAAATTGTATTATCGAAAATACTAATACTTGAACTTTTTCTGTAGAAATGGCTCAAAACAACGATAACACTAACACTGCACTAAGTTCTGCGTTCAAAAACTTCTTTGATCGAGAAAAGTTGATTGGCTCTAAGAATTTCAATGATTGGAACCGCTCTTTGAGAATTGTCTGTAGAGTTGTTGATCGTTTGGATTATCTGTACATGCCTTGCCCTGATGAACCACAAGCTGACGACTCTGACGAGGTGAAAGCTGCGTGGAGGCCTGAGTATAAGCGTTATAATGATGTGGCTTGCCTGATGTTGGGAACGATAGAATCTGCTCTCCAAAAGCAGTTTGAAAATTACTTCCCATACAACATGCTTAATGAACTCAGAACTTTGTTTGAGAAACATGCGGCTGTAGAAATTTATGATTTGATCGATGCACTACACAGCTGCAAGTAGGGAGAGGGTAAACCCGTAAGTGCTCATGTATTGGAGAAGAAAGGATACATGGACCAATTACAAGCACTTGGCAAAGTTTATGAAAATGACATTGCTGTGAACTTGATCAACAGATCCCTTAACAAGGATTTCAATGGTTTTGTTCGGAACTTCAATATGCATTGCGTGGGGACGACAGTTACTGACCTACACGCATTGCTAATTGATTATGAAAAATGGTTACCTCAAAAGGCTCCTACTCCCCAGGTACTTTCTATTCAGGGTGGAAGGATTAATAAGCCAAAACCGCAGCGTGCGAACAACAAGAAGGGAAAGGGCAAAGGGAAAGTTGATAAGGGTAAACAAGTTATGGCCTATCAACCAGAACCCAAGAAGAACCCTACTCCTAGGAAGGAAAATCCTAAAAAGGATCAAGCATGCCACCACTGCAAGGTCGTTGGGTATTGGAAGAGAAATTGTGCTCTCTATCTTGATGAATTGCGGAAAAATAAAATGAAGTATGCCGGGTCCTCGGGTGCCGGTCCTTCATGTAACTTATTTGTAATTGAATTATTTACTCTAAATCATAAAAATTCATGGGTATATGATACTGGATGTGGTATTCACATTTGTAATACACTGCAGGGGTTTAGAGTGGAGAGGAAGCTGGCCTATGGGGAGCAATAACTGCATGTGAGCAATGGGGCACCTGCAGCTGTTGAAGCCATATGAGTGTTTAGTTTAGTATTTCCTTCGGGCTTAGTACTTTTATTAAACAATTGTTATTATGCACCTTCTATAATTAGAGGTGTTGTTTCCTTTTCAGTATTGTTGGATGATGGTTTTACTCATACTATTTCACGTAATGGCATTTCTGTTTCTTTAAATGGTGTATTTTATTTTAATGCTATTACTGTGAATGGTGTGTTTGAAATTGATGTGATTGGAAATGAATCTAACAAATATAATAATTCGATATTTAGGATCAATAAGAAAATGAAGTTAGACTTGAATTCTTCTTATTTTTGGCATTGTAGACTTGCTCATATAGGCAAGGCTCGCATGCAAAAGCTACAACACGAAGGGCTTTTGCAAAATATCAATGATGAATCATTTGATAAATGTGAGTCATGCATATCTGGGAAGATGACGAAGAAACCTTTTCATAGCAATATGGAGAGGGCGTCTGATCTACTTGGTCTTATTCATACTGATGTGTGTGGACCACTTAAACATGTTGTTAATACAAATAACAAGTGTCAAGACGAAGATATTAGTGAAGGGTATCTATCGTCCATATCATAAGCACTTGTGGTGGGTGCTTAGAAGTCAAGACTAGAAGCATTAGTGAAGGGTGCTTAGAAGTCAAGACACAGGACATTAGTGAAGGGTGTCTTGAAGATCTAGTTAAAGGCATTAGTGAAAGGTGCCTTAGATGTACATTCGATATGGTGTGTTTCGATGTACAAGATAGATTAGTACTAGATCCAAGGATATTGATATCCTTGATGATGTTGTAAAAAAGAGTTGATCTCCTTTGGGATTAGTCGTTGGTGTAGTGTTGGGTAGTAGTTCCTCCATTGCAATGGAACTAGGTGCTTAGCCTAGTACCTAATAAAGGGTAGGCGACGTTGTGTAGGTGTGGTTCACCTTGGTGTGAAAGAACTAGGTACATAGCCTAGTACCTGATAAAGGGTAGGTGACGTTGTGTAGGTGTGGTTCACCTTGGAGTGAAAGAACCCGGTGGTTAGCCTAGCACCGGAAAAAGGGTAGGCGACGTTTTGAAGGCTTCTCCGCCATAAGGAGTTGGTGTAGTGATTACGAATTATCGAGTAGGTGACTCGGGGAGTGGAGTAGGGCAAGGAAGGTGTCCTTGTAGCCGAACCACTATAAATACTCGCGTTGTGGTTTTGTGCTTCTTACTCTTATCTTTTCATTACATACCTTTATATGCTTGTTTATCAACATCTAACACACACATCCAAATAGATTGACACAAGGGATCCGTCTAGCGTAAAGCTAGGGATCCGTGGGACGCTCCCATTAACCCATGGGTATTTTGGTTATGGGTCATGGGTCATGGGTTGATCCATGGGTCTTTAGCTAGATAAAATGTATCTCTTGAGTGCAATGCACCTAGTCACATGGGTATGGGTCAAAACCATGGGTTATGGATATTATCCATATATGATATAAGCATGATGTCTTGCAATGGGTTATGCCTCAAGCTCCATGGGTCATGGGCTTTGGGTTGTACCCAACTACATTCAATGTATTTGCCCAATGGGTTATGATACTTAAGTTTCTACCCATTTATATTACCCAATATACTACATACTAGTTATGTGTATATTTTACCCAAATATGTAAACACTAGTTGTTGTACATATGTAATATTAAATCATAAAATCACTTATACTTGTTTTAGTGTTTTATGTGAAAATGTGAATATGTTAGAAACTATTAGTTCAAACCATTTACGTATTTTATTTGTTTCGTTAAAATGATTTTACGTTTGTTATCGACAAAACATTAGAACATCGTAAAATATAAATAAACGTTTTTACGGCTTATTTGTATTTACAGCACGCATGCAGAAAGTTCCTTATGCTTCGGCAGTAGGATCTATTATGTATGTTGTGAGATGCACAAGATCAGATGTGGCGTTCGCTCAAAACATGACCAGTCGATATCAACAGAATCCGGGTGAACTTCACTGGACTGCTGTTAAACATATTCTAAAGTATCTTAGAAATACGAAAGATATGTTCTTAGTGTATGTTGGAAATATAGACACAGAGCTTGATGTTACAGGTTACTGTGATGCGTCCTGGCAGTGCGATAATGATGATACGAAGTCTCAGACGGGTTATGTCTTTGTCATTAATGGAGGAGCAGTTGACTGGAAGAGCAAGAAGCAGAGTACGATTGCGATGTCTGCGACAGAGGCCGAATACATAGCTGCTTCGGAAGCTACAATGGAGGCTGTTTGGATTAAGAAATTCATTTCAGGGCTTGGTGTTATGCCTTCAAATGAATCGCCTATTGATATGTATTGTGACAATTCTGCTGGAATCATATTTGCCAATGAACCTGGAGTCATGAAGGGCACCAAACATTTTCTACGGAAGTATCACTATGTTCGGGAACAAGTCCGTGAAGGTGAAATTAATCTATTGAAAGTTCACACAGATGACAACTTAGCTGATCATTTCACTAAGGCTTTGGCTACAGAAAAGATTTTTATACTTGCCAATGGCATTGGACTTCATTTAGCTAATAGTTTCATGCAAAACTGTGATTAGTATTTGGATAAAGGATATTGTAAATATTTATTATTTTGATTAAATAAAATTCTGATTATGTTTATTTTCATTTGTAATATTTTTGTCCTATATTTGCTTGTTTAATCAATGAGTAACTAAGTTATTTTAAATTGTCCGTTGTCGATTAATGATATGGGAGTATCATTAAACTAAGACAAATCTGAGAGATGTGGTAGAATATACTCGAAAGTATATTGATGAGAATGCATACCAACTTCAGATGATATTAAATGAATTGAATATAGGACTTATCTCAACTACATAATTTACTTTGTGGATATTGTTATAAGTAAATTGTGAATAGTTATCCTCAGACTTGAGATACCAGATAAGTGTCATAAATGTAGTGCATTTCTGTGGAGCAACTTAACGCTATACGTAACTGGTAGTCATAAGGGTTGTTTCTAGAACTGTTACAAAGTTTGTGGGTTAGTCTTGTAGTCAAGATATAATTTGTTCCTTCAAATTTATTTGGAGTTTAATACTATTGGGCCCATCGTAGGATTGACAAGATGTTTGTGCGGTCGCACCCAAAATCTCCCCTGAATATGTTCAGAAGATTTGGTAATCTTGGTCAGTCACTTAAAACGAGAAACATAATAGTTGAATAAAGAATGACTTAATTCCATATCTTTATTTAACATGGTATTAGAAACAAAAGGATAATAATAATGAGAAATCGTTAAAAGGTTTTCCAGGAGCCTTGCTCGAGTTGTACTAGAGGCATCGAAGTGTTGCTAGATGCTAACCGATGTGATCACTCTATTAAGATATATCCAAGTGGGAGTTGTTGGTTTTATGGATATAAATTAGTAGTCGTGAGTTAGGATCGAACTCGAGACCAAGGATTGTACGCTTTACGTATGAGAATTAAAGTTAATAATTAAATGTAAATGTTATATTTATTTATTAATTACACGAAATAATATATAATGGACGTTAAGTTAATTAAATGTAATGGACTAACGATCGTTAAATGTAATTGGAAAGGACTAGATTGCAAAATTAAGATTGGGAAGGTTCCGGAATGCCTTGGGGATCAAACCACCGATCGGCCAAGGGGTATTCCCAACCCAACCCAAACTCAACTTGTTCACCAAGTTATGTTGAGTATATATACAAAGCTAGGGGTCTTGGTTTTGCATCTCTTGTACTCATAAGCTAAAAACCTAGATTGTTTGTGTGTGTTTTTTTGCTAGAACCGATCGTACAACCCCTTTGGGTGTCGATCCACATCTTTTCCAAAACCAAATTGTTTCGTTTAATTAAAACTAGCATTACTTTAATTTGATTTAGTACGTGTGTACAAGAAAGTGGTACTAACACATTATTGTTAGTATTTTTGGATTGAATTACAAAATCGGTAAGGGGTAATTCTTATAATCCTATAAACCCTAATTAGGGTTCATCACTTGCTAGTTTTGTGGATTTGATTCTTGTTCGGCTAGAATCAATAAAGGTACGCATACTTTATGTTTTGTTGATTAATTATTTATTAATATTTCCTATACGCTTCCGCATGTTTACTTTGATGTATTTATGTTTTGTATTTGATTGTCATGGTATATAATTCCAACATCTTTGTATAGGCAGTTTATTATGTTATGAGCATGGAACATGTCCATAGCCTTGTTGCCAAAGTAGAGAGCTTAGGGATGTGTCTTAAGATTTACTCTCTGTTTGTGCTTTTTTGTACTTGGCCTTTTGGCTTCCTTTCTTAATAAATTTACTATTAATAAAAAAAAATGTAATTGAGGGGAGACAAATTGGCGAAAAAACTAAAATCATTAAAAAGACAAAAGTGATGGAGTGTTTTTACTGTGATGGAAACAAAAACTACATGAGCAATTGTGGTTTGTGGCGGTGATAGCGAAGAAGTTGAAAGGCTGAAAAAGATGGTGGTGGTGGTGGTGAAGAGGTTGTAGAAGATATGTTTTCTTAATTTGTGAAAGTGGTTATGTGTTTTTAATGTGTGTTATTACGGTGTTTGGATATGAAATGCTGAAAGGACGAAAGAACCTTGCATTTAACGAGGTTTTAAACAAGCTTAAGGGTTTTGGATCGTGAAAGAGAGGACGGTATTCGTAATCCGTCCAGACCTCGGAGACCAACTGCCTAATTTACCTAAAAAAAGAATCACTCGTAAGAAGGTTATTGTTTTACCCAAAAGCAAATCGTGTATAGATCAAAATAATCTTGGAAGCATTATAATTCAATTATTTTAATCTGTTCTTATGACATGCTTTGATTGACTTGATATTTGTTTAAGCAGCTGAATGCATGATAATACAAGAACATATTAATTTATGTAAAACAATTGTTCCAATCATATACATCTTTATCTTCAAGTTGTAGACAAGAATTGTGAAAACTAGAAGATTGATGATCCAAATGGACAAAAACTAATCGTATATCCAAACAAAACATTTAAATTATTTGTACACTGAAGACAGTTCATGAGAAGCTGACATATTTTTATAAATTTCAGACATCAACCTAGTCTCAAACTCTTCTCTTGAACCCGCAATCTTCGATGATCGATGAGAATTTGGTTTAGTTTTCTTGGCTGACTCCGAATCTTGTTCTTTCGAGCTTCCATCCGGTTTGAAAAACTTTTTGATCTTCCAAAACCGGCTATGATGGCTTTCTCCTAATGTAGCAGTTTTCATGTCTTTTCGCCGTTCAGGGCTGCCATCAACTCTTCCATCATAGACTTTCCTCCTCCAAGCCTTATTAATGTCAACCGAAGTAGTCGAAAAGCTTCTCGTAAGTCTCTCCATTCTATTCAACTGTGTGTTTTAGAGAGAAAATAGTATTTTGGGTGTGATTTTGATGCTAAACTTTAACATGTGTGATATAAGAGATCTACATAAAGAGGGTGATATATATATGTGGGTGAGTGCCATTTAAAAAAAGGTTTTGGCACCAGCCACGAGCATCTTGAGTTGAATTGCTAACAAGGTTTTAATTAAAAAAAGATACAGATATAGTATTTGCCGTATGAAATGGGAAAAGTAATCATTGAATTACATTGAAAATATTTGTATGATATTATTGACAAAGTTGTGATGTCAAGAAAGTCAGGTTGTTTCAAAGCTGAAGTAGGGAGAACATTATTTGGATGTATAGAAACATTAATATGCATCATTATCTTGACTTTATAAAATATTGTTTGAACAATTTAGAATTAAAACCACTGTAGAGTTGCCACGGGATCCACTTCGCATCACACTTTTACTTATTTTATAGGTAACTTCTTAATTAACTGATTTATAAATGTATAACATATAGACAAACTAACTAAAAGATCCGTGAAATTCACGGATATTTTAAAGATGAGTAGAAAAAAATAGTTTTTACATTACATAATAAGTTGGTAAGATTGAAACATATGAGTATAGGTAGTTGAAAAAAAGAAACTTTGCACAAACATAACATGTGTGGCAATCAAATAAATAGTTAAATAACAAAAAAAAGTAAATAAAAAAAAAATAACATAAAGTTGCATAAGAACATATTGTAGTTATTTGATATTGCTTTACTTGTATTTGTTGGGAGGGTAAATGCATGTTGATTCACTTGTCGAATACTTGAACTCATCTTTAATAACAATATTTTACATTAAGTTTCTTCCAACCTATACATGTATATCATATATTCAAAACCAATAAATAAATGTGTTTGATTGAAAAAATAATAGTAGTTTTTTTTTTTTTTTTTTTTTTTTTTTAAGTCTGATTACTTATAATCACATATTTTTAGCACTTTTCTTTATAGACAACGTTTATCGTGATATTAGTAGGAAAACCATTTATGTTGCAAATAACAATCTTCAATTCACTTAACTACTTAACGGCAGACAATAAATGTAGTTCTACCGAAAACATATAAAGTTTGACATCATAATTCAATAAATAAAAAATTAATTTATGTAAGGTAGTTTTTGGATTTTGTTAATGTTCATAAACAACATAACTTTTTGATTAAAAAAAAGGAAACATGTCTTCACTACATACACTATATCATGTGTCTACCGAACTCATGTTGGCAAAACTTTTAAACTCAAAGGTAAATATTGTATCATTAATCGAGCGCCCTACCACTTTATTGCAATGATTCCTTTCGTTAGTGAAACTTGTCATGTAAGGAGATGATCTTTTATGCTAACATATGCGACCAAAAATATACCATATAATTTCTTGGATAGGGCATATGTGACCAAAAATCTAAAATATAGTTACTTTAAATTTATGTACTTACAATGTTTGTGTACATTTGTGACATATGTTGCTGAGTTCAAACACAAAAGATAGTTTATGTACATTGATTAGATAAGTAAACAAAACGTTACATAAAACATGATCATATTTGGTTTAGGTTATAAAATAGTCGTGTGCTTACTGTCATGTCCCGCTTAAATATCAGAATAAAAAGTGTTTAAATTTTTGTTACAGACTTTTAAATTAGGGCTAATAACCTATTAAAGCATCATACTTGTCACAAAAAGCAGTTCGACGTAGCGAACAAAAAAAATAGCCCCTTTGCCCACTTATCTTGTCTATTTTGTCTCTATGATACATTTAGTAACTTGTACAACCGGTATCCCCTTTTTTTAACCTTATATTATCCTAGCTGGCAGATACATGCTGGCACCCACCCACTTATCTTCTTCCCCCACATTAAACATTACAAGTTCTATCCTTTAAACAAAGGTCAATAAACATTACAAGTTCAGCCATTCATTTTCAGCGTCCATGGTCAATAAAGAAGAGGCATCAGCCACCAATAAACAAAGGTAGGTACGATCTTCTTTAATGTGTTTTCATGTAATAACCGAACAAAGAGGAAGAATGAACCTGATTTGGTTTGTTCTATCCTTTAAATGGTTCGAATATTCACAAACAAGTTTATCTACTAAAAAAAATTGATCTATGATGTTATCTTGTTCATTTGGATGAGATCGGTAATGATTATAAACAATTGAACAAAGAACTGAGATCAAATTGTTGTTTTAGTATGGATTTAACATCGAATCTGTGATGGGTTTTAGTTAGTTTTTTTTTTTTTTTTTTTTTTTTTTTTTTTTTTTTTTTTTTTTTTTTCAAAGATCTTTTAAGATCTCGTAAAAAAGTATACTTGAGATCTCGATTGTTTGAGTTTGAGTTTAAAAAAGTATACTTGACAGCCATTCAAAGATCTTTTAAGAGTCTTGATATTTGTTTAATGAAGTTGAGGCAAGTGTTGGGTTAAGGTGGACTTGAAGGTGGATTTGGTGGTGGTTTTGAAGGTGGATTTGGTGGTGGTCCGGTGAGAAGATTGTCCGGTTGTGAACCTCATGGGAGATGATTGTCCGGTTGTGGTGGTGTTTGGACGCAATGATTTTGGGATATTGTTTTCTGGGTTTATCTGGTGATATGTGAGATGATTGTCCGGTAAAGTGAAAGATTGTAGTGGAGAGAGAAAGAAAAAAAATGATATATATTATGAGGTGGCAAAATGAGGTGGACATTTTACTGCCTAGGTGTACACAAATGTGAACATTTTACTGCCTAGGTGTACACAACCGGAAGTTGGAGGTTGACAATGTATCATTTAAGCCAAGTTAGACGAGATTAGTGGCCAAAGGGGCTATTTTTTTTGTTCGCTACGTCGAACTGCTTTTTGTGACAAGTATGATGCTTTAATAGGTTATTTGCCCTTTAAATTATGTCCCAATATACACAATTTTAATTTTTTTTTACCTTAATGTTTTTGTTCTTTACCTATTTACTGTGCATGTCATCTTTTTTACCTATGTGGTGTCGACTTCATCTATTTAAAGTGAATTAATAGTCGACTGTAGCAAGGTATGTTAGTATTTTATTTTTTTAAATGTTTTTGGACTTTAGTTTGTTGATTTTAACGATAATATGTGATTATGATTTCATATTTACTATATTTAAGATTTGCTAGAAATAATTAAGTTTTTTTTTATGCGGTTAATAGTTAAATATCCATGGATGCCATAGAATACAAAAAGAATGACATGAATGGTAAAAAGCAATAAAAACGAAACATATAGGGGTAAAAAAGGTTACCTTGTGCATATTAGGATATAATTTGAAAGTATGTAACAAAAGCTGGAATTTTTTTTAGCTCATGTACCTACGCGAGACATGCTGGTAAATATGTAACTATTTTATGACCTAAACTCGTTGGTTATTGTCCAAGTTTAAAACTTTGAATTGTTTCAAAAACTCATTTTTTTTAACTATGGATATATAAAAGCTCTTTGCATGTCATCAAAGTTAATCGGGTCTCTTTTTAAATTACATATAACAACATCCGAATGTTATACCGTATCACAAAAACACGAAAATAAAAGTTGGTCTCTTCATGGAACTATTATAGTAAAAAGAGGCAAAGTAATGCAACGATCACCTAAAAGTATCTATATATGCTTCTAAAAATGTTATTCTATATCAAAATTGACATAGAAACACATTTGACTACTCAAATTAATTGTTCATATATTGCGCCATGTTAATGACATGAAGTTTTAAAAAATTCAAGTGTATATTGCTACTCAAAGTTGCTACCATAACTGCGGCGTGTGATATCATAGTTGTGTAAAATTAAAACCATTTTCAAAACTCTTTTCACGTGGCATGCTGAGATGATTAGGTATTCTAAAAAAAATTATTAGATGGTTAAAAAAGTGTGGCAATTATATAAAATAGATAGATAGTTAGATAAAAACAAAAATTGCACTCACAAATTAACGTTATTATGCATCGTCGTCGTTGTGTGCGAGTAATCATCTAGTATGTCAAAAATATTGATGTGGTTTATTCTATTTATGAAAATGTTACAAATTTAAACTTAATCACATTATGAATGTAATATCAGACCAATAATGTGATACGCACCACACAATTGTAAAGACTGAAAAAACTGCATGCATGTTGTTAAAGAATATGACGAGAAATTATTTACATACTAAAAGATTATAGCATATCAAAGGCAAATTTTAGCAACTTAACTTTTTTAAATGCTATATCTGCAAAGACTTTACAAAATAATACGCACACTATGATTTGACAATGATTGTGGTCAATCATATTTCATTATAAATACTCTTTATGTTTTATTATCCTCCGCATTTAGTTGCCAACTCATTGTGTCAATGTTATTTTGTAAATTTTTGTGGATTTAGCATTGCTTTTTTTTAAAGAAAAAATAGAGGATTACTTAATATTTTAATTACAAATTCAATTACACTTGTTACCTATAATTTAATATCTCATGAACCGTTAATCGTTGGATAAAACAAATTATATCGTCATGACAATCTTTATTTTACGTTTTTTTCAGTAATAAAATTCGCATGGCATATCACATGTGATTTAACACTAATATAATAGTTCGAATACTAAACAAACTGTACTAAAATTGGCATAAGTATTTTTGTATAAATCAAATATTTTCCTCCTTTTTGCAATGAAAAACACCCATTCGTGATTTTTCAACCATATATCACACACTATGTTTGAGTTATAGATTATATCAGTTCATTTATGAAACTTCTATAATCACACGTGATGTGATAAAAATCACACGTGATTGAGATCACGTCTGGTAAAAATTAAATGTGGTTTTACGTGTTTTATCTAACTTGATGAATTAACTGCACAAATCTACAATACGAAATATAGTGTTGTATATGGTTGGAAAGTTTTGAATGTCTAGTTTTCCGAATAAAAAAAGGTAAAACGTTTAAAATTGTGTATAAAAGAAAGAAAAAAATAGATGAAAAAGGTGACAAAAAAAGTTTGTCGAAAGTATATCAAAGTGTCCTTCTGTAGAAAGATAATTGATTGGTCATCGTAATAGTGTAATTATTTTTACTTAATGATTAACGGTTTAAGAGATATTAAATTTTGCATAAAAATAGTGAAAATGTACCTTTTATTTAAAATAAAAGATGAGTAGCTGAAATTGAGCATTTGGTATGTTAACTTTTTTTTTATTACGTAAATGATCTCTCCTCAAAACGTAATTAAACTTTTGTCAATTTTCACATAAAGTTCACGATCGATTTGTTTTGTTCAACACGACTTGGTCTACTTCTAAATTTTTTAAAGTAAACAAATCCAAACAAAAATACGAAGCTATCATTAATAAATGTGTTGGTCAAAAGCTTTAAAAAATCTTTGTTAAAAAAAAGAGCTTTAAAAAATCTAAACCATCTAAAATGTGAAATAGTCTTAAATGTGAAATAGTCTTAAATAAAGAAGGATTTGATTAAAATATATACACATTACAACAAAAATTAATACGGAGTATGCAATTATCTGAAAATAAATGTGCAGGTCAAAAGCTTGTTAATCTATACATATATATGAGGCTACACATGCCACATGTATAATGCTTACTAGGCATTTTAATGATGACATGGAGCATCATATGATGAGGTGTAAATAGTGACTAGGCACTATTCCCGGTTTAATAAGTAAAAAAATTGTTAGTTGATAGGTTCGAACTCGGGTATCCATTTCCAAAGACAAGTGCCTCAACCAGATGATAAAGTCACAAGTTGTGTTCGATGTTTGCATTCCCAAACTAATGAACACACGTTACAATCTTCCCTTGTCAGCCCTTTCCTAATTCTACCAGAAATCACTCACCAATTATCCCTACATTCTCTCCTTCAACCAAAACTGACTCAGTAACTCCCCTACTCACTCGACATTTCGAAATTCAAAATCCCCCAAATAACTCACTCCATCAAATAACCCTAATCTCCATCTTCATTGCACAATATACCATCCATCATTAGCCACAACAAAAAACCTCTAACCACACTCGCAAAATCAATTGTTTTCAAAAACAATACTATTATTAGAATATCAACCACGGGAGAAAAAACGATAATCCATATAAAATCAGACCAATGTTTATTCATATGAAGCTTTTATGACCCATAAAACATTGGTAAGCATATTTCGTAATATTCATCTTATATAGGCTGCTTTCTTTGCATCTTGTGTATTTCACAAGTTTCATAATTCTGAGACCGGTTTTGTAATGCTTGGTAGTCGGTAGGAATAACAGGGCAATTAAGCTCAGCCGACAGGTCTATGATATAGTTACTTTGCTTAGGTTTAACCGTTTAACTACTTTAATTTGTCTTTCATAGCTCTTAGTTAAAATTGAAGGACAAAACCACTAATTTTAAGTGTTATATGTCACAAGTTTCACATCAATGGTACAATAATTTTTAAGTATTAACTTGTGATCTTCATTGTTCTGAAACAGATGACCTTGATTTCAATGAGATGATTTTAGTTGCTGCTAATTTAGACGATTGTCATATTATCGAGCCTGGGGATGTCTATGAGATGATTGTACTTGGCGCTTAATTGTTAACACATATCGATGTACTGATTATTTGTAGTCATACTGGTACATTATATGATAACCTATCATATGGAGTACATGTGCGCCTTCTTGCTTTAAGGTGAGTACCTGTTCATTGGTTATGCTGCTTATGTCCCCGGCATTCATATTCTATGGATGTATTGCTCGCTCACCATTAGATTATTAAAACGTGATGTTTTTTTTGGTTATATAATATGAATATATTTAACCTTCCGACATTTGTTGCAGGTTATGTTTATGCATATCTCTTCTTGACAAAGTTCGCCTACAACTTAAGTTTGTTTAAAGAGTGTTTGGGTAAGCTTATCTTGACAACTTAAATTTAATTTTTATTTTTCGTCAAAACAGTATATGAGCTCATGTATTATGAGAATACATTTAATTACATTATGTTGTATCATGATACACTTTGATTAGATTATGAAATTATGTAAAATTACCAAAAAATATTTGGTCTTTAAAAGTCAGTTTCTTTTCATCTACATCTCCTCTTTTTATCAACTACTTCTCCATTTTTTTTAGTTAAATTAGTATTTTTTTTATTATCCATGTAGCTCTTGCAATGACACTAAATATTGTTTCTTTGTTGCTGTGTAAATGGGTGGTTGGCTGCTACTATGTCTTGCTCTCTCTGAATGGGTGGTTACACCAGATACATAATGCTATTGTATATTTTAGGATATTACAAACAATGAAATTGCCCCAACACACCTTATTCGCCTTGGATTGGCTCTCAACTTTTTATGGATTTTACTATGAGATTTTGAACTCTCCAGACTGACAAGGTTGTAGCCTTGCCAAATAGGTATAAGCTTTTATCTTTAATAACTAAACTCAGATTTGTGGATCCTCTCGATCTAAATTTACATGATTCTATCGCTCTTGTCCCTTTTTAAGGCCTTTGATGAAGCAATAGCTGAGTTAGATACATTGGGCGAGGAATCCTACGAAGATAGCACCTTGATCATGGAACTTCTTCGTGACAACCTCACTTTGTGGACCTCTAATATGCAGGTATAGTACAAGTTTCAACCCATTTATATATGAATGGGTTGATCCAAGTGTTTGAGCTACATAAAAGATATCTTTTATGATCACATCTGTATTTAACATACAAATTTATCTATAATAAACTGGATTCAAAATTTACTTTGGTTCAACCCAACTTGATCCAGCCAATTTGAGCTACATAAAAGATATCTATTTGAGGTAATCTGTATAGGCTACTTCAGCGAAATGATAATATGGCAGATGATGTGCCGGTAAGTTGATTTTTTTTTGATGTTATATTGAGAAAACTGTTGTATACTGCCAAGGTATTCAAGATTGGACATTACTTAGGAAAAAGATTAATCCAAAGTGACTTTGTCGTAAGTACTTATCTGTCACCCTGGTTCTTATCCATATGTATGTTTATCATTGGTGGATTCATTAACTAATATCCATTTGGAAATGTGAAAGGTGTTTGTGGAGCATACAACAAATCAGCAGCTGAGAAAGCATGCCCAACTCTAAACTATCCCTTGTGAGCAATTTGATAACGCTTTTCAGGTGAGACAACATACTTGATTCACTAAATCTGATCATGCCGCCACTCTTTCATTTGTTAAGAGCCATGACTCACATAATATGTAGTCACAATCTTATCTATCAGTTCCTGATATCAGGTATATGCATAAACCACTCACATTTTTAATCATAACTTTACAATATTGACTATGCATAAATGGACAATTAAGTTCGACTACAATGTGATGTTAAATGATGTTAACTGACAGTAAATTGAGGGGTGAAGGGCTTGAGACAATGGACTACTTGGTCAACCTTTGTAAACAAGAACAATTTATTGAACAAGGAGATGCCATTAAATATGAGGTAAATCACAATCTGTACCCATCTCTCATCTTAGTAACCATTTATATTGTTATTCTTATGATGTTCATGTTGGTTCCCTGTGGTATTTCATTTTAATCGTGTCTCATCTTAGTAACATTTATATTGTTATTCTTATGATGTTCATGTTGGTTCCCCGTGGTATTTCATTTTAATCGTGTGTATCTTGGGGATCTTAATTATGTTGATGTACATGGTCATGTATTTATGCATCTTACTTAAAACGTATGTGAATAGAAAGGAAGGCCTCTCGGATGTTGAAGTAGATGATAGCTTAGAATTTGATTCATCAAGTATTATGTGTCTAGCTTAAATTAAAAAATCTGGATCATTTGCTGATTTATTGGTTGGTTGTTGCGTCTACTAACGTGGAATCATTGGGATAAAAACTCAAAAGCGGTGACAAATGTAGGAGTTTGATGTATATAGACATATGGTGTGTTTTTCAATTTTTTACAGCGAGAATCTCAGTTTTTATGGCTGAGATGTCTTTAAAAAATTGGCAAACATTTTCTTTAGCTTTTGTTGTATTTCGGATCTTGTGCTTTTTAATGGTTATAAACAGAGCTGCAAGGTCAACTTTCTTAGGGGGGGGGGGGGGTTTGTTTCATATGTTTATATACCAACCTTTGTATCACCTATCAAAGTGAGGAAAAACTGCTTAGATAGGGGTTGTTTGTGCTTTAGTCAATGAAACTACTTAAATATGTGCTCTGTTTGGGATTGCTAATTTAATATGCATTATAATTTCTTATATAAATTGTTTAATAATTGCTTATAGATTCTGCTTATATAACGGCTGTTTAGGATCGCTTCTTTAAACTACTTTGTGTGGGTTGTTTTATGGGTACAATAGGTACAATTGATATTTGGCCATACATTATCAGTGCTCTTTAGGTGACCTTAAGCATGTTTAACCGATCTCATGTGTTTTCAAATTTGCATTTTTTTCACCCTAGATGGAGAGAACATTACCTTAGATCAGGAAATGTTCATTAGTAGAAGGATAAGCATCCACTAATTGTCCCCATGTTTACTTTTGGGAATGATACCTTGATCCACTGTCTGATTAGTAGTATATAACCATAGATTCAACATGGTATCTTGACCTGACAATTTTGTAATCTATTGTTATTAATAGGTATCATAGTTTGTGCTTTATGTTGAATGGATGTGTAGGACATGATTTATAGTATATATGACAACTTGACATCATTCTAAGAATGTTTAGATCCCTTATTTTGAGTTTCAGGATCGTTATGCATATATCTAAGCTAGACACTGATAGTATTTACTATGATTTTCCAAAAATTCAAATTTGTTTACAACTATAGATGACAGTAAAAGCATGTTCATATGTCTGATTATTCATCTATATGTTGGCATCTTATTTTATATTTTATATTTTTATTTTGATACTCATTTTTACTTTTTGTCATCTGAGTTTATTCTCACAGGACATATACAAAGATGATAATTTTGAACACCATGACATACAAATTAAATAATAGCATGGCCAGATAGTTTTAACTTTTAATTAAGGAAATCACAAAAGTTGTCCATATAGGTTGCTCACTTTAATATGCAGAGCTTCTTTTTTTCAGTCAAAGTGTTTTTATATATTTAACAAAAGTAAGTTCTGGACATTGTATGCATTTAAAATACATAGAAAATTGTTAACCCATTTAACTCATTTGGACCTTTGCCCATTTGGATTAATTGCTACTCATTTTCCCCTTTGCCCCCTTGGATTAATTGCTAATTTACACGTACGGTTGTATCTATATGCATGGGCAACTATTTGTTTTTAAACTTGTAAAACAATAATAGATGGTTTTAAATTAGGTGATCAAAACAATAATAGATAAATGTACCAATTATTCTCAGGGGAGTAAATGGTCTGCTCAACGTTCCCAAGTCTGTTTCTTTGACTATCTTTTCACGTGATGGGATGCATCGCATGAAATGCTCTTCATGGATTCATCTTTTGATGATTCCATCGTTTTGGAAAAGTTAAGCTTTCTGTTATTATTTCTATAATTCACTTTTTCAAGGTTTGGGCAGAATTGTTGATCATTTTTCGATTCTTAGCTTATCGATGAAGCCACTAAAAGTCATTGGTAATTCTATAACATTGTGCTTCTGGGAAAAATTAAAGAAAATTTATGTTTGCATTGTGATGTAGTGTTATGGTGCATGGTATGGTTCAACCCCCGGTTTGAAAGGGCTTAACCTTACTCCTTTGAAGATGCTCGTGGACTTCTAAAAGTTGCAATTAAAGACCATAATCATGTTGTTTTCCTTTTTTGAGTTGCTGTGAGTAAATCGTCACCTTTCATTTGTTGATCATTAATTTCAATGCAAATGACCCACGGCTTTTTGTGGTACTCTACAAGATAGGGTGAATCCTTCCCAGTTTCCGCAAACGTTAAAACATACAGCATTGTTGTCACAAAGACGAAGAATACACAAACTCCACAACCAACATTGTGGATATAGAAGTTTTCTTTCGTGTATGAATAAGCACAATACACTGTATTTGTTCTCACACGTTTTATTGTATTTTTTACATATATAAAATGAACACATTCTTTTCTTTTCATTTTTAATATCATTATGTTTTGTGTTATTCGTGATTTATTTATGTAAACTTAGAATTCGTAAAGTAATATTATGAAGCTAGCCCGCCCATCCAGGCGGGCTATGAAGCTAGTATGTTTATAAACTTATGTAGCTAGACCATATAAAGATATGTATGGCAAAATGTAAAACTAAAATGCATCATTGAATTTGTTACGTTTAATTAAATGTTTTGTATATTTACTATAAATGCATATTTTATGATAATCAGACAATGTTAATTTCATTTTTAAAGTCAATAAGTTTAAATGATAAGAGAGTAAATGATACCTTAATTAAGGTTTTTTCAAAGTAGATTATTCAAGAAGCTGCCACTTGTCGCAATTATAGGCCATAGTATTTTTAGAAAAAATTAATTAGAGGAATGCCAATAAACTGTGTTTTATTATTTTAGATAGATAGATACATATATTTGTTGACGTCTTTTCCTGTCGAGCTTTAGGCACATTAATTAGGACATACAAAAGATGGATACGTTATAATGTTAAGAGGGTATCCAGAGCCGTTCCACTGGTGTCTTGGAAAAAATGTTGTGACATCAGTATTTTTTTCATTACATCATAATTCATCACAATACTAAAAACATCATTTTTATAATACCAGTTTTTGATACCCTCGTGCACTCTTGGACCTCATTTTTTTTTCATCTATTAAAATAAAACAACACATTTAATTTTTATGCATTTAAACCAAATTTTATACGGAGTACATTTTAGTACTAACGGTGTAACAAAATAGGGATTAACGGTGTAAGAAGAACACTCGCAAGGACTAATAATGCAAACTTATATAGCAACAATGTCTAAGTGAAAAAAGAAAATAATAAAAACAATAAAAAGGAATATACTAGGTCTTCTTAAAACAAACACAAAACACTATAAACAAAACAAACACATACAAACACAAAACACACACATCAAAAAAAAAAAAAAAAATTAAAAAAAAAAGAAAAAAAAAGAAAAAGGAAAAAGCGAAAAAAAAAAGGGGAAATGTAACCTACGATACCCATCTCGCGTTGTCCGATTACGCTTTCTGAAACTATCTTTGCTGGTCACGACGGCTAAAGACTCGAAAATGCGAGCCCCGATTTCCAATTCGCACCGTCCAGTGATGTTAAGCGGAATGGGTACCTAGGCCTCTAACACCTTTTTTATGAATGAATAACTCATGCTACGGCTTCAATATAAAATGGTTGGTAGCACAAATGACAAAGACAAATCAAATTTGTAACACAATTAAAGCGAGCAATAGTTCGTTACTTTTTTCACGCTTGATTAACTAGTTGTGTATAGTTGTATACTAAAGGTTATCGTTGGGCTGGAAATTTTATTCTGTTTTTTGCTTTTTTTATTTTTTATTTTTATTTTTATGTTACTACACTAGAGGGAAAAGAACTACATAGATAAGTTAGTTTTAGTTTACCTCAGATATTAGTTTATGAAAAAAAAAAAAAAAAAACATAGCGATACGTTTCGATGCGTTAAAGTTTTCTAACCATACAATCTTACCAATGACACCATTCTGTGACACTGTAGTCCCTTAAAGAAGACTTACATAATTTTTTGTAAGTATTAGACCATTTTTAACTAGAAAGAATCAAACTTTAAACAATGAGGTATGATTTACACACGTACGCTTTTTATTAAGAAACAAGAAACAACATTTCATTCTTTAAATAGCTGTATCAAACTCATACCTTGCTATACCGTCTAGTATAACAAAGTATGTTTGCGTTCAAATACAAAGCCATCAAAAACTAAAAGGGTTAAAAAGCCATTCATCAATTGACACATGTTATTTTCTTTTTAAAAATCATTTCGAGGGTAATTTTATTTTTTATTTATTTATTTTTTATTATTATTTTTTTTTACCTTTGGACTTCAAACATACATAACTTTTAAAAGATAAACTTAAAAAAAAACCGATTTTATTCCAATTTCTAAAATTTAATTATCTTTAATTTGGTATAAACCAACTTTTGAAAATGCACTATAAAATGCAATCTTTCTAAAATTTAATTATCTATAATTATGTGATTTTATCACCCAATCTTTTGAAAATGCACTATAAAATGCAATCATCTCTTTTTAAGCCTCTCAATCATTACTTTTTATTTATTTCTCAACAAGATGGTACAGGACCTCGAGTTACGTGGATCTTCGTTGTAGCTTGCAGTGGCTGATCTAGGAATCCATAGTAGGGTATGCACAATTTTTAGTGAAGTTATTGATAAATATGGTTTCCGGGTTATACTTTCGGGTCGGGTTTTTTTTGTTAGATTTTCGGTAATTGAGATAACATTAGTTACTCGGATTCGAATATTTCAACCAAATCAATTAGATATTGTTGTTAATGGAATAAGATCAAAAAAAAAGATTACCTCCTGTTTCGTTTTGTAAAATTCTTAAGCTTCAGTCATACTAATAAACAAAGACAAAAATAAATAATCATCAACAACATAAAAAGAACTAGTATGACTAATTGGTATTAGAATAACATGGTAATTTCACACTTACAATTTTACTTTTAAATATTTCAAAATACCAAACCTAAAAACATATAAAAAATATATATATCAATATACCAACAAATTATGACATATTCATCACAACAATTATGACAAATAAATTAAACGTATTAAAGTAAAATGTTTTTGGAATCATAAGTGTGAAATCGTAAATAAAAGTCTTTGTCTTTTTATTCTAATATAAAACATAGCCAGTAACCATTGGTAAAAATAAAAAAAATAAGTAAAATGTTAAAAAATGAAGAAAAAATAGAATTTTGAATTGGATGGGCCAATAATTGGGCCATGTACCTTAACCTAAAACTCATTTAACCTATCCTAATACATGTGCCCTCCTTCTTCTTCAACACATATTGACCTGCTCAAGACTCAGAAGTTAGAACTACAATGATTTTCTTTAATTCTTTTCATTTAAACAAGGGTGAGTTAGATTGGGCATGCACTTCAAATTTTACAGCATTTCTAAGGGCATGCACTTATAAGTTTTCAATGTATTTTATTGTAAGTTAGTATAATCTTCTGTGTATTCATCTGTTAATATTCGGTACATATGAGTGTATATATAAGATACATATGGGCCTAATACATAAGGGCCTAAATACAAAAAGCCTAATACATATCGTTTAACATTCCCTCGCAGTTTGAGCGGGAGGAGACCGAACACTCAAGTTGTCACGAAACTCAGCAAACAAGATAGACGGCAACCCTTTGGTAAAAATATCAGCATACTGAAACCGAGAAGGAACATGTAGAACTCGAACTTGACCAGTAGCAACCAAATCACGAGCAAAATGAATATCAATCTCAATGTGCTTTGTCCGCTGATGCTGAACAGGATTAGAGGACAAGTACAAAACACTCACGTTATCACAATACACAATAGTGGCTGAAGATAACGGAGTATGAAGCTCACGAAGTAAATTCCGAATCCAACATGTCTCAGTAACAGCATTAGCAACACCATGATACTCAGCCTCAGCACTGGAACGAGAGAGCATCGGTTGACGTTTAGAGGACCAGGAGAGTAAGTTGTTACCAAGAAAAACACAATATCCACAAGTAGACCGTCGAGTAGTTGGGTAACCAGCCCAATCAACATCCGAATAGGCAATCAAAGAGTCAGTAGTAGATGAAAACAACTATAAACCATAGTCTAAAGTCCCCTAAACATACCGCAAAATCCGCTTAAGAGCAGAGAAGTGCGGCTCACGCGGATCATGCATAAAAAGACAGACCTGCTGCACAGCATACGTGTTGGTCCCAGTTGAGCAAACGAACCTTAATAGAAACTGACTTAAATAATAACCTGTTAAACACTACGCGGAATATAATGCTTAACCTTAAGAAGAAGAACAACAGAAATCACTAAACACTTTAATTATATTAATAACGAATACTCTGAATAGTATTAGGGTTTTACAACCTTGATACATTAGCATAAATCACTAAACTGACTTTAGATATGTCTAACAAACGTATGTCTAACTCTAACATAGGACCTCCTTTTATAGGCTATAGAGTCCTTTACAATATACAATACGTAACCTACAAGATAAATATATTTTCAATACTTATCTAATACAAAATATTAAACCGACTTATCAACTAGCAGTGGTTACAATACATTAGTAGTGGTTACATAAGACTACTAGCCGTGGTTTAACTCAGCAGTGGATTCCTTCTTCTAGCCGTGGTTTCTTTTGCTCTAGCAGTGGTTCCATACTTAGAGTAATTCCATTCAGTGGAACCTAAAACCCAACAATCCTCCCCTAAACTTCATATTTACCAACAAAAACATCAAGTTTCTTTTAAAGCCCATGCATTCTTCACTTGGAGGATGTATCCAAACACTTACCAGGATCCTGCTCTTCAATTTCTGACTCAGATGTGTAATCCACAGCTTTAGACCTATCAGACATCCTCTTTAGTCTTCCTTGAGGTTTTGCCTTTAGTGCCAAAGGACCCTGTAGATCTGCTATCTTCTCAATTATTTGAAACAGTTGATCAATCATAGGATTAGTGGGCTTAGTCCCCTGTGGAGCAAGTTTAGCTTCAAGCATTTTCCTGGCAACATTCTTTGACAATGGATAATCCTTATCAATGAACATAAAGAACTTCTCTTTTGTAGTTTGTACAGCATGAACTCTGTGTTAATACAAATAAGCCGTAAAAACGTTTATTTATATTTTACGATCTTTTAATGTTTTGTCGATAACAAACGTAAAATCATTTTAACGAAACAAATAAAATACGTAAATGGTTTGAGCCAATAGTTTTCTAACACACTTAACGTTTTCACATAAAACACTAAAACAAGTATAAGTGATTTTATGATTTAGTAATACATATGTACAACAACTAGTGTTTACATATTGGGTAAATATATACATAACTAGTATGTATTATAATGAGTAAAAACTACAACCCATGGATCATATCCATAACCCATGATATTGACCCATACCCATGTGACTAGGTGCATTGCACCCATCAGGTACATTGTATCTAATAAAATACCCATGGTTCAACCCATGACCCATGACCCATAACCAAAATGCTCATGGGCAAAGAGGAGCGTCCAACGGATCCCTAGTTTTACACTAGACGGATCCCTTGAGGGAGGGATCCGTGG
This sequence comes from Chrysanthemum seticuspe, assembly GCA_019973895.1. Classification (NCBI taxonomy): domain Eukaryota; kingdom Viridiplantae; phylum Streptophyta; class Magnoliopsida; order Asterales; family Asteraceae; genus Chrysanthemum; species Chrysanthemum seticuspe. The sequence continues at coordinate 97,703,723 of BPTQ01000003.1, read as the reverse complement.
GATCCGGGGAACAGTAAGCATTTCTCCTCTATAAATAGTGAGCCATTTCTTCCTTTTGGCTTGCCACTCTCACACATACTTTCCCCGAGTATTGTAACTCTCTAAACATTGATCCTAAGGGATCTTTCTATGTAGTTTGTCTTTTGTTTTTGTGTGATTCTCTAGGTTCCTCTTAAAAGCGAGATCACCACTTCTTGAAGTCGAGCAAGCTCAAGTCCATGAGTTGCCATGCTTCTTCATCATCAAGACTACTGAGGTTCTCTTGTTGATAGTTCTTTCTTTCTCCATAGAAGTGTTTTATCTAAGGCATTAGTGAAGGATGCCGAAAGAGTCAAGACGAAAGCATCAGTGAAAGGTGCTTAACGTCCGTGTCAAAAGCATTAGTGAAGAATGCTAAAGGTGTCAAGACGAAGGCATTAGTGAAAGGTGCCAAGCGTTGGGTAAAGGGCATTAGTGAAGGATGCCTAGAAATCAAAACAAGTGGCATTAGTGAAGAATGCCAAGGTCGTATAATCGATGAGGTGCATCGTTATACATATAGTGATAGTTTGTTTCCAAGGATGTTGATATCCTTGATGGTGTTGTAATAAGGAGTGAGTCTCCTTTGGGATTAGGTGTTGTGCAGTGTTGGGTATTAGTTCCTCCATTGTAATGGAACTCGGTACTTAGCCTAGTACCGGATAAAGGGTAGGCGACGTTGTGGTAGGTGTGGTTCACCTTGGTGTGAAAGAACCCGGTGGTTAGCCTAGTACCGGAAAAAGAGTAGGCGACGTTGTGAAGGCTTCTCCGCCATAAGGAGTTGGTGTCGTGTAGTGATTACGAACTCTCGAGTAGGTGACTCAGGGAGTGGAGTAGGGCAAGGAAGGTGTCCTTGTAGCCGAACCACTATAAATACTCGTGTCGTGGTTATGTGCTTCTTACTCTTTATCTTTCATTACACTTTTATATATCTATCTATCAACGTCCAACATACACATCTAAGTAGATTGACATAAGTCGATCTAAATATTTTAAAAGGAAGTTTTAAATTGGTAAAACTATTCAACCCCCCTTCTAGTTTTCTACACTCTGCAAGATTGATACAACATCCAATCAACCACCTCACAGTCTGTCCAAAATTCATCATCTGGGTTAGGCTGACACAAATTCTTAATAGAAGTCCACAAAAAATTAGCTAATACTACAGTTGGCCCATACTTCCCATGTCTAAAATCCAATATCTTCCATAGTTGCTCCAGATCAACCACTTTCAAACCAGACAACAATTGACCAAAATTATAGTAAGTGCTCTTCCATCCATCATTAGCTCTTATTGGAGTAGGATTAATAGGTTCAGATTTGTCACACTCCAAAATATATTGTTTCACTCTCTCTTCTTTCTCCATATCATCATCTACCTTCTGCTTCTTAGAACTAGATTCCTCATGAACACCAACTTTTCTCTTTTGTTTATTCCTTAACCATTCAGCTTCTTTCTCAGAGTTCATAGGAAGAAAGTCCTCTTCAACATTTCTTTTACATCTCTTATAAATTTATTCAACTCTCTCAAATGTACACTTTCTCAAATTCTCACCAATGTGCATGTCCATGTGTCTAATGACTTTCATCATTTGATTTCTCATCTCAGTCTTAGTAGGAGGTTTCTTCCTTTTAGCTTGAGTTTTCTCCTGCCTTATCTTTCTTGCCCTCTCAGCTAAAACCTTGGACCTTGTAGCAGCATCTAATAGCATCCATTCAAGAGTAGTGTATTCAGTCCTTATTTCTACAAAGACTTCAAGGAAAGGTTGTTCATTGTTCCAATCATCAATCAGCTTCATATTAGCTAAATTGGCTTCCTCTTCCTCTTGTTTTCTTTTCTCTTCAGCTGCCTCTTCTTTAGCTTGTAATCTCTTAGAAAACTCATTATCATATAAAATATGCTCTTTCCAATTCTTGAACTTCAAAACAGGCTCAGCAATGCCTTTCCTATTTCCAATGTCTGGTAGAACCACCTTAGTCTTCACAGGTTCACCAATTTTCAAACTCTTACCCAAGGGTTTAGGCCCAGTTGGTTTTAGGATGATAGGTATAGGTGCAATAGGTGCAGGGTTGGATAAGGTTTTGCTTAAGTGAAGCAGGGTACCAGCAGCCTCCTTCTCCACTTCTTTAGATTTGGGTGGTGGTGTAACAGTGGTTGTAACAATGGTAGCAGTGGTTGTAATGGCTATAGGTATATCTGGAGTAACAGTAGTTTGAATTACCTCAGAAGTGGTTGCAGCAGTGGTTTGGTTTGAACTGGCAGTGGTTTCAACAACATCAGCAGTGGTGGTTGCCTGCACCACTTCCTCTATCTTTTCTTCAACAGCAACCTTTGAAGATTCAGTCACTGCTTCTTTGCCATCTCTATCAGTCACCACATACTCATCTCCATGATCTCCACTTTCCAAATCCAAATTATCATCAAAATTCAAAGCCTCCCCTGAATCTATGCACTCACTCCTCCCCTGTTTGGTTACGTCCTCCAAACTCACATGTTTTGAGGAGCTTGCCTTCATGCCCTGTTTCCTAACTCTCCTTAATGCAAAAATCCCTGGTCTTCTTATTCTTTCCAAGACAGACACCCTGTGCTTCAATCTTCTGATTTGTCTACCCTGAAACACTGCAAGTTCTTGAAGACCAGTTATAGTAACCTCCATTTTGGTACACTTAGCCGTCAATTCATTAAGTTGTTCAAGAATATCCTCACCACTTCGACCTGGTCCGAGAGGTGGATCCTTGGAAAAGTCATTTTGTACATTTTCTGTACCCGTCAATTCAGTTTCATGTCCCAAACTACCCTCATCACTTCGAGCTGTGTAACCTGATTCGAGAGGTGAATCATGGGGTGTATAAAACATGGCATTAGACCAAGCCTGATCATCCATGCACCCTGATATAGCCAGTTGGCTAGGGATTCCTCCACCTTTGTTAAGTTCAAGAGAACTCTCCACATTAGGAGTTGCCAGTGGTTGGGTCTTACCTATGTTTTCACTGTCCTGTTCAGCACCTAGGCCTGAACCAGTAGTGAAAGCCCTTCCACTCATGTCACGTCCACTCCTTGTGACAGCCTCATATACCACACCACAAACACCAGCCTGAGGTAGCTTGGTGCCCTTCCTCCTCCTCCTAGTAAACAAAATCCTGTGGGGTGCAGAAGTTGAAGTTAAGGGATCAGTAGTGGGTTCAGGTGTGATAGCAGGGGTTTTAGTTATGGTAGCAGGGGTTTCAGCATCAGTGGGTTGGGTAGGTTGTGGTTCAGTGATATCTTCATTCTCAGGAATGTCTGGCAAATTCAGCATATGGGGAAATAATGGTTTAACTCTTCCTGAGAAAGTTGGATTTTTGTGCCTCATGTGTGCAAACACCTTAGGAAGCATATGATGAACTTCATACTTCCTATTATGACCTATAGGTTCTGCAATCTGACTCTCCACAATCAATTGAACAAACCTAGGATACAAGTAATATTTTCCCTTTTCCCTAATATTCTTCAGAAAGCCATTAAAAATCATCCTAGACCAATTGAATTCCCCCCTTTCAGAAAGACAGATAATGGCAGTTGCAATTTTGGAAGGAAACTCGTCAAATCCTGTGGTCTTATTGCTCACACACATCAGCAAAGTGTGAATCAAAAATTTCCACTAAGGTGAAAACACACCTTTAAGAAATTTAATTTTATCACCCCTTCTTTCATAACCTAGCCTTTCTAAACCTTCAAAAATGTCATCATTAGAAATATTAACCACCCCAGCAGCATCCTCAAGCTTTAAGACACCGTGAATCACATCCTCATTAATCAAAATCTCATTTTCATCCACAACAGTCCTAAGAACCTCTAACCCATCTCTCTCTTGTATCTCAGCATTCCACCAAAATTGATGTAAATAAGTTTTAAGAATTGTGGGTGCTATTGTTAACGCAAAGTGAATTGGACCGTGTTTAAGGAAATCAATCATCTCATGGAAGCCTTCTGATTGATTGTTCTTGATCAAATATGCAATAAGGTTATGGGTTTTGGAATACAAAGTCGGCATTGTGATTAGTGATGGGATATGATGTGGGATTGTGAATTAAGCAGTTGGGAATGGTTAGGGTTTGTGTAAAGCGCCAATTGGAAGTGATTTGAAGATCAATTAAATGATCCAGCAGTGATTTGGGGGAATAAATACGTTATCACCAAAGTTACAAAATAGCCCCTCTAGTATCCTTTGTCAGCAAAAATGCACTAGCAGTGGGTTGATTACCACTAGCAGTGGTTTGAAATGTTCTGGCAGTGGATACATCACCCACACTCCAATCTTTTGACTAAAACTGCTGCAACAAAATCTAAGCCAAAATAGTGAGATCATGCATTAGTATGAAGGATTACAAAAGATGCATACAATTTTTTTTTATAAAAAAACAGCCACAACAAAAGCTCCACAAGGCTCCAAAATATACAAAAGCTCCTTCATACATGCACATCACAAACACAAACCAGACACGTAAAACATTGTTAAGGTTAGCAGTGTTTAGAATAACAAGAAGTGGTTTCAAAATTCATACTGGCAGTGGTTAGAACAATACTAAACACCCAGTCAAATGGTCAACTCCAAGTCATTAATCCATCCACCAAAGTCTATTAAAGAGTAAATCACCCACATACCATACACATTTCTCACATACCCAAAAACCTTTTTACTGAAAATACTATTGAACTCTCATCACCATGAGTAAGTCAAACCCTATTGAACTCTCATCAGACACTAACAAGTCTTCCTCATAAAATTTTTGGGAGGATTTAGTTGCATCAGGTAGGGTTGACCAGGAAGATGCATCAAGGAAAATATCCCACACAGTCATGAGCACAAACCCTTCATTTGCTGGACCTTCTTCCATTCAACCAAAGCCACAAAATGCCATCAAGAAAGGATCCAGTTCTGAGTTAAGCTCTTTGCCAAGCTATGTGTCTCCATATGAAGACAAAGATGATGAAGATTCTTCCAGAGCAGTGTTTGTGCCTCCCCTTGCATCAATACCACCACTAGAACCTCTAACAGCAACACCTTTGCAGGAAATCCTTCCACCACCAGTTGGTCCATCTTCTTCATCACCTCCCATAAGAGAGAGAGTGATTGGACTTGCATGTCCCAAAGTGCGGTATGTGATTAGAGGACCAAGAGTTCAGAAGGAGATGCCAGAGTGGGCCATTGCAAGGAAGCCTTAGGTGGTGTTGGTGTATGTTGTGAAGCTTGTTGTCTTTTGATGGTTGTTTGAAGCTGTTATCTTTTGATGTACTTTGCTGGTAGTCAGTATCCCATGGTTGTAACTTCTGCATCTTTGAATTTAGATCTTATCAATAATAATGTCATCATGTTTTCCTTTTAAGTCCATTGCATCATACTGGTTCTGATTTATTTCTTTGATCTGCGAAATAGTTAGTGGAAACACAAAGAAACAAGCAGTGGATAGAACAAAACAGACAATACTAAGATCAACTAAGTACATAACATTTACAAACTTTTACAAAACAAATTTGAGATTTAGAGATTTATCATTCCAATATTGACTACAAGGTACTGAAACCTCCCCACATCAAAAGCTTTGGTGAGAAGATCAACAACACTTAAATCAGTATGAATTTTTACCATTTGAATTAGCCTTTTCTCATTACAATCTCTAATAAAATAATGCCTTATCTCAATATGTTTAGTTCTAGAATGCAAAACATGATTTTTAATTATGCATATTGTACTGTTATTATCAATGTAAATCTTAGTATGCATAAAATTGTACCCAAAGTACAATAATTGATTCTGAATCCAAAGCACTTGACCACAGCAACTAGAAGCAGCCACATACTCAGCTTCAGTGGTAGAATTGGCCACAATTATATGCTTTTTACACTGTCATGAAATTAGCCTGCTTCCCAAAAACTGACATCCTCCAGTAGTAGACTTCCTATCTAGACTAGCTCCAGCATAATCGCTGTCTGTAAAGGCCACCAAATCAAATGCTGAATCTTTAGAATACCAAAGGCCCAATTTAGGATGACCCTTAAGATATCTAAAGATTCTCTTCACATCATTCATGTGTGTTATGTTTGGTGTGACTTGAAATCTTGCACACACACATACTGAGAACATAATATCTGGTCTAGATGCAGTGAGATACATCAAAGATCCAATCATGAATCTATACAGCTTTAAATCAACTTTGGGACTTCCATCATCTGGTAGTAGTGGTTTCCGAGTCTCCATAGGTGTACTAGCGCTCTTTACATCATGGAATCCAAACTTCTTTAAAATATCTGCTACATACTTGTCTTGACTAATGAATATACCATCAGTCCTCTGTTGAACTTGTAGCCCTAAAAAGAAAGTGAGTTCACCCATAGAACTCATCTGAAACTTATCATGCATAAGTTTCTCAAAGTCTTTGCACAACTCCTTATTGATTGAGCCAAAGACGATGTCATCAACATAAACCTGAACTAGCACTATATCATCCTTGAGCTTCCTTATGAACAAGGTCTTATCAATCAGTCCCCTCTTGAAACCATTGTCCATCAAGTAAGTAGAAAGGCATTCATACCATGCCCTTGGAGCTTGATGCAAACCATACATAGCTTTCTTGTCCCTGTAGACCTTATCAGGATGATCAGGATCTTCAAAACCAGGAGGTTGACAAACATATACCTCCTCATCAATAGTACCATACAGAAAGGCACTCTTAACATCCATTTGATACACCATAAAATTTTTAAGGGTGACGGAGAAAAAGATGTCGGGGCTAGTGTTGATTCAACACCTTGATTTTGTTGCGGTATTCTTTCCATTGAGGAGAATGTTGGCAATGGTGGAGGATGAGATGGCCTAGGAGGCAAGTCCTCTAGATTATAGAGGTGTGGTGATGAGAGTGGAGTGGTGAATGATATGGCTCTAGGCACTAAGGGTGATGGTTTAGTGGAAATAGGAGTGTTTGGTTTAGGGGGCATGGTGGTGTTTGACATTGGTAGTTTTGTGGGAACAATACTTTTGGGGATTGGTTTGATAGGTGGAGAGGAGATCCTAGCATTTGTGGTTTTAACAGGAGATGATTCGGTTGAAGAAATTTCATGAATAACACGAGCAAGTTTCTTGGGTGGTCCTTTGGTGGATGAGTTACCACTAGGAGCTTTCCTCATGATTAAATAATAGTGTTGTAAGGGTTATGAGAATGAGGATGTAGATGATGAATTTAGGAGTCTTAACAAGATGATTTATAAAGGGAAGGATTTGCCAAGTGCATTCAAGACTTAAGCCACTAAGATCCTTTGAAATGTGAGGATTTGCAAGCACAAGAGTCAACTTCAGAGTTGCACTGATCTAGGAGTTTAATTAAGACAAGATGGAGTGTTCAAGTTAGCAAGGAGAACTTGAAATGATTGTTTTAGCTAGAGTTTAGCTAAATCTGTCACCCGGATCCCACAGTTCCCTCCACTGAGGGATCCGTCTAGGCTAATTCTAGGGATCCGGCTCTCAGCAGCCAAGAAAAAAGGAAAATGATGTTTGTAAGGTCAAATTCCTATACATCTTGAGTGTTTCAGTCTTCCTAAGAGTCTTAAATCAAAAGGGGACTTAAATAATCAAGGGCAATGAGTGATGGTAGCTAATGATTGCGTTTTATGGAAGAAAATGGGACTTTATGAGTACCAGTGAATGACCAAAGATGACACTAGAAAATTTGATAGTGTCAAGTTGTGCTAAATGATCCTAGAGACCAGATAGAAACTTAAGATAATTTTGGAAAATACCTTAAAATTTATAAGAAATGAAAAACTAGTATTTGACCCATTTTGGGGTAAGGATGATTAATACCAATTTGCTAAAATTGATAAAATGATAAGAATAAATGTGTTAACATGTGAGCAACGATGTATGAGTATTGGAGCGGAAGGATGATGAGTTTTGGTGAAATGATAGACCAAAAAGTACCTTTGATTGTGATCCTAGATGAGCTATGAGTGAGTGTGAAACTTACTGAGCTTGAGAAGGACTTAAGTGGTCCTAAGGTATTATGTTTAGCTAGTGTGAAGTGGTCTAGTGGGCTCGTTTAATGTGTGAAGGTATGCATTGCATTTCTGTTTGCCCGGATCCCACGGTTCCCTAAGTGGAGGGATCCTTCTAGTGCAAAGTGAGGGATCCGTCTCCTGCTAAACAATACCTTTACAGAAGGTATGCAATATTTGCATAAGGTATTGTTTTTCAAAGCCAGTGCTTTCTAAGGAATTTGAACAACTATATAAGCGAGACATCAAACGTTAAATGTTTTATTTCATGAGAAAGATCACATTACAATGATAAAAGATGAAATCAAAGGATTGAGCCTATTTAGAAAGGAAACTAAGTTTCTTGAGTGTTTTCGCTAGATGGATCGTCAAATGGATGATGAGTATTTGCTGATTCAGGGATGAAGAAAGACTTGATGTGAGATGTGTTTAGAGGTTCCATCATCTTATTCACGAGTACGTACAACGGACTTTGAAATTGAGGGTGGAAGTACATGATATGATGATAAAGGCATGTCAGGAACATTCCATAAGGGATTAGTTTGTTCTTGTTGCCTTGAAGGTTTACAATTCGTCTTGCGAAGAAATAGGCGAGATTGTATGGTTGTTGATTTAGCAAACAATACATTATGTGACCACAACAAGCGGGAAGGATTTCTCGATTTCCCCTAAGACTCCAAACATTTTCACGTTGGATGACTGCGAGAGGTTTAAGCTCATCTCGGATATTACGTGTATAGATTATGTTTGGATCAGAGTAATAGGGTCGAGGTTTACATATCATGCGAGTTAATTCTTGAGGGGAAGGTATGTTTGAACAATATGGACTATTTTCTTCACGATGGTTGAAGAGAGAATCAAGAGACCAATCTTTAGTGAAGGCACATTGTCCATGATTTGGGATTTGGAGAATGTGATCAAATTGGCCAAGGGTTAAGACAAACTTTTGGTTTTTGATCCAAAACAAAAGAGATAGAGATCGATCCTCGTTACGAATGAGTTCAACTTTGTGGAAAACTAGAAGGGGGGGGGGGTTGAATAGTTTTACCAATTAAAACTTCCTTTTAAACTATTTAGATCGACTTATGTCAATCTATTTGGTTGTGTGTGTTGGATGTTGATAAACAAGCATATAAAGATATGTAATGAAAAGATAAGAGTAAGAAGCACAAAACCACAACGCGAGTATTTATAGTGATTCGGCTACAAGGACACCTTCCTTGCCCTACTCCACTCCCCAAGTCACCTACTCGAGAGTTCGTAAACACTACAACAATCTCCTTTTGGCGGAGAAGCCTTCACAACGTCGCCTACCCTTTTTCCGGTGCTAGGATAACCACCGGGTTCTTTCACTCCAAGGTGAACCAAACCTACACAACGTCGCCTACCCTTTATAAGGTACTAGGCTAAGTACCTAGTTCTTTCACACCAAGGTGAACTACACCTTCACAACGTCGCCTACCCTTTATTAGGTACTAGGCTAAGTACCTAGTTCCATTGCAATGGAGGAACTACTACCACACTACACCAACGACTAATCCCAAAGGAGATCTACTCCTTTACAACATCATCAAGGACATCAATGTCCTTGGATCTAATGCTAGTCTATCTAGTACATCGAAACACACCATATCGAATGTACATCTATGGCACCTTTCACTAATGCCTTTGACTAGATCTACAAGACACCTTTTACTAATGTCTTGTGTCTTCACTTCTAAGCACCTTTCACTAATGCTTCAAGTCTTGACTTCTAAGCACCTTTCACTAATGCTTCTTGTCTTGACTTCTAAGCACCTAACACAAGTGCTTATGCTATAGACGATAGATACCCTTCACTAATATCCTCGTCTTGACACTTGAGACATCTTTCACTAATGTCTTCAACACTACACTTCTTTGAAGAAAGAAAGGAATCATCAACAAGAAGACTTCAGTAGCCTTGATGATGAGGAAGCTTGGCAACTCATGGACTTGAGCTTGCTCGACTTCAAAGGTGGTGATCTTGCCTTTAAGAGGAACCTAAAAGATCACACAAAAACAAAACTACAAACATAGATCTCTTGGATCTAAGGTTAGTGAGATTTAACTCAGGGGAGAAAGTGTATTGGAAAGGGGTGAGAAATAATGAAGAAATGGCTCACTATTTATAGAGGAAAAATCCTACTGTTCCCCGGATCCCACGGATCCCTACCACAAAGGATCCGGCTAGCACAAAGCTAGGGATCCGTGGAACGCTCCTCTTTATCCATGGGTATTTTGGTCATGGGTCATGGGTTGAACCATGGATCTTTGGCTAGATACAATGTATCTTTGAGTGCAATGCACTTGGTCACTTAGGTATGGGTTGATCCATGGGTTATGGATATCATCCATGTATGATATAAGCATGATGTCATGCAATGGGTTATGGGTCAAGATCCATGGGTTATGGGCTTTGGGTTGTACCCACCTACATTCAATGTATTTGCCCAATGGGTTATGATACTTAAGTTTCTACCCATTTATATTACCCAATATACTACATACTAGTTATGTGTATATTTTATCCAAATATTTAAACACTAGTTGTTGTACATATGTATTACTTAAATCATAAAATCACTTATACTTGTTTTAGTGTTTTATGTGAAAATGTGAATATGTTAGAAACTATTAGTTCAAACCATTTACGTATTTATTTTTTTCGTTAACATGATTTTACGTTTGTTATCGACAAAACATTAGAAGATCGTAAAATATAAATAAAAGTTTTTACGGCTTATTTGTATTAACAATCTCCCCCTTTTTGTTGATGAGAAAACATAAAATTATTTTAAGGAAAAGCTAAAATTCGTAAAAGTTTGAATTTGTAGTTTTTACTTTCTTCTCCCCCTTTTTGTCGAAACAAAAAGTGTGTGAAGAAAAGCAACACATCGTTTTTAAGAAAAAACATGTGAAAGAAATAAAAGTAAAAAGAAATAGAGAGCAAGTAACGGAAAAGGATCTCATCGTTACTCCCCCTTGACGAGTCCATCCCTAAGTAAGGGCGTCAAGAAAACTAATTCTAATCTAGTTCATTTGCAATTAACTTTTGCAAAAGATTATGTCTATGTGACTGGTGTGCTCCCCCTAGATGATTGCAATTATGCAACGGGAAGTCATGAAATATAAATCTAAGATTGCAAGTAATTTGCAATGTATTGCTTTGACATAAAGCTCCCCCTAGCTTTAGGATGTCAAAGTCTTCATGTGTAAATTGAATAACTACAAAACAAAGATTAGAAAGCAAGTATAGTTCACAATTTCCTGAAAATGTGATTTAAGTTAGTAGAAAGAAAACTTTCTGTCTCACGGATCCACGGTTCCCTCCTAGTAGGGATCCGTCTAGGCAATACTGAGGGATCCGTAGTAGCTGATTAATTTCAGCAATGGTGATATAACAAGTAATGTTATCACAAAAATGAGATATGAATACAAGGTAATCATATGCTCAGAAAAATAACAAGTAGCATGTAATTCCATTTAATAAAACAAGAGTTATGATATACATGACTCTAAAAATAAGAAAATAGACAATACATGACTAGGAATTTCTAGACTAGCTAACGCTTGATGCTAGGACACCACTAAAATCTTCTAGCTCAAGTTTTGTTTAGGTTTAATCTCGTCGAAACGTTCGAGGAGATGATAGAACATGAAACGTTGGTCTTCTCGTACTTCATGTATCAAACTTTCAACATGTTGACAATGATAGCAATCTTTGTCATGGCTAGGTAGTGGTGGTGGAAGAAATGAAATGGCTTGATGCGAAGGATCAAGTGAAGCGGCTTGTGGAGCTTCAAACGATGGAGGGATTGGTGGAGGTACATTTGAGAATGACTCAACCAAGAATGATGGTGGTGGTAGAGAAGTGTCAACTTCCATATGATCGGGTGGTTGAATTTGATGATTTCTCATAATCCAAATGGGATTATATGATGGAAACGGCGAAAAGGAAGCCGGAGCAAGTGTTGACTCAACACCTTGATTTTGAACCATTATTCCTCCTAATGAGGAGAATGTTGTCAGCGGAAGCGGATGAGACGGCCTAGGAGGCAAGTCCTCTAAATTGTAGAGGTGTGGTGATGATAGTGGTGAAGTAAATGAAATAGCTCTAGGAACCAATGGTGATGGTTTAGTGGAGATGATATTGTTTGGCCTAGGAGGTATGGTGGTGTTTGGCATAGGTAGTTTTGTGGGTACTATCCTTTTAGGAATTGGTTTGATTGGATGATGAAGGATTCTATCATTTGTTGGTTTGACCGGAGATGATTCGGTTGAAGAGATTTCGTGTACAGCACGAGCCTTTTTCATGGGTGGTTCTTTGGTGGATAAGTTACTACTTGGGGTTTTCCTCATGATGAGATGATTTCAAGAGGTTGCAAGAGCTGAAAGTTAGGATGAGAGTGATGAATATGGAGGTCCTAAAAAGGTGGTTTATAAAGCAAGAAAATTGGCAAGTGCATTCAAGCCTTAAGCCACTAGGATTCATTGGAATGTGATGATTAACATGCACAAGAGTCAACTTCAGAGTTTACACTGATCTAGGAACTCATTTAAGATGAGATGGAGTGTTTGAGTTAGGAAGATGAGTTGAAGTGATTGTTTTAGCAAGATTTGACCTAAACTGTCATCCGGATCCCACGGTTCCCTCCTCAGAGGGATCCGTCTAGGCTAATCCTAGGGATCCGGCTTTCAGCAGTTATGAAAAAGTGGAAATGATGTTTTTAAGATCTAAGACCTATAACATCTTAAGTGTTTCAGTCCTCCTAAGTGTTTTAAATGAAGAGGTGCTTAAGTACTTGAGGGTAATGAATGATGTAGCTAATGATTGTCTTTTATGGAAGGATTTGGAACTTTCAAAGAGTACCAATAAATGAGTAAGGATGACACTAGAGATGAGAGTGTCAATTGAAGCTAAATGATCCTAGAGATCAGATTGTGACTTAGGATAGTGTTTTGAAAAATATCCTAGAAGCTTTGAGATGAGAAAATTAGAATTTGATCAACTTTGATCAATTTTGAGGTGAGGATGATTTATGATCAATTTTGCCATAATTGAAAGATTTCAAAGATTAAATAGAAAATGAAGTGTGAGTTTGAGAGCGGAAGAGTAATGGATTAAAATGAAACGGTAGATCTACAAGCGTTTTAGAGTGTGATCTAGGTCTGTGAGTAGGAAGGATCAACCTATCTTGATAAGGACTTAATTTGCCTTAAGACACTATGTTTAACTTAGTGTGAGGTGTTTTAAGGATATGTTTGAAATATAATGCTTGCAATTGCATTTTCTGTTTGCCGGATCCCACGGTTCCCTAAAGATAGGGATCCGTCTAGTACAACATTTGGGATCCGTCCATCTGCTAGGCAGAACCTTTACTAAAGGTATGCAATGATCTTGACAATGCATTATATTCCAAGATTAGTTAAAGGAGTTCTAAAACTAAGATATCAAATGTAAGATGTTTTATTTCATGAAGGAAATAGGATTACATTGATAAAGCACGAGTAGAGTAGAATTGATCCTATTTGAATACTACTAGGTTCCTTGAGTGTTTTCGCTAGGAGGATCATTATGTGATTGATGGGTGTTGGTGGAATCAAGAATGAAGAAAGTCTTCATGACAGATATGTTTAGCTGTTCCATCATCTTGTTCACAAGTACGTATAACGGACTTTGAAATTGAGGATGGAAGTGCATAACATTATGATAGAGGCGTGTCAAGAACATTCCATAAGAGATGAGTTTATTCTTGGAGCCTTGAAGATTTGCAATTCGCCTTGCGAAGAAGTAGGCGAGATTGTATGGTTGTTGTGTTAGCAAACAATACAACATGTGAGCACAACAAGCGGGAAGAATTTCTCGATTTCCCCTAAGACTCCAAACATTTTCACGTAGGATGAGTGCAAGAGGCTTGTACTCTTCTCGGATATCCCTTGTAAAGATAATGTTTGGATCGGAGTAATATGGTCGAGGTTTGCACATTATGCGATTTAAATCTTCCGGAGAGGGTATGTGTGAACAATATGGACTATTTTCTTCACGAAAGTTGAAGAGAGAATCAAGAGACCAATCTTCGGTGAAGGCACATTGTCCATGATTTGGAATCCGGAGGATGTGATCAAAATGCCCAAGGGTTAGAGTGAACTTTTGGTTTTTGATATAAAACCAAAGAGATAGAGAGCGATCCTCATTACGAACGAGCTCGACTTTACGAAAGAATTACATTATGAACCTTGGACATATCTTCTTGTTGATTTCAAGAAGACATTCTAGTCCTATGGCTCGGAAGGAGGTATTGATACCTTCTTCGAATTGTAGAGAGGTGTCTACAATACGTCCTTCGTGGAAGTGACGGTTTTCAAGATTATTGAACCCACGGACATGATTGCCAGGTGTGTTGGGTTCGAGAGAGATGTTCGGAGTGTAGACGCTAGTGAGTGAAAAATCAAACTCATATTCATGCGTCATAGTTGAACCAATAGAAATGATGGGTTAATGAGAGGTGATGTTTATGGTCGACCTATAATTATCTAACATTTTTATTAGATTTTTATTAACAATGGTTTTTAAACAAGAAAGACACTTGACTCACTTATGGTTTTGACATTCTAGTTGAGTATTACTTCTAGAAGAAAAAATGGTTTTTAATTTGCATGAAAAACTGTTCTCCAGTAGGACGGATCCCACGGATCCTTTTCAAAAGGGATCCGGCTAGTATATATTCCGGGATCCGTGGATCTGTAGTAGCAGAAAACAGATTTGATAAAAACAAAGGTTTTACAGTTTTTATACCACGAAATATGTTTTATCCTACATTTTCTTTTAGCATGCAGACATGACTTCTAATGTATCACGAAAGAATATAAAACATATAGATCAAAAGAAGTAACAAACACATTATGATAATAATAACCTAGATAAACTAGATCATTAATAATATTGCATTTCAATACTAAGGATGATACAAAGGATTGGGTATATAACCCCAATATAGATTAACAACACAAAGTAAATGTCTCCGTATGTGAACTTCATCATAGGGAACACAAGTGCGATGAGTGTTAGAGCGATGAGCACGAGTGCGATGTAAACCATGTTGATGACGGATCTTCTTGGTTTCGGTTGAGATGGAATGAGGAGGAAGATGAAGTTTTTGAGTGAGAGGAAATTTTTGAAATTGGAAGATTTGAAAAAAGTGAGGATTTGATAGATAGGTCGACGGTGGGAGTTTTTATAGGGAAGGAGGAATTTTTGAAATTCGTGTTTTTGTTTTATTGTTGGATTAAAAGAAAAGTATAAGTTTTATATACCACGACTTTAGACGAGAGATAAGACACGTATGTAAGAAAAAGGCTTCCTAATGAAGCTTCATGTAAAACATGTAATTTGCACAAAAGATAATCATATAAATACCTAAATAGGTATACTTAATTATCAAGCAAAGTAAGAAGAGAATCATACCTTTAGCGCACTTAGGAATGTCTTTACAAATGACACAGCAAATGTCACTTGGACTATTCCTGCTCCTTTGCGTTTAAGATACCTTCTTAAGGAAGGTATTCTTGTTACCAAGCGACTCCTAAAGCTTGGTGGGTATGAGCTTGGACTAATCAACTTAACAAGGAAGATTAGTGCAAACAAAAAATATATAAAAAAAAATGTTGTTATTGAATCAACATCCAAACATATAGTTTTAAAAGACATGGTGTTTGTTTTTATGAAAAACCTTCTTTGTAGTTTTCAATTAACCATGGATCGTATTAAGTTTTTAAAGTACAATATACTTCAAGAAACTTGGTAACGAAGCTCTGATGCCAATTGTGGAAAACTAGAAGGGGGGGGGTTGAATAGTTTTACCAATTAAAACTTCCTTTTAAACTATTTAGATCGACTTATGTCAATCTATTTGGTTGTGTGTGTTGGATGTTGATAAACAAGCATATAAAGATATGTAATGAAAAGATAAGAGTAAGAAGCACAAAACCACAACGCGAGTATTTATAGTAGTTCGGCTACAAGGACACCTTCCTTGCCCTACTCCACTCCCCAAGTCACCTACTCGAGAGTTCGTAAACACTACAACAATCTCCTTTTGGCGGAGAAGCCTTCACAACGTCGCCTACCCTTTTTCCGGTGCTAGGCTAACCACCGGGTTCTTTCACTCCAAGGTGAACCAAACCTACACAACGTCGCCTACCCTTTATAAGGTAATAGGCTAAGTACCTAGTTCTTTCACACCAAGGTGAACTACACCTTCACAATGTCGCCTACCCTTTATTAGGTACTAGGCTAAGTACCTAGTTCCATTGCAATGGAGGAACTACTACCACACTACACCAACGACTAATCCCAAAGGAGATCTACTCCTTTACAACATCATCAAGGACATCAATGTCCTTGGATCTAATGCTAGTCTATCTAGTACATCGAAACACACCATATTGAATGTATATCTATGGCACCTTTCACTAATGCCTTTGACTAGATCTACAAGACACCTTTCACTAATGTCTTGTGTCTTCACTTCTAAGCACCTTTCACTAATGCTTCAAGTCTTGACTTCTAAGCACCTTTCACTAATGCTTCTTGTCTTGACTTCTAAGCACCTACCACAAGTGCTTATGCTATAGACGATAGATACCCTTCACTAATATCTTCGTCTTGACACTTGAGACATCTTTCACTAATGTCTTCAACACTACACTTCTTTGAAGAAAGAAAGGAATCATCAACAAGAAGACTTCAGTAGCCTTGATGATGAGGAAGCTTGGCAACTCATGGACTTGAGCTTGCTCGACTTCAAAGGTGGTGATCTTGCCTTTAAGAGGAACCTAAAAGATCACACAAAAACAAAACTACAAACATAGATCTCTTGGATCTAAGGTTAGTGAAATTTAACTCAGGGGAGAAAGTGTGTTGGAAAGGGGTGAGAAATAATGAAGAAATAACTCACTATTTATAGAGGAAAAATCCTACTGTTCCCCGGATCCCACGGATCCCTACCACAAGGGATCCGGCTAGCACAAAGCTAGGGATCCATGGAACGCTCCTCTTTACCCATGGGTATTTTGGTCATGGGTCATGGGTTGAACCATGGATCTTTGGCTAGATACAATGTATCTTTGAGTTCAATGCACTTGGTCACTTGGGTATGGGTTGATCTATGGGTTATGGATATCATCCATGTATGATATAAGCATGATGTCATGCAATAGGTTATGGGTCAAGATCCATGGGTTATGGGCTTTGGGTTGTACCCACCTACATTCAATGTATTTGCCCAATGGGTTATGATACTTAAGTTTCTACCCATTTATATTACCCAATATACTACATACTAGTTATATGTATATTTTATCCAAATATGTAAACACTAGTTGTTGTACATATGTATTACTTAAATCATAAAATCACTTATACTTGTTTTAGTGTTTTATGTGAAAATGTGAATATGTTAGAAACTATTAGTTCAAACCATTTACGTATTTTATTTGTTTCGTTAACATGATTTTACGTTTGTTATCGACAAAACATTAGAAGATTGTAAAATATAAATAAACGTTTTTATGGCTTATTTGTATTAACAAACTTGACGGAAGAATTCCAATACAAACCGTGGACAAATTTTCTCGTTTATTCCGAGAAGGCCTTCTAATCCTATGGTTCGGAAGGAGGTATTGATACCTTCTTCGTATAGTAGAGGTGTGTCGACAATACGTCCTTCATGGAAGTGACGAGTTTCGAAATTATTGAACCCACGAACATGATTGCCAGGTGTGTTGGGCTCAAGAGAGATATTAGGAATGTAGACATGAGTGAGTTGAAAGCCGAATTCATACTCATGAGACATGACGAGACCTATGGAAGTGAAAAAGTGAATATGGTGAGACGCATTAAGGCAAAAAGATGATCACCTAACGTTTTTACTAGATTTCTATTAACAATGACAATTAACTTACTTAGTACTTAACATTCTAGTGGGATTTTTCTTTTTATGTTGAAAAGGTTTTTATGTTGCATGAGAATCTGTTTCCCAGTTCCACGGTTCTCACGGTTCCCTTCCAAGAGGGATCCGGCTAGTTAAACTATAGGGATCCGTGGATCTGTAGTGACAGAAAAATGATCTTGACAAAAAGATAGACTTTTGCATCTTGTAGGTTTATAAAAAGAAGTGTATTTTATCCAATATTTACTTAGTTAAGCATGCATTGTAGATTTATAAGGTATCTCAAGACCAAATGTACGAAGACAAACAATAAAAGAAATGAAAAACACATTATGAAAAATAAACTAGATAAACTAAAAACATTAGTAATATTTCATTTCAATGCTAAGAACGATACAAATGATTGGATATATAACACCAATGTAGATTAACAACACAAAGTACATGTCTCCTTGAGAAACTTGATCATGGGGTACACGAGAGCGATGAGTGTCAAGACGATGATCACGAAGGCGATGTAAACCATGATGATGAAGTTCTTCCTTGGTTTTGATTTGAGATGAGATGAGAAGGAAGATGAAGTTTGAATGAGAGGTAACTTTTTGAAAGTGGAAGATTTGAAAAATGAGGGTTTGGTGGAGTTGACGAGCGGAGGAAGATTTTATGGGGAAGGAGGAATTATTGAGATTTGTGTTTTGTTTTATTATTAGAAAGATTTGATTTTTGGATTAAGTAAGAATAAGGACACATGTTTATAAACCTAGACAATAGACGGAAAAATAACACGTATGCAAGAAAAGTTTCCTAACGAAGCTACATGTAATACATGTAAAGAAAATAATCATATAATTTACTATGCAAGCAAACTTATTCTTAAGCTAATTTTATTTAGAGATGAGTAGAAAGTTATACCTCTAATGTAATTATGAGTGTCTTTCTTTTGACAAGAAAAAATGTCAATAGACAACTCTGGTTCCTTCGTGATTAAGATACCTTCTTAGGGAAGGTAATTTTGTTACCAAGGAATCCCTATGGCTTGATAAACATGAGCTTTAACTAAGCAAAATGACAAGAAAGGTTAGTGCAATTTAGAAAGATAAAATAAGAAATAAAAAATATGATGCTGTCATCTAATCAACATCCTACAAAAGTGTTTTTAAGACATGGTGTTTATTTTTGTAAAAGACCTTATTTGTAGTTTCCAATTATACACGGATCGTGTCAAGTTTTTAAGGTACAATATACTTAAAAAACTTGGTAACGAAGCTCTATTACCAATTGTGGAAAACTAGAAGGGGGGTTGAATAGTTTTGCCAATTAAAACTTGGTTTTAAACTACTTAGATTGACTTATGTCAATCTATTTAAACGTGTGTGTTGGATGTTGATAGACAAGCATATGAATGAATAAAACTAAGATAAAGAGTAAGAAGCAGAAAACCACAACGCGAGTATTTATAGTGGTTCGGCTACAAGGACACCTTCCTTGCCCTACTCCACTCCCCGAGTCACCTACTCGAGAGTGTGTAATTGATGAGTGTGTAAATACTCATCATTTTTAGTCAAATCTGAACTACAAAACGTCTAAAAATGCTCAGAAATGCATCAAAATACTGAAAATATTCCAAAATTGCATTTTATATGTTTCAGATGCAAAATGTTTAAAATCAGATGAAAAATGAGCAAAGTTTGCATAATTGGCAGTTTCAGTCCCCCAAGTTTCAAAAATTGTCAAAAATAGTCCCTGAGTCAAAATTTCAAAAGAAAAATCACCAAAGGTCCTTTTTAAATCATAACTTGTCAAAATTAGTCCTTTGGTGAAAAATATAAAAAGTTTTGAGAAAATTACAAATTGGTCCTTCAAGTTTAAGAATTGGCAGAAATGGTCCCTGGAAAATCTGAAAATGGCAACTTTGGTCCTTGTAATATTAACACTTGTCAATTTCAGTCCTTGGAGCAACTTTGAGATTTGGCAGAACAGGTCCCTGAAGTTTCAGAAATTTCATAATTAGTCCTTGGTTATTATTAACCTTTTATATACTTTGGACCAAGTCAAAAGCCAAATTGGACCCTGCCACTACCCCTTTTGGACCCTTGCCATACAATTTGGACCTCCCCTTTTTATATTACCAGTCAAACCACCCTTTTGACTACCCACTTTCCCTCCCAAGTCACGGGTATCACCTTCCACCACCATCATCACCCTGCTACTCATCTGCTCACACTCAACCATCATCACCCCTACCCCCCCTCCAAACACAATACTCCAAGAGTGCATTTAATGCACCTTTGTACCTAACACTCAACCCAACTGTTAAACATAACTTTTGGCGCCAAAATCTGTTTGAAGGGCCAGGATTGCTTCTACACATCCTATGGTCCATATTGTTGGTGGGAACTATTCAGAAAGAGGAGAGAGACAGTTTGGGTGTATAAAAGGCAAGAGAAGCAACAAGGAAGAGACTTAGTTTATTTTTTTCATAAAATGTATGTCGTTTCTTAGCTTGTTATGTCTTAAATTGTTTTCAGTTGTGTTTTTAAACTTAATTGTATCAAACTAGGGTATTAAGGTGTATTGTAACTTATTTCCACTATCAATTCCAGTTATTGTTCAATTTTCATAATCTATGTTCACTGTTGGATTTTTTAATTTCAAACTCTGAATCTTAAGCTTCAATTAGCTTCTTTCCAAGTTTAAACAAGTTTATACTAGCTTATAATAGCTTTTTATGAGCTTGTGTTTAAGTTTTAAACAATATTGAACATTGGTCAACATAAGTCAAACTTGGAGCAAAAGTAATGAAGAACAGGAAATGGGTGATTCAGACATGAATGTGGGTTGATTTGGAAGCAATGGGTTGAATAAAATAGGTTAGAGATCCTTGGGTTCACTGTTGGCAAGCCATTGTGGCTAGGGACTTGTGTAAGTCATTTTCTAGATTCATGGCATAATCTGTTTCTGTGAGTAATATTAGTTGAAACCTATTTTAATAGTAGTAATTAGGTTAAGTAAGTAGAGTTTGATCATAACTTATGCTTGTTCAGTCATTAGTATAGATTAAATTTGCTTATCAGTAGTAAATAGGTGTGTTTGGTTCTGCTGCATTAACTGACTCAGAGGTATATGCAGTGATAGCTTTCTGTTAGTTCATGTTTCTTAAGCTCATTTGAGCACATATCAATCAATATTTGGTGCCTGCTAGTTCAGAAAGTCAAACTTGTATCTATATCTGCTTCACTGATAATCTGTGTGGATTTAGATTTGCTAATTCATTGTTTTGTGTTTAGAAGTCTATAACATTGATTGCATTAGGTTCATTACATCATATAACATCAACATCAGTCATAAAATTGGATTCAAAATCCATTTTGGTCAAAGTTCATCAATATTATCAAAAGTCAAAATTGCTAAAATCTGTTTTGGGCTCATCTGCATGGATTTTTTTTGAGCTCATCTTTGAGCCAATATCAGTGAACCTTGGCATTTTAGAAACTTCACCTGGTCTTTTTACTTATAAGCATTTTTCTGGAATTTTGCAATTTTGTTAAAGGTTTCAAATCTGCTTCTCTTTTAGGCTCTAAGTGCCCTGCTCCATGGGTCAATATAAGCTCAGTGTTTCCTCAGTTTTATGCATGTTTGCACAGGGATCATTAGAGCTTCCCAGAGTCTAGTTTTTGGTTTACTTACTCTCACCCAGGTCTGCTTTAGTTTCCAATTTGTAGTTTTCAGTTTGAGCTTATTTTTAAGCTTGTGCTTGTGTTCAAAGTTGGTACCCTAGAATCTGTTTTAGCTTATTAAGTCAAAAAGCCAAATCTGTGAATTCAGCTAAATAGAGGTTAAGGCCTGTTGTTAATTGTTGCATTTTAGTTATTTTAGCAGTCTAGAACTTGTGTTTCTGTTTGGTGTCTGTTTTAGCTCATTTGGCTTATTAAAGTGCTTATTTATAAGCACTTGCACATCAGTTCTTAATTCCTCCACATAAGCACTTGTTTTTCCATTTTTCCTAGCTTCCTTATATAATTTTAGAGTTTTCCTGAAATTTTCAGATTTTTCTAAGTTGATTTGCTATTTTTCTTAATTTAAAGTAGTTTTTAAGCATTTTTAAATAGCATTTAATACAAAAAATTAAGAAAAGGTTCAAAAAAATAATTTTTCATTTTTCTTAAGTTTAGATAAATATAAAAAGTACAAAAAAGTAATTTTCCAGATTTTTCATAGTTTATTTTGTAATTTTTAGTAATTTAATTAGTTTTTAATAGTTTAAAATTCATAAAAAATAGAAAAATAATCAGAAAAATATAAAAATAGTTTTGAAAATTCTATTTTGATATTTTAGACTTTTCCAATTCATAATTTTATTTTTCTAGCTTTATTTCCTAATTTCTTGTATTTTAGGCTATTATTTATTAGTTAAAAATAGTTTTTAATTAATAATAATTAGATAATTAGTTATAAAAATAATTTTCTTTTTCTAAATATTTTCTTTTATCATTAGGTTTGTAAAAATGTCATTTTCATATTTTTAGGATTAATATTGTGTAAGTTTTACGTTTTTATTTATACGTTACGTAGTTTTTAAATTAAGTTTTATAAAAACATAAAAACAAAAACATCATTTTAAAAATAGTGATAGCGTTTATTTAATAGTTTTTATCTTTTTAATTTTCTTTAATTTGCATTTAAGCCATTGTAATTTGTTGGCTTTTTCTGTAGTTATAATCAAAATCAAATTCCTTTTTCGTTCAAATTTCTCGATCACTATTCGTTTGATAATCCATTGCATAGCTCGCTGGGACATAACGACCCGGGGAAACACTATACTCCTCAGATCTTCATTGCATTCGTGCTTGAGCAGTTTTAAGCTGATTACGGTCTGCCATTCACAAGTGGCAGGCTTGAGTGATTTAGCTTGACTGTTTGGCACGCATCAAATTTTTGGCGCCGTTGCCGGGGAGCTGTGCTAATTGTCTTACGTTTAGCAGATTAGTTGTTTGAATACTCACTCTTTGTTTATATCATCCATCTCTATCCATATATATATATATATATCCATATTTTCTTATAAAAAATCCAAAAACCCAAAAACATCCAAAAACGTATAAAACACAAAAATATTATTCCTTTTGTTTCTATATATGTATCAAATATAAAAAAAATACAAAAAGATTCGTCATTTTCTTTAATAAATAACAACTTAAAAGATTACCACCGCAAACCAAGGCAGTGCACTACCTAACTGGGGGTGCGACCATAATAAGTTCCCGAACTAAAGATTTAAAACTTGCCTTTGTGTCCTTGTGATTGGTGTACCTTTTTCAAAGAAGCCATTCATATTGTGATTATTAGTTAAGTTCACTGTTGTTTTGCCTCGATTTTGTGTTAATTGATTTTGTTGTGATATCTACGTTTCAGAACCAGAAAACCCCTAAAGATTCTTCTCACCCCATTTTTATAAAACGTCTTCATAATTCTCATTCTCATCTGAAAGATTTTCATAATTCCCATTTCTCTCCTTAACTCTGAGTTTCCTTAGAGTTAACTCTAGTGCATGCGCACTCGTTCTTCTAGATCATTGAGTCCTTTGCGTGATCTAGCAGAAATTCCAAGAAGACGTTCTCGTAGACGTGCTGCCCAAATAGTCGAACCCGAGATTCGTACTATTTCAAACAACAATATGGCAGACGAACGTACTATGGCGGAAATGCTCCAAGCACCCATCGAGGGTTATGGAGATGCCATCATTCTACCAGTAATCAACTCTGATCACTTTGAATTGAAGACACATTTGATCCAACTTGTGTCTACAAATCAATTCCACGGGTTTGATCGTGAAGACCCGTATGCACACATCCGTTGGTTTAACAAGTTGACATCAACTATCAATTTCAAGGATGTACCACAAAAAGTCATCAAGTTGATGCTTTTCCCATTCTCACTTGAGGGGACAGCCCGGATTTGGCTGGAAAAAGAACCCCCTCGATCTATCGAAACTTGGGAGGATCTTGTTCAAAAGTTTGTGAATTATTTCTTTCCTCCATCAAAGACGACTAATCTTAAAAATGAAATTTCTGGATTTCGTCAAAATTTCGATGAAAACTTTGGAGAGGCATGGGAGAGATTCAAAGATCTCCTCAGGAAATGCCCCCATCATGAATTCACGGAGCTTCAACAAGTCAATATCTTTTACAATGGGTTGAATGGTAACGATCAAGATTCCTTGAATGCAGCTGCAGGCGGCAATATCTTGAATCGTAAGCCTAAAGATGTGATTGAGATTTGTGAGAAAAAATCAAAAGTTCCTATTTCTCGCAACAAAGTCAATACTCCTAACACTCCTGCTTCTACATCTAATAACTCTTCTGAGTTAGCTGCTCCGATAGCAGCTCTAACGGATGCCATCCGTTGTATGATTAAGGATGTTAAGGAAATCAAAAGCGAGATTCATAAGCCGGAACCAGTCAAAGCCGTAAACAAGGTGTGTGAAAATTGTAGTGGTCCACATGCGTATTATGTTTGTCAAGCAACCGATGCTTCCTTTTACCAAGCTCCCGTAGCTTCGGTAAACCACAATCAATACCGACCACAAGCTGATCCTCATTACCATGCACCTAGCGGTATGACACCACCTGGTTTTCCTCCCGTGCAAAACCATGGCAATCAAAATCGCTTTGTTCCGAATCAAGGACAAAATTTCAATAACTCTCAAAATTTCAATCAAAACCGGAACAATTTCAACCAACCTCAACCATATCAAGCTCCTAATCATCCAAGTTATCAACAACCTCCTCAAGCTCCCATGCCAAATGACTTCATGAAAATTACTGAGTCAAGCATACGTTCAATGCAAACTCAGATCAATAACATGAGAGTTGAGCTTAAAAAGGAAATTGATACCACAATGTCTCGGCAGACAAATGAGTTAAAGAATATGATGAGCAGTTTCATGAACATGAATATGAACAAAGCTTCATCATCTTCTGGAGGACTCCCAAGCAATACTATTCCCAATCCAAATGCCGAGTTGAAAGCCGTCACCACTCGTAGTGGTAAGACGCACAATGGACCTTCGACTCCTATGCCCCCTCCTCCTGTGGCATTGAGTCAAGTTACCAAGGAAACAACGGATAAGGTGCATTATTCAAGCCCACGAAGTACCGCACACGTCCCACCTTCGGTAGTCCAAGCTTTAAGTCCGGAACCCGATGTTCCGAAGAAAAATCTTGAGCCAGAAAACATTTCCATCCCGGCTCAAAAGTCTAATCAGCTTCCTTACCCATCAAGAATGAATGATGAGAAGCTCAAAGACAAAAACAAAGAGCAAATGGAAAATTTTTTCCAAATCTTCAATGAGCTTCACTTTGATATAAGCTTCGTTGATGCTCTCGTTCTAATGCCTAAATTTGCATCCACGCTTAAAGGCTTACTCACCAACAAAGATAAGCTATCAGAGTTGGCTAAAACTCCTCTCAATGAGCAATGCTCAGCGGCCATTCTTAATAAGCTTCCCGAAAAGCTTGAAGACCCTGGCCGGTTTTTAATCCCGTATGATTTCTTGGGGATGTTTCAATGCTCCGCCTTGGCCGATCTTGGCGCTAGCATTAACCTCATGCCACTCTCAGTATGGAAGAAACTGTCTCTTCCTGAACTTTCATCCACTCGTATGACACTCGAGCTAGCGGACCGTACCGTAACTCGTCCACTTGGGATAGCCGAGGATGTCGTGATGAAAGTGGGAAAGTTTCACTTTCCTACTGACTTTGTTGTAGTAGACTTCGATGCAGATCCTAGAGTTCCCCTCATCTTAGGGAGAGCTTTCTTGAGAACGAGTCGTGCTCTGATTGATGTGTTTGTTGAAGAGTTGACCATACGGGTTGACAACGAAGAGCTCACGTTATATATCAACCAGAACTCCAAACCTCTGTACAAACAGAGTGTTGCCACAATTGATCAAAGATCTGAAAGATTCAATGCAACACTCTCAAACTTCACGGTTAAGAGGAGTTTTCAAAAACGTGCTGAGCTCAAAGCTTTGAAAGTTACCCCTGGTTCAAACAAATGGTTTGAAAGCTGTACCAGGGAAGTCAAGAGTGCTCTTGATGATGACGATGATCTAGAATCGGAGACTTCATCGGAAGTGGTGGAAACTGCTAGCTCTAAGAGCACACCACTTGTCCCACCTCCGGCATCAGTTTGTCGCATCGAGTTTGTTAAGTCTGTGGATGAAACCAAACTCTCTTCAGTTTCATCTGAGTTGGATGATGATGTTTGTGATCCAATGGGAGACATTCTTCCCATTGATGAATTGCTAAAAAATGATCCATCATCCTCTAGTCTTATCCCCGACTCTTCCATCCCTTCTCTCACTCCTGATGAGGAAGATGACAACTTTTGGAATGAAGTCGATGCATTTCTTAGTGATGAGTCAATTCCAACGGGAATTGATAACACTTACTTTGATCCGGAGGGAGACATTCTTTTTCTGGAAAGTCTGTTGATTGAAGAACCGTTTCCCACCCTCCCTCCCGGACATCTTCTTGACAATCACCATCTAAGCTTCAAGTGTAAGCTTAAAAATGTCAAAGCTGGTGATTTGCTTCTCTCTGCTGAGGAATGGACTTGCATTCTCATGTACGTCTTTATTCCATTCTTCACAGATGGTGTGGTTGCTCTTTCCCTTTTCTCTTTCGGGAATGAGGACACCATCTTTGACCCCGGTATCATCCCTTATAGTTTCTACTATTAACAATACCGCGGTTATATCTCATCGGTGTGGAACTTTCTGATGTTCATATGTTTATTAACATTGTGAATGAAAGTCCGATTGAGATTGGTTTTCCACGTTACTTTCCCCATGAACAAATGAATTCGGGGTCGAGTCAAGCTAGCGACTCGGGAATCAAAAACAGTAGCATGCCATATGGGTTATCACCCATATTTCTGAGCTGTCTGAAGTTTGTTACGGTTAGTCATTCACAAGTGGCTAGCTTGTGTGATAAAACTTGACAGTTCAGCTTCTTCTTTCTACTTTCT
>BPTQ01000003.1:97661080-97675503 GCA_019973895.1 Chrysanthemum seticuspe | reverse complement strand
GTTTGACAGAGAGAGGAGAAAGACTTATCAAGGGTGGTTGTTATACCTGGTATCCTACACATCTTCGTTAGGACCGGGAAGTTTGTCTAAAACCGCGGTTTTCAATACAAATTGTCAACCCAACTCACAATCTTGGACCTCCCCTTTTTATATTACCAGTCAAACCACCCTTTTGACTACCCACTTTCCCTCCCAAGTCACGGGTATCACCTTCCACCACCATCATCACCCTGCTACTCATCTGCTCACACTCAACCATCATCACCCCTACCCCCCCTCCAAACACAATACTCCAAGAGTGCATTTAATGCACCTTTGTACCTAACACTCAACCCAACTGTTAAACATAACTTTTGGCGCCAAAATCTGTTTGAAGGGCCAGGATTGCTTCTACACATCCTATGGTCCATATTGTTGGTGGGAACTATTCAGAAAGAGGAGAGAGACAGTTTGGGTGTATAAAAGGCAAGAGAAGCAACAAGGAAGAGACTTAGTTTATTTTTTTCATAAAATGTATGTCGTTTCTTAGCTTGTTATGTCTTAAATTGTTTTCAGTTGTGTTTTTAAACTTAATTGTATCAAACTAGGGTATTAAGGTGTATTGTGACTTATTTCCACTATCAATTCCAGTTATTGTTCAATTTTCATAATCTATGTTCACTGTTGGATTTTTTAATTTCAAACTCTGAATCTTAAGCTTCAATTAGCTTCTTTCCAAGTTTAAACAAGTTTATACTAGCTTATAATAGCTTTTTATGAGCTTGTGTTTAAGTTTTAAACAATATTGAACATTGGTCAACATAAGTCAAACTTGGAGCAAAAGTAATGCAGAACAGGAAATGGGTGATTCAGACATGAATGTGGGTTGATTTGGAAGCAATGGGTTGAATAAAATAGGTTAGAGATCCTTGGGTTCACTGTTGGCAAGCCATTGTGGCTAGGGACTTGTGTAAGTCATTTTCTAGATTCATGGCATAATCTGTTTCTGTGAGTAATATTAGTTGAAACCTATTTTAATAGTAGTAATTAGGTTAAGTAAGTAGAGTTTGATCATAACTTATGCTTGTTCAGTCATTAGTATAGATTAAATTTGCTTATCAGTAGTAAATAGGTGTGTTTGGTTCTGCTGCATTAACTGACTCAGAGGTATATGCAGTGATAACTTTCTGTTAGTTCATGTTTCTTAAGCTCATTTGAGCACATATCAATCAATATTTAGTGCCTGCTAGTTCAGAAAGTCAAACTTGTATCTATATCTGTTTCACTGATAATCTGTGTGGATTTAGATTTGCTAATTCATTGTTTTGTGTTTAGAAGTCTATAACATTGATTGCATTAGGTTCATTACATCATATAACATCAACATCAGTCATAAAATTGGATTCAAAATCCATTTTGGTCAAAGTTCATCAATATTATCAAAAGTCAAAATTGCTAAAATCTGTTTTGGGCTCATCTGCATGGATTTTTTTTGAGCTCATCTTTGAGCCAATATCAGTGAACCTTGGCATTTTAGAAACTTCACCTGGTCTTTTTACTTATAAGCATTTTTCTGGAATTTTGCAATTTTGTTAAAGGTTTCAAATCTGCTTCTCTTTTAGGCTCTAAGTGCCCTGCTCCATGGGTCAATATAAGCTCAGTGTTTCCTCAGTTTTATGCATGTTTGCACAGGGATCATTAGAGCTTCCCAGAGTCTAGTTTTTGGTTTACTTACTCTAACCCAGGTCTGCTTTAGTTTCCAATTTGTAGTTTTCAGTTTGAGCTTATTTTTAAGCTTGTGCTTGTGTTCAAAGTTGGTACCCTAGAATCTGTTTTAGCTTATTAAGTCAAAAAGCCAAATCTGTGAATTCAGCTAAATAGAGGTTAAGGCCTGTTGTTAATTGTTGCATTTTAGTTATTTTAGCAGTCTAGAACTTGTGTTTCTGTTTGGTGCCTGTTTTAGCTCATTTGGCTTATTAAAGTGCTTATTTATAAGCACTTGCACATCAGTTCTTAATTCCTCCACATAAGCACTTGTTTTTCCATTTTTCCTAGCTTCCTTATATAATTTTAGAGTTTTCCTGAAATTTTCAGATTTTTCTAAGTTGATTTGCTATTTTTCTTAATTTAAAGTAGTTTTTAAGCATTTTTAAATAGCATTTAATACAAAAAATTAAGAAAAGGTTCAAAAAAATAATTTTTCATTTTTTTTAAGTTTAGATAAATATAAAAAGTAAAAAAAAGTAATTTTCCAGATTTTTCATAGTTTATTTTGTAATTTTTAGTAATTTAATTAGTTTTTAATAGTTTAAAATTCATAAAAAAATAGAAAAATAATCAGAAAAATATAAAAATAGTTTTGAAAATTCTATTTTGATATTTTAGACTTTTCCAATTCATAATTTTATTTTTCTAGCTTTATTTCCTAATTTCTTGTATTTTAGGCTATTATTTATTAGTTAAAAATAGTTTTTAATTAATAATAATTAGATAATTAGTTATAAAAATAATTTTCTTTTTCTAAATATTTTCTTTTATCATTAGGTTTGTAAAAATGTCATTTTCATATTTTTAGGATTAATATTGTGTAAGTTTTACGTTTTTATTTATACGTTACGTAGTTTTTAAATTAAGTTTTATAAAAACATAAAAACAAAAACATCATTTTAAAAATAGTGATAGCGTTTATTTAATAGTTTTTATCTTTTTAATTTTCTTTAATTTGCATTTAAGCCATTGTAATTTGTTGGCTTTTTCTGTAGTTATAATCATAATCAAATTCCTTTTCCGTTCAAATTTCTCGATCACTATTCGTTTGATAATCCATTGCATAGCTCGCTGGGACATAACGACCCGGGGAAACACTATACTCCTCAGATCTTCATTGCATTCGTGCTTGAGCAGTTTTAAGCTGATTACGGTCTGCCATTCACAAGTGGTAGGCTTGAGTGATTTAGCTTGACTGTTTGGCACGCATCAGTAATCACTACACAACACAAACTCCTTGTGGCGGAGAAGCCTTCACAACGTCGCCTACTATTTATCTGGTACAAGGCTAGACACCGGGTTCTTCCACGAGGTAGGACCAAACCTATCACAACGTCACCTACACTTTATCCGGTACAAGGCTAGATACCGAGTTCCATTAAAAAGGTGGAACTACTACCCAACACTACACAACACCTATCCCAAAGGAGATCTACTCCTTATGACAACATCAACAAGGATATCAATATCCTTTGACCCAATACAAATCTATCTTGTACATCGACACACCTTATCGATTGTAAACATTAGGCACTTTTCACTAATGCCTTTGACTCGACTTATAGGCACCCTTCACTAATGCCTTTTGACTTGACTTCTAGGCACCCTTCACTAATGCCTTCAACAAGGACTTTCGGCACCCTTTACTAATGCCTTTGACACGGATCTTTGGCACCTTTCATTAATGCCTTCAATACGGAATTTCGACACTTTTCACTAATGTCTTTGTCTTGACCCTTTAGACATATTTCACCTATGTCTTCGACACAACACTTCTAGTGAGAAAGAAAAGAACTATCAACAAGATACCATTAGTAGTCTTGATGATGACGAAGCTAGGCAACCCATGGGCTTGAGCTTGCTCTACTTCAAGAGGTGGTGATCACGCCTTTAAAAGGAACCTAGAGAATCGCACAAACACAAAACTACATAGAAAGATCCCTTGGATCTGATGTTAGAGAGTTTACAACACTAAGAGAAAGTGTGTGTGAAAGGGGTGAGTTACAATGAAGAAATGGCTCACTATTTATAGACAAAATATGCTACTATTCCACGGATCCCACGGATCCCTTGTTGGAGGGATCCGTCTAGTGTATTCAGAGGGATTCGTGAGACGCTTCTCTTTACCCATGAGTTTTGGGTCATGGGTCATGGGTCATGGGTCCTAGACTTTGGACCATGGTTATCCAAGTAGATACAATGTAACTAGAAGATGCAATGCATCTAGTCCATGGGTTATGGGTTAGCTCCATAGGTTATGGATAATACCCATTATGACTTATGCATGATGTCATGGAATGGGTCATGGGTTATGCTCTATGGGTATGGGTCATGGACTTTGGGTTTTACCCAACTACATTCAATATTTTAAGTCTATGGGTTAAAAACTTAAAATTCAACCCATTCTATTACCCATTATAATACATACTAAGTATGCATATATCTACCCAATATGTAAACACTAGTTGTTGTACAAATTACTAAATCATGAAAGCACTATTACTTGTTTGGTGATTTATATGAAAGTATAAGTATGTTAGTAAACTATTGGCTCAAACCATTTACGTATTTTATTTGTTTCTTTAAAATGATTTTACGTTTGTTATCGACAAAACATTAAAAGACCGTAAAATATAAATAAACATTTTTACGGCTTATTTGTATTAACACCCAAACATACTGAGAATAATGATCCAAAAATAAAAGATAATACTTGAAACCAGAAAGACTCGGAATTGGGGAGGTCCACAAATCCGAGTGAACAATATCAAAACAGGAAGTAACAAAACTAGACGAACTAACAAATGGAAGCTTCACATATGTGCCAAGCTGACAAGCATGACAAAGAATGGGAAGCTTCTCTTTATTACAAGAAATAGAATCACTAGATGCAAGACGACGTAACACTTCACTTCCTGGATGTCCAAGTCGTTGATGCCACGTATACTGATTGGTAAGAAAAGCTTGAGGTATAGTGGAGGGCTTCGTAACAGGATAAAGATCACCCGTGCTATCACAGCGGAGGAGCATCCGTCGAGTTAGGAAGTCCTTCACAGAAAAACCAAAAGGGTCAAACTCAATAGTACAAGAATTATCACGGACAAACTGACGAAAGGAAATTAAGTTTTTGACAATATTGGGAGTGATTAAGACATTATTTAAACAAAGTGGACGAAAAGGGGTAGACAGAACACTATGCCCAGAGTTAGTAACGGGAATAAAACGCCCGTCACCAACTGCAACAGACGGGTAAATGCACATATTAAGAATATCAGTAAGACAATGTACATAATCATTAAGATGAGATGTCGCACCTGTATCCATGTTCCAATTGCCGGTGGCCGGATCCTGAAGAGTATTGGTAGTAAATGCATGCGGCAAAACGGTAGCTTGACCCGAACATGGAGAACCGGACGCCATCAATTGACTCGGATGAAAAGGAACACTTTGTGGCTGTTGAACCCCTGGCATGAACTGCCCCAACTAAACCCCTGGAAACGACCCCCTAGCTGGTGGTGAACCCATATCGCAAACTGAACTAGTGGCATGGAGGGTCCAGGCTGCGGCTGAACCCATGTTGTGAATGACCAGGGAACGAACCCCATAGCTGGTGCTGCTGAACCCCCTGTGGAAAGAACCCAATCAAGCCAAACGATGACCCCCCAAGTGAACTAGTAAAAAACTGCAGCTGAATCCCTTGCGAGCCTATGGGCTACGAAGATTGGGCTGATACAAAGGGGGCGACACAAGGGCTAGAAATAGTGTAGCCAACAGGAGCTGTAGAGGTGAAACAATTAGTAGCATTTAAACCAAACTTAGCCAACAATGTTTGCAACATATCCAAATCCGAGCGTGCCACACTCGAGACACCGGAAGCCAAGCCCGAGGTACGAGGAATCAAAGTAGACTTGCCATGAACACCATTATGAAGATACTTACAAGCATCACCAAACCTACACGAACCTTTAGCAAAACTCCAAAACGGGTTGTTCACCTTTTCCAAAGAAGTACCACGCCGAGGCGTAGTGTTGGTTTTCTTTACTAAAACCACAGGAGAAGCGGATGTAGCATCGATAAGAGGGTCTGAAACCTTAGACTTTAGGCGCATCTCATGAGCAGTTAACAACGATCTAACAGTTTGGAGATCGGGAAAGGGTTCCCGACTAACTATAATGGTTGAGATGGTCTAATTTGTGGAAGGTAAGCCCTCAAGCGCAAAAGTAACAACATCATCATTGCTAAGAGGGGAACCAAGACTATTAAGAACCGAAACAATAGATTCAATATTTTGAAAATACCCATCAATAGATAAAGCCCCAAGCTTCAAGTTGCAAAGTTCAGCTTTCAAAGCCATAGCACGCGGGCGCTTGTTGTCTTGAAAAATAGCAGCAAGATGTGTCCATGCAGCCTTTGCAGTTTTAGGGTTAAGATCTACTAGACGTGTCCTTAGTGATGGAGCAAGTGTGGAGAATTTCCAAGACCGGATGATGAAATCAATCTTGGTCCATTTCGCGTCCTTAGGTGGTAGATCCGTAGGAGGCGTAGTGGATGAAGAAGCAACCGGATCAACAAGATGATCTAAAATCCCATAGCCATGGCAAAGATGGGAAAAATAATACATCCACAATGAGTAATTCATCGCATCAACGTCCAGTTTTTCGGGAACAAACGTGGTTAAATGATTCATAGCCATGAGTTTTTCCGATAGGGTAAGTGCAGGTGTTGGAGGTGAGGTGTCGATTGTCATGATTGGAGAAGCAAACAATTAAGGAATTTAAAACCAAACCAAACTGTCAACTGAAACTTCAGTCGAATAAAAGGGAAAACGGGCTAAACTTAGCCAATACCAAACTGTTGACCAAAACTTTCGACTAAAACTGTAAACCAAACTGGAAACCAACCAAAGAAACTGTTGACTAAAGAAACTGTTGAAGAAGTCAGTCGACCAAACTGTTGAAGAAGTCGGTCGACCAAATTGTTGACTATTAAACACCAAACAAAGAAACTGTTGACTATTAAACACCAAACTGGAAACCAATCAAAGAAACTGTTGACTATTAAACACCAAACACATAAACTGTCGACTGTGTAAACCAAGTCTACTGGGATAAAGTTAACCCAACGATCGACCCAAAATAGAAAAGAAAAAGCAGCCGAAAAAAAAAACGTGGTTTAGGGTTTAGGTTTCTTGTGATACCATGTAAGTTAGTATAATCTTCTGTGTATTCATCTATTAATATTCGGTACATATGAGTGTATATATGAGATACATATGGGCCTAAATACAAAAAGCCTTATACATAAGGCTAATACATATCGTCTAACATTTATAGCCACTATCGGGAAAAAACCAAATTTTTTACATTACTCAGAATTTACACTGGGTATGCACGTGCATATTTCGTGTTCAACGTAGATCCGCACCTGGTAGCTTGTGCATTGACTTGAGCGCTACATGCACATGTCCTTGATGGTGATAATGTTAGTAACTATGACCCTACTTTTAAACCAGAAGATTGTGCCAAAAATATAAAAAGAATTGCTGCAATTATGCTTTATTATCATTCCTCTTACTCTTGAACTACTATGTTATATGTTGAATATAGTCTACTAATGTTGATATTATATATATATATATATATATTTTAGAAGTAGCTAAGGTTTTTGTTGATGCTGGAGTTTTCTGCATAGCTAGCATGTTATCTCCTTACCGTATGGACCTTTATATCGAACCTGTTGTAATGGCTCCAAGGATTATAAAAGACATGTATTCATTTTTTATATCATTATGCAACACAAAAAAGATTTATGGATTTTGGTTCTATAAAACAAACTTGTGTTACAAAATTATGCAAAGACACTTTTAAAAGATATTTTTCTGTAACAAGGTAATTTAGCGGCAATGGTTCGGCGAGTGAAGTGCAAAGAGTTAGCATGTGTTCACTTAATATGTAATTTAGTTTCTTGATCAATCCAAAAGATGCAAGTATATATCATCTTCTAGATCACAAATCTCCATTCATATAATAAAAGTTCAAAAATCGTAACTATGCTATATGGTACATTGTATGACTAATGAAGTATTAACTGAATACAAAACTGAAAAACAACACTTATATGAACTGCACAATACAAGATTCGAAATGAATACTTATAACGTATACTTATTTGTTTTATTAAGTATGTTGTTTATTTATAACGGTAGCCTAAAGATAAGATGTGTTATGATGATGATAATTTACAAGACCGCATCAACAAACATATATCACAACATGACTATTCAGTTAGCCAAAGTTACCTTTTCGAAAAGTAAAATTTATATATTTTAATGGATAATAGTATTTAATAATCTTTTAAAAAAAAACACCCGTACGTGTACGGGTATTATAACTAGTGGCTAACTGTGCACATATTGTTTGTGAACTTGTATTTTAATTAGTACTTGTATTTGCATTAATATTCGTTTAAAATCCAATTTCAAGTATTAGATTTGTCATTAGTATAAATATTGGGATATATGTAATCACAACTAGTTATAATACCTGTGCACACACAGGATTTTGACAAAAAAAATTATCCTGTATTAATATTGAATATTGTATCTTTAAAGGTAATTGCATATAATTATATATTTATAAGTTTCGTGCACGCACGAAGTTTACACATAAAAATTTCTGTTATGTAACTCAAGATTTAATTTTATTTAGCTGACAAAGATGTTGATATTGTTATTTAAATTTCACTACTGATATTATGTTGTACACAGATGCAAGTTTAATAGCACATAATGAGTGTTGATAAAGTTAAAGTATACTTATATTATAATGAGCGTTGATATTATGTTGATGTTTTATAAAAATATTTTTCTAGATAGCCTTATATAAATAAATAAGAATTACATGAATCATTGTTATAAGTACAATCGCGTATCTTTATTTGTATATTAAAGTAAACCGTGCTTACAATTTGATAGTTATATTCCCATTTTCAGTAATTTAGCCGTATTTAAAATATAAACTCATGTCCACGTAAGTTATTTTAAAAATGAAATAAATAAATCCTTATTGAACGTATATAGTAAAAAAATTGATATTTATAATATTATGTAAATTTATATGTTGTTATTTTAAAACAACATATACATTGTATTTTTTAAGATATAAAGTTTAAAGGGTATAAAGTATAAGGGGGTATTTGTTTATAATACAAAGTTATTAAAAAACATGGAAGTTTATAATATTACACTTAACTCAATATAATTTTTAAAAAATCAACCACTAAAGTTTTATTAATTACCTCATCTTTTTTTAAGTTTTTGTTTACACAAATTTGACACCTATATTTTTATGTGTTTTTTTTATCAATCAAATTTCTCCACCAAATTTATTAAAGTTTGACAAAAATCAATTTAATTTTGACTTTTATTAACCAATCACATCACATAATTTTGCTTATGTGGCGAAATTGAGCTCTCCTATTAGCTCATTTTTCTTTTTAATGAGAAGAGTTTTTCAAAAACACTCCGAAACAATATAATTCTTTTATTATATAAAAGATAATGAATGAATGAATATTCACGTAACATGGTAGGAGCCTAACATCCTAAAACCGAAATTCAATTTTTTTGTGTGGTTCTCTTTTCATTGACCATAACTAACATCGAGTGCATCAAGTCTCTTTTAGGATTATTTTTTAATCATCAAGTCTCATCTAGGTTTATTCAAAAAAAAAAAGTCTCATCTAGGATTATTTTATAATCAACTTCTACAATAAGTCGACAGTTTGTTTTTGTTTTTTTTTTTTTTTTTTCTTTTTCGTTTTCATTGACAGTAACAAAAGTCTAGTGCATCATGTCTTCCTTAAGTTCCCTTTTGTCGACGTCCAATAGTCGACAGTTTGTTTGTTCTTTGTTTACTTTATAGTCGATAGTTAAGTTGACTCACTTCATTTTTCGTTCATAATGACAAATGATGCTCTCCCAATCCTACCATATCACACACCAATAAATTATATACCGTTAACTCAATCACAATCAAATTCCCGTTAAACATGATGTAGGCAAGCAAACTATGTTGCGTGGTGTTTTCCAAAAACAATTGTGAAAATTTTGATGTGTTAAAACACATCACGGGTACATTTTTTAGTGCAACTAGTTCGGCTCCTCCAACCGCGAAGTAGCTAAAAGCGGACACTATAGTTAAATCTAGGATTTTTCTAATCATATCCGGAACCTTATAAGGTAGAATTGTTACGGCTAATCCCAAATTTGCTAAGGATACTTGAGATCTTCTTGAAAATATCTTTCTTGATAACAAACGAACAAGTACCATTGCTTTAAAATGTGAACTTTGTGTCATACAACATGGTGATTGTAGGATTGATGTGTATTTTTAAAACATCGAGTCCATTTTTACTTTGCTTAATGCTCATGGCTTGCCATTAAGTAATGATGATGCGGTAACATATGCAATTAATGGTTTGAGTGTTAAATTTGCTCACATGGCCGGTGATGACGTACCATCCGCTTTGCTTTCTGGTACGTAGCGTACCATTTGGGCAAAGGATGATAACGTACCCTCCAAAAGGACAAAGCCTACACTTTTGTCCCACACATGTTGGCGTAAAGTCGTTCATAATGGCTACCGTAAGGGTATCCGCCAACCTTGAACCGAAGCCTCCTCCAAGATTCGGAGGGGCCTCCTCCAAGATTCGGAGGGGCCTCCTCCAAGATTCGGAGAAGCCTCCTCCAAGATACGAAGCCTGACCTCCGACGAGGTACGACGCCTAAAGGTCACAACCTCTCAACCTACAAACGTGGGTATGATCGAGCTGGTCAAATGGAACTTATCAAATGAAGCTGGTCAAATAAGATCTGGTGAAGAAAGGGCCTGTTAATAACCATGGTCTCTTAAGACTAGGTCAATTTCCACGATCTTTGTAACTACCACCCATGACCTCCATAACTGCCTCCGCACATCTCAGTCATTAGGCCTACAAATAAGGAAGCCATCACAGAGGTATGTAAATTAACTTAACCCTTGAGATATCATCTTGTCTACATCAATACTACAATAATATAATCACCATGACTGATTATCACACCGAAGGCGGTTCCCGGGGGGGGGGGGGGCTCCGTCTAATGTAGTGTCTTCTAATTCTAATTTACAGGTTATCTTGTACTCGGCATCACCACCATCACTCCCTACTTCCGTAATCACCATTAACGGCATGGTATGTGCCTCTTTTTCCACACATCAATGGCGCCATCCGTGAGACCTGTAAAAATAAGTCCCGTTTTTTCGAGTCAAATAACCATTTCCATAAATAACGGTCTAATTAAACCGCAATTCCTGAAATCTTTCTTATCACATGGAAACACCATTTAAATTTCTACTTTTATCTCTGATGATGTACCCTCCGAATAGCTCGACGGACACCCCTTCGAGATGTTTCGAAGCCCTTCTGTATGAAGGCCCAAGTTAGGTTTCTTGAATATTCGTGGGCGTCAAGCCATTCGTACACACGAAGGTTACCTATGGGGAATTCGCCATTCGAAGCCTTAAGCCCTTCGGGGTATGGTTGACGAAGGACCAACGGATAGGAGAACTTCCTGACTTGGTCAAACCCACGATCTCCCTCTCTTTCCTGGCTTTCCCCCAAGTTTGAGAACGTGGGTCACTAAGCCCTAGCGGTTACCCACAAACATGGGACGCCCCCATGTTCTCCGAAATTTGCGCAGAGGTGTCTTTAAACCTATTTCTTTCACTATAAATAGGTTGGATGGGCAGAGGATTATGGTAAGCTCATTCAACACTCATCTCTTTACTTACATACACTTATACAACCATAACTCATACTTACTCTCACGCCGGAGGTGGTTCGCAGGGTCCAACACCTGCGTAATCACTTAACATAGTGTCTTCGTATTTCTTATCCTCAGGTGAAGGACAATCTTGGCTGAAACATACACCCCTCATACCTTTGATCATCATCGAAGCCTGGTAGTGTAATTTATTGTACGACCAGTGGCGACATCCGTGGGACCCGCTACTATTAGTCCCATAATCACAAAGTCTTAAAACCATAACCGATCACTCTACTTTTTCGGCATGGAACCAGGAAGAGAAGATACACCTCTACCAGGTTTCTCTACCCTGGTGCCTCTCAACACAACTAACATCGATAATCTCGCCCCCATAACAGCCTCCACCTTCACTACACGATCTCGTTTGGAAACTACTCCCATACATAATGCCTCAACTTTCGCTAACCCTGTTCCAGAAATTAGCCCTGCCTTCGTTGAGGCAAACTTCGAAGCATTAGAGTCCTTGCTAAGGGCTCATAAGAGGCAAGTTCGTAACACTGAGATGCGAAGGGAACTGGAGTATTCCAGTGAGGAATATGACGAAGAGATCGAGGTAGATGAAAGGCGTCAACCAATTAGTAGGGGGCGATCGGCCCTAAGAAATGGTTCTCCTTCCATATGGAGACCCAAAGGAAGAACTGTTGGTTTTGAAGAAGGTCCGGAGGAGATCCGGGAAGAAGAGAAAGAGTACAGGGAGAAAGGAGGAGTGAGAACTCTAACGGAGGAAGCAACCGGTAGGAAACGGAGGGGTAAACTTACCACCTCTCTTGGCTGCCCACTTAGGAATAGAAGGGATGGGGGCTCCGATAACTCCATCATACGTCTCGAGTGTCGGAGGACCTCCTCCATACTCTAGGATGAACTAGCT
Source organism: Chrysanthemum seticuspe (assembly GCA_019973895.1). Classification (NCBI taxonomy): domain Eukaryota; kingdom Viridiplantae; phylum Streptophyta; class Magnoliopsida; order Asterales; family Asteraceae; genus Chrysanthemum; species Chrysanthemum seticuspe. Next base: position 97,663,024 of record BPTQ01000003.1, on the reverse strand, counting down.
ACCCCCTCAGGGCATGAATCCCTACCTACCTGCTCAGACCTATAATACCTATCCTCCGAATGGGTCTCTCCACAACCAGAGTTACCAGTAAGTGCCATACGGACACGTTCCTTGTGACAATCCGTACTTTCAGGTCATTTCTCGACACCGTTCATGTCTCATTATTTCAATATTTTTAGTAAACTTGGTTTACTTGTTTCAAATTCGCGTAACCTTGGAGGTTTAGCGGCGAATTCATGATCATGTCATCACGTACATTTTATATGGACTATGATTAGTCTACACTTCATTGACATCATGTGCATCTCATTAGTACATTCACGACATTTCATTTCACCCTTCAACGCGTAATTTTTATTTAATAATTTTTATCGCGTGAGTTTTTATTTTGATTATTTAACCCGTTACTTTCAAAAATGATCCCGAAGTATTTTTAAACTTATATTTAGTTCATAAAAACTATATTTTTAGTTTTCCTAGTGTTTCAAATTTATTTGGTACTTAAATCGTTAACGTTTAATTATTACGTCGTTTTTCTTAAAAATCTTACGATAATTATTTTATCACTCAATTTTCACAAGCAAAGTATTTTTACAATTTTTATCATCTCAATACAATCTATTTTGACTTATTAAAAACTTACTTGCACCAAAATTCTACCATTTACCTTTAAATTCATTCAACTTACACATTTTATCAAAAGTCTTACATATATATAATACAAGTTACATTATATAAAAAAAAAATATATATTTTGAGGACACAAGATCCCCCAAATCCGGCCATAGGGAGGGGGGAGGTGATTTCATTTATTAAGTTGGAAAATCTTGTCTTTGATAATACATATTTATACTCAAACTCAAGCTACTTCAATCATTCTCAAGTGTTATCAAAAACAAAGTTCTCTCCTTTGCTTCTTGTTCTCCAAAAACCGGCCACTCTTCAAGAGATCAAGGGATCAAGAGTTTTGCAAATCAAGTGTGTTTAACAACCTAGTTATATCCTTTTTATGGTTTTGAAATAAAAACCAAGGATATTTAAGTTAATCCTTTGTTACCTACACCTCTTCATTTTCACTAGTAAGCATATTCTTATCAATTTCAAGTTTCCTTATCATTTTCATAAGTTTCTTTTCATTTTTGGAGCTTATATGCATGTTATGTGATTTATACCATTTATTTCATGATTTATTGAGTTATATAAATATATTGGTCATCCTATAAATATTTCCATGGTATTCTTTGGTCTTGATGGTGATTAGGAACCCATGACACCCTAAGAAGGTGTATGGTAGGATTAGATTAGCTTGGAGTTGATTTGAAGGGATTAGAATAGGTTTTGTCCGAGAAAAACTATTTTCGATAACTATATTTAAGGTTCTGTCCTTGTTTCAGTTTTCTGGAAAATCCGACATTTAGTACGAAATTTTGGCCTTGATATTTAGAAAATATACTTTAAAACGAATCCGTGGCCTTTTGAACGGATAAAAACGGAGTTATAACGAAGCCGTGGTGAATTTTTAAAGTTTGACGACGAATTAAACACTTTTCAGAAAATTCAGCTTTGCTGTTTTTAGTAATTTCGGGTCAAAAACGAGCCTTAAGCTTCACAAATTATTTCGACTTATCAAAAATATATTAGTTTACTTCGATACGAAGCTAAGGACATATTTTACGTAGAAAACGGATTTGAAACGACAAATATATGCACGTTTTTATAAAGTTGCCGTAAATATTATTTTCTGAAAAACTATATTATTTTTACGTTACAAGTATTTCGTTAGCTGTAAAGGCTATGTTTGCGGCTGTTTTTAACAAGGTTGTAGAACTTTTTATAACGAAATGTCTTCTAGTAAAATCAAGTTCACCGGCCATTTTTTTTAAAACAAAAAGCCGTTTGTCAAGCGGAGTCATAGTAAATTATTTACGGATGTTCAAACTTGGC
>BPTQ01000003.1:97460338-97657431 GCA_019973895.1 Chrysanthemum seticuspe | reverse complement strand
GAACTTTATCTATTCTTATACGAATGATCACTTTTACTTCTCCACATCCATTGTTTCCTAATTGAATTTATAGGAACCAAAAATAAAGTTTTGGTATTTTTCCTATATTGATCCAACAATTTGTGTGAACTAAACGTTTTGAGAACTAGGGAACTAGAGAACTTCTCACCGGCCAAAAACCTCTTGTTCTTCGTTTCCTCTCTTGAAACAAAAACTATTGTGAACTCTTACTAACTTCATCGAACTCAAACTCATATTTATACATAATAGTTTCTGTTCTAAAAGGTTGAATTATTTACTTTAGTGGAGGGGGGAGGGATACCGGCCTAAACCCCCTAGAACACAGGAGTTTTATATAAAAAAAAAAAAATATATTACATTGAACATAATATATATATACATTCTGAAAACTATTTTACAGTTTAATTATTACGTCGTTTTTCTTAAAAATCTTACGATAATTATTTTATCACTCAATTTTCACAAGGAAAGTATTTTTACAATTTTTATCATCTCAATACAATCTATTTTGACTTATTAAAAACTTACTTGCACCAAAATTCTACCATTTACCTTTAAATTCATTCAACTTACACATTTTATCAAAAGTCTTACATATATATATAATACAAGTTACATTATATAAAAAAAAAAAAATATATTTTGAGGACACAAGATCCCCCAAATCCGGCCATAGGGAGGGGGGAGGTGATTTCATTTATTAAGTTGGAAAATCTTGTCTTTGATAATACATATTTATACTCAAACTCAAGCTACTTCAATCATTCTCAAGTGTTATCAAAAACAAAGTTCTCTCCTTTGCTTCTTGTTCTCCAAAAACCGGCCACTCTTCAAGAGATCAAGGGATCAAGAGTTTTGCAAATCAAGTGTGTTTAACAACCTAGTTATATCCTTTTTATGGTTTTGAAATAAAAACCAAGGATATTTAAGTTAATCCTTTGTTACCTACACCTCTTCATTTTCACTAGTAAGCATATTCTTATCTATTTCAAGTTTCCTTATCATTTTCATAAGTTTCTTTTCATTTTTGGAGCTTATATGCATGTTATGTGATTTATACCATTTATTTCATGATTTATTGAGTTATATAAATATATTGGTCATCCTATAAATATTCCCATGGTATTCTTTGGTCTTGATGGTGATTAGGAACCCATGACACCCTAAGAAGGTGTATGGTAGGATTAGATTAGCTTGGAGTTGATTTGAAGGGATTAGAATAGGTTTTGTCCGAGAAAAACTATTTTCGATAACTATATTTAAGGTTCTGTCCTTGTTTCAGTTTTCTGGAAAATCCGACATTTAGTACGAAATTTTGGCCTTGATATTTAGAAAATATACTTTAAAATGAATCCGTGGCCTTTTGAACGGATAAAAACGGAGTTATAACGAAGCCGTGGTGAATTTTTAAAGTTTGACGACGAATTAAACACTTTTCAGAAAATTCAGCTTTGCTGTTTTTAGTAATTTCGGGTCAAAAACGAGCCTTAAGCTTCACAAATTATTTCGACTTATCAAAAATATATTAGTTTACTTCGATACGAAGCTAAGGACATATTTTACGTAGAAAATGGATTTGAAACGACAAATATATGCACGTTTTTATAAAGTTGCCGTAAATATTATTTTCTGAAAAACTATATTATTTTTACGTTACAAGTATTTCGTTAGCTGTAAAGGCTATGTTTGCGGCTGTTTTTAACAAGGTTGTAGAACTTTTTATAACGAAATGTCTTCTAGTAAAATCAAGTTCACCGGCCATTTTTTTCAAAACAAAAAGCCGTTTGTCAAGCGGAGTCATAGTAAATTATTTACGGATGTTCAAACTTGGCCGAAACTCATTTTCTGCACACAATTAGCAAAAACCACCATCTTTAGCCCTTGATATCTTTATGATCGAGACCTTTTGAACGAAAATTCCTGAACTGAAACTTTTAGATATCGATACAAACTTTCCAAAGCCGTCGAGTTCGTTCTCTAACGATCGACGTACACTATTTTACGGCTAGTTTTCCAAAGCCATTTTTGTTAATTTCAAGAAAATTCCGACGACATTGTTTTGCGACGAAAAGTAGTAATTTCACCAAAAATCGTTATAAAACCATTGTAGGATGACATTTTGACGTAAAAACTTGTAAAGTCATTTTTGAAGGGTCAAGACGTCAAAAGAGTATTTTTCGACGACGAGTAATATTTTCAAAACCCGTAAATGGTATAAATAACATACGAAGTGCATGCATAACATTACATTGCAACTCATTACATATCATATCATTCGTAATAGGTCATTTACGAGATTCACGCTATACCTCAGTGTATCCACTTTTGCCATCGCATTATTGTCCATGTGAGTTTTCATAGCCCCACTTTTACTTGTTTTCATAACTGTTTTGGGGGAGATACATGCTCATCATCTTTTATGACATTCATATCTATTTGCAAACTACATGCTTAACTGAACTTAATGTTTAGTCATATCCTGTATCATTATCATTGGACTGAATGTCTTGGGATTATCATTGGACTGAATGTCTTGGGATTAACATTGTGCTGAATGTCTTGGGATTATCATTGTGCTGAATGTCTTGGGATTATCCTTGACTGTACATATCTTGGCAATGGGTTGTGAACACACAGGTTGCAAGTTTTGTATGGGCGGGACTTGGAACTGAGTGGATTCACAATGCCTTTGCTGCATAAACGATTTCTAAAGGCTTTACATTTCAAAACAAACTCTATGAACTCACTCAACCTTTGTGTTGACACTTTTAGCATGTTTTATCTCAGGTATCTAAGGCATTCACTTCATGGCATGCATTGGGACACATCATGGAGTCGTGGTGACGACGCGTCTCACTTGGGTTTTACGTACTTAAAAACATCGTTTGTATTGTAACAAACTTATTTCCGCACAAATTGATTTTCATTTGGGACCTACTTTGTAAACTCTGATTATTTTATTAAATCAAGCGATGTATTTTCCAAACGACACTTTAGGTCATTCAATATAACTGTGATTATGATGCTATGACAGTCAATCCCCAGGAATTCCATTCCGCTGCAAAACAGGTAATTTGGGGGTGTGACATTCCTGTACACCCTACACAGCCGATGAGGGGACACCCTTCGTACCGACCTGCTGCAGCCTATGCTGCGTTCTCACAACCAATGCTTAACCCGTATAACCCTACACCTGTTTATCCACCTCCGTATAACCCTTTCTATGCAGAATCTTCTGGAGCATGCATACCTTTTGTGAAGTGGATCGAAGACTACCCTCTACCTGATGGCGTGAAGATGCCTACTCACATAGGCACCTACGACGGAAAGGGCGATCCCGACAACTTCTTACATTTGTTCGAAGGCGCTATCAAGATGCAAAAGTGGGTCATGCCTGTAGCATGCCATATGTTCACATACACTCTCCGAGACTCTGTACGAATATGGTGGAATGGGCAAAAGGTGGGAAGCATTGTAAGTCTAGATGATCTCAAGGCTAAGTTCCGATCACACTTCAGCACACAGAAGAAATACACCAAGACTCATCTAGCCGTGCATACCATCAAGAAAAGGGACAACGAAAGCACAAGGGCCTTCGTCACAAGGTACACCGACAAAACTTTGCAAATTCTGGGGTTGCACGAGGAACAAAGGATTTATGGCTTCGTACATGTCTTGCGAACTCGAAGTTTGGTGGAATTCCTGTCCACCGACCTTCCCACCACTTACAAGGCACTGATGGAAAAGACTTACACTTGGATTGAATCCAAGGAAGTAGCAGCAAATGGAGCTCTGATCGAGCAAAGAGAAGCCTCCGACAAATTCTCCAAAGGGTCCTCCTGGGAAGGATCCAAGAATAGGAAGAAGAACAGAGACCACTTCACTCCCTATAACAAAAGCTCGAATCATGGAATCTTAGCAAACCTGGTCAAATCTCCTAGGGAGATCCTTGCTACCGAGAAAGCCGCAAAGTCCTTCGACCCACCACCTCGGATGTCAGCACGAAGCAAAGACAGGGACATGTCAAAATACTACCACTTTCACGAAGACTATGGGCACGACACTAACAGCTGCAGAGAGCTGAAGAGGCAGATTGAAGATGCAGTACGCTCTGGGCAATTGGCACATCTGGTTAAAGGCATCAAAAAGGGGAAGAAAAAATTCTATGATACTCAGCTGGGAGAGTGGAAAGGGAACAAAAAGGAAGCTACCACTGCAGAAGCTCCGATACTGATGGTGTACAGGCACGATCCAACCTTAAAGTGGAAAAGAGCAGATGGAGAGATGTGAAGTGTAGGAGAGATAACATTCCCGTCCATTCTGGGATAAACACCTTCGACTGACCCCGTGGTCATCAAGGTATGGGTCTCCAACAAGGAGGTAAACCGGGCATACATGGATTGTGGAAGCTCCTGCGAGATCATCTATGAGCATTGCTTCCTAAAGCTCAAACCATCTATACGATCGCAAAGGTAGACTCAAAAACACCTCTGGTAGGGTTCTCCGGTGAACACTCATGGCCCCTTGGAGAGGTACCGTTGGGAATCACCATAGGCGAAGGGCCCTTATCCCTCACGGAAACACTCACCTTCGTCATACTCAGGTCAGATTCTCCTTACAATTTGCTAATAGGGAGAACTGCTATGCGAAAGATGGGCATTGTAGTTTCCACCATACACGCTGCCATTAAGTTCCAAACTCCCTTCGGAGTGGGAACTGTTCATTCTAATTATCTGGCGAATAAGGGAGTATATGGTGTCAAGAAGGTTAAAGAAGGGTCGGAGGAACTTCCGATGGTGATTCTAAGCTGTACAGATGCAGAAGAACGGGTCATAGTAAACTCTAGCTACCCTGAGTAGACAGTGGTGATAGGAAAGCAACTCCCGACGAGTTTTAAGGCGAAGCTCACAGAGCTGTTGCGGACTAACCTTGATACTTTTGCTTGGAAATATTCTGACTTGACAGGAATCCCAAGAACATTGCTAATAGATGGAAAGCCCTTCGGCACGGAGCACAAACTCAATGAATACAGACACATTGAGCCCCTGAAACAGAAAAGAAGGAGCATAGCCCCCGAAAGAAACGATACCGCCTGCAAGGAGGTCGATTAACTGACACAAGCAGGCATTCTAAGGGAGGTCAAATACCAAACCTGGGTGGCCAACCCAGTCATAGTAAAAAAGAGCGACGGAGGGTGGTGCATGTGTGTTGACTTCACTGACATCAACAAAGCATGCCCGAAGGACTGCTACCCCTTACCAGAAATCGACTGGAAGGTAGAGTCCTTAGCAGGCTTCCGACTGAAGTGTTTCCTAGACGCCTATAAAGGGTATCATCAGATCCAGATGGCAAAAGAGGACGAGTAAAATACAACCTTCTATACAAGCAAAGGTGTCTACTGTTACAGAAAAATGCCCTTCGAATTGAAGAACGCAGGAGCAACATACCAACGGCTCGTAGATAAAGCCTTCAACAAGCAGATAGGCAGAAATCTTGAGGCATACGTTGATGACATGTTTATTAAGAGCAAAATGGAGGAGGACCTCCTCCTTGACATTCAAGAGACCTTCGACCAGCTTCGGGCGATCAACATGAAGCTAAATCCTAAGAAATGCTCTTTTGGTGTCGAAGAAGGGAAATTCCTCGGGCATTTAATTATAAAGCGAGGGATAAAAGCTAACCCTTATAAGGTCAAGGAAATTATAGATCTCCAAGCTCCAAAGTGTTTAAAAGATGTACAAAGCTTGAATGGGAAGCTAGCCGCGCTAAGTCGATTCTTGTCGAAGGGGGCTGACAGGTCCCTACCGTTCTTCAAAACACTTAAAGGCTGCGTCGAAAAGAAGACCTTTCAATAGAGCCAGGATGCAGAAGCTGCTTTCCAAAAGATGAAGGAGTTCATCGAAATCCTTCCAACACTTACAGCCCCAATCAAAGGCGAAGTGTTGTTCATGTACAACAAGAAGGCTCCGAAGATATTTCCAGGCCCACCCAATCACAGTATTAACCGACAAGCCACTCAAACAGATCTTGTCGAAGCCTGAAAAGTCTGGAAGGGTGACCAAATGGGCTATCGAACTCGGGGAGCATGAAATAGAATTCAAAGGTCGAAACTCTATTAAAGGGCAAATTCTCGCAGACTTCTTGGCAGAAACACCTTCCGAACCAGACACAGAAAAGGAAGAGCCTAAAGCTAAACTCATCGAAGTGCAGGAAAACTGGAAGCTTTATATAGATGGAGCATCAAGCTCCGACGGTTCCGGAGCAGGTCTAATGCTGGTCAGTTTAGAAGGAAAGGAGCATACATATGCCCTTCGTTTTGAGTTTGAAGCCACCAACAATGAAGCGAAGTACGAAGCCCTATTAGCAGGCCTTCGATTAGTTAAAGATATGGAGGTCAAAGCTCTTGCCATTTTCGTAGATTCACATTTGGTAGCAAACCAGGTGACAGGATCCTATGAAGCAAGGCAGCCCGTCATCAAGCAGTACTTGGACAAAAGAAGGGAGATGCTGGATAGTTTCGATTCCTACACCATCAAACACGTTCGCAGGAATCAGAACAAGAAGGCAGATGCATTGAGCAAGCTAGCCTCTATGGCCTTCACCCATCTCACTAAAGAAATACTGGTTGAAGTTCTACCGGAAAGGTCCATTATTCGTAAAGAGGTTACGGACGTTGTTCATGAAAAAGGAGAGACATGGATGACTCCCATCAGGGAGTACTTGATAAGTGGTCTTCTCCTCGAGGATCCCAAACTAGCAAGGAAGATACGGGTTAAGTCTCCACAATACCGGCTAATGGGAGAAACCCTATACAGAAGGTCGTTTCTATCACCTTGGCTCAGATGTGTCGGACATAAGCAGGCTTCGAGCATCATCGCGGAAGTTCACGAAGGATCCTGCGGCCTCCATGCAGGGCCCCGTTCAGTTGTCTAGAAGATAATGAAGTTAGGCTACTACTGGCCTTCGATGCATAGGGATGCTACGGAAATTATTCTAAAATGTGAAGCTTGTCAGATACATTCAAACGTTCCCAAGTTGCAGAAGCAGGACATGACAAGTGTTACATCCGCTTGGCCCTTCTCCCAATGGGGAATTGATATCGTAGGACCTATGCCTGTGGCTCCTGGTGGGGTCAAATTCTTATTGGTGGCAATTGAATAATTCACAAAGTGGGTGGAGGCTAAACATTTAGCCTCCGTTACGAGGAGATAGATCGAGAAGTTTGTACAGGAGCACATTGTGTACAGATTTGGAGTGCCCCACATCATCATATCCGACTATGGCAAGCAGTTTGCCGAAGGAGTCTTCTATGACATCTGTAAAGGGCTCAACATAAAACAGTCTTGGACGTCCGTCTACCATCCACAAGGTAACATAAATATTGAGGTTACTAATAGAGACATTGTCAAAGGGATTGGAAAAAGGCTGGGATGAACTCATCACGGGTGGGTGGACGAACTCCCTCAAGTGTTGTGGGCTCATAGGACGCACTCCAAGTCAAGCAATGGTGAAACCCCCTTCAGCCTAACATACGGAACATAAGCGGTCATCCCTTCGGAGCTAAGTGCGCACACGGAGCGTATGGCCACATGTGACGCTTCCCAAAATGATGAAAAGATCAGGGAGAACCTTGATCTGTTAGAAGAAAGGAGAGAGATAGCCTCCATCCGAGAAGCCATGCACCATAAAATCAAAGGCTACTACAACAAAATGGTCAGGCCTTCCACCTTTAAGCCTAGGGAATACGTACTACGCCTCAACAGTGCAAGCAAAGCAAAATACCAGGGGAAGCTCAGACCTACTTAAGAAGGGCCCTACGTCATCGATGAGGCATACGGCAATGGAGCCTACAAGTTGGCTACTCTTCTCGGAGAACCTATCAACAGAACATGGAATGGTACGAACCTCCAAAAGTTCTATGTTTAAGAAGTATTTTACTTTTCATTCTTGTAATTAAAAGCTTCTCATGGGAAAGCAAACATTATTGGTAGTTGTCTTAGTATTCATTTCAAGAATGATGTAATCCTCTCTACCAATTCAATGATGAATAATAAATTTCCCACAAATCTCTTGCTTCATTTCTTAAACACAAAGGTTTGTTCATCCAAGTCGTTTATGAGTTTCAATGTTGAATGGGAAGGTATACGGTGTAACAAACACCTCATTACTTAGGCCTATCAATACATTCACATTAACTCTCCTAATATTTTATGGCACTTATGAAAGTAAAAACATAGCCATATTACTTAAAGGATTTGAGATAGAGTGGGTCGCGACCCTCTATCAATGATCAATATTGGTGATTATGTTCTTCGTGTTGTAATTTACACACAATGAGGTTGTTTAACCTTAGGTTGTAAAGTTTAAGCGTTGGAAAAATGGCGTAAGAGAAGTTGACAAGAAAAAAATAATTAAATGTGTGGGGATATCTTCCCACACCATGGCATTCAAAAGAAGGTCTAATGCCCTTATACCTGCATATGAGGTCGGAGCCTCATTCAAATTGTCTTTGGCCGAAGCCATGCATCACAAACAGTAAATTGTTTTAAGTAACAGACAAACATCATAGGGAAACATTAAATTGTCTTAAAAGGGTACATGCTACCCTTGGAACCAAATTACTGCCAATAGGGCAACCTTCATTCTGGCTTCTGAGGAGATGGAGTTGGGGATGGAAGAGCTGAGGCTGGCTTGGTGGAGACCGTCTTCTTGGTTGGGGTCGCAGGCTTGATCTTGCGCGGCTTCTTCGAGAGGAGGTCTTCAAGAGGTGCCATGGGGTCTTTAGTAGCTTCTGCCAAGAAAGGGTAATCTGCGGTTGCAAATGCATTTCCCGCATCTTCATATTCCACCTTCGATGAGGGACAGTAGCACTCAACTTTGGAGAGGTCTAGGGGCTTACCTATTTTAGCCACCTCCTCCAAAGCCAAGCACCGTCCGTGGAAGATAGCTGCCTTGATGACTTTCCACATCGCAACTCCAATCTCATCACTATGATAGAGTTCCATGGCTATGTACGACACCACCTTTGACACTACCTCAGCACGGTCCTTTTGGAGCATTTTATACCTCATTTGCAGGCCGTCAAGCTCCTCCCTCAATTTCAATTCTAGCTCTCCAAGCCTAACCCTCTCACTTTACAAACTGGCACACTTTGCCTCTAACACAAAATTTTGGCCGGCGAGGCTCACCACCTTAGCCTCCTCCAACCTGAGTTTGCCACATTCTGCTGTCAACTCTGCTATCTTCTCTCAAAGGTCTTGGATGTGTGGATTCTTCTCGATATCCTTCTCAATTTCATCACACTTGGCCTCCAGCTTGGCATACTCCTGATCTCTGTGCTTCTCCCTCTCCAGCATAATATCCATTTCTTTCCTTGCCTTTGTAACTGCCCGAAGTAACTCCCTGGTCCGACCATTCAAGTGGTTGTCCAACACAGCCTACCTTGCAATACTTTTATCATGCAGATCGCAAACCCCTTCGATGGACATATGTCCAGCAATCCTTTCCACTGGGAGGGGTAACATGATCCACAATTCGGTGGCAGGCAAAGGAATTTGGAAGCTCCTTCATATCAGGAAGGCCTGCTACCAATACAATACATAAGGGCAAAGTTAGTCATTACAATTAGCATTTTATATAATTTAAGAGGGCAAATGCTTACCATGCATCTCCTCATCATTATCCGGCAATTCAAAGGCAAATTTCGCAACCTTCTTGCCTTCGACATTCTTTTGTCATATGGCCCTGGATCCAGATGCTGGGAGAGGAGTCTTTCTCTTGTTCTCAGACTTGATGGCTTTACCAGCTGTTCCCTTCCTACTCTTGAACCTGTCAGCTATACCACTGGAGCATGTGATTTGAACATCCTCCTCTGCAGGATCGTCCGAATCTGCCACGTTCTCAACCAATTGGGAGGGACCCTCCGGCAATGCTTGAGGGGGTGTTGAGGAAACAGGCTCTGGTCTGGGAGTGTCTACGTGATTGTTGTTGATAGATGTGGAAGGTAAACCAACACCATAGGACTCTTCATCTTTTTCAGCAGGCATGAAGCTCAAGTCTTCATCAAAGTCTTGATGCATGAAGTTCCTAAACGCCATTTCTGCAAAAAAGAAACAAGAAAAGATAAATATCAACGCCACATTGGTCCTACTTAAATGAAAGTGGTAGCACATACTTTTTCCATGATAAATGATTATGGGCTTCTTGGGAGACCCCTCCCAGCTGTGTGCAATCCCAGCCATGTACAAGATTGGCTCAGGGAAGGCTTGAACATCTGCAGGTTACCTAGCCAAGCACTGATAACATGGATTCCTTCGAACCTCATAAGGTAAGGGGTCGTTAAAATGTTTTGCATCAAACATAAACTCCTTATTCAGCAATGCTGGATAGTTGGGTGGGTAATGGTGTTTTGTACATAGAAGAAAATGCCTTTCCAATCTCTTATGTTGGTGTAAACCCTCGTAACAAGAGTAGGCACATCTCCTTCAGGCCTTTTTGCCAAAGTCAACCAATTACCACCAGGGTACAGGTTCAAAAATCCCCTTAAAACCTTAAGTGTTGGTTCATAGCCATAAGCCTTACACATAACTATGAATGTGGTGAGTTTAGCTAAACCAAAAGGGTTAAATCTAGAGATATGCACTTCGTAATACTGCATTAGCTTTAAGATAAGAGGGTGGATAGGAATCCTAAGGTTTGAATGGCTAAAGGAATGAGTATATAGCCCTACGAAGCCTTCTAGGGCATCGAAAATACCTTGGTTTGATTTGGGTAACATAACCTTAAACTCCTGAGGAATGGGGTAATTAACAAGATGATCATGCAGCTCTTTAGCGGTCAAAGTACATTTTTGTTGTTTAATTATGGATTTTGAATCCATGATTATTTTACCCTACGAGAAATTAAGAGGAAGACTGTACCTTTTGATTCGGAGCTTGTGATTCCTAGAGGATTACTGCGTGTAAAAGGTGTACGAAGAGGGTAAAGTATCTTAGGATTTCATCTACCTCCCATTAAATACCCCTTTTCTACCCCTTTTTAACCGCACCCGTATCTTTTGGATTAACTCTTATCCGGATTTCAAACGGGTTTTAAATTTCAAAAAATTGTTTTGGTTAACCGAGTCACTTGGGATATGGACTCACTGTAGCGAGTAGTTGAAAGGTTTAGTTAGCATTAAATGCGCGGGTTACAACATGATTATCTTGTTTACGATAAGTTTGGCAACGAACGTTTGATTTTATTCACAGGATGAAGTCGAATGCAATGCCTCTTCGTTCATATGCATCACTTTCGACCAGGGGGTTGATAACGCTCAAATTGTGCATGTTTTTAGTAGCGTTATCCGTGCTTTTATATATGTTATTTGGCTATAATCATATGATTTTGTTGCTTAATCGTACAAAAGTTTGTTTGCTATTTCATTTGTAGCCAAGTACAGGAAAGTGGAGAAAAAGACGGAAAAAGAAGTAAAATACGACGATTTCTCCATATACGAAGAATTCCCGACAAAAGCAAGACTTGTGGAGTATATTCGAGAAGGTAAAGTAATCAAGTTAGTGGTCCAAAGACTCAAGAATAAAGTTCAAGAAGGAAAACGAGAAAGAAATGAAGAAAATAAGCTTAAATGAAGACATATTGGAAGACTCATTGTTCCCGACACACCTTCACCATTTTGGCCATAACTTTTGCATACGGACTCTGTTTGACCCCCGGTTCACGGCCACGGAAAGCTAAGAGAAAGATCTACAATTTTGCTGCTTAAGATTTTTTGTCAATTTGCTCCAACCGTTCGGTCGAGCCCCGCAACCGGATCCGGTTGGAGAGTAGTCAGAAGACCAACCGAAACGGTTGTAGCCCAACCGATTCGGTTGAAGGGCCTGTTTCTGCCATTTCTTCATCAATAAGAGTCCTAGCAAGTTCCAATCATGTTCCAAACGATTCTAGTCCCTTCCTACATGTATTCTAGTCCCTTTCAATCTCCTTGGCCTCCAAGAAATGCATTGAATACCCCTAGCCTTGGAAGTAGTATAAATTGAGGCCTTTGCAACCTCATTTCATCATCCCTTCTCTATCCTTCTCATCCCTTTCACCCACCACTCCATCTCTAGGTGTGAAATTCGATCCTCTACCCTTAAGGATGAATTTCCACCTAAAACAACATCTCTCTCTCAACTTACCTTCACCAAAGGTGTGAAATTCGATCCTCCACCCTTAATGACGAATTTCCACCAACTATCCACCAAACTTATCTTCCCCAAAAGACCACAAACCTCTACCATTTCCAGAAGTATGCTTGGCTAGAAGTTGTAGTTGATTGGAGGCTTGAAGGAGTGCTATAATCCTTCACCCTTGCCTAATGTAATCTTACTTTGGGTAAATCCCTGTTACTTTTATGATGTTGAATGTTATGATTCATGTTTGGTTCTTTGATTGTGTTGATTATGTGATTCTTGTGATGTGTTCTTGTCTTGTGAATGTTGTCTTTATACTTGTTTATTTCATATGAGAACTTGTGATAAAAGGATGTTTGGATAATTGTAGTGTTTGTTTGGAATATGTTGATAACATCATATTTGGTTGAATTGGAACTTGTTCTTGTTTATTGTTTTGGTTGATCATTGTTGAGTTCAATGGATGAAAGTATTCTTAACAATGGTTAGTTTCAATTCATTAGTGACAAATGATTTTGGTCTTGTACTTTGTGACGATTGTGCAAGAGAATTAATAAACATAACAAGTAAAGGTTTAATTTGGATTAAGGCCGAAAGGAATCTTTTGAATATGTGTTCTCATTATCTTTCAAGTAAATGGAACTTTACAAATTAATAACATCAAAGTATAAGGGCCGAAAGGATTATCTCTTTGGTGTTGGTTTAGGCATAAGGCTCATGACATGACCATTTGATTGAGGCTTATGTATATTTGATTTATAAAACACTAAACTATTATTATGGGTTCTATCTTTGATAATATGTTTTCCAAACTAAACATCCTAATATCCTTGTGATCATTTGTCTAAACATGTATGTTCTTTGTGTGCTTGTTCTTAGTGGTTTGATCCGTGACAATCATAACCACGACCTTGATACTTGCTTGTTCTTATATTGCTTTTCTTGTTGGTTTGATATGTGACAATCATAACCATCAACTAGTTACTTGCTTAAATAAAAAAACGACACTTGTAGTGCAACCAAGTCTCTTGGGACGACCTTGATTTACCATATACTATACTACAACTTGACTAGGGTATACTTGCCCGAATGTGTTCCTAGTTAACCGGTAATTATTGCATACAAATTTAAAACCTCGTGGAAGCACATCAGGGGTTGATGATGTACCCTCCGAACAGCTCGACGGACACCCCTTCGAGATGTGTCGAAGCCCTTCTGTACGAAGGCCCAAGTCAGGTTTCCTGAATATTCGTGGGCGTCAAACCATTCGTACACATGAAGGTTACCTACGGGGAATTCGCCATTCGAAGCCTTAAGCCCTTCGGGGTATGGTTAACGAAGGGGCAACGGATAGGAGAACTTCCTGACTTGTTCAAACCCACAATATCCCTCTCTTTCCTGGCTTTCTCGCCAAGTTTGAGAACGTGGGTCACTAAGCCCTTGCGGTTACCCACAAACATGGGACGCCCCCATGTTCTCTGACATTCGTGCAGAGGTGTCCACAACCCTATTTCTTCCACTATAAATAGGTTGGACGGGTAGAGGATTATGGTAAGCTCATTCAACACTCATCTCTTTACTTACACACACTTATACAACCATAACTCATACTTACTCTCACTCCGGAGGTGGTTCGCAGGGTCCAACCCCTGCGTAATCACTTAACGTAGTGTCTTCGTATTTCTTATCCTCAGGTGAAAGAAAATCTTGGCTGGAACATACACCCGTCATACCTTTGATCATCATCGAAGCCTGGTAGTGCAATTTATTGTACGATCAATCTCTACTCATGAGATCTTCCTCCAACTACAAACTTTACATTTACTACTTAAACAATCTCTTTCGGGTTTACACAAAGCAGCCTCCGTTTTAACCCCTGTTATGTTCTGCTTGAAGAAGAAGGTTCAAATTTAGTAACCTTCGTAAGGGCCTCTGTTTGGGTTAATTTTAAGAAGAAGGTTCAGTAGTCTTCATGGGAGCCTCTATTGGGGTTCGTTTCAAGATGAACGGTCAAAACCATAGCCTCTGTGCAATCTTCTTAACAGCAGCCTTCCCAATGGCCTGCGAATTATTTTGGTAGCCTTCGCAACATCCTTAATAGCAGCCTACAAAATATTTGGTAGCCTTTGCAATAGCCTGCGAAATATTTGGTAGCCTTCCCAACAGCCTGCAAAATTGGTGGTATCATTGGCATCAGCCTTCCCAGCAGCCTGCGAAATATTTGATAGCCTTCGTAGTAGCCTTCGCAGCACCTTTCGCAACAACCTGGGAATAATGTGGAAGCCTTCATAGCAGCCTTCAAAATAGCTTGCGAAATATGTGGCAGCCTTCGCAACATCCTGCGAATTATGTGGAAACCTTCGTAGAAGCCTTCACAGCAGCTTGCGATATATATGATAGCCATTGTAGCAGCCTTCATAGTTGCCTGCGAAATTGTGGTAGCCTTCGCAACAGCCTTCCACCAGCCTTCAACCTTCGTAGCAGCCTTCACAGCAACCTGCGAAATATGTGGCAGCCTTCACAACAGGTTTCCTAGGAGCCTACAATCTCCGTGGCAGCCTAGACAGCTGCCTGCAACCTCTGTTGCAGCCTTCGCAACAGCCTGTAACTTTTATTACATTATTCGCAACTGCCTCTGACGTAACCTCTGCTCGCAAGATGTTTACCACAAGGTGAACAGAGACCGTACAATAATGACAAAGGATACCCTTTATGAATCTGGTATGATTTTGATAACGTCTAAAATGAACATGTTTTTAGTAGCGTTATTGTCAGTTTTGTGCATGATATTCGGCTATATTTACTCATAACTATTGCAAAAGTGCAAAGATGCGTCTTGTGTATGTATATGTAGCCAGGTATTGCGAATATTGAAGAAATGAAGTTTTTATGCACATTTGGAAGCGTCTAAAGGAAGGAAGTTGAGATTGGAAGCTTGTGGACTCAATGATATGGAAGCGTAGTGATTTCGAAGCATCTACAGCAAGGAAAGATCAAGTTTGGCTTTGGAAATCATTAACGTAAGCAAAGAACGAAGCGTAAAGGGAAAAGTCAGCAAAAAGTCAAAAGGAGCAAAACTCAGCCGATCGGTCGCAACCCGCAACCGGATCCGGCTGGGCTAATGGTCAAAGCTGTGACCGATTCGGTCGACATAGAAACCGATCCGGTTTCTGGCACTGCAGTTACACAATTCGCATTTAATGTTGTCTTAACTCCCCATAATCATTAGAGTCCGATCATTTCTTGATATTAACTTGGAGAGAACGTTTTTTGGGCAGTTAAGCAAGTGCTTTGGCTATTTAAAGGACCTAGTACTTGTATACTAAGTGTGACACAACAAATAGAGTATTAGTTTACACCAAAACTCATACTTACCCATTTATTTCAACCCAAAAGCTTAGTAGTTACTGGAAAACGTCCAGAAGCAAGGAAGGAACCATTCTTGTCCATTGTTTCGGTAGTTTGGAGTTGTGCGGTGATCCTAGGTGATTGGAGGGGCGTGGTTGCTACATTCCACGATTTCTAATTCTTGTAATCACAAAAGATTAGGTATTCTATGAACTTTGTTATGGAAATCTATTCTCTTGAATTGTTTGAATTACCTTGTTATGACTTGTGTTTAGATATGATTGTTTTCATGGAGTAGTTTGTGTTATACTTGTGTGTTGGAATGTGATTAATCATAATAATGTTCTCAAAATGTGATGCATGTATATATGATCTTGTTTAAATGAGTTTGTTGGAAAAATACTAGTCTTGGATTGATTTGTCAATAAAACATGTTTTAAGAAAAAGGACCGAAAGGATTTCTCTTGTGTTTTATTCCAAAAAGTGTTGTGACAAACTAGTATGGGGATATGGTGATTGACATCCACCATGTTTTGCTTATTAAAACAAGACTAGGAAAGTTTTCATCACGAAGGGTCGAAAGATTCGTAAGAACAAATTTAATGAGAGCATGTTGCAAACAAATGGAATTTTTATAGGATAATCATTGGGATAAGGACCGAAAGGATTACCTAAATGTTTTTGTTCTTAGAATGATTTTTACAAACAAATACCATGGTTGTGGAATCATTTGCTTATGATTTGTGCATCATAATAAGAGTATACACCAAACCTTTATGAACATTATCTATGGTTGATTATGAGACTTCACACAAGTATATATTTTTATTCTTGATTCGTATTTTCACTAGAACACTTATTCGAGAGAGCCTTGACAAGCTTTCTTGTTAGAAACTTTTTAATAAAATCTATTTCAAAACAAAAATCCCTTGGGACGATCTCGACTTACCAAAACGTTACTATTGCGGACGAGTATACTTGCTCGTATGTGTTAAAAGGTTATACGGTTAATTCGTGATTATAAATTTTTAAAACTTGCACCAACCGGAGCACATCAGATTTCTATGAAATTAGTAGTTATATTTCCCCAGTTTCATTACAAAGCATGTTCTCTACATATGTGAATTTTAATGCTTATTAGTAGCACTATAAACTATATTTTAATGAATCTTTACTTATGACACAATATCTATTAGAGATCGTACAACATAGAAAGAGGATACACTATGTTCCTAGAACATTTGTTAACACTTTAATGTTATTTTAGCATAAAATGCAATCAATGCATATAGAATATGTGATATTAGTTAATAAGCCTTAAGTTATTCTCTACTAAGCTTTACCATGTCACCCATGACGATAAGTCCCTTATTGCCAAATCCTCTTTTGACAAGGCATTACACACAAGCTTTGTCGAGACGACAAAGCCTTACATTGGCTTACTAGTCATAGTGTACCCATAATACTAATATCCAGGATAGGCATACTATCCATCCATAGTAGAATAGCATAGCCTTGCCCCTGTTATCATAATTGTAAAGCCTCGTTTACGTGATCACCTTATCATAGACTCACCTTGACACATATAAAGCTTTACATATGTAGATATGAGTGTCGAGCATCACATATGTAGACATAAGTCTCAGTAGTTATGAATCCGAAGCATCACATATGCTGACATAAGTCTATGTCGACATAGGTGTAGAGCATAGCCTCTGTTAAAATTATCCCTAAGTGTCTCGGTTGACATAAATACAAAAAATAACCTTTGTTCACACATTCCATAAGAGTATATGTCGAGACAATTGTGCAGCGTAGCCTCTACTAACATAACTCGTAAGAGTCTCTGTCGAGACAATTACAAAACTTCGGCTTTGTTCACATAATAAATTTGAGTCTCCGTCGAGAAGATTAAAGGGCTTAATCTCTATTACATATCTTATTTAAGCCAAAACCTTTCTATAATGGGAAAAATTACTAAGTGTAGCAACTAAGTATTCATACTAAATGTGATGTAAATCTTCCTACACTATTAATAAAAGTAATGAATTCCTGTCAAATTTCTTGTGTCGTTATTTTAAAACAAGATTTGATTCACCAAGTGTGTTAAAGTTTCAACGGTCGAAAGGATGTCATAAGGCCACACTGGAGCCTTACATTTATATAAACATCCGGTATAATTCACGTTGACTTCCCAAAGGTCTTCATTCAAAACCTTTTAGGCTAAAGCGGAGCGGATCGCAACCCTCACTTACAAGCGAAAGAATGCTTTAAAGTTTTTGTGGCTAATTTACACACAATAATGCCACACTTGAGCCTTAGGTTGTAAAACATTTAAAGGTAAAAAATGGCCTAAGAGAAAGGTTTAACAAAAGTAAGGTGCGGGTAATCAATCCCCACCTACAAATGCATTTACATAATTAAATCCAACTAAAAGGATAATTGTTCAAAGAAGGGCCAAAGCTCAGAGAACACATAATCAATTATCTTAAAAAGGGGTACATACAACCCTTCGCGCCAAATTATTGCCAACAAGGCAACCTTCATTTCTTGGAATCTTGATTCTGAAATGAACATGAAGGGTGAGAGAAATCACTCTCCCTCTACGATAATTAAATAATTAAAATCCTAAACTAAGGATAAATCTTCAAGCAAGCATTCATGCTGAAGCCTAACATAACGATAACAACTAAAAGTGTTCAAACATGGGCATGCGATTAAAGAGAAAAATAAAGTACTTAAATTGTTCAAGGAGTACTACCTTACTTAATGAAGCCATAGGCTTCACACACATACAAAAAAATATATATATAACCTTCGTGGTTTACATTACTCAATAGTTAATCCTTATTCAATTTTTTCATAAGGAAGGATTTGCTAAAAGCAATACATTCAAATTGTACGTGTCACTTTCGACTAAGGAGCTTGATAATATACCCTCTGCTTTGTTTGAAGATTTCCCATTCAACCTCACTTTGGATACTAAACTCCGACACATCTGGCAAACCTCATACAGTCCACTGTTGGATCGATGTATTCTAACCAAACTAACTTAAATAGCTTGTTTAAGGTTTAACAACCTCGGATAAATCCTAAGTTATTAACAATGAAACACTGAATAATCTTTATTAAGTATGCGGAATTTACTTAACAAATCTAAGAAGAATAACTTTTATTATTAACTCTAAATCTGCTTATTATGCAGATACTTCAACAATTCTAAGAATATCGATCTTCTCTAAAACATTAACTCTAAGACTTGTGCATTCGTACGTTTCTCTAATGCCAATCTAGGGGACCTTTTATAGGCTCAAGGATAACCCTAGTCGGTTTACAAATTGTATCCTTGTACGACAAGTAATCTAATATAGAATATTCTAGAATTACAAGACTTTCTATAAATGAATAAAACAGTTCTTTGATCTTGCAGTACTTTGACTTCGTGTGCAGTACTTTGACTTTATCATTTAGCAGTACTTTGACTTTTTGACTTTTTCCAGTTCTTTGTCATTCTGCAGTACTTTATTAATCTTCAACACTTTAACTGTTCAGCACTTTCATATCCCAACAATCCTCCCCTAACTTGAATTCTACTTGTTTGACTTCAAGTTTCTTTGTGAATTTATCTTTATCAGCTTCATCTTTAAGGACAGATTGTGTCTTTGTCTTTGGATTGTATCTTTGTAGTTTCTGTGCATAATCAAAGTATCTTTAGAAATATTCTTTTACAGCATCATCCAGCAAGCTCCATCTTTTCAGCAACACAACAACATATGACAATTTGTACATTAATTCAGTTTAAGTTGCAGTCTATTCTCATCACTTCCAGGTGTGTTAACTCCTGTAAGAGGTGAATCATTGAAAATTTAATGGATTTAAATCTCTTTACCAAAGCCATTAACTCTGGAGTAGCCAAATGTTTTGATGTGTAAGATCATGGTACACTGATAACCATATGATTTTTAGCAAATCATCAGCTATCAACAGATTTGTTTTGTCTTTACCAAAAGCTGTACCCTTCTGGACTAGTTAGTTCTTTTATCTAATGGTGAACTAATTACCAAAAATAGTTTTTCCACAGCCTTTACCACAAGCCATTTTCTTGTGGGCTAGCCAACTCTTCGCATTACTGATATGGTGAGTTGATTACCATCCAACTTATTAGCAAGTTGTCAACTAAAAACGGATTTGAAATATCTTTACCAGAGCCGTTTGCTCATGGATTAGCCAATCCTTTTCTAACCATGGTGGATTGATAACCTATTGATATTACCATCTCAAAAACCATTTATTCAACCTTTGTTTTAAAATATTTGTTACTTAACAAAAGGTTTCTTAAAAAATCATTTAACTGGTTAAAAGCTGCAAACAGTACTTTGATTAAAGTACTGTTTGATCAGCAGTACTTTGAATAAAGTACTGTTTTATCAAAAATAATTTATTCAATGAAAATTCATACCAGTTATTTATCATCATCAGCCATAGTAGTCCAGTTGATAAACAGATTGATGACCATACAAGCAATTTCATTATCCTCTTCAACTTCCATTCCATGCTCTAACATCCTCCTCATAAGCTCAACTGAAAGAGGGTATCTTCTGTCTGTAAACATGTGAATCATTGTTCCATTTTCCAGCTCTAGAACATGTACACCAGATTCTTCAAAGAATCTCTAGCTAACAATTTCCCAATTCTCTTGATTCTTCCAAATTTCATCATTGCTCTGTTATTCAGTTTCCCATGCAGTTGTGAGATCTCCAAGTAAAACTAAAAAAATTCCTTTTGATGGATGATGTTCAAAGTAAACTTTCACCACATGATATAAATAGAATAGATCCACTCTATCTATAATGTGCAATAAATCCCATAGCCTGTTGAACACTCTGAAGCTTTCATCTTCTCTATGAAACATCAGATAGCTTCCATCTTCAGATTCCACAACTTCAAAAGCAATAATCTGAGATCTGTGCATCTTCATGTCAGCATCTTCTTTGGAATATTCAAAATCTACTATTCTGAGATAATTTCTTAATTCATCCCTAGTTTCAGATCTTAACTCAACTTTTTCTTTCTTTGAAAACTGTATATCTTCAACTTCAGTTTTCCTTTTTCTTTTTAAACTTTTCTTTCTTTCTGCTTTAGTCCAAGTAGCTTCATCTTTATAATCTTTGATGCCTGCAACATCCTTCTTATAAGCCTCTGTCTCAGCATCATATAATCTTTTCATATCAGCATAATTCAGCTTCTGCAATCCTTTATATCCTCGACTATTCAAATAAGCTATCATTGCATTCCTTTCTTTAGCAAGATTTGGTCTTCTAGGTAGAAAAGAAACAGGAGTAGGTGACTGTAATGGTTCAGCATCTTCAGCATTCAATTCTTCTTGTAATTTCCTATCTGCTTCTTCATTCATTGCCTCTTCATTAGTATCTTCAGTCACTACTTCTGCATTAAGTTCTTCTTGTACTTTTCTAGCTGCTTCTTCATTCCTAGCAACTTCAATTGCTCTAAGATTTGCCAAAGTTAGCTTTTTCTTCTTAGTTTCTATCAACTTGCCTTTACCTTTATCCTTAGGATCTATTGCAGGTTGAGAAGCTCTTGGTTGTTCCTCTGCTACTTCAGAAATAGTAACACCCTTTGGCTTTGATAAATCATGCAATATTTCAGCAATAGTTTCATCATCACTTGCAGTTCTTACAGGTTTGGGTGTATTAGCTTCTTCTGGTATAGCAGTTGTTGAAGTACCAGCTTGTTCTTCATGAATAACAGTTGAAGGACCAGCTTCCTCTTCAAAATCTAATACTCTAGGAGTAATTAACTCTTGTCTGAAGGTTCCATGAAAAGCAGTACTTTGTTGTTCAGTACCTTGAATTTCAGACCTTTCTTCTTCAGTACTTTCAATGATAACATGCTCTTCAGTACCTTGAGGTTCTTTCTCCTTAACAGCATCTTCTTTCAAATTCTTTTCTTCTAAATTCCTCCCCAATTGGACAGAAGATGGTGTATGAACCTTTTTGGCTTTGGTTTTCTTCTTAAATTCCCTTACAGGTCGTCCTTGCTTCCTTTGAGATTTGACCCATAGGCGATGATGTTGAACCAATGGCCAGACAAAATTTTTGAGTCTTCTAAATTTAAGCTTCAACTTCTTAATCTGTTTAGCTTGAGCCTCAGTAGACTTTTTTAACTTGACTAACTCCCTTGTCAGAACATAATTATCCAACGTCAAACCTTCAGGAGGTATAGTCGGTGAATCATCTCCTTGAATTTGTGAATGTTCCTCTGGTTGAGAAGAAGGAACAGAGTGTTGTAAAGATGGAGAAGGTGAAACTGCAACATCTTCTTGAACTTCAGTACTTGGGGAAGCAGTACCTTGAGATGCAGTACCTTCTGATGCAGTACTTGCAGATGCAGTACTTGCACTATCATCATCTTGTGCAGCATCAGCTCTAACAGCTTGAACAACTTCCATCATAGAAGTAGTTAAGGGACTATCCCTTCCAGTGAATAAATCACTCTTCCTAGCCATAAAGGTGAAAATTTTGGCTTGTTGAACCACAACAGGTAAAAGACTAGTTGGCTTAGGAACATCAGAAAGTTGTTTATTGAGAAAAACTTGAACAAACCTTGGATACATCAACCATTTTGACCCATGTGTAATGTGTGAAAGCATTCCATCTAGAAGTAGACGTGAAAAATTAAAAACACGATCTGTAGCCAATCCCACCATAGCAGATGCTATATTTGATCCAAATTGCTCCCATGAAGTACTTTTAGCACTAATACAATGAAGCAACACATGCACTAAAAACTTCCATTGAGGACAAAATAGTTGTTTCCTGAATGTTTGTTCATTTAAGGATCCTTCATAACCAATGTGCCCAAAAGTATCCCAAGTTAGCTACTTATCAAAACGAATAGCCCCATCAGCATCTTCAAACAATAAGTCTTCTCGAATAGAGGCTTCAGTAATCTTTACTGTTTTACCAGCAACTGTAGCGCGAATATAAAATTCATCATTCTCCATATTATCCCTAGCAGTAGCCCAAAATTCTTGAATCCAGGGCTCAATTATATCCGGCTCCACTAAAAGAGCATAACTAATCGGCGACCCAGTGCGATAATCAATAATATCATGAAAAGCCTCATTAAATTCAGTCTTGTCTAAATTCGCCACCATATTGTGCTTTGAAACTGTAATACGATTCGCCATTGTTGATTATGTGAGCACAATAAGAGATATAATCGAATAACAATGAAGTGGTGAGAGAAATATGGAAAAGATATGAGAATATCAATATGAGAGGGAAAATCGGAGAGTAGTTATTTATAGGTGAGATTTGAAAAATCACAGCCAATAATATCAAAGTTACCGTTAGTAGAAATTACCCCTCAATATTACCGTTAGAACAATACTTTAATAAGACAAACAGTACTTTCCACGTATGCAGTACTTTCCCAAGCAGTACTTTCATAAAAAACAGTACTTTTCCAAATTCCTCTGTATAAGCTAAGTATACATAAATATCCTCCCCTCAAGCAATGCACAGGACTATACTAATATGAAATAGTCCTCCCCTTAAATGTAGCTCAGTAGTTAATCATGCCAATGCTCACCACCAAGTGATTAAATCTTGAAACATCAAAGCCTTTGGTGAGTAAGTCTGCTACATTATCATCCGTGTGAACTTTGACCACATTTATCAGTCTGTGCTCATAACAATCTCTGATAAAGTGATGCCTAATCTGAATGTGCTTGGTCTTGGAATGGTAAACTGGATTCTTCACAATACAAATAGTACTTTCATTATCAATATTGATAGGAGTATTTTTGAAATTGAACCCATAATCCAAGAGTTGATTTTGCATCCACAAAACTTGTCCACAGCAACTTGCAGCAGCCACATATTCAGCTTCAGTAGAGGATGTTGCTGCAATTGTCTGTTTCTTACATTGCCAGGAGACTAATCTTCTTCCAAGATATTGGCATCCTCCAGTTGTTGATCTTCTGTCATAATTATCACCTGCATAATCACTATCTGAAAAAGCTTCCAAGTGAAAAGGTGAATCCTTAGGATACCACAACCCCAACTTAGGTTGTTGTTTCAAATAACTAAAAATCCTTTTAACTGCATTCATATGAGAAATCTTTGGTGATACTTGATATCTTGCACATAAACACACATCAAACATAATATCAGGCCTTGATGCAGTGAGATACATAAGACAGCCAATCATTGATCTGTATAACTTGACTTCAACAGGTTGTCCATCTTCATCTTTTCCCAATGAGTTGATTGATTTAATAGGTGTAGTTACTGGCTTCATAGCATCAAAACTGAACTTCTTAAGTATGTCAGATACACACTTGTCTTGATTGATAAAAATACCTTCCTTTGACTGCTTAACTTGAAGTCCTAAAAAGAAAGTTAACTCACCCATTGAACTCATCTGAAATTCTTTCTGCATCAGCTACTCAAACTCCTTAACCATAGACTGTTTGGTAGCTCCAAAGATGATATCATTAACATAGACTTGAACTAACATGATATCTTTCTTATCTCTCTTGATGAACAAAGTCTTGTCAATAGCTCCCCTCCTGTAACCGTGTTGTAATAAGAATGTGGAGAGCCTCTCATACCAAGCTCTAGGTGCCTGATGAAGGCTATAAAGAGCCTTAACCACTTTGTATACTTTGTTGGGATGTTTAGGATCTTCAAAACTAGGAGGCTGTTTGACATAAACTTCTTCTATTATAGTGCCATATAGAAAGGCACTCTTGACATCCATCTGGTAAACCTGAAATCCCATATATGAAGCAAAAGCAAGAAATATTCTAATAGCTTCAATCCTTGCTACAGGAGCAAATACTTCATCATAATCTACGCCTTCTTCCTGTCTGTAGCCTTGAGCAACTAACCTTGCCTTGTTTTTGATGACATTGCCTCTTTCATCTCTCTTGACTCTAAAAACCCATCTGGTTCCAATGACTCTCTTCCCATCTGGAAGATCACATAATACCCAAACTTCTTGAAGTTTAAATTGAAGAAGTTCTTCCTGCATAGCTTCAACCCAGCTCTCTTTAGTCAATGCTTGAGCATTATTCTTGAGTTCCTCTTGAGAGATAAAACAAGTAAATAGGCAGGTTTAATGGTCCTTATGATTCAGCCTGTTTTGTTTATACACAAAGCTAAGTAAAGCATTATGAGGTGTAGAAAAACTCTTGGCTTTGTGTCTTGTCATGACTCAAGAAGTAGAAGGACCAATGATTTGATCAGTAGGATGATTCTTATGGATTCTTAAGATTGGAGACAGTGGAACTCCATAAGTATCATTCAGATTAGTAAAATCAGCATCTTCATTGGAATCTGAGAAAATACCTTCATTTGCAAACTCATCATCAGTGTCTTCTAAACCAGACATGGTAGGATCATCTAAATCATCTAAAGTACTGTCAACTGGTGCAGCAGTACTTTGTTTAAAAGTACTGTCCAAAGTACTGTGAGAATACTCTGCAGACTTATTCTTTTTCTTTGCTTCTTCATAAGCTCTTCTTTGTTCATTAGAATAAGAATGTGCCATTACATCTTGAAAAAGCATCTGATTAAGTGTCTCTTGAATATCTTGATCCTCAGCAGATAGTGAAGATTTTGGTTCATCAGTACTTTTCTTTGGTGCATCAGTACTTTGCTTTGGAACTTCAGTACTTTGCTTTGGTTCTTCATCAGGAACAGCATCAGGTCTAATGTGGACTCCATGAACAACATACTGTGAATCTTCTCCATTATACACAGGTTGATTTTCTTCTCTGACAGGTACATAGTTCATAGAAGGAGTTAAAACTTCAAGATCAAACATCCAATCAGGACCTTTACCTTTCTGATTCTCTTGATCTTCTAAAAACTCAACATGAAGACAATCTTGAACCTTTTTAGTGACTCTATTGTACACTCTAAATCCCTTACTGTTGGTACAATAACCCAATAAATATCCTTCTACTGACTTGCCATCAAACTTTCCCAGATTATCAATTGTGTTTAAAATAGTGAGAGGGCATCCAAAAGGCTTCATAAAACGAATGTTGGGTTTGTTGCCCATCAGCAACTCATAAGGTGTCTTCATATGTGGTTTTGTGACTGATACTCTGTTAAGTACATAGCAAGCAGTACTTACAGCTTCAGCCCAGAATTGAATAGGTAGTTGTGAATCTGCAAGTATAGTTCTGGCTGCTTCAATCAAAGTCCTATTCTTCCTCTTTGCAACACCATTCTGCTGTGGTGTTCTTGCAATACTGAACTCCCTCTTTAGTCCTTTGTTAGCACAAAATTCATCCATAAGCTTGTTCTTGAATTCAGTCCCATTATCACATCGAATTCCTCTAACCTTGAGTCTCAATTGGTTTTCAAGTGCTATTATTAGAGTCTGAATAGTATCAAAAGTATCATCTTTAAATCCCAAAAAAAATACCCAACTGAATCTACTGCAATCATCTGTAACAACCAAGCAATACTTTTTCTTGTTTAAACTTGCCAAAGAGACAGGTCCAAACAAATCCATATGTAACAGCTCCAATGGTTCTCTAATTGTTCTCTCCTCAAGCTTCTTGCATGAAGCTTTGTGTTGTTTACCCTTCTTGCATGCTAAGCATGAGTGATCATTCTTGTAAGTTTTTGAAGGTAAACCTCTAACTAAATTGCCTTTGACCAGTTTGTTGATATTCTCGAAATTTACATGGCCCAATCTTCTATGCCACTGATGTGCTTCTTCAGTTGTTGCTTTTGCCACTAAACAGGTGGCTCTTCTATAAGAGTGAAGACTCTTCATGTCCAGACTATACACATCATTAGTTCTTGGTACTCTGAGTACTACCAAGTTATCATCAACAAGCTTGAATTCAGAGGAAAGAATGAGACATTCTGTGTCAGTGAATAACACAAGATGCTTTTTATCATAGATCTGAGAAACTGACAATAAGTTGAACTTGAGCGCCTTTACATATCTAACATTCTCAAAATCTATACGCCCTGCTTTTATGGTTCCTTTCCCAGTAATTCTTCCTCCATTGGGATCATTCCCAAATGCAACTCTTCCTCCACTAATAGATCTAAAATCAGACAGAATATCCTTGTCTCCTGTCATACTTCCAGAGCAACCACTATCTACAATCAAATGATCTTTAAGCTCCTCTTCTGGGTTGCCCTGCACAAAGATTTAGAGAGTTAGTTTCTTTTAGGAACCCAAGCCATTACTGACTTGTGTTCCCCTTGTGGAGTTACAAACTCAAATTCTTTGAGTATGTAGTTTCCACTGTTTTTTAAAACATGATCCAGAATTATCTTTTGATTTTTAGCATGTGGATTTTCAAAACTTTTTGAATTTTCAACAGAACTCTCTTTTGCAAATTCATTCTCTTTTTCTTGTATTATAAATACATCTGATTCACTTTTTGTTGAAAGTACTGTTTGTCCCTCTGCAGTACTTTCTCTCTTAACCCATTCAGTTTTAACACTTGGTTCCTGTGATCTAGATCCCCTATGTGAATTATAGTACCTTCTAGGTTGATAGTAATGAGATCTCCTAGGATTTCTATTCCAAGTGGTATTCACAGTACCTTGGTTTGACTGAGCAGTACTTTGAAAAGGTACTGATGGCTTTGAAAAAGGTCTTCTTTGGTGAGGGTACCTATGATCTGGTGAGAAGTTACTGTGATTGACCCTATTAGAATTATTCCAGACTGGTTTGTTCTCTCTAGGTTTCTGGTTGGCAGACCTGTTCTTTGGAAATTTCCTAAGGTATTCTGAGTGATGTTCACAATCCTTGATTAGATGAGTAGGACTATAACACACAAAACACAGTTTTTCACCCATACTCCCAAAGTGACTTCTTCTATGTCTATGACCAAAACTATTTTGCCTTCTAGATGAATGATTAAACTTGTTTTGACCAAAATTACCCCAAAAAGGTTTAGCATTATTGTTTTGAAATGGTTTTCCTGAAGATACTGCTTGTGGAGCAGTACTTTGAGTAGAAGGTACTGCTTGACTTTGAAAATTTGTTTCAATAGTTTCTTTTGGGGTTTCAGACCTAGATTGACCAATAAGCTTTTTCCTGAACTCTAAACTGTCTACACCAAAACGTGAAACATCAGGTCTTATGGGTTGATGACTACCAACGGGATGTGGAACAGCATGATAACCTCTATCTTTCTTATACTCAGGAGGTGTTTCACTAATTGAACCCTCATTACTATATGTGTCTACATAATTAATGAGTTCATCATCACTGGTGGTTACATCCTCAAAATCACCTTCATCCTTATCACTAGGTTGATTCTCTTCTATGTTATCAAAGTCCATACCAAAACCTAAGCGAGTTCTAATATATGCTCTTCTCTGTTTTTCAACATAAGTAACATGTGACAGACCAGATTCTTTCCAGGCATCAAACTTTGCTAAAAAAGCATCTCTCTCCTTAGTCAATTTCTCAATTTCAGCAATTTTACAGTTTAGTTTCCATTCACTTAGTTTTAACTGGTAATCTTGTTGTTCATACTTTTCAGCCCAAGCCATTTCATTATTTTCATGTGTTATAATTTTAGCTTCCATAGACTCTAAAGTAATTTGATAACCAGCTACCTCAGACCTAGCCCTAACACAGTTATCTCTTTCAATCACATAACTATTTAGCAGTTTTTGATAGAAATCATGACAATTTCAGCATACCTCAGAGATAGGGGGTGAACTTGGTGAAGTAGCTACCATTGCAAGTAGAACATGATCATCTTCACACTCCAAGCTCCAATCAAATCCTCCTAGAAAATCTCTGGATTCCAAAGCGGCATGTTCAGGTTCCTCATCAAAAACAGTACTCCAGTCCAATTCTTCCACTGAATCTTCAACTACTTCTTCCACTGCTACCATACAATAAGTCACTGGTTCATCATCAAATTCTTCACTCCAGTCAACTTCTGAAAAATTCTCTTGAGCAACCAAAGCCTTTGTTTCAGTAATAGGGATTTCTTTTAGCTCTAACTTTGGTTTCTCAGTCATCCTGTTTGCTTGATACTTAGCAAACCTGTACTCCCTTGCAAAGTGTCCAGTCTTTTGACAATTGAAGCATTCAATTTTGGATTTGTCAAAAGTGATTCCCTGTTTTGGTTTGAAGTCAATGCTCTTTCCTGTTTTCTTCATGTACTTCTTGATCCTTGCAGTGATCAAAGCAATTTGCCACCTGATATCAATTTCTTCTAAAGCATCCTCGTCAATCTGGGAGAGATCTTCTTCATAAAATACAGGTAAACTAGCTTGCTATGCAAAGAAGGAGCACACAACTTCATCTGAGTGCATAGTAGTAGGTGGTGGGGTTTGCTGGGCATGGATGGGAGCAACATACGAGACAGTACTTTGAGTCACAGTACTTTGAGTAGGAGAAGCAGTACTTTTGGTGGAAGTACTGCCCCTCTTTTCAAATGATAGAAAAGCAATACTCTGAGACTTAGAACTTGTTTTACCATTCATCTCATGCTCATACACCTTTAGATGATTGTAGAGATCATCAAAGTCCATAACATCCAAACCTGGTTGACCTCTGATCATTGTAGCTATCACATGCCATGTGGATGGCAAACTCCTTAGAAACTTCAAATTAGCATCTTCAGCTGATACTTCTGCCTTGTATAACTCCAACATGTTGAGGAGATTTTGAAATCTATCATATGCAGCATCAAGACTCTCTCTTTCACCTACAGTGAAAGTTTCAAACTGTTGCTTCAGCAGATTTCTGTGCATCTTCTTAGAAGCTTCATTCCCTCCAAATCTAGTCTTGAGAGCAGCCCAGAGTTGCTTTGCATCTTTAGCATCATGGAATTTCAGTAGATGTCCATCTGGAATGGCATAAAAGAGAATGTTGAGAGCCTTCTCTTGATTTCTTAAGGTAGCTGCTGGTAAGACTGCTTTGGGAGGTTTAGGTTGTCCAGGAATCTCTACAGGTTCTGGAACTACTTCATTACCATTAACAATTACATTCCATAAAGCATGGTCTGTAATGGCAATGTACTGCCTCATCTTCATACACCATAAGTCATATTCGCCCTTCTTGATGACAGGAATCCTCATTGAGGTGATGGAAGGTGGTGGAACAGAATCAGTAGACATCTTTAGGTTTTAGGGTTTCTTCTTAGTCAGAGTTTCCACACAAGCTCTGATACCACTTGTTGGATCGATGTACTATAACTAAACTAACTTAAATAGCTTGTTTAAGGTTTAACAACCTCAGATAAATCCTAAGTTATTAACAATGAAACACTGAATAATCTTTATTAAGTATGCGGAATTTACTTAACAAATCTAAGAAGAATAACTTTTATTATTAACTCTAAATCTGCTTATTATGCAGATACTTCAACAATTCTAAGAATATCGATCTTCTCTAAAACATTAACTCTAAGACATGTGCATTCGTACGTTTCTATAATGCCAATCTAGGGGTCCTTTTATAGGCTCAAGGATAACCCTAGTCGGTTTACAAATTGTATCCTTGTACGACAAGTAATCTAATATAGAATATTCTAGAATTACAAGACTTTCTATAAATGAATAAAACAGTTCTTTGATCTTGCAGTACTTTGACTTCGTGTGCAGTACTTTGACTTTATCATTTAGCAGTACTTTGACTTTTTGACTTTTTCTAGTTCTTTGTCATTCTGCAGTACTTTATTAATCTTCAACACTTTAACTGTTCAGCACTTTCATATCCCAACAACTTTGGCATAAAACCATCTACAAATGATTATTACCACACTCGAATCGCCAATCAAAGCTTGAAACCTTCCGGGGGTATGCTCTTAGAAGATACTAATGCAAAGGATGCGTGAGATCAAGTCAAACCCACATTGACAAACCTATCAAGGCTTTTTAGCCAAGATAGGGATCATGGATCATTAACTCAACAGTTACAAAAAAATCATGGGACACCCCCACGATCTTCGGATTAGATCCAGGAGCCTACCAAAGCCTAACATATACCATTATGACGAAATCATTATAAAAACAAGGCCAATTCTATACACAAAATTGGTACCTTTCGACAACTTAGTTTATGTACAAATAAGTTTTGAGAAAACTCGCTTATATTCTTGGCAATTGGAACTAAAAGTGCAAATTACAAAAAGGAGTTTCAAAACTAAAAAATTCAAATCTTACGCCTCATACGAAATCATAACATTAGACTGAGGGGGCTATAATGAGGTATCCTCCTCGATAGAGTCAGATCTGAGCTATTGTAAACACTCTTAGTTACTTTTATAGCGGATTTTTTATAAAAAAAAGTATCATAAATCATTACTAAGACATTAGAATGGGGGGCTTGATGGCGTACCCTCCGCTCTGCTAACGAGCATTACCGTCACTCTGGTACGTAGTGTACCATTTAGACAAAGGATGAAAACGTACCTTCCAAAAGGACGAAGCCTACACTTTCATCCCATAAATGTTGGCCTAAAGTCATTCATAATGGCTACCGTAAAGGAATCCGCAAACCTTCACCCTAAGCCTCCTCCAAGATTTGGAGGGGCCTCCTCCATAATTTGGAGAAGCCTCCTCCGAGATTCAAAGGGGCCTCCTCCAAGATTCAAAGCCTGACCTCCGACGAGGTTCGAAGCCTAAAGGTCACAGCCTCTCATCCTACAAACGTGGGTATGATCGAGCTGGTCAAACCGAACTGGCCAAATGGAGCTGGTCAAATAAGATCTGGTCAAGGAAGGTCCTGTCAATAACTATGGTCTCTTATCACTTGGTCAGTAGCCATGATATTTGTAACGACCACCCATGACTTCCATAACTACCTTCCCACATCTCAGTCATTAGGCCTATAAATAAGGAAGCCACCACAGAGGTATGTAACTTAACTTAACCCTGAGATATCATCTTCTCGACATCAATACTTCAATAATATAATCACCATTACTGATTCTCACACTAGAGGTGGTTATCGGGGGCTTCCCCAGGCTCCGTCCAACATAGTATCTTTTATTTCTTATTTGCAGGTTATATTCTACTTTGCATCACCACCATCACCCCCTAATTCCGTTAATCACCATTAACATCCTGGTATGTGACTTTTGTTTCACGATCAGCTGGTACGATTCTTCATTGGGATTCTTTTCCGATCTTGCTACAATTCGCTCAATGGTTACTACCAAAGATATGTGCCTTAACTACAAGCACCAACCTTTAACTAACGCTTCACCCTCGGCTCCTACGATACTTCTATCCAGGAATGGTACCTCACTGGATAATCGTAACCGTGACACACATGACTCACGGGACACTCGTAATTCACGTTCCTACTCAACCAAAGGTGTGTTTTTATTTTGCTCATATTTTTTTTGTCAATTTGGTAACATATGTAGATTTATGCATGATAGTTTGGCTCGTGGTATTTTACCTCATAACCCCTCATTATGGCAAAATCAACATATGTCTTCTATTGGCAATGCCTTATTGTCGAATAATAAAATTGAAACTACTGGGCCCGATTCCTCTAATGTGCATATAGGACAACATTCGTTTAATGCTAATTTGGGTCAGGCCAAGATATCATCCCTCTTTCAGGCTCAAAAGAAGTTGATTGAAAATATGGCTAGGAAAATTGGACATGCCGAGTCAATTCGCATTAAGTAATCAGACTCCTCCTTATGGATTTGGAATTTCTGCCCACCAACAACAAATGTCCTACTAGGCCCAGACTTAGTCACCATAGGCCAAATGGACGATGCCTACAACTTTAAGTGGCCACATTAACCATTTGAAAAGGGAGGGCTTTACTAGATTTGAGTCTGTGTGGCGGTTGGTTCAAACCCTATGGATTAGTCAGCCAAAAAGGACAAAAATCATGGTTACCAATAAAAAGGTACGATGCCCACTGCCACTGCTTCTCCGACTGTGTCTGATGCTTCTAATGTATTTACTAGACAATAGACTTAACTTTCTCAAGTGTTTAGAACAATGAAATTGCAAGATCCTAGCAACCTAAATTGGAATATAGATACAGGTGCGTCATCTCATCTTAACTTATCTGTTAATTACCTTAAGTCCTGTTTTTAATAACTGCATTTATCCATCTGTCAATTTTTGCAATGGGAAGTCCGTTCCTGTTTCTAACATTGGACATAGTATTTTGCCATCTCCTTTTAACCCCTTCATTTAAATAATGTTCTTGTCACTCCTGATATTATAAAAAATGATTTTTGTGCTTCAGTTTGTTCATGATAATCAGTATTCTATTAAGCTTAATCATTTTCGTTTATCTGTGGAGGATTATTTGACACATCAAATACTCTTCAGATGTGACAACACGGGTGGCTTGCATCATGTCACGAAGCCATCTCCTATTCTTTAAGTTTTTATTATGAATCAAAACATGTGGCACCAATGACTTGGACCTCCGGTAAGTGGAGTGTTACGGTCTCTTATTTATAGTGATCGTGTTTCTTGTAATAAGAATAAGTCTCCTGTTGTTTTTCATGCTTGCCAGCTTGACAAACACGTGAGGCTTGCCTTTTGTAGTTCTGAAAGTGTAATTAGGTCTGTTTAGGATATTGTACACTCGGACTTTTGGATTTCTCTACTTCTGAGTGCTATGTGTATTAAATATTGTGTTTTGTTTTTGGATCATTTTTCGGAGTATTTATGGTCTTATCCTCTTCGTAATAAGTCTGATGCTTTGTCTAACTTTATTCATTTTCGTACTTTAAAAAAAACAATTTCATTGTGATATTAAACCTTTGCAATGTGACCATGATGGTGAATTTGATGATCATGCTTTACGCCAATTGTTTGCCACAAACGACATTACTATATGTTTTTCTTGCCTTAAAACTTCTCAACAAAATGGGAAGTCTTAATGTATGATCCATACCATTTACAACCTCATCCATACCCTTCTTTTTCAATCTCATCTGCCCCTACTTTTTGGGTCGAACTCTTTCACATGGTGGTCTGTCTTTTAAACGGTATACCCTCAACCTTAATGTATAACCGTAGAGGGGGGGGGGGGTTTGAATACATTCTTTTTTACTTATTTTAGGTTTACGTAATTTAAGTCTCAAGTTTGTGTATGAGTGTGTGAGCAAATAACCAATATAAGGTGTATGTAAAAAGTAAAGAGAAGAGAGACAAACACCAAGATTTATATTGGTTCAGGATGAGGGGTTTAAATCATTTGTTTATCCAGTTTAGAATCCTCAACACCTATACTAATCACTATACACAATCCTTGTGGTAGATTAAACTATACAATCTTCACTCCACCAATATGTACTTAGATCAGTGCTCACTAAGAAAGAGCTACTACCCAACGGAGTTGCGTACCCAAAACCACTCACGAAGACCTCGTGATTATTCCTACTAATAATACTACAAAGGCTTCCCCCATAGAAGTAAAAACCCCAACTTTACCTTCACTCGATAAAGGGTTAACCACCAAGGTACAAGACTTATACACTATTTCTTATCCACATACGAATAAGACTTTATAAATGAATGATGAGTTTATAGTGTTTTATACAACCTAAACTAAGGACTCAACCTAAAGAAGAGAGTTGAAAAAGACTTTAGACACAACACACAACACACAAGAGTGGATTAGGTTCTTGTAGTTCTTCTCTTGCGAAGAAGTTTGTTTTCAATGTGACAATACTAAGGTGTTAAAATACAAGAACATTGAAAGACTTAGAGGGCTTAGAGAGGAGAAAATACTGGGAGAAATGTTGGCAAGAGGTGAGTTGCAAATAACAATAGAAGTGGCTATTTATAGACAAACCAAGACATCAGTGTATGGCGTCCCTCTGGCATGCGGACATATAAGCCTGTCATGGCAGGAACTGAGTTGTCTCTTGTCTAAAAATAGTCGTTGAATCTTGTTAAACCCCATGTGCACTTCAGTTTTGACTTTCCAAAGTTCATTTCAAAGCCCAAAGTAGGGGTAGGTCAAACCAACTCATTAGCCATGGTTAAGTAAGGGTTTGGTAGGGATAGAAAAGTGTAATAGAGTGGTTTAGGGATTTTGTCCATGTTGAGAGACAAGATAAGAATAATGGACACATGGCTTATCTTCGAGTGTGAACTAAGAAATGTATAAAGCCTTAACTCCCACTTTAAAATTCAAATTTAAAATTAGAAACTAGTTGTTGTAGAATGTATGTGACTTGATTTAGGGGAAGATAAGTATATGAGAGGGAAAATGTTTGGAGTGAGGAGCAAGCTGAGTGAAATAATGAAGTGTGTTGATTAGGGAGCAAGGCATGGTGGAAAGGAGACTATGTTCATAAAGTGGGAAGCAAAGTATAGTTAAGGAGCCTTTGCTCTTTGAATGGGAGATGGAAGAAGGAGCCTTTGCTTATGGAGTGGTAGACAAGCCAAGGGCGAGAAGCCTTTGTTCTATAGGGGTTTGGTGGTCACGTGCATGGCTCATAAACATGCACAATGAAAAATGAACAGAGCAAGTCACGCAACAAAAACCCTAATTAGTCAGATCTCCTAATCAAGGATATAAGCTAAATGGTGTCTATAGATGACTTACTTGTTAATCCTGCAATGCGTAAGCTTATTGAGCTTTCTTTAACTGCACGGGATGCCTTCTTCTTCTTTATGCACTTCTTTAGGATTTCTTGAAGTACACCACCATTGGACTAATAAGTTTAGATAAATCATTTAAACATAATAATTACATAAATATGCATACCAAGTGTATAAAGTACATAAATAAAAGTATGAAAATAGTTTTGAAATTTACTTGAAGATGATGGATTTATGGTATGATCAAGAACAATATAACCAAATTAGCACTCCAAAACTCCAAAATACTAATTAATATACCCAAATTAACACTAATAAGCACTAAATAAGCAAGTCACAAATTTTCCCTTTGATTTCTCCTCTTGGCTGAACCTTGATATATAGAGGAGAGGGTTTTCCTAGTTTTTCTTAAGTTATAAAGTGTATGAACTAGTTTTTCCCTTTTATAGCAAAAGTATATTAGATATTTTTATTTTATAATTGATATTAGCATATTAGATAAGAAAAATAAATTCAAGGTATGTTGTTGGTTGAATTTTTGGCCAAAAATTATGGGGGGAGGGGTGAAATATGCCTCATTAATTACTTGTGTTCCCTAACTAGCTTGTTTCAAATCCAATTATTTAGTTACTTGAGTTTTGTTTGCATCTTTGTAGTAAAAAGGTTAGAAATTGTGTAGGAAAGTAAAATAAAGTGTAAGTAGATGTAAATGAATTTTACAAATGTATTTTGAGTAGGCATTGGGTATTTAAAATGTATTGTCTAGTGATTACTTATTTAAAGTAATTATATATCATTTAAATATTTATTGTAAAATAAATACCAAAGGGTGAAGTACAATATTACTTGTATTTTTGTAGCACTCTTTTAGGTGTAGGAATATAATAAAAAAAATTATTAAAAGTATTGGGTATATTGTTCATGCATATGAATTATGAAAACTTTTATTTACATAATTAAATTAAATAAATACATATACAATTGTAGTTGGAATGAAATGAAATTTGTACTAGAAATGAAATGAGCATTGTAGTAGTGTCAATGTAATAAAAATTTATAGACCAAAATTTGGTCCGGAGTCATAATGCACAATTTGGTATTTTTGTTTACACGATTTAACTAGAAAGTTATGCGTAAAAAGTATTCTTGTAAATTTCAAAGTAATTAATTTGAGTTTAGTAATAAATATAGATTGGGAAAATTGCGGGTTGTGATAGTTAATGTTGTTCTCTTTACACGACTAGCTTAACTACAAAGTTAATCTATCCGTAATCCATGTTTCAGTGATTTAATGAAAAACTTGTTTAAGATGTAAAGAAAACTTAAAGTAAATAACACGAGTTTTTCAACGTTTAAATCCTTATTTGAATTAATTCAAAGAATGTATACCCAAGTATTTAAGGAATAATACTTGGGATTGAAATGACAAGTATGGTGTCATCTCCTCTATAAATTAAGCTAAGTTTAAGTACAACTATGCTAGCCAACTGAGTTAATATCAGGGACTTAGTTTTATTTAGAGGAGTAAAAGTGTTTGTGAATGTCTAAGCATTTAGTGCTCAAACTTGCCAACCTTTTACTCCACCTTATGATCCTATTTATACACAAGTATTTGGACAACCGTTAGAATGAATATAAAGATGACATCTGCTAGTTTGGATAGAATACCTACGTATTTTGTCTTTGTCACAATATTCTACTTTGAGTATGGGACAACATTGCTTTCTGAATAGAAGTCATTACACTGCTCTGATCTTTAGACTTTCAAGGTAATTTTGACTTTGCTTGATAAGGACTCTCCCTTATATGTTTCAAACTTATCCCCTCTTGTATCGCCATTCCTTCAGTTTTCGGTCTTCAGTCTTTAAGTCTTTAGTCTTCTTTATTGTTGAGGAGACTTGGGGTTTACTAAGTTATTGTCATCACTCCCTGAACTCATCACCTTCTTCTTTGGCTCACTGAGTCCTGCCTCATTGAATGGAAAGTCTTTCTTCTAGACTTGTCATGAGCTTCCTGAAGATGACTCACTAAGTGATTGTTCACTCAGTGACTTGAAAGATGTTTACGGTTATATAACATTTGGGCTATTTTGTATTCAAATTCTAGTTTACGGACACTTTGTTACTGAATGGACCCAACAGTTACTCCAATTATATCAATAATACTCATTATGGTGGTCTCGAATAGTATACCAAGCCAAGTTCTAAAGTTTACTACAATCATCGGGACACTCGTATATTTTGTGGATTTTGGGTAAAATAGGGGAAACGGGACAAGTTAAATTCTCATAATATGGAAATAAGGGTTATGTGTGCGGGTTATACAGTTATTGATATTACAAAAACATGTTGATTTTTTAATATTAAGCGTAATTCAGATATATTTTTGTAAAAATAAGGACAAATAGTGTCGTAATCCTCCCCCACTTGAGATATACAACGCCGATGTTGTATAAATATAAAATTAAAAACATGAAATGTAAAGAAGTAGAACGCGAACTCCTCTGAGATTTGCTCAGTTTGATCCTCCATGATAAGTTTGTGAGCAACATTTTATTTTTTGTGTATGTAAGGGCGTCTGGATGCCCGCATGGCTACAACACACAGAAAATCCAGATTATAAGCATTCCTTCAATTTCTTAGTACTTCTCCTGTGTTAACATGCGTAAAATCGCTGGTTAGAAAAACTAAAACTGACAGGCCAGTTGCTACACCATATCCATTGTTATGGATATGCCGTATTGACCCTGTAAGAAAAACAAACAAATACGAATTAAAGTTCGAATACACCGCATTCAGACTCCTAAATATGCCATATCGACAAGTCTGAAAATAAAGTTTTTCTCCCACTTGAAATCAAGTGCGGGTGATAGTACCAATAAATACGATGCAAGTGTAAATATGCTACAGTAAGGAGAAGTGATAAATAAAAATTATACCTTAGTGGGTATCGACCTCCACTCCTTACCTTAGACGATTTGGTTGAAGAAATGGATGTTTTGAACACTCCATGTGAGAGATTAATATGTCGAGGATGCCTGGATAGCCTTCCTTCTTCATTTATCATATCGGTAGTTAGGCGTCCCTCAACTTCCATACAAGATGATAAATATTCTTTGTCAACTAATGTTTTGAGCCCCTCTTCTTTCCATGTTGGCTTCAAATTAGCTTGCTCTTCAACCAAGGTATTATCCAAGAGCTCATCATCAAATTCATTCGAAGTTCAACCAAAATATAGTGGATAGCGGGTGCTTTATGTGTGTCATCATGTGGTGTAATGTCCATGATAGGTTTTAAGGTAATAGGTTCCACCACACCATCCTTCTGCTTTGCAACCTATTTAAAAACACTAGCAAGATCATTAGTAACAAAAATAAAGGAGAGTAAAAGGTGTTACCAATTTGTGTCATAGATTCTACATGAGCTTGTTGATTTGATTCTTCCATCCATAGACTCTTAGTTTCATCTTCTTTAATTGCTTCTTGCTTGGTTCCTTTTCTCATAACACCTTCAATCGTCCAGGGTAAAAGGATGGGTAGGTTAACCGGTTTTGACTAGTAAATCTTGCACACTAGGTGTCAAAAACCTTTTAAATATTTCTAATTCATCGAAATTTAAATTCCTAATTTCTTCATGAATATCCTTTATGGGAAGGTCATCAAGGATTTCCATGTCATCAATGAACTCCACATCATTCTCATTATCTCCGTAATCATTTATCTCATCTTGTTGTGGTTGTAAATAAGGTAATAGTAGGGTATCCAAATGAGGTAAATTCTTATATACTATCACATCAAAGTGTTCATCATCAAAATCTTGGTCCCTATTCGAACTATTATCTCTAACTAAATTATCCATTTGTTGCTCAATAGTTTCAAGATCATGTTTCGGTTCTTCCAATGGTTGAGAAACAAATGGGAACAAAAATTCAAACTCAGGAACATTATCATACTTAATAGCATCAATTTTTTCGAAATAAGAAATCGAATACTCTTCCTGTTTATCGAAGGGATGGTCTAATGGTGATACGATCACGGGGTACTCATCAATATTAAATTCCGTATACACATCATCTTCATCATCCAAATACAATCTCTTTGCTTTTTGATTTCCAAACTTATCCCTTTGCTTTTCCGATTTGAAGTATTCTTTATTGTTATTAGTACCCAAGTTTAATTTACTATTGTATTCGATAGACCGATATTTCTCCTCTTTAGACAAAGTATAATTCATATCATCATCATTAAGGTACCGATTCTCCTCACCGTATCTTGCATATTTCCAATGGTAGACCCGACCATTCTTAATCGCCTTTTCAGTTTCACATTGGACGTATTCTTCCATAGTCATTTCATCAATGTTTTTCTTGATCATCATGATTTCCTAGAAAACAAATAACTAAGAAGACCAACATTAGACAAAGTATACAAACAATAAAAACTAAAAACTATAAACTATAAATTCTGCTACTGTTTCAGTTAGTCAATACGCCGTATTCAGTAAACTGAATACGTCATATTAGTTTTTAAAATTTGTATACACTCTATTTGTTTTGAAAAATTGATAGGCCGTATTCAAAGGGATGAATACGTCATATTGAGTATTCGAACAAAATGGTTAACAGCAGAATCAATTTGACAGCAAACTAAAAACAAACAAGCACACAAAAAATTACTATAAAATTAAACTAGAAACAGAAAAATCTAATTTAAAATACCAATAAACAAGTATTAAACAATTCATTCCCCGGCAACGGTGCCAAAAACTTGATGTGTCATTTAGTATAGGTATAATTATTATCAAGTTTTACTATTTATATTCTGCCGACTTTACCTATTAACTAACACTAATAGGTAGTGTACCCGATCAATTGTTAGCTCGTTGTTAAGTAGGGTGCGATCATTAAGAGTGAACGCTACACTTAATATATGGGTATTTTAATTATCTAAATTAACCCAAAGGGGGGGGGGGGTCAGCCTGAGAGACTGACACGAGTTTTGGTTTAATCTAAACTACTAAAACAATAAATGAGACAGATAACACACACAAGCAGATAAACAAACGATAAAGAAGAGGTCAAGCTCAAATGTAAGGTAAACGTATTAACCAAGTTACTCAAAAAATGATAGATTTTCAATGTGTGCAATGATTGTATTACATTCGTTGGTGGTTTTCTAATGAAAGATGTGTGGGGCTTCTCCTTAAATTCGAGGTGTATAATCTGTTACTCTTGTCACAATCAATCAAACCCCCACAAAGTCTCACCGTTGATTATAATATATCTAGGTTATTTTATTTTGAAACCTAGCTCATCGAGGCTTTACAAACTTATGGCCTAATAGTTATATTTATACTAGTAGCCTATTCTCCACTTAACCTAGGAAACAGAACTTTATCTATAGTTTAAGAACTATTAGTCACTTAACCAATAGCAGAAACAGGACGTTACTTATAGTACTAGTGATCTAGTCATAAAGCTATGCAATAAAAAATCTAGTTCATCATCCACTTAACAAGATTACAAGTAATAGTAAAACAAGACTTTATCTATAGAAATAAACCTAGTTACAATTCTAATCTATTATCCACTTAAGACAATACCACATAAACGAAACAAGCCTTAATCAATAAACATAGATTCAGTTGAATGACAGATGAAAACATAATGAAGCACATAAACGTATATCAAGTGATAAACATAACCAATATGCGACGAAAAGTAAACAATCGGTATAAACGAATCAAAACATTATATTATCATAAACTTGGCTAATACCTACATATATTAGCCCATAATCTCAGTAATATTACACGATATCATATTCGATATGATTAAAGTATAATTCATAAACTAAACGATATGCTAACTGAACGATTATAGCGGAGTATAATGATTACAAGAGTTTTCCTATTGAATGAATGCGCTAGTAGGACCTTCTTGTCTTCTAAATTCGTCTGAGAATATTACTTGGTGGTTAAAATCTCTTTGGAAATCGAATGTTAGATTTTTCTATATATAGTCTTCAAAAATAGGTCGATACGGCGTATCGGTGAGACCAATACGGTGTATCAACTTATCTTATCTATAGAAAGAGGTTGGATTCTTTGTCCGACCATCCTATCATATAAGACATCCTTCTAGCTCTTACCATTCTGCCTTTCAAATATCCCTTCCTACTTCTTCATGCTAGCTCTCCAACTGATTGTCTTACTCCAACTTTCATTTCAGTTACAGAGGTAACTTAGCACATGGTCCACGATTATAATATTATATAATATTCATCAACCGCCATCCAATACGGTGTATCGTTGCACATGGATACGGCGTATTGGAATCTTCCTGTCATGGATGTCTTGTGAAGTTGGGACTTGGATACGCCGTATTAGCTTATGTGAATACGACATATTATAGAAGTGAATACGACGTATGCATTAAAGTCACACAATGGTCTTGAATTCATTTAAGTCTTTGGATACGGTGTATCTGTCTAGAATGATATGGCGCATTGGTGTCAGAATCACCAGACTTCTTTAACTTTATCAATTTAGCTCCAAAACACGTGATTTATGCTAACTTTCACCAATTGCTCGATAATAAATGAGATTTACATAAATAAATGAAAGTATCAATTTTTATATAAAATAATATAAAATGAACAATATAAACAAGATACATGATGTTATAATTTATTCATTATTTGATGTCATTAAGACCCGAGACCGTTTAGAACAGTAGCAATGGACTCGATTTTATGAACATGGCAAGTGTACGAGCCCTTTTGTTATCATGAAAGATGCTAGAAATGAGATCTCATGCCTCCTTAGCGGTTTGCGGATCTTCCACTACGACACGTCCTTGAGGAATCACGGTTTATCAATTTTCAACTATTCCGATGTACAGGCACTTGACGTGGAGTCATAAGATGAACCTAGGATGTGATCGAAAATGTAATAACCTCAAATTCGTTTCCTAATTTCCGTAATAAAATTTGAACCTTTATACGACACTGCTTAAAAAAATTTGAATTTATTTAGTACTAGTTAATATGTGAACTTTGAATACGATATAATGTGAACCTACTACGTACAACTTCTAAACCTATACTACGTTTATAACATAACACCTACACAGAGATATAACCTAAGTTAAATAAAAGTTACATTTAATTGTACAATTATACATATACACGCCTACATGTATCTTCCTAGGCCAAATCTTTTTATA
This sequence comes from Chrysanthemum seticuspe, assembly GCA_019973895.1. NCBI lineage: Eukaryota > Viridiplantae > Streptophyta > Magnoliopsida > Asterales > Asteraceae > Chrysanthemum > Chrysanthemum seticuspe. The sequence goes on along the minus strand of BPTQ01000003.1, from coordinate 97,615,094 downwards.
AAATGTACACCACTTATAACCTATATAGTCTAGGTTCATGATTGTGAAAATTTAGGTAAAAATCCATAAATCACAAAATTTTGGCATAAATTACTACCATATTTCCTTATCTTTTTATAGAACCGTATATCCCTCTTTCATTTTTTTCTAAAACCCTAAAGCATGAAACACAAAGAAACGACGGAAATCTTCCTAAAAAAATTGTTAGGGGACGTTTGGGGCAACAACATCAAGGTGATCGTGGTGTGAGTGTGGTTCTGATCCCATCAACAATAGTAGGCACGGTGGGGGAGTTCACAAGTTGGTGTTTTGATCGTGTGCTGTTAGGGGGTTGTATTGGGTCAGTTTGGTTATCGTGTTCCAGTCCTAGTATTCGACCAAGGTAAGCCTTTCTTTCATTCATCAATAGGGCCCTGACATGTAACTGGATCGACCAAGATGGAAACCCTAAGTCGTTTTATTGGTAAAAATAGTTACTCCCTCCGTCCCTAAAATAAGTGTCCAGTTTGACTTTCAGAGTCAAACTGGTTCAACTTTGACCGTAAATATTTATTTTTGTGTTATATAATACTTGAGAAAAAACTATACCAATGAAAAATACACTTAAAACCCAATCAATTCATATATTTTGCATCAAGTATTATATAACACTCGCAAAAATAGATAAGGTCAAAGTTGATCCAGTTTGACTCTGAAAAGTCAAACTGGACACTTATTTAGGGACGGAGGTAGTATGATTTTATGTGGTGTAATTTGTTTTTTGGTTCAATAAACTTTATATTGGGTGTTGGATCGATGTACTCTAACCAAACTAACTTAAATAGCTTGTTAAGGTTTAATAACCTCGGATAAATCCTAAGTTATTAACAATGAAAACACTGAGCAAACTCTATTAAGTATGCGGAATTTACTTAACAAAGCTAAGAAGAATAACTTTAACTTTGAACGATTTTATTAATAACTCTAACTCTGATTATTATGCAGACAACTCTAATAATATCGAACTTCTCTAAAACTCTAATAATATCACGTACATCTAATGCCAATCTAGGGATCCTTTTATAGGCTCAAGGATAACCCTAAACGGTTTAGAATTCTTATCCTTGTACGTCAAGTAAACAATACTTAGAAAGTTCTAGATAAACATTACTTTCTATCTTTAATCTAATACAACCGACTTTAACTTTACAATACTTTAATGAATAAACAGTACTTTGACTTCTTGCAGTACTTAGTCTTTCTGCAGTACTTTGTTAATCTTCAGTACTTTAATCTTCTGTATCCCAACAATCCTCCCCTAACTTGAATTCTACTTGTTTGATTTCAAGTTCTTTTGTAGATTTAGCTTTAACATCATTATCTTCAAAGAGGAATTGTGACTTTATCTTCAGATTTTATTTTTTAGATTCTCTGCTTATATTATCATCAAAGTTCTTGATTTGTATAATTCTTTTCAGCATCAAACATCAATCTTATTTATTTTCTGCAACATTCAGCAAGCTCCATCTTTTCAGCAACATAAGACAATTTGAACATTTAATTCAGTTAAGTTTCAGTCTATTCTCATCACTTCCAGGTGTGTAAACTCCTGTGAGAGGTAAATCATTGAAAATTTAATGGATTTGAGTTCTCTTTACCAAAAGCCATTAACTCTGGAGTAGCCAAATGTTTTGATGTGTAAGATCATGGTACACTGATAACCATATGATTTTTAGCAAATCATCAGCTATCAACAGATTTGATTTGTCTTTACCAAAAGCTGTACCCTTTTTGACTAGTTAGTTCTTTCATCTATGGTGAACTAATTACCATATAATGGTTTTTCCACAGCCTTTACCACAAGCCATTTTCTTGTGGGCTAGCCAACTCTTCACATTTACTGATATGGTGAGTTGATTACCATATAACTTATTAGCAAGTTGTTAACTAAAAACGGATTTGAAATATCTTTACCAGAGCCATTTGCTCATGGATTAGCCAATCCTTTTGTAACCATGGTGGATTGATAACCTATTTGTATTACCATCTCAAAAACCATTTATTTCTTTTAACCTTTGTTTCAAAACATTTATTACTTAACAAAAGTTTTTCAAAATCAGTAACTGGTTTAAAAACTGCAAGCAGTACTTTGATGAAAGTACTGTTTGATCAGCAGTACTTTGAATAAAGTACTGATATATCAAAAATTTAATCAATTAAGATTCATACCAGTTATTCATCCTCAGTATCAGATCGTAACTCAACTTTCTCTTTCTTTGACTAATGTATTTCTTCAACTTCAGTTTTTCTTTTTCTTTTTAAGCTCCTTTTTCTTTCTTTTTCTTTCCAAGCAGCATCATCTTTATAATCTTTGATGCTTTCAACACTTTTCTTATAAGCTTCCCTAACAGCATCATCCAATTCTTTCATCTCAAAATAATTAAACCTCTGCAATCCTTTATACCCTTGACTTTTTAAATAAGCCATCATTGCATTTCTGTCTTTAGCTCGATTTGGTCTTCTTGGTAGAAAAGAAATAGGAATAGGTGACTCTAATGATTCATCAGCTTCAGCATTCAATTCCTCTTGCAATTTCTTAGCTGCTTATCTATTCTGAGCTTCTTCAATTTCCTTAGCTTCTCTATCTTTAGCATTTAATTCCTCTTGAAACTTTCTAGCTGCTTCCTCATTCATAGCAACTTGAGCAGCTCTTATCTGTGCTAAAGTAGGTTTCTTTTTCTTCTTAGTCTCTACCAACTTGCCCTTACCTTTATCTTTTGGATCAATAATAGGTTGAGAAGCTTTTGGTTGTTCTTCTTCTTGCACTCCTGGAATACTAACACCCCTTGGTCTTGATAAATCATGCAAAATCTCAGCAATGGTTTCGTCATCACTTGCAGTATGTATAGGTTTTGGTGTATCAGCTTCCTTTTCTGGTATGACAGTTGAAGGACCAGCTTCTTCTTCAAAATCTAACAACCTTGGAGTAATCAATTCTTGTCTGTAAGTTCCAGGAAAAACAATACTTTGATCAGCAGTACCTTGATCATCAGTACTTTGAACTTGAACATCAATAACTTGCTCCTCAGTACTTTGAATAACCTGTTCTTCAGTTTCTTGTGACTGAATATTTGTACTTTGAACTTCAGTCCTTTCATGTTCTTCAGTACCTTCAGGTTCATTCTCCTTAACAACATCTTCTTTTGAATTCTTTTCTTCTAAATTCCTCCCCATTTGGAATGAAGATTGTTTTTGAACCTTTTGGCGTTCAGTCTTCTTAAACTGCCTTTGCTATTTCTTTTTAGATTTTACCCATAGACGATGATGTTGAACCAAAGGCCAGACAAAATTCTTGAGTCTTCAAAACTTGAGCTTCAACTTCTTAATCTGTTTAGCTTGAGCCTCAGATGTTTTCTTGAATTTTACTAATTCCCTTGTCAGAACATAATTATCCAATGTCAAACCTTCAGGGGGTATAGTATGTGAAGCATTTCCTTGAACTAGTGAATGGTCCTCTGGTTGAGAATCAGGAACAGATTTTTGAGGAGATGGAGAAGGTGAAACTGCAACATCATCTTGAACTTCAGTACTTTGCGAAGCAGTACCTTGTGATGCAGTACCTTCTTGAGATGCAGCACTCTGAGAAGCAGTACCTTCTGAAGCAGTACCTTCTCTATCTTCATCTTCTGCATCATCAGCTCTGACAGCTTGAACAACTTCCATCATAGAAGTAGTTAAGGGAGTGTCCCTTCCAGTGAATAAATCACTCTTCCGAGCCATAAAAGTGAAAATCTTGGCTTGTTGTTCCACAACAGGTAAAAGACTTGTAGGATTAGGTACATCTGAAAGTTGTTTATTGAGGAATACTTGAACAAATCTTGGATACATCAACCATTTTGAACCATGAGTGATATGAGAAAGCATTCCATCTAGAATTAGCCTTGAAAAATTAAAAACACGATCAGTAGCCAATCCTACTATAGCAGATGCTATGTTAGATCCAAATTGCTCCCATGATGTACTTTTAGCACTAATACAATGAAGCAACACATGCACTAAAAACTTCCAGCGAGTACAAAATAAGTGTTTCCTGAATGTTTGTTCAGTTAAGGACCCTTCATAACCAATGTGCCCAAAAGTATCCCAAATCAGTTGCTTATCAAAACGAACAGCCCCATCAGCATCATCAAACAATAAGTCTTCACGAATAGAGGCTTCAGTAATCTTGACATTTTTCCCAGCAACCAGAGCATGAATATATTCTTCATCATTCTCCATATGAACCCTAGCAGTGTCCCAAAACTGTTGAATCCAGGGCTCAATAACATCTGGTTCTACTAATAGCGCATAACTAATTGGCGATCCAGTAAGAAAATCGATAATATCATGAAAGATTACATTCGCTTCAGTCTTGTCTAAATTCGCCACCATGTTATGTTTGGAAACAGTATTACGACTTACCATTGATGATTATATGATCACAGTAAGAAATAGAACGAATAATATAGGTGAAAGTGAGAGAACTATGGAAAAGATTAGGAGATATCAATATGAGAGGGAAATTCGGAGAGTAGTTATTTATAGGTGAGATTTAAAAAATCACAGCCATCAATAACAAAGTTACCGTTAGGTGTAATTACCCCTCAATATTACCATAAAACTGTACTTTCCACGTGTGCAGTACTTTCCAAGCAGTACTTTCACAAAAAACAGTACTTTTCCATTCTCTTCCTTACAACAGCAAATAAACATGAATATCCTCCCCTCAAGCAATGTATAGGACTATACGTACACTAAATAGTCCTCCCCTTAAATGTAGCTCAGTAATTGATCATGCCAATACTCACCACTGGTATGTGCTAAAACACACACCATTTCTTAACCAAATCAGGCCCAAAATAACCAAGAAAGAGCCGTTTATTACTGATATTTGCTGTTTTCTTGAGTTTATGCATGTGCAGGTACGGATATGGCGAAACAGATAAAAGTAAGCCAAAAACGGAGAAAACCGAGCACGAGAGAGAGAAGAGTGCCAAAGCCGATGCCGGGATGCTATTTCTGGGACTTTGATGCTTAAAAGATCAAATTACGGAGTTGTGGATCATGTTCGGGGATTTTTCTCACTTTCACCATCACTTTTCTAAATTTACACAACAACCCATCAACTTTCCTATATTGTCACTTATTACCCTCAACTTCACTAAATTTCACATTACACCCTTACACTTTCAGAATTTACATCATTGGACCTTGGCTTTTGAGATTTACATAAATGGTCCTAAATGAAAGTCCAAGATACAAAATGTATTATTAAGTCCAACAATAACTCTTTAGCCTAATACCAAGCCCAAAACTACACAAGCCCACCCAAGAATAGCTACTACCCGTATACCCCTTTAAAATCCACGGTCAAACTCCTTTTTACCCACCCGGTCAAACCTTTTATACCCAAGAAAGTCAAAATAATATAAACAAACACCCCTCATAACATACGCGCCCAAACAATTCCCTTTTACTGTTTAACCATCCCATGCTCCAATTACCCTGACTTCCACCAAAATTACCCAACTTAAGTAAGCTTCTAGAACCCTCTGACAACGTGTCAGAGGGTGTGACGCCTGGATTGCCAAGGTGTCAAGTTGGAGCAATTCTATTGGTGAAGACACATCACACATCTAATCCAAGGGTCAAGATGAGATGGGATTTGATCAATGGTGATAAACGACTCAAAAGAAACACACATTTTCCCTTCTGGATCTTTCCTCAGCTGAAGCTCAAGTATAAAAGCTCCCCTGGATTCACAGATTGATCATGTAGAGTAGGAGTAGATTAGAGTATGATTTCTGAGTAGTCTTTAATTGTTTTCAGTAAATTACTAAATTAGTTTAATTCAAGTATTTGTAATTTCATTTGAACTCAAATTAATACAAGTTTTTGTTTCAGCTTATATTTCTCTAAGTCACTGTTTCATTATCAATAATTTGTATGGTTACTTGAGCTTATTCCGAATATATATTAGCTTGATTACTCAGAATCTACTTTTACAATTCAACTTTGGTCAATAAAAATCAATGCAGCAGATTCTCATGTTGATTGTTCTGGTTGTTAGTATGAAGATGGATATGGTTTGGTTTGTATCTGATTTGGGTAATTTCAGTTTAGGTTAGTGGTTAAAAATCTCAAGTAGCATGTCATTGTGACAGGACCTATGTAAGTTCATTATTCTGCCATTCATTTGATTCAGTAGTGTGATGGTTTAGTTTGATTATTTTTGTTTAATTTTAGTTTATTATTGCTGTTTAAGTAGATTTTGAATAAGTTTGATTTCTGCATCTCAGTTTTTAAGTGTATTCTGCCATAGTAGTCATTAACTGCATTTTTAGCTGGAGTAGTATTTTGATGGTTTAGATTGCTCTAATCTCTGCATTTAGTGTTATTCAGTTAAATTAAATTAAGATTCAGTTGATCATTTAGTTGTTTAGTAAGTTTTCTGTTTTAAATTTACATTTTAGGATATAAAGGGGTGTTTGGATTGAGTGGTAATTGTAAGTTTGAGGTTTGGCTTGTGGTTATAATCAGTTAGTTCAGGTTCATATAGTTTAAACATACTCATTTTAGTCATCAATGTGCACCTGAAAACATTCAAAGTCAAAATTGCTATTTAACCTGATCTCATATGCTTATCAGTTAGTGTAGTGTTGAGTTAGTTTGCATTTTAGGCTTAGATTATTATAGTTTAGCTTATTTGAGTCACTTTAAATCCTTTAGCTTCATTTACAATCAGTTTGTGGCAATCAAAGTTCATCATAGTCAAACTAAAAGGATTTCACAAAAAGTCAAAAATCCATTTTAACTTGCAAATTGCTTCTACTTTTATATTTTTAAAATCTTCATTTATAGTCCTTTTTAGCTGAGATTTTGGATTCTATCACTTTGGTTGGTTTTATTTAACATGGTCTTTTTAGTTTATTTTTATGATTTTTCTATATAAGCTGAATTGGAGCTTAAAGTAGCTAGTGTAGGGCCGTTTGGCATAAGATAGTAAAACCTGTTATGTTGCTTAATTCCCTCTAGCTTGTACTTATTAAGGTCTAATCAGTTGCAGTAGGTTTATCTCAGTTAGTATAGGTTAGTTTTAGGAGTAGGTAGCTTATAGTGGCTTATTGTTGCTTCTTGCTTATTTTTAAGTGCTTATTCTTAACAGTAGTGTGCCCAAATCATTGTTCTTGTGCTCCAAATTGGTTTCTGTTAATTTTACCTTGTTCTCAGTATTATTTTATAGTTTTCTGGAGATTTTCATATTTTTCCCTGTTCATCTTCTATTTTTCTGCATTTTTATTCATTTTCTAGCATTTTTAAATACCATTTTATTCAAATAAATTAGATAAATCTCAGAAAAATACAATTTCAATTTTATTAGTTTTAGAATATTCAAAAAGTCATAAAAAGTATTTTTCCTGAATTTTCTTAGTTAAAATAGATTTTCTAGCAATTTAATTAGTTTTAAATAGTATTAAATTCATAATAAATTGAGAAAAAGTCAAAAAAATGTGATTCCAGTTTTTAAAATTCTTTTTAGTTATTTAAGATTTTTTGAAAAATATTTCTGTAATTTTCTAGCTTATTTTCCTAATTTTTAGTATTTCAAGTCTACTTTAAATGTCTTAAATTAGTTTTTAATTCAAAATAAATCAAGAAAAACCCAAAAAATTAGTTTTGAATTTCAAATAATTTTAAAATATCATTTTTAGCTGTAGAAAAATAGTAGTTCATTTTTCGAGATTAAAATTAGAGTAGTTGCATTTTATTCGCGTTTCATTAATTACGTTATTTACGTTTTTAGTTTATTAATTGCGTACTTAGTTGTATTTCCTTGTTTTTATCATATATCCAGTAGTTTTATTTGCTTTACTTTATTATTGCTTGCCTTGTAGTTTAGAAATCATCAAATTCCCTTTTTACCCATTCGAATCCCGAATCACGCGACGTGAGTTGTTAAACTCCATTCATCCCTCGTTGGGAAAACGACCCGGGGAAAATACATTCCTTTGTATTTCTTCGGAAAATATCTATGTACTGAAACCGACATCGGAGTTGTGGATCATGTTCGGGGATTTTTCTCACTTTCACCATCACTTTTCCAAATTTACACAACAACCCCTCAACTTTCCTATATTGTCACTTATTACCCTCAACTTCACTAAATTTCACATTACACCCTTACACTTTCAGAATTTACATCATTGGACCTTGGCTTTTGAGATTTACATAAATGGTCCTAAATGAAAGTCCAAGATACAAAATGTATTATTAAGTCCAACAATAACTCTTTAGCCTAATACCAAGCCCAAAACTACACAAGCCCACCCAAGAATAGCTACTACCCGTATACCCCTTTAAAATCCACGGTCAAACTCCTTTTTACCCACCCGGTCAAACCTTTTATACCCAAGAAAGTCAAAATAATATAAACAAACACCCCTGATAACATACGCGCCCAAACAATTCCCTTTTACTGTTTAACCATCCCATGCTCCAATTACCCTGACTTCCACCAAAATTACCCAACTTAAGTAAGCTTCTAGAACCCTCTGAAAACGTGTCAGAGGGTGTGACGCCTGGATTGCCAAGGTGTCAAGTTGGAGCAATTCTATTGGTGAAGACACATCACACATCTAATCCAAGGGTCAAGATGAGATGGGATTTGATCAATGGTGATAAACGACTCAAAAGAAACACACATTTTCCCTTCTGGATCTTTCCTCAGCTGAAGCTCAAGTATAAAAGCTCCCCTGGATTCACAGATTGATCATGTAGAGTAGGAGTAGATTAGAGTATGATTTCTGAGTAGTCTTTAATTGTTTTCAGTAAATTACTAAATTAGTTTAATTCAAGTATTTGTAATTTCATTTGAACTAAAATTAATACAAGTTTTTGTTTCAGCTTATATTTCTCTAAGTCACTGTTTCATTATCAATAATTTGTATGGTTACTTGAGCTTATTCCGAATATATATTAGCTTGATTACTCAGAATCTACTTTTACAATTCAACTTTGGTCAATAAAAATCAATGCAGCAGATTCTCATGTTGATTGTTCTGGTTGTTAGTATGAAGATGGATATGGTTTGGTTTGTATCTGATTTGGGTAATTTCAGTTTAGGTTAGTGGTTAAAAATCTCAAGTAGCATGTCATTGTGACAGGACCTATGTAAGTTCATTATTCTGCCATTCATTTGATTCAGTAGTGTGATGGTTTAGTTTGATTATTTTTGTTTAATTTTAGTTTATTATTGCTGTTTAAGTAGATTTTGAATAAGTTTGATTTCTGCATCTCAGTTTTTAAGTGTATTCTGCCATAGTAGTCATTAACTGCATTTTTAGCTGGAGTAGTATTTTGATGGTTTAGATTGCTCTAATCTCTGCATTTAGTGTTATTCAGTTAAATTAAATTAAGATTCAGTTGATCATTTAGTTGTTTAGTAAGTTTTCTGTTTTAAATTTACATTTTAGGATATAAAGGGGTGTTTGGATTGAGTGGTAATTGTAAGTTTGAGGTTTGGCTTGTGGTTATAATCAGTTAGTTCAGGTTCATATAGTTTAAACATACTCATTTTAGTCATCAATGTGCACCTGAAAACATTCAAAGTCAAAATTGCTATTTAACCTGATCTCATATGCTTATCAGTTAGTGTAGTGTTGAGTTAGTTTGCATTTTAGGCTTAGATTATTATAGTTTAGCTTATTTGAGTCACTTTAAATCCTTTAGCTTCATTTACAATCAGTTTGTGGCAATCAAAGTTCATCATAGTCAAACTAAAAGGATTTCACAAAAAGTCAAAAATCCATTTTAACTTGCAAATTGCTTCTACTTTTATATTTTTAAAATCTTCATTTATAGTCCTTTTTAGCTGAGATTTTGGATTCTATCACTTTGGTTGGTTTTATTTAACATGGTCTTTTTAGTTTATTTTTATGATTTTTCTATATAAGCTGAATTGGAGCTTAAAGTAGCTAGTGTAGGGCCGTTTGGCATAAGATAGTAAAACCTGTTATGTTGCTTAATTCCCTCTAGCTTGTACTTATTAAGGTCTAATCAGTTGCAGTAGGTTTATCTCAGTTAGTATAGGTTAGTTTTAGGAGTAGGTAGCTTATAGTGGCTTATTGTTGCTTCTTGCTTATTTTTAAGTGCTTATTCTTAACAGTAGTGTGCCCAAATCATTGTTCTTGTGCTCCAAATTGGTTTCTGTTAATTTTACCTTGTTCTCAGTATTATTTTATAGTTTTCTGGAGATTTTCATATTTTTCCCTGTTCATCTTCTATTTTTCTGCATTTTTATTCATTTTCTAGCATTTTTAAATACCATTTTATTCAAATAAATTAGATAAATCTCAGAAAAATACAATTTCAATTTTATTAGTTTTAGAATATTTAAAAAGTCATAAAAAGTATTTTTCCTGAATTTTCTTAGTTAAAATAGATTTTCTAGCAATTTAATTAGTTTTAAATAGTATTAAATTCATAATAAATTGAGAAAAAGTCAAAAAAATGTGATTCCAGTTTTTAAAATTCTTTTTAGTTATTTAAGATTTTTTGAAAAATATTTCTGTAATTTTCTAGCTTATTTTCCTAATTTTTAGTATTTCAAGTCTACTTTAAATGTCTTAAATTAGTTTTTAATTCAAAATAAATCAAGAAAAACCCAAAAAATTAGTTTTGAATTTCAAATAATTTTAAAATATCATTTTTAGCTGTAGAAAAATAGTAGTTCATTTTTCGAGATTAAAATTAGAGTAGTTGCATTTTATTCGCGTTTCATTAATTACGTTATTTACGTTTTTAGTTTATTAATTGCGTACTTAGTTGTATTTCCTTGTTTTTATCATATATCCAGTAGTTTTATTTGCTTTACTTTATTATTGCTTGCCTTGTAGTTTAGAAATCATCAAATTCCCTTTTTACCCATTCGAATCCCGAATCACGCGACGTGAGTTGTTAAACTCCATTCATCCCTCGTTGGGAAAACGACCCGGGGAAAATACATTCCTTTGTATTTCTTCGGAAAATATCTATGTACTGAAACCGACATCGGAGTTGTGGATCATGTTCGGGGATTTTTCTCACTTTCACCATCACTTTTCCAAATTTACACAACAACCCCTCAACTTTCCTATATTGTCACTTATTACCCTCAACTTCACTAAATTTCACATTACACCCTTACACTTTCAGAATTTACATCATTGGACCTTGGCTTTTGAGATTTACATAAATGGTCCTAAATGAAAGTCCAAGATACAAAATGTATTATTAAGTCCAACAATAACTCTTTAGCCTAATACCAAGCCCAAAACTACACAAGCCCACCCAAGAATAGCTACTACCCGTATACCCCTTTAAAATCCACGGTCAAACTCCTTTTTACCCACCCGGTCAAACCTTTTATACCCAAGAAAGTCAAAATAATATAAACAAACACCCCTGATAACATACGCGCCCAAACAATTCCCTTTTACTGTTTAACCATCCCATGCTCCAATTACCCTGACTTCCACCAAAATTACCCAACTTAAGTAAGCTTCTAGAACCCTCTGAAAACGTGTCAGAGGGTGTGACGCCTGGATTGCCAAGGTGTCAAGTTGGAGCAATTCTATTGGTGAAGACACATCACACATCTAATCCAAGGGTCAAGATGAGATGGGATTTGATCAATGGTGATAAACGACTCAAAAGAAACACACATTTTCCCTTCTGGATCTTTCCTCAGCTGAAGCTCAAGTATAAAAGCTCCCCTGGATTCACAGATTGATCATGTAGAGTAGGAGTAGATTAGAGTATGATTTCTGAATAGTCTTTAATTGTTTTCAGTAAATTACTAAATTAGTTTAATTCAAGTATTTGTAATTTCATTTGAACTAAAATTAATACAAGTTTTTGTTTCAGCTTATATTTCTCTAAGTCACTGTTTCATTATCAATAATTTGTATGGTTACTTGAGCTTATTCCGAATATATATTAGCTTGATTACTCAGAATCTACTTTTACAATTCAACTTTGGTCAATAAAAATCAATGCAGCAGATTCTCATGTTGATTGTTCTGGTTGTTAGTATGAAGATGGATATGGTTTGGTTTGTATCTGATTTGGGTAATTTCAGTTTAGGTTAGTGGTTAAAAATCTCAAGTAGCATGTCATTGTGACAGGACCTATGTAAGTTCATTATTCTGCCATTCATTTGATTCAGTAGTGTGATGGTTTAGTTTGATTATTTTTGTTTAATTTTAGTTTATTATTGCTGTTTAAGTAGATTTTGAATAAGTTTGATTTCTGCATCTCAGTTTTTAAGTGTATTCTGCCATAGTAGTCATTAACTGCATTTTTAGCTGGAGTAGTATTTTGATGGTTTAGATTGCTCTAATCTCTGCATTTAGTGTTATTCAGTTAAATTAAATTAAGATTCAGTTGATCATTTAGTTGTTTAGTAAGTTTTCTGTTTTAAATTTACATTTTAGGATATAAAGGGGTGTTTGGATTGAGTGGTAATTGTAAGTTTGAGGTTTAGCTTGTGGTTATAATCAGTTAGTTCAGGTTCATATAGTTTAAACATACTCATTTTAGTCATCAATGTGCACCTGAAAACATTCAAAGTCAAAATTGCTATTTAACCTGATCTCATATGCTTATCAGTTAGTGTAGTGTTGAGTTAGTTTGCATTTTAGGCTTAGATTATTATAGTTTAGCTTATTTGAGTCACTTTAAATCCTTTACCTTCATTTACAATCAGTTTGTGGCAATCAAAGTTCATCATAGTCAAACTAAAAGGATTTCACAAAAAGTCAAAAATCCATTTTAACTTGCAAATTGCTTCTACTTTTATATTTTTAAAATCTTCATTTATAGTCCTTTTTAGCTGAGATTTTGGATTCTATCACTTTGGTTGGTTTTATTTAACATGGTCTTTTTAGTTTATTTTTATGATTTTTCTATATAAGCTGAATTGGAGCTTAAAGTAGCTAGTGTAGGGCCGTTTGGCATAAGATAGTAAAACCTGTTATGTTGCTTAATTCCCTCTAGCTTGTACTTATTAAGGTCTAATCAGTTGCAGTAGGTTTATCTCAGTTAGTATAGGTTAGTTTTAGGAGTAGGTAGCTTATAGTGGCTTATTGTTGCTTCTTGCTTATTTTTAAGTGCTTATTCTTAACAGTAGTGTGCCCAAATCATTGTTCTTGTGCTCCAAATTGGGTTCTGTTAATTTTACCTTGTTCTCAGTATTATTTTATAGTTTTCTGGAGATTTTCATATTTTTCCCTGTTCATCTTCTATTTTTCTGCATTTTTATTCATTTTCTAGCATTTTTAAATACCATTTTATTCAAATAAATTAGATAAATCTCAGAAAAATACAATTTCAATTTTATTAGTTTTAGAATATTCAAAAAGTCATAAAAAGTATTTTTCCTGAATTTTCTTAGTTAAAATAGATTTTCTAGCAATTTAATTAGTTTTAAATAGTATTAAATTCATAATAAATTGAGAAAAAGTCAAAAAAATGTGATTCCAGTTTTTAAAATTCTTTTTAGTTATTTAAGATTTTTTGAAAAATATTTCTGTAATTTTCTAGCTTATTTTCCTAATTTTTAGTATTTCAAGTCTACTTTAAATGTCTTAAATTAGTTTTTAATTCAAAATAAATCAAGAAAAACCCAAAAAATTAGTTTTGAATTTCAAATAATTTTAAAATATCATTTTTAGCTGTAGAAAAATAGTAGTTCATTTTTCGAGATTAAAATTAGAGTAGTTGCATTTTATTCGCGTTTCATTAATTACGTTATTTACGTTTTTAGTTTATTAATTGCGTACTTAGTTGTATTTCCTTGTTTTTATCATATATCCAGTAGTTTTATTTGCTTTACTTTATTATTGCTTGCCTTGTAGTTTAGAAATCATCAAATTCCCTTTTTACCCATTCGAATCCCGAATCACGCGACGTGAGTTGTTAAACTCCATTCATCCCTCGTTGGGAAAACGACCCGGGGAAAATACATTCCTTTGTATTTCTTCGGAAAATATCTATGTACTGAAACCGACATCGGAGTTGTGGATCATGTTCGGGGATTTTTCTCACTTTCACCATCACTTTTCCAAATTTACACAACAACCCCTCAACTTTCCTATATTGTCACTTATTACCCTCAACTTCACTAAATTTCACATTACACCCTTACACTTTCAGAATTTACATCATTGGACCTTGGCTTTTGAGATTTACATAAATGGTCCTAAATGAAAGTCCAAGATACAAAATGTATTATTAAGTCCAACAATAACTCTTTAGCCTAATACCAAGCCCAAAACTACACAAGCCCACCCAAGAATAGCTACTACCCGTATACCCCTTTAAAATCCACGGTCAAACTCCTTTTTACCCACCCGGTCAAACCTTTTATACCCAAGAAAGTCAAAATAATATAAACAAACACCCCTGATAACATACGCGCCCAAACAATTCCCTTTTACTGTTTAACCATCCCATGCTCCAATTACCCTGACTTCCACCAAAATTACCCAACTTAAGTAAGCTTCTAGAACCCTCTGAAAACGTGTCAGAGGGTGTGACGCCTGGATTGCCAAGGTGTCAAGTTGGAGCAATTCTATTGGTGAAGACACATCACACATCTAATCCAAGGGTCAAGATGAAATGGGATTTGATCAATGGTGATAAACGACTCAAAAGAAACACACATTTTCCCTTCTGGATCTTTCCTCAGCTGAAGCTCAAGTATAAAAGCTCCCCTGGATTCACAGATTGATCATGTAGAGTAGGAGTAGATTAGAGTATGATTTCTGAGTAGTCTTTAATTGTTTTCAGTAAATTACTAAATTAGTTTAATTCAAGTATTTGTAATTTCATTTGAACTCAAATTAATACAAGTTTTTGTTTCAGCTTATATTTCTCTAAATCACTGTTTCATTATCAATAATTTGTATGGTTACTTGAGCTTATTCCAAATATATTTTAGCTTGATTACTCAGAATCTACTTTTACAATTCAACTTTGGTCAATAAAAATCAATGCAGCAGATTCTCATGTTGATTGTTCTGGTTGTTAGTATGAAGATGGATATGGTTTGGTTTGTATCTGATTTGTGTAATTTCAGTTTAGGTTAGTGGTTAAAAATCTCAAGTAGCATGTCATTGTGACAGGACCTATGTAAGTTCATTATTCTGCCATTCATTTGATTCAGTAGTGTGATGGTTTAGTTTGATTATTTTTGTTTAATTTTAGTTTATTATTGCTGTTTAAGTAGATTTTAGATAAGTTTGATTTCTGCATCTCAGTTTTTAAGTGTATTCTGCCATAGTAGTCATTAACTGCATTTTTAGCTGGAGTAGTATTTTGATGGTTTAGATTGCTCTAATCTATGCATTTAGTGTTATTCAGTTAAATTAAATTAAGATTCAGTTGATCATTTAGTTGTTTAGTAAGTTTTCTGTTTTAAATTTACATTTTAGGATATAAAGGGGTGTTTGGATTGAGTGGTAATTGTAAGTTTGAGGTTTGGCTTGTGGTTATAATCAGTTAGTTCAGGTTCATATAGTTTAAACATACTCATTTTAGTCATCAATGTGCACCTGAAAACATTCAAAGTCAAAATTGCTATTTAACCTGATCTCATATGCTTATCAGTTAGTGTAGTGTTGAGTTAGTTTGCATTTAGGCTTAGATTATTATAGTTTAGCTTATTTGAGTCACTTTAAATCCTTTAGCTTCATTTACAATCAGTTTGTGGCAATCAAAGTTCATCATAGTCAAACTAAAAGGATTTCACAAAAAGTCAAAAATCCATTTTAACTTGCAAATTGCTTCTACTTTTATATTTTTAAAATCTTCATTTATAGTCCTTTTTAGCTGAGATTTTGGATTCTATCACTTTGGTTGGTTTTATTTAACATGGTATTTTTAGTTTATTTTTATGATTTTTCTATATAAGCTGAATTGGAGCTTAAAGTAGCTAGTGTAGGGCCGTTTGGCATAAGATAGTAAAACCTGTTATGTTGCTTAATTCCCTCTAGCTTGTGCTTATTAAGGTCTAATCAGTTGCATTAGGTTTATCTCAGTTAGTATAGGTTAGTTTTAGGAGTAGGTAGCTTATAGTGGCTTATTGTTGCTTCTTGCTTATTTTTAAGTGCTTATTCTTAACAGTAGTGTGCCCAAATCATTGTTCTTGTGCTCCAAATTGGTTTCTTTTAATTTTACCTTGTTCTCAGTATTATTTTATAGTTTTATGGATGTTTTCATATTTTTCCCTGTTCATATTCTATTTTTCTGCATTTTTATTCATTTTCTAGCATTTTTAAATAGCATTTTATTCAAATAAATTAGATAAATCTCAGAAAAATACAATTTCAATTTTATTAGTTTTAGAATATTCAAAAAGTAATAAAAAGTATTTTTCCTGAATTTTCTTAGTTAAAATAGTTTTTCTAGCAATTTAATTAGTTTTAAATAGTATTAAATTCATAATAAATTGAGAAAAAGTCAAAAAAATGTGATTCCAGTTTTTAAAATTCTTTTTAGTTATTTAAGATTTTTTGAAAAATATTTCTGTAATTTTCTAGCTTATTTTCCTAATTTTTAGTATTTCAAGTCTACTTTAAATATCTTAAATTAGTTTTTAATTCAAAATAAATCAAGAAAAACCCAAAAAATTAGTTTTGAATTTCAAATAATTTTAAAATATCATTTTTAGCTGTAGAAAAATAGTAGTTCATTTTTAGAGATTAAAATTAGAGTAGTTGCATTTTATTCGCGTTTCATTAATTACGTTATTTACGTTTTTAGTTTATTAATTGCGTACTTAGTTGTATTTCCTTGTTTTTATCATATATCCAGTAGTTTTATTTGCTTTCCTTTATTATTGCTTACCTTATAGTTTAGAAATCATCAAATTCCCTTTTTACCCATTCGAATCCAGAATCACGCGACGTGAGTTGTTAAACTCCATTCATCCCTCGTTAATGATAAATCCTTTCTAACGTGAGTTGCTACATGACGACTCAGATAACTTGTGACGACTCCTTTATTTAAAATCCTCATAATATAAGCTAAACAACGATCACCTGAAATGCATGAGAAAACGGGTCAACTATGAAAATAGTTGGTGAGTACACAGGTTTTATGAAAACTATAATTTGAAAGTCTGCTTGGCAAGTGTCCTATGAACTCACCATGTTACAAGTCCCGCCCATACAAAACTTGTAACATATAAGTTCACATACACTCCCATAGTTCAAGTAGTATGCCCGGTAATTAATACACATTTGGTCATAATAGTCCATGATAAATAATGCCTAATATATAATAGATCACGCCTGCTCCGAACAAGGGAGACTTTGTATTGCTCCTGCTGACAAGGAGACTTAGTATTGCTCTAATGGAGACTTAGTGTTGCTCAGGGGGAGACTTGCACAGTACCTCACTATTATATATTATCAATTCAGGGTTGCTCCGAACAATGGAGACTTTAAGACTTATCACGTAAGGCACATTATAGGTTTAAGCTTACTAAGGGATCAGGAACAAGTCATAAGGTCAAAATAAGTCAAAGGGGCCAGGATATATCAAATAGTCCAAATAAATTTATAATTTAGAACAAAAATATAGTTTAAAATTTAAGTTCATGCATTTCACCCCAAAAAAGTAAAACAGTAAAAAGGGGGCTGTGAATACTCACCTTGACAATTAGCAGTCTAAAGCAGCAGTCAAATAGAATTATTGGATGGCACCGAAAGACGACGTACGGAAAGTAATTACATGTAATATTAGACGTTAACTATCTAAAATCAAAAGTTATTTAAAAGTATATACATTTATATACGATCAATATTAGTTGACGATAAAAGTATATTAAAATCGTACTCTAAGTGATGGTTTTATTAAAAGAGTTTATATTAAATACTTTTACTAGTTATAAATGTAAGTTTTTGAAAATTTTGGGCATGACTCATGTATACATTTTAGTTTTCTGTGATAAATAAATGTTGCAATTTTTACTTTTAAGGATTAGCCGTATCTATATTGTTTATCAAATTCCCATAGGTTTTTATACTCAAAGTAACAAAAGAGAAAAAGAAACATTTACTAATGACACTTGGGCTCATCCCACTGCCAACTCGGCTCACGCACATAACTGACTGCTTCAATTTACCAAATGTCAACATGAATTTAATCCAAACTCACTAGCTTTTTATTTTAAACCAATAATGTTATTAGTTGTTGTTATTTTTATTTTTATTTTTCATTTTTGTATCTTGCCATTTTACCACAGTGGGTAACTAACATTGAGATTGCTATTTGAGTGTAGAAATATATAAACAAGAACAACAAAGAAAAGAGTACCCACTGTTCGAGTTCGACCACAAAAACAACCATCCCAAGTTCAAGACACCTCAACTCGTTAGACCTTCTAAACTTTTGGAACTACAATGAATCAAAATATAACTTTGCCAAATACCATCTCTCACAGTTGGTTTGACCCAACATGGGGTTCGACCAAACACAAACCAACTAACAATCTAACTCGGCCCAATACACATTTATTTACTAAATTACCATAAGTTTGTAATTTGATTGTTTTAATGTGAAATGTCAAACCAAGAAGGAAGCACCACTGTTGTACAGTGGGTTCCAAAACAAACATAGCAACTAGATTTTTTGTCTAAAATTTATTTTATCTCAAGACTTAACAAATAAGCTAATAAGCATAATGACAAAACAAAATAAAATAAGCACTTCTAATCCATGAGCCAACTTTTATTTTTAAATCAAATTTTAGTTTGTTTATTTTTGTGTTCCCTCTTGTAATTCATTTGTGCCACACAAGATTCACAACAACAACATTCAATCATATTCTTATGAAAACTTTTATGCGTCGACCGGTAAAAAAAATATATAAATAAATAAATAAATAAAAATTTGATAGCCAGATATATTATTAACCATTTACAATATTGTCATATTATTAGTACCTCATATATTCGATAGGAATCAATCATGAACAAAAATATAAATTCGAATTATATAAAAATCAAATAAATTAATTCATTAACAAATATTATTCTTACAAGGATTAGTTGATGGGTCGAGTGTGTATGAAAACCGAATACAAAAACTCCAATTAAGCACGATTGAAGATGAATTAGAACAAATTGAAGCTTGATTTGGACTCTCTAAACCTCCAATTACAAAACCCCTTTGGTAATTTCGAAAAGCCCTTTGATTTTACAAACCCTAATTTTTCGAGTGGAATAAGAAGTTGATGAATTTTTTTCTTCTGAGCTTGAATCTCTTTCTAGATGAGTGACTAGGAGTATGTTTGTGACCCCTTTCGAATCTTCAAACATGTTTTCACCTATTTTAAGCTTCCATCACATCTCTCTCATCCATGTATGGCATCTATGAGGTAGACTCAGGATTAATTTGGAGGAGTGTAGAAAGGATTTATCATTAAAATGGAAGGTTGTGACTTTGGAGATGAGGAGGGCGTGTCTTCTTTTCCAGAAGAAGAAGGGAACAAGTTCTGAAAAGAGAGGTAGGGGAGGGGCGCAGGTAAGGTTAGAATATTTAGGTGTATTTTTGTTATTATTATTATTTAGTGTATTGTATGTACCCCGTACTGTATAATTTGTTCCGTACAGGATAACGTTTAATTATGTAGAATATTATTCGGGTATCCGTATTTTATAAATTTTATATTTTCGGAGACGTTTTGACGAGCGAAATATTATGGTATTATTATTACTTTGAAATTAGAAAGTAAATTTTACGTCAATTTTATTATGGTGTCGGTACGCGTGTGGTGCCGGGACATTAGAAAGCACAAGATAACTTCTCGTTTTAGCGTTATAATGATCAAAAAATAAATAACTCACATATTCTGATATAAATAATAGCCGGGAAAATGACGGATTGTCACAATTAGCCAGATGACCCTTCTCATTACAGTTATAACAACGAAGACCATTAACCCCACTATGAGCATTCCCCTGTTCAACCACTTGAGCCCTTTGTTGTTGTGGAGCACCCATGTTATTCCTTCCCATAGCATTAAACCCTTGACCACCTCCCATCTAACGACCATAACCACGATTCTGAACATCAACGCGTCCATTATTCACAACAGCCTGATTCCTTGTGTTTGATGAGGAACGAATGCGATTGTTGGATTTGTTTATATACCGGCCGAAGGCTTTAGCAATCATGACAAACCTTGTTGCAATTCATCGAAAGCATCGGAGTCCTCATCAGCTTCACTGTAAAATGCTTGAGCATTGTTGTTATTGTATGGAACCAATTGAGTTTGTTGAGGTTGTTGCTGTGACGGATCATATGGTGTGATGGTTGCAGTTGGTTGAGGAGCGGGTTGAGGAGCTGTTTGAGGAGGAAAACTAGTTTGAGCCCACAAAGCAAGTTGTTGATTGTCCCGAAGTGACTGTAATGCCGGGAGTCCACGGATAGCCCTTTCTTTGTCAACTTCTTTTTGGTGAGGCTTCAGATAGTCGTACAACAATCCGTATGTAGCATGATGAAGATTCTTAGCTTGACGGAGAAAAATGACATACTTCTCCCATTCCGGACCAAGACTACTTAGGAACTTAGTGTTGACAGCAATTCGTGGCATGATGATGTTGTGTTTGTCCAAATCATTTATGATGTCTGAAAAGCGATGATGATATGACTCTAATGTCTCTCCTGGTTCAATCATGAAGTATTCATAAGCCAAGTAGATTTTGGATTCCATATCTTCCTGATTGAGTGTTGTGCCTTCCATTAGAAGATGAATATGTTCCCACATTGCTTTAGCTGTCTTTTGAGCATCAACACTTCGAAGGATCGGATTGGGTAATCCCAAAAGGATGTATTGCATTGCTAGTTCATCGGCTTCAAAATGTAGAAGTTCATCAGCAGTGAGGTCTGAGATAGTTGCAATGTTGGTGACAACATCTCTTGGTGGATTGGCAGCTGGATCTGCGGGTGTGACAACAGTAGGCATCTGAAATGGACCTTCCATAATGACCTTCTTTAAGAACTTTCCATGTGGCTTCTTTAGATCACAAAAACTAAAGAACCTTATCACCCATTGATCATAATTTCCGGGAGTGAGCATTGGAGGTCTATCAAGTGAGCCAACTTCATGAATTGATTGTTGGCTACTTAAGGCTTCACACATCTTGCAAAACCATGTCGGTTCCTTCATAGTACTCCTGGATGGATGTTGATTGTAGAAGTTTGTGTAAGGTTTCACTTGAAGAATAGGTGGTGGTTGAACCATTTGTGGTGGAATTGCTCCAAGTTGTGGAGTATGTTGTTGATTAAATTGTTGTTGATAAATTTGTTGTTGTTGATTAAATTGTTGATGTTGTGGACTTAGTTGTTGTTGTTGATTATAAGTGTAAGGAAAATAGCTAGAGTATGGTGGTTGTGACATGTTGAAGACTTGTGTTGTTAAATGGATCTTTGTAGTCGAATGAAACGTTGTTGATGAAGTATCCTTAGGCGTAGAAACCAAGTGTAGGCAAAGTAACACTTAAGCGTAAAAACACCAAACTTACGCGTAAAAGTGATATTTACACGTAGGAGTAGCTTACGCGTAAGAATTGAGAAACACTAAAGTTATGCGTAAACTAAAAGTTAAGCGTAGAAAACTTCGGCGTAGGATTAGCTTATGCGTAAGACAAAGCTTAGGCGTAAGAAAAATCTTATGCGTAATGAGTTCTACGCATAAGTTTGAGCTTATGCGTAAGATTATGGTTTTGCCCAAAAGATCTTTTACACTATCACAGTGCAAAGGATATCCAAAGTCGAAGTGTTTTCAGGCTTATCCAAGTAAGAAAACACTGAGTAAACCACGAAAACTGAAGATCGATCCAAGGAAAAGTTACGCGTAAAAATAGGGTTTTGATACGCGTAAAACTTGACCAAAACTGATTTCTGCCCAATGATGTTTCTAAACCAGATTTTTTTGATGAAACAGCTTCAATATCACCAAAATAACACAAAAGTGTGAAACTTGATGATCCAAAACTTCTAAACACTTTATGCGTAGAAATAAACCCACGCTTAAAACCAAGCTTGAACACAATGATCCACAAGTAAAGTTTGAAACTTTTTGCCAAAAACAGATATTTTAACACCTAAAAACGTTGAAAGTACAAGAATCTTGGATTAAAAGGTGTAAAAAATAAGTTTTTAAGCATGTCAAAGTTGGATACCGTATTACGCGTAAACCACAAAACTTCAAAAACAAAAGCTTTTCACCTAACTATTTGGCGAATGATACCACTGTTAGGTTCCCATATTAGTAACACAAGCATCAATATAAGAAATAGAAGAGAAGAGTGATCGGTTGAACAAGTTAAACACATACACGTATGAATGAGAATAGTTATGCGTAAGGTGCAATGAATAAAATGAACAACCAACCTTCAATAGAAGGTTTACAAGAGGTATTTATAGGGCAAGGAGCTAGGGCAACACATCTAGACTCCGTCCCTTCTTATGGGCTTGGGCCAAGGCTTATGGGCCTTCTACATAAGCCTTAGCTTAATAACAAACATAAAGGCCATATTAAGCTAACTATTACATATGAATCACTAACACTTGAATTAAGGTTTAGGAGTGATTCCAACAACCTCAGCTCAATCGAACGAGATCCCACAAAAAATGGCCTCGAAGTTGGGTAATCAGGCTGTTTTTAGTGTTTCTGGACATATTTCGGGTAAGTTTACAAGGTCATATTTATTTGTTATAGATCCGTTTGATAAACGGCCGGACTTTCTAGAAAATAGGTTATGTAAAATTCATTTATCACTGCTGTTAGGATTTAGTAAATCCAGAATATAAAGAGTCGGTCACCTCAAGTATATGTAATCGTTAGAAAGCTCGTAGTCATAGATTATTATAAGTTAAGTAGTATTTAGTTTAAGTAACACCGTGGAGGATGGACGGGTCTTTACCCACTGTATGCCTGATCCACAGCCCGATAGGTGGCGATTTATGTAAAGACTATATATACTCTCTACCTTCCAAGGTAGAGAGTTGGAGCTCATAATAAGACTTTTCTTTCTCTCACTAAACTTTCCTAAACCTCTAACTTTCTCTCTCTAGAACTCTTTGTACGCCTATTTGATCTTATGGTTTAGTGTTTTTAAGAAATCCAATATGTTACAAATGGTATCAAGAGCCATGGTTTGATCATCTCTTACATATCTTTGGATTTCTAGTGACTTTTAGGTGGTTTTAGAGTTTGAAAAAGTTTAGTGGTTTTTGCATCATATGGATCATTTCTAGTGTTAAAGTTTGAATCTTGGGTGTAGTTTTGTGTTTAGAATCATTGTATGTGCGTGGGTTTTGATTTGTTAAGCTTGAATCATCGTGGTTGGGTTGTTTTTGGATTGAAAAGTGGTGTTTATGTGTTTTTCTTGCTAGCGACTTAAGCCACGGATAAGTTATCTTGGTAGCGACTTGCTTTGTAATTTGGTAGTGATTTGTAGTTGAAGGCCTTAGCGAGTTGAGCTAGCGACTTGTCTATTGAGACAAGCCAACAAATAGTACACTTAGTGGAGTCTCTACTACGGGTAGCGACTTGGTGAAAGTTAGCGACTTGTACTTAAGTTTGTTAGTGACTTGGTGTTAGCGATTTGGTGCTTAGCGAGTTGCTCTTTAGCGACTTGGTGCTTAGCGACTTGCTGTCAAAATTTTGCTAGCGATTTGGTGCTTAGCGAGTTGCTCTTTAGCAACTTGACAACTTAGCGACTTGGTGCTTAGCGACTTGCTGTCAAAATTTTACTTAGCGACTTGGTTGACTCTGTCTGTAATACGGTTTTCTCTTGATTTAGTAAAATCCCGTGAAAGAATCTATTTCCCGGTTTAATCATAGAGTTATAAAATCCCGTTTAATCTGTCATCATGTCTAGCAACGTTCCTACAATCATCTCCACTGTTGCCGAGGATGTTCAAGCAGCTGGCTCAGATACTCGTCCACCCATGCTTGACAGAACTGACTACGACTCTTGGGCTCAACGAATCAGATTGTACTGTCTAGGAAAGGAAAATGGAGTCAACATTCTCAAATCCATTGATGAAGGACCGTATCGGGTTGAGACTACTAGAGACTTAATTGATACAGCTGAAGATGGAACAATGATCTATGGAATTGACAGACCAAAGACATATGATGAGCTCGATGATAAGGAGAAAAAGAGATTCGATGCTGATATCAGGGCTTCTAACATCGTACTTCAAGGTCTTCCAAAAGATATCTACAAGCTGATCAATCACAACACCGAAGCCAAGGCAGTATGGGATAATGTCAAGATGCTTCTCTCAGGTTCTGAATTAACTATGGAAGATAGAGAATCACAACTCTATGATGAATTTGAACACTTCAAGATGAAACCAGATGAGAGTGTCTATGAGTATTACGTGAGATTCCACAAGCTTGTTAATGATATGAGGAACATCAGAATGACTATGCCAAACATTCAGTTGAACTCAAAGTTTGTAAACAACATGAATCCAGAATGGCAAAAGTTTGTCACTTCTGTGAAGCTCACTAAAGGATTGAAGAATACAAACTATGAGCAACTGTATGCCTTCCTGTTAGGAATTAGAAAATTCCATAGTGAAGAGTCGGTCACCCCTAATGTTATCTAGCATAAGTTAGCTCGTAGACAAATCGTTAGTTACGTTATTTATTGTTTTATTAGTTAGTTATTAGTCTAGTTTAGCATAGTGCAACACCGTGGAGGAAGGACGGGTCTTTACCCACTGTATCCCTGATCCACAGGCCGATAGGAGGTCGTTGAGTCTGTAAGTATAAATACCCCTTCCATCCATGGAAGGGGTGGTGCATTTCAATCTAATATTTCATACTTTGAGTAAACCTCTAGCAAGAACACCCTCTCTCTCTACTAACTCTCTAACTATGGCAAACATGTATTTTGATCTCCCAAGACCACCCGAATCATCAAACACATAAAATAACGATCCTACAATTGGTACCAGAGCCAAGGTTATGTGTTTTGATGATTTGTTTGGTTTTTGTACTCGTTGGTGTATGTGGTTTGCTCGTTTCTATGTGGCGGTTTGATATGTGTTGATATACTTTCAAGGTTGATATGGTTGTATGTTGGTTGACATGGTCTTGTTTAAATCCAAACTTGGTTAAAACTGTTTTTTCAAGCATTCTTTCATATGTGTTGGTCCTAACTTTTTATGGTCAAAATGCTTGTGTGCTGCTTTCTATGATTTAAGTGTTAACCAGTTTGTGAGACAAGCTTTTTAATAGCGAATTGTGTGTGTCCTATGCTGTTTTATTGTCAAAAAGTGGGTTATTACTGGTCTTTCAAACTGCAGCGCATGTTGTTCATGGTAGAGACTTGGTCGAGTTCTTCATAGCGAGTTGGTCACTGTCCAGATTCAGTGTAAGGTCAAATAGTCAATAGCGAGTTATGTAACTGATATGGCTAGCGACTTGTCCATGTCTTCTTACTAGCGAGTTGAGTTTGTAATACTATGTAGCGACTTGTTATTTAACAAGTAGCAATTTGTGTAATAGTTAGCGACTTAACTCCATGCTAGCGACCTGATTTTAGTGCTAGCGACTTGGTGAATAATGGGTAGCGACTTGACTTTGGCTAGCGACTTATATTTATAAGTTAGCGATTTGGGTGTTTTAAAAGGAGGTAGCGAGTTGTTGACTCGGTCAAAAGCGAGTTGGAACTTAAGTGGTAGCGACTATGACTCAACAAGGCTAGCGACTTGCTTATGGAAAACCTAGCGACTTACACAGAATGGAAGAAGAAGTAGACCATGACAACTTGACCACGACTTTACACCCAATACCAACATTACCGACATCAGGCTATTATACCATACCCTCATCTGTCTATAACCTTAATCCATCTCCAAGACATGTTTCAACCTTTACTCATAACAAGAATCATTAACATCAATTAAAATCGATCTCAGTATTGTTCTAACATTTTCAGAAATCTTTTAAAGATTTTTATTGTTCGAACATCACCATCATAGATCCTTTTGAAGACTAAGCTTCATTTGTATCCGAACAATCAAGAAAGATCAAAAGCTTAAACCTTTATCTTTTCTTCATTCGTTTAGGACATCATAGACTCACTTAATGACTCAAATGACTATAAGGATCTCAGACTATCATTTTTCGTGTGCTACATAAGAACAACATGACTATCAAGAGTCACTTACACGAAGTTGATTTATCATCATTGATCAATTTTGGAGGATCACTCCTTTTTATGTCCGAATGATTGAAGTTAGAACAAAACCATTATTGGTTTCGTCTCAATTCCTGATTCGGTTAAAAAGATGAAAAACGATAAACACTTATTAAAACCTACCTGTGAACACATCTTATTCGGATCAAGAAGACGAATCAAAAGTGGCTCTAGCCATCCCTGTGGCGAGCAAGAAGACTTTCGTTACAATGAAACGAAGAGGGTTCATATCTTGTTTGTGTGAGGTGCGGCGGACTAAACTGGTGTGAGGTGTATTTAGGGTTTGATGAAGAGGTTGTGTGGGATGCAACTGAGATTATGAGAGGCGTGTGATTGAGTATGATTTGGTTTTGATGTTTTAGGTATGAATACTGATGATGGAGGCGTTTTAATTTGTGTGTGATATTAGGGCATAATGTGTGTTAACTTGGGTATTTATTGTCCACGTTTTTAGGGTTAAATGAGTGTTAACTCAGTATCTGATTTTGGTCACGTGGGCTGATATTGTATCTCATGGGCCTTGTTGTGTGTATTGTTTAATGGTTCGTGGCCTGATGGTTTGTTTTTGCTTCCCGTTTTTGTGCTTGACCGGATTTGGTGAAGAATCAGATGGATTTGGGCTTTTCATACTGATTAGCAATGGGCCATGTATTCTTTTGATCTCATTGGACGTGTATTATGTGATGGCATATATTATGTGATCACATATTTATATGATCTCATCTACGGTTGGTAATCACATAGGCTGAATATTTGACAATCGGGTATTATTGTTTGATAAAGTGGATACATTTATGGACCGTACGCCCGCTGGAGTTTGATACATGCTCGTGAATGTGGATTTATGATTCCTGATTCATGGTTGAAGAAATGTCTATGAGATAAAATCTTTGATTTGAATGATGGGTTTCTTAAGGATTCATGTGGTATTTGGTGATGATATGGAATGAGGTCAATGATTTGATATTTTATCTAATTTGTTTGTGAAACAGTTATGGATCGGGTCTCAAGTAGTATTTTATTCATGGATCGATTACATTTATTTGGGCTTTAATTTGGGATGATTAATTGTCCTCATGAATCATATATATACTTGGGCTGCGACTTGTAATCTAATGATGCACTTTGATGAGAGTTGATGAGTTGATGAGTTGATGAGATGATGATTGTGATCATTTGGTGTATACATTTTCTTGAAAAATATTATATCACGGCTTGAATTGATGATCGAACAAAATTGACTATGGGGTTGTTTGGACGGTGTTTCTTATTTGGATTTGAAGTGACGTTTTCCGGGCGCGTTTACTTATTTTCATCTTCTTTCTTTCTACCTTTTCGCGAAGATGACTTGTTTGGGCATTTACAGAGTGTGATAAAGACTTGGCTATTTAATTACGGTTGTGATTCTTTCTCGCTTGACCCACAACGTAACTATCACTTCGGTGTCTCATGCCGTTGATGATACGTCAAGAGGTTTTGTACATTGGGTACACCGTTTCTTCTTCACAAGGATTAGTACAAGGTTGAGTAACATATCTGGGAAATTTTACTTCATGATCAAGTTTGGTATATCGGGTATATTTCTCCTTGTGGTCACTACTTTAGCCAACTGAATGCGTGAATGATGTGCTTACCAAAGTGATTATTGGATGGTTGATGAGATTGTTGATGTTGGATAATGAACCGCTGATGAACCGCTGCATGTTCCCCTAAAACATATATTCACTGAAACCAAAGTTGTTATAACACATTCAAGCTGACATTGTTTACGGTTTTGTCTTGGTTTTGTAAAATCCCGCAAAGAACCGATTTCTCGGTTTAAATCATAGACTTGTAAAATCCCGTGACAATGGAAACATCCTGGTAATTGTAAAGTGCATTTCCGGATCTATCTTACGGTTTATTCTTGGTTTTGTAAAATCCCGCGAAATAAACTATTTCTCGGTTTAAATCATAGAATTGTAAAATCCCGTAATAATGGAACCATCTTGGAGAAAGGAAAGTGTATTTCGATATCTCCTATTTAATGCTGGTGCTACATTTTCTGTTTCGAAGAAGGGATAAAAGAGTGTACTTCATGAATTGGATGTGTGTTTGGATTTTCTTCATAGCAATTTGGTTATTACATGGTTTTATGGGGTTATGTGCTTTTAACCATGGTCGGGATGAAACCATTATCAAAGTTCGTTTAAATTTCAAAGAAGGCTAGTTTTTGAGCAGTTAATCAGAAGATGTGACAACGGAGTTAATTCAGTATTATTTATTTGAGGTTGAAGTGAATTATCACGGGCAAGTGTACTTAGTATCTGAAGATATCGGGGATGGATGGATGAAGATTCTTCGAGATCCTTGTTCGAGCTTATTATAAAAAACGAAGACTTGGAAATCTAGTTATTGTTAGGTGTCTTTTACCTTTTCTTTTACCACTTGGGGGAATTGGGCTCATACCACCACAAAATAACTATCACTTTAAGGAGTTACGTTGTAGTGCTCAGTGTCACATTCAATTGTGGATTTTCAAGAGGTGGCATACGTCTTATACTCGATGGTTGGTTGGTTGAAGAGTATTGAGTAATTAGAGATTCAATGGAGCATGAATTCTCGACACCGCTCTTTGTTACATATGTGCAAGTTTAAGTCACGAGTTTGGGTTAGTTTACTTCAAGGTCAAATTCATCATATTGGGTTATCTCCATCAGCTGTCACGACAAAAAGCCTACTGAATGATAATGGGGTTGATTACATGTTTTGCTAAGAGAGCTGAAAAGAGAGAGATTATGACGTCTGTTCACTTCAGTTCAGGCCTCGTACTCTAAAGAAAAGAAAAGTGTACGTTTCAGTGCGCTTTATCTTCAAAAGAAGAGAAATCTTCTTATGACGTATGAACACTTCAGTTCATGCCTCGTTCTCTAAAGAAAAGAAAGGTGTACGTGTCAGTGTGCTTTATCTTCTGAAGAAGAAAAATCTTCTTATTATGACCATTCTCATCAACATGCTTCATACTTTTTCCATGCGCTTCAGTCATCAAGTGAACCGGGCTACTGTTGATTGTTTTCTGATTCCACTTTCTCAACTATAATGACGATGGCGACATCCTGTGCTAATTTTGCGGGGGAGAAGTGTGAATAGACTACATTTGGATGATGTTCACTTATTTAATCAAGAATGGCAACTCCGTATGCAATTCTTGAGGGGGAGAAGAAGTGTGAAATCACTGCATGGTTGATTGATTTATGAGAATAAATGGTCAAACGGCTCCAAACTCATGTAAGAACCGATCTTCTTCTTATCGGGTCATCGTTACATGGAGTTTCTTCTATGAGCCGGTAGTTGACATCTTCACAAGCTGATATGAGTTTATTGACAAAGTGCTTCCGGTTAATGCTTCACGTGCACATCAACATGATGATTCCGAACAACCTTCTGTTCTTGTTTGATGTGATTGTTTGCTTGGTATTACCATTTTGTGTGTTCGTTGCGGCCTGATTGCTGATTTCCTTGATGAACATCTTTCTGTTCTTGTTTGATTGGGAGGGATTTTAGTTAAGGGGATTTGCAAGATGTAAGTTGATTGGGATGCTTTTTGGTGATGTTCTTGTTTTTGGTGAGTTGAAGATGTTAACTTTCTATTCCCCAACTGGACAATCTTGAAGAAGGTCGAGTCTTCAGTCGGTTCTACATTTTCTGATACATGTTAGAAGACTAAAGACGAGTT
The DNA here is from genome assembly GCA_019973895.1 of Chrysanthemum seticuspe. Lineage (NCBI taxonomy): Eukaryota > Viridiplantae > Streptophyta > Magnoliopsida > Asterales > Asteraceae > Chrysanthemum > Chrysanthemum seticuspe. The sequence continues at coordinate 97,585,088 of BPTQ01000003.1, read as the reverse complement.
GCATTTAACGATCTAAAGACTTCTTCTTAATCTGGGCATTTATCAAACAGATTGTCGGTTTAGGGGAGAGCACTAATTGGGGGAGAGTGAAAAGTCAAATTTAATCCCTAATTAGATTTGCTCACAATGTACTTCAGCAAGTTGATTCCCACAAGAGTTCAAGTGTTCTTCTCAACAAATTTCTAGTATACGGGCTTACAATGAGTTGCTGATTCTGAAGTGTCAAAACCAGCAAGGAGAAATGAGACTCACATATAAACACAAAGCGAGTAAACTTGATGAACTTAATTCTTCTAAGTGATTGAAGATATCCAGGGAAGACAAATGTTATTACCGCAGAGAAACTCAAGGTTTGACTCATGACGAGTAAACTTGATGAACTTAACTCTTCTAAGTGATTGAAGATATCCCGGTAAAACAAATGTCATGACCGCAGAGAAACTCAAGGTTTTACTCATGAAGGCTTTTGTGTTATTATTCCAACGACGTGGGGGAAGAGATGGAAGAGTTAGGGCCCGTTTGGTTTGTTGCTAGGAATGACAATGGGTATCGGATTTGGAATGAGATGGAATGATAATGGGTATGAAAAAGTGTATGATTACGATTGTTTATGTTTGGTTGATAAAATATGGTATGAAAAAGTGTATAGATATTTTAATTTTGTAGTGGTAAAAAGATGGTCCCACGGGAATGGATTTCATAGACACCAAATTGGTGTGTAATGAATCTATGACTATGATATACCCATTTCATTACCGGGCCCACAAAACAAAACAAAACAAACACTTGCTATGACTTTGAAAGTCATAGTTTCATTCCCTTTTATGGGAACCAAACGGACCCTTAGTTTCTGAAGATGAAAGAGGTACACGAGTGTGTGATGATTTTGATTTTATCACAATCATCAGGGGATAGAGATTGTGTACATTGGGGATGCTCAGCTGTTTTACCTGAGGGCTTAATCTGTGATTCAGAGATATAATCACTTATTCCGGTGTTGACATCCGCAGAGATTTTCACCCGCAGAGATAATCAGTGATTCGGCATGCTTCTTCAATGTTATCGGTTATTCTCTCTTTGGGCATTCGGGTACTTCGGGTTCTTGAGCTTCATACACTTTCTTCAGGGGAGAGAAAAGTATACATCGGGGTTATTCTTTGGCTATTGGACTTAATCTGCTACTTCGATGGTATAAGTTTCTTTGTCTTCGGGTATGTGTATTCGGGTTCGTGAGCTCTAGTCTAAGAGACTGACTGCATCAATTCAACTACTCGGGGGAAGTGGTCTCTTGACACCTTTTGGAATGGATTGCGTCAGACTTCAGTGGAAAAGAAATTTGAGAAGATTATTTAAGTGTGGGATGAAACGTTGTTGGTGTTCTATTGGATGATATAACCTCGAACGAGAATCACGGTGATTATTCTTAAAAGGAGCAGCAAGTTCGATGATAATGGTGTGCTTCTTTGTGCACCTGGCTAAGAGAAGCTTGAAAGAAAGCTTTGAATCTGCTCAGCTAAAGGATTTTCGGTTTGGGGGGAAGCTGCCAAAGTCTCACTTTCAGATGGTTCAATTTCTTTCTTCGATTCAAGAGCCCTGAAAGCTTTGGTGGTGAATGTTTAAGAGTTGATGACTTCTATCTTCTACGACGTGCTGCTCGATATCCTTATCTCAGTACTCGTATCATCATCTTCTTTAACTATATCATCTTCTCTATCTTTGTATATATTTATTAAAAACAAAATACAAAAATATAAAACCAACAAAAGAAAATAGAAAATTATAAAACCTTCAAAAACCCATAAAAATCAGAAAATTTCAAAAAATGCCAAAAATATGTTTTTCTATGACATGTCTTCTGGTATCGATAACATCTACGGTCTTAGAAATGTCATTCAATAATGGCACGGGACTTTAGATGAAGTTCGAGCAGGAGGTGTAAATATTTCTTTTTAAACATGTCTCAAACTATGGCTTGCAGTTACTTCAGACTGTAACCCGTGCTTAAACAATGGCTTGCTATTATTTCTGATAGCAACCCGTTTTTCAAAGAAGGAAAGTGCTACGCTTACACGATTTTCAAATATTTCGTGCACTTATCCTAAAACAAAAAGAGGAAAGTATGTCGAATGACTGCTGTTCCTACACAAATGTTTTTCTTTCTATTAATTCTTCAGAAAAATATTTGTTGTTTTCAAAAATGGTGGTAAATTGAGTTGCATGTATATCAATCAGTTTCAGAAGTTTTTGTGAAAATTGAAAACTCAATCAATGACTTCAGCGCTTTTAATCTTTTCAGAAAATAAGTCATTGATTGAGGGGGAGAATGTTTTCAAATCTATATCATCTAACGAGCTTTCTTAATTATCCTACGTGCTTAATTAAAAATGATATTTTCCTGTGTCGAAGGACTAGGAATTTAGGATATGATTGTTAGGTTTAGATGATTAGAGTTTGATTAACACACAAACCCCATGCCTTATATGATCTGATTGTTATGTTGAATTGACTTTATTTAGTCGATTGCTGTTTTGGGTGATGTCGACCACCATATATCTGTATGTGTGTTCACTAACGTATGCAGATATCATGGATATAAGAATGTTCCCGATCCGGATCCCACAAATGAACATGATTGGATGCCGCAAGGAAAGGGTAACGATATCTTGGGTTGACAAATGAAGAAACGGAGCTTAATTGGACTTCAATGGAGAGTTGGCATAAATGCAACGTAAGAGGTCTCACTGCATCAGCAGATGGTTTTCTTCTAAGTGATTGAAGAAACGGAGCTTAATTTGACCTCAGTTGGCATTCAAAATGCAACGTTAGAAGAAGTCTCACTGCATCGGCAGACGGTTTTTCTTCCAAACCCTACAACAACAACAACGGAAGCTTCTCAACCACCTAACGTATCTTTGTGCAGGATACCATTTTTAAACAATTTTGAATAATTTGATTAAATTGTTTTGAAAATGGAAAAAATATTGTTTTGAAAATAAATTGAACTAAAATTTTAAAATCACCGGACTTCTTTTTATCAAAACCTAAGTCACTCAATTATTGACTGCTGTCATTGATTGAGGGGGAGAGTGATTTAAAATATAATATTTTCATACAATATTTCTTCATAAAAGTCCGTGTGTACGTTAAAAAGTGGTGATCTAAAGATTTAATGTTATGTCATGGTATGATTTTCTTTAAAACTCAAAGATCTTGCAAAATGAAATTTTTTCTGTTCTTGTTTGATTGTGAAATTGTTTTGTTTTACTTAAAAGATCTCTTAAAACTTTCATACCTGACACTAACAATCTTTAATGTCTTAAAATGGTCCTTATCTGTCATTTTTTTCAAAATTAAATTTTGCCACGTCTTTCCCCAAAATCTTTTTAATGATTTAAATCAATTGGGATCACAAATCTCAAAAGGTTTGAAATTTTGATCGGGGTAGAGATCGTGAGTTAAATCTCTTATCTGTTTAAATGGAATTGGCTTTAGTCCTTTAAAGGCACTCCTGCCTCCATGTGCCAAACGATTTCATACACAATGCACATGTTGAGAAGGAGGATTTATCCAAAAACATGATGAGTATTTAAACCAGGCCACATATTCTCCCATGTTTTCTAAACCTTATTAAATCACTTGGGATCCAAAATCTCAAAGGGTTTGATATTTTTGATCGGGGGAGAATTTGTGATTTAATAATGAAATTTGATAAAAGGTGATCGTTTTGATTCAATTGTGCAGGCTGCTCTCTCATATGTGCTAAACGCTTTCGAATCTCGAAGCATATATTGAGGGGGAGCATTTTAAAAGAAAAGAAACTATCGAGGTGCAAATGCTTTTATGTTTTAACATAATGTACCTTGATTGAGTCTTCAAATGGTTTCTTAAATGGCTTTTGTAATCATGGATGTGCTTCAAAAGAACTCTTGCCTCTATGTGATAAAAATGATTTCAAATATCCTATGCACATATTAAGGGGGAGAATTTTACCATGAAAATCAAATGGCTTTTTCGTATGAAAATTGTGATCAAAGAAAATATTTCAAAGTCCTCTTGCCTCCTTGTGCTAAACAATTTCTAAATCACACGCACATGTTGAGGGGGAGGTTTTCTAAATGATCAAAACTATTAAGGTACAAAATGCTTTGATCTCGTATCACAAGTACCTTGATTGTTTTTCCAAATGATTTTTCAATTGGTTTCAAAGAAGAATGAACTGTACCAATAGACCGACCATTTTACTTTATGCATGGTGTTATAAGGATGGTTAGGTTAGGTATTTGTTCCCACGATCCGCCAGAACCGGAGGGATCTACCCAGGGACAATCCACTAGATAGTGTAGAGTCCTTAGGTATATTGAAAAAAGGAGAAAAGTGAGATATGGGAAGAGTGCCGACTAAGACAGAGCTAGAACTGGAATAAACCCAACAAGGTTCTAGTAATGAAGTCTCGGTAAGCACTGAAGGGGTTGAAGAATGAAAAAGAACTGAATGTGAAAAAGGGTGAAAAGAAATAGCCCTCCATCAATTCAACCTTAGGGCAGAAACCGGGTTCAATACATATGCTACTGGTTGTTACTAAGGTAACACTGGTATTGAAGACAAGACGTCATGGACCCAGTGACGCACTGCACTAAAACTTCCCAAGCCACTCAAGTTCCTCTTAAAAGGGCTTGTTTCATTCTCACGGGGAACCGACATAATCTATCGACTTTCTCTTAGAGATTGTTGATATTGAAGAAGGAGACCCTCTCCCTAGTCTCCGGCACAGGAAGCAAATGTGCACTAATTGAGTCTAGAGCCAAGAGATCATCCAAAATATCTCTTTAGGACACTAAATTAATGAAGACTTGTTGTTTCACACAATGTGGAAAGTAAGAATATATTAAGAGTCCTACGCATTATCCTTGTGGTATTGCCAGAACATCTGAGTGATATGCTAACATATTCACAATGAAGATGGAAAGCCTTCTAGAGCCAACATCTTACAAGCTCTTGGTGGGTGACATGTGAGATCTTCTCGTAAGATCAAACGTGTGACAACTGGATAGAAACAATGGGGCGATTCAGTCTTGAATCAACCTTGGTCTAGGAATGGAATTGACGAATACTTTTGGAAAAACCGTTCGATGTGCAAATCTTCTTTTCTCTAGCACGTCGAATGTGTATTCATTTCAAATTCAAAAAGTATATCTGATTGAAAAATACTTTTAGAAAAACCGTTCGATGTGCGAATCTCTTCTTTTCGCTAGCACGTCGATTGTGTACTATTTTCAAATACAAAAAGTGTTTTTATTGAAAATTGATCTTTCTCATAAAGCCTTCGTCGTATTGCAAAACTCTTTATTCTAAGCAATACGCGATTGTTTTCAAATCAATTTTTCATCAATCAGTGAATCTCAATTCGCTGGTTCACTCACTCCGTGTTGTCTTCTTTGAGACGTTCCGGTTTGAGAACAACTAGAACAGCTGCGAAACCCTGTCAAGGAGATTCTTAGGAATCCTACCTGATCACAGGCAGTATTTATACTGATCAACGGGGAACCGTGGGCCGTGTACCTCAATTCAACGAAAGTGATCAAAGACACTTTCGTGCGCTTTATTGCTAACTGTCGTATGCAGGTACACCCCGACGATTGCAGCGGATCAGAATTGAGGAGTCAATCCAAAGCCGCATGTTCACAGCAACCACACTTAATTGAAGAAATCATGACTGGTGCATATCTACATAACCTGGTTCTGATATTTTTATACTATGCTTCTGCTACGCTGCTGCAAATATCATGAACCAGTAAGGCTTCCGCTACTCTGATGGAAAGATGTCATGATTCAAAAGTGTGAGCATGTCGGTCCGAATGTCACAACATCACATGAAGGCAACACAACTATGGATGATCCAGAGAGATTTGTTGTGGCTGATGATCTCAAAGAAAGCTCGAAGATCATCAAAGATGTGGATCAGTTCAAAGACCTCCACTGAAAGTACAATGCACTCGGACTTTGAAGTTGCACTACAAAAGCACAAAGATTGCGGAATTGAAGAATTGAAGTCTACGAGCTCAAGAACAAAGTCAAGAATAGAATGCTAGGATTCAAAATATAAAAGATGGGGTGACCTCCCTTAGGGGGAGATTGTTAGGAATTAGAAAATTCCATAGTGAAGAGTCGGTCACCCCTAATGTTATCTAGCATAAGTTAGCTCGTAGACAAATCGTTAGTTACGTTATTTATTGTTTTATTAGTTAGTTATTAGTCTAGTTTAGCATAGTGCAACACCGTGGAGGAAGGACGGGTCTTTACCCACTGTATCCCTGATCCACAGGCCGATAGGAGGTCGTTGAGTCTGTAAGTATAAATACCCCTTCCATCCATGGAAGGGGTGGTGCATTTCAATCTAATATTTCATACTTTGAGTAAACCTCTAGCAAGAACACCCTCTCTCTCTACTAACTCTCTAACTATGGCAAACATGTATTTTGATCTCCCAAGACCACCCGAATCATCAAACACATAAAATAACGATCCTACAATTCCTTCTCCAGAATGAGAGACATGCTATGTTTGAAAAAAGGATTCTTAATCAGTTCAAAACCAACCAGGGAGAGACAAGCTAATCGAATGATTCAACTGCCTTCTACTCAAACATTGGAATCACAACCAAAGCCTCACAAGTCATACCCATGGGTAATGGTAATCACAAACTTATTCCCGATCCTATGTTCAAACAAGCTGATGCTGATGCACACGTGGGAAACTTCATTAATCAACTGGCTCTCATGATCAGTCAAAACTTGAACTCTCTCCCACACACCAACAACAACCTCAGAACATCATCTAATCCATACAATCAGGCAACTGTCAGAGATGGAAAGGTTATGGTGCAGCCAGTTCAAGAAAGGCAGTACGAACAAGGAAGAGGTGGAGCTGGTAGACGTTATGCTGCAAATCAGAATAGGGGAAGGAATGGAAACCAGGGTCAAGCTAAGCCAATCAAATGTTACAACTGTGGAGGTGAGGGACACATTGCAAGGAACTGCACATCGCCAAAATGCCCTCAGAATGCCGAGTACTTCAGGGATAAGATGTTGCTTGTGCAAGCTCAGGATAATGGTGCAGCTTTGGATGAAGAGGAGTTGTTGTTCTTGGCTGAGGGAAATGCTAAGACATATGATGCAGATGTGGATGAGCAACCAATTCAGGAGATAGGCCATAATCATGAGAATGCCTTTCAAGTAGCTGATTGTGATGCATACGACTCTGATGTTGATGAAGAACCCACTGCACAAACTATTTTCATGGCTAGCATTTCTCCAATGGTCTCTCCTAAAGTCTCTTCATCACCACAAGCTGGTCCATCCAAAGACAAAATCATTTCTGAGGTATTAAAATTATACGATGAAGTTGATGAGCAAAAGATACATAACGAAGTACAATCAACTGTAATTATTGAGTCAGATATTGAAAATATGGGTAATATCAATGTTGTCCCATATGATCAATATGTGAAACAAAGTGAAAGAGAGATTGTACCAAGTAATGTATCTTATGCAGTCAATAATGACTATGCTTTTGACGAATACACTGCACGTGCCCCTGATGATTCTGTTATTTCTGAAGTTAATGCTTATAAAGAACGTGTTGCTATTTATGAACAACGTGCTAAGTCTGAATTAACCTCCCGTGAGCTGGAAATGGATGACCAAATGCGTAGAACTATTAGAAAAAGTAGGTTTAGAGAAGAATTATTAAAACAAGAGTTAAACTCCTTACAAGATAAGCTTTCTAAAACTGCTAAGCAAAAACAAGAACTTCAAGAAAATGTTAAAATGCTTAAGCAAGAATTCAGTGTTAAGGAATCAAAACTTTTGAATGATTTTTCTAATCTAAAAACCTTGAAGAACAAGCTTGAAAATAAGTTGTACGTACAAGGAAATACCATTCAGACTGCTCACTTAATCACTAAGCATAGAGTCTTAAGCGATAAGCATAACATTCCCCTTGTTGAGGAACCAAATCCAGAGGTCATTAAGAAGGCTAGAAATGCTCATAAGGTTCTTTATGTTGGCAATGAAATCCTTAAGCCTAGACAGAAACCTAGTTGCGTTGAGTGCACTGAGGAAGATAAGAAATCAGATGATGTCACTAGGGAAAAGATGAACAAGAAACTAGATGATCCTAAATGTAAAGAGAAGAAAATAAATATCACACCCCATGATTACAAGAAGGAGAATTGGATTTCCTTGAACATGTTTAAGCCTCAGACGTTGTTAACACCCGAACAAGTGTTCTGGAAAAAGGATTTAGATAAGCAAAAAACTGAGAATCTTGTTGTAACTAACCCCCCCCCCCCTCCCCCTTTAGGAAAATGCCTTCAGCGACTGTGTATCCTCCCAATACACCAATGCATTTAGTTCCTAGGACTATTGCCACTAAAAGCAAGACCTTAATCAGTCAATATGTTATTTTTCAACTATTTGTTGATTTTGAGAAAACTTGTAAGAAAAGGATCACACCCACTGGTATAACTGAAGGGGAAAGGGGTTTTGAGCAAATGAAAGAATACTATTTAACTGAAGTCATGCCTTTCTTTAAACAACTAAAAGATCATTTTGAAAGTCTTAAAAAGGAAATGAACTTACACATTAAAGAAATGGAAAAGGAGTTTGATGCAATGATAGTTGAGGTTAGTGACTATGAGCGAGCACTAAAATATAATGAGATTGAGAGGAAGAACTTGCACACATTGAATGAGACTCTTATTTCTGAATGTATTACTCAAGATGTGTTTTTCACTGCTACAAACTGTTCCATTAATGCTTCTCAATTTCATAAATTATCTGTTGCCCTGAAAGTCTCCCATGATCGTGTCATTGAGCTTGAAAAGACTAATTCTAAACTAAATGAGAAAATTGAACTGGATGATCACGAAAATTTGGTTAAACATTTTTCTAAACTAGAGGTTGAGCATTTTAATTTACAACTAAAATATCAACATGTTAAAGAAAATGTCAAAACTTCAAATATCAAGACATCCTCAGATGCTCCAGAGTTTGATGCAGTTTTTCAAATTAACAAACGTGATGAACAGATTCAAGCTCACTGTAACACGATCAGAAAGTTGAAAGCACAAATCTCTCAATTAAAGGGTCAAAAGAACAATGTGACAGGCTCCCAAATGCCTCCTTCTTTAGATTCTCTGAATTCCCAAACGTTACATCTTCAAAACTTAGTAAATGCATTACAAAAGGAAAACGAAAGTTTTCTAGAAGAAAATGAAAAGGTTAAACGTCATTTCAATGAGTTATTTGAATCAATAAAGGTCACTCGCAACAAAAATAACGAACAAATAGGTTCATTGCAAAAGGAAATTGAGAATCTGAAGAGCCAGGTAAAAGGGAAAATGCCAATGACCAATGGGGAGAATGGTGTATCAAAGATTCACTCTTGTAATAGATATGCTTTGTCTGTGAAATATGTTCCCCCTCATCTTAGGAACAACAAACTTGCAATTCAAATATATTTCTCATACCTTAAGGATTTCTAGAATGTCTCCGTGAGATTATTGAAGAGGATAAGTTAGAGAAACCACTTGATAATGCAATTGGGCATGCATGCTTATATGCTGAACGATCTCAAGAACTTCTAGAATGCTTAATTACAATATGCCCTAAGTCCTTAGGTGAGAGAGTTAATCCTTTGATTCCTTGTTCTATGCCTAGTGCCAAGCATGAAATCGATTCAATGCCCAATGTTATGAATGTGAACCTTAGTGTGCCTTCAAGAAGTTCAGATTCCAGATCTGTTAGTGCTAAGAAAGCGAACTCTAGTGTACCTTCTTGTGTTAAGAAAGTGAACCTTAGTGTGCGTGCATGTAGTTCAGACCCCAGCACATCTATACAGGAGATGCAAAGAGTAGCAAAACCAATTAATGTTCCCATTCCCTCTACAGGAGTAATCAGTGACATTAAAGCAAGCAGGTCAAAGTCTCAAGACAATACAAGGAATGATAGGACCTCGCAAGCTAAGAATGTGCATTGGAAGAGAGTAGAAGACCAACCTAGGAACTTTAAGTTTGAGCCGAATAAAACGAATCGTGTTGATTCTAGTATTTGCCATAGGCGTACTGTAATTAATTCGAATTCTGATACTATTTGCAAACCTTGTAATGATGTCTACTTGAATTCTGTTTCTAATCATGAATGTGGTGTGAATGCTTTGTCTAATGTTGTCAAACCCCCAATTAACATTGTCAATACAAAATATCATGCTAAGAAGCCAAAAAGGCAAAGGCGAAAGAAAGTTAGAAAACAGTGGAAGTCCACAGGAAGAACATTTAGTAAGATAGGTTATCAATGGATACCTGTAGGCCATAAGATTAATCAGGCAATGCCCACTAGAAAATGGATGCCTACTGGTAGAACTATTCCCTTAAGAAGTGAACATACTTTGAATAGGGCAAATACGGACACTAGTACTGCATCTATTCATAATGATTCCATTGCTTCAATTTCTGATATGAATGTTTCTATCTTTGATGTGGGTGTTCCAATCACTGTTACTAACCAAATGGAACCCATTCTTGCATGGGGATCCCAATTATCCAGTTATCTATTCTTGTCTGTGTTCAACTGCAGATCGTTCAAATCGTTCTGTGGTACCTGGACTCAGGCTGTTCCAAGCATATGACTGGAGACCGGTTGCGGCTCATGAACTTCGTGAGTAAATTCATCGGGATAGTTAGATTCGGGAACGACCATTTTGGAACTATTATGGGTTATGGAGATTATGTGGTTGGTAGAAGTGTGATTTCCAGGGTATATTATGTGGAAGGTCTTGGTCACAATCTGTTCTCTGTTGGTCAATTCTGTGATTCCGATCTAGAAGTGGCTTTTAGAAAACATACTTGCTTTATTAGAGAACTTGATGGTGTTGAATTATTAAGAGGTGCTCGAGGTTCTAACTTATACACCATCTCTATCGATGATATGATGAAGTACTCTCCAATCTGCTTGCTATCGAAGGCTTCTAAAACGAAGTCTTGGTTATGGCATTGTCGTCTCAATCACTTGAACTTCGGCACCATAAACAACCTTTCCAGAAAGGATCTTGTCAGAGGTTTACCCAGATTAAAATATGAAAAAGATCATCTTTGTTCAGCTTGCCAATTGGGTAAAAGCACGAAATATGCCCACAAACCAAAACCCACAAATTCTGTAATGGAAGTTCTTCATACCCTTCATATGGATCTGTACGGACCAATGAGAGTGCAAACGATAAATGGGAAGAAATACATTCTAGTAGTTGTTGATGACTACTCTCGATTTACTTGGGTAAAGTTTTTGAGGACAAAGGATGAAACTCCAGATGTCATCATCAAACTAATCAAACAGCTTCAGGTTCGACTCAACAATACAGTCAGAATTGTTCGAACAGACAATGGCACAGAGTTTATCAACAAAGACTTAATTCAGTTTTATGAAAGTGTTGGAATCAGTCATCAAAGAACTGTTCCACGAACTCCTCAACAGAACGGTGTAGTTGAAAGACGAAATCGAACTCTTGTAGAAGCCACAAGAACAATGCTTATTTATTCGAAGGTTCCAATGTTTCTATGGGCTGAAGCCATTGCCACTGCATGCTATACCCAAAATCGTTCCCTTATACACACCTCTCATGGAAAAACTCCATATGAACTTGTTCATAAACGAAAACCTGATCTCTCCTACCTTCGTGTGTTTGGTGCTTTGTGCTATCCAACAAATGACGGTCAAGATTTAGGTAAATTAAGAGCAAAGGCAGATATTGGAGTTTTTGTTGGGTATGCACCTAACAAGAAGGGTTACCGAATCTACAACAAGAGAACCCGAAATATCATGGAAACAATTCACGTTACGTTTGATGAGCTGACCGGTCAAATGGCTCCTGGACAATCCAGTTCTGGACCCGCACTTCAAAACAGTCCCATTGGTTCATCCCTTGTACCAAACCTCTCTCCAGCAACTCCATATGTACCTCCATCTTAAGATGATTTAAAGATATTGTTTGATCCTATGTTTGATGAACACTATGAGCCAAGTGCTAATGATGTGTCATCTCCTTCAACAGAGGCTGCTCATATCCCTGTGAATGAAGTCACCCCTTCAGTCTCAATATCATTAAGTCAAGAAGCGCCTGCTGCTGATCACTCAGTCTCATCAACAAATCTTCAATCTTCGAATGTACATCATGGAATTGTTTCTGGCATCAATGAAGAAGTTAATCCCTTTGCTACTCCCGAAGATGCTCCATTTGAAAATATCTTTGCTCCTGAATCATCAACAGAACCATCTTCTTCAGGAGACATCGACTCTGCTACTTCAGTCCCTCAACAACAGCCACATGAACACCTAAAAAAAAATGGACTCACAATAATCCATTAGACAACATCATTGGAAATCCCTCTCGTCCAGTATCAACACGGAAACAACTTGCAACCGATGCCTTATGGTGCCTCTTCAACTCCGTACTATCTAAGATCGAACCAAAAGATGTTAAAACTGCCATGAATGAAGACAGCTGGTTCAATGCCATGCAAGAAGAAGCTCATGAGTTTGATCGACTTGATGTATGGGAATTAGTACCTGCTCCAGATTGTGCTATGATCATTGCTCTAAAATGGATCTTCAAAGTGAAACTTGATGAGCATGGTGATGTCCTAAAGAACAAGGCTCGATTGGTTGCTAAAGGATACCGTCAAGAGGAGGGTCTTGACTTTGAAGAATCATTTGCTCCTGTTGCTCGTATCGAGGCAATCAGAATCTTTTTGGCTAATGCTGCTAGCAAGAACATGGTAGTCTATCAGATCAATGTAAAGACGGCATTTCTGAACGGAGATCTTAAAGAAGTCATCTACGTCAGCCAACCCGAAGGCTTTGTGAATCCAGAGCATCCTACTCACGTCTATCGTTTGAAGAAGGCTCTGTACGGTTTAAAGCAAGCTCCAAGGGCATGGTATGATACGCTATCAAAGTTTCTTCTATCTACCGGTTTCAGCAAAGGAGCAGTTGATCCTACATTGTTCACCAGAAAGTCAGGCAAACATTTAATTCACGTTTAAATTTATGTTGATGATATCATCTTTGCCTCGACTGACCCCAATGAGTGTGACCATTTTTCAAATGAAATGGGTTCTAAATTTCAAATGTCGATGATGGGACTAATGTCATTTTTCTTGGGATTACAAATTTCACAAAGTCCCGGAGGCATTTTCATAAATCAATCTAAATATGCAAATGAGATTTTAAAGAAATTTGGATTCGATTCTAGTGACCCTGTTGACACTCCCATGATTGAACGTACGAAACTAGATGAGGACCACTCAGGGATCATGGTAGACCAAACGAAATATCGTAGTATGATTGGATCCCTGATGTACCTCACAGCTAGTAGACCAGACATCTTGTTCGCTGTTTGCATGTGTGCTAGATACCAGGCTAAGCCTACTAAAAAGCACCTTGAAGCGGTTAAACGGGTCTTTCGGTATCTCCAAGGAACCATCAATATGGGACTTTGGTACCCGAAAGACACCGGTATGTCACTAACAGCCTATGCAGATGCTGATCATGCAAGATGTCAAAATACTCGTCGAAGTACTTCTGGAGGTGCTCAGTTTTTGGGTGATAAGCTTGTGAGCTAGTCTTCAAAGAAGCAAATGAGTACTTCTATTTCCTCCACAGAGGCTGAATACATAGCCATGTCATCTTGTTGTGCTCAAATCCTATGGATGAGATCACGATTATCTGACTATGGCTTTGAATTCAACAAAATCCCTCTGTACTGTGATAATGAAAGTGCTATTGCTCTCTCATGCAACAATGTACAACACTCAAGAGCAAAGCACATCAACATTTGAAATCATTTCATCAGGGAGCAAGTTGAAAACGGCGTGGTGGAACTATACTTTGTGAGGACTGAATACCAGTTAACAGACATCTTCACCAAAGCTCTTCCTAGAGAACGTTTTGAGTTTATTCTTCCACGACTGGGCCTTAAGAGCCTACAACCAGAAACTCTCAAACGTCTTCAAGAGGAAGAAGAGGAGTAAAAGGTTTCCTTCATCTATCCCTTGTAAATATTTTTTCGAAAAAAATAAAAATAAAAATAAAAAACTTTGAAAATCCATAAAAAAAAATTAAGAAAAAAAAAGAAAAAAAAATCGAAAAATCTTCAAAAAATATTGTCATTTTGTCATGTTTCTCTCGATTCGATACGGTCTTGATGTTGTCATTTAAAGAATGACACGGGAATTTAGATGTTGTTCGAATCTTTAAAAAAAAAAAAAAAAAAAAAAAAAAAAAAAAAAAAAAAAAAAAAAAATTGGGATAAAGAGAAACAATGGTTTATTGTCATTTCAGGCAGTAACCCGCTTTTCAAAGATAGAACAGAGCCATACTTTATCTTGGTTTTCAAATCTCTTGCTCTGATTCTTTAAACTAATCCTTACTATCTAATGAAAACTAGTTGTTTTGAAAAATAACTCGGACTCTATTTTTGATAATCATCTGGACTTAAAAGTTTGTCAAAATATCTATCTCTCAATCAACAACTTATGTCATTGATTGAGGGGGAGAATGATTTCAATTAAATCAAAAAGTTATTTGTCATACAATTATTTTCAAAAGATAATCATGCATGTTTATTCAATGGAGTTTAAAGTCTTAAAATCCGATCCATATCAGATAAAACGCTTTCATAATCAAGTCACAATTCTCCTTAAAAGCTTTCAAAATCAATTTAAATCTACAGAGATCACAAATCTCAAATGATTTGATAATTGTGATCGGGGGAGAATTTGTGATTTAAATTGGATTTAATCTGATAATTTGGTAAATGGTTTTATAAGGATGTACAAGCTCTCCTTCCCACATGTGCCAAACGATTTCAAATTTTCCATACACATGTTGAGGGGGAGCATCTATCTTAAACCACAAATATTTGAAAAGTGATCAATTTATCTCAATGTGCATTCTTTTCCTAATATGTGCAAAACATTTTCAAATATCTATGCACATATTGAGGGGGAGCAAGCTTAAGAAAACCTCATCCTTCCCCAAAATGCTTTATCTACCTTATTTGATTGGGGAAGTGATGTTAATATCTTTTAGAAAGTGGTAATCAAAGAAGTTAATTCTTCCTCTTGCCTCCGTGTTCGAAAACAATTTCAAATATATGAAGCACATGTTGAGGGGAGCTCTTGTTCTAAAAATATCAAAAACAATTCAGGTACAAAATACTTTGATAATATATCACAAGTATCTAGATTGATTTTCAAATGGTTTTCAATTGGTTCTAATGGCAGATGAACAATACCAAATAGACCGACCAACTTTACTTTATGTATGGTGATATAAGGATGATAAGGTTAGGTATTTGTTCTCATGATCCGCCAGAACCGGAGGGATCTACCCAGGGACAATCCACTAGATAGTGTAGAAGTCCTTAGGTATATTGAAAAAAGGAGAAAAATGAGATATGGGAAGAGTGCGGACTGAGACTGAGCTAGTACTGGAATAAACCCAACAAGGTTCTAGCTATGAAGTCTCGGTAAGCACTGAAGGGGTTGAAGAATGAAAAAGAATTGAATGAGAAAAGGGTGAAAACAAATAGACCTCAAATTATTCAACCTTAGGGCAGATACCGGTTCAATTCATATGCTACTGGTGGTTACCTAGGTAACATCGGTATTGAAGACAAGACGTCATGGACCTAGTGAGGCACTGCACTTCAAATTCCCAAACCACTCAAGTTCCTCTTGAAAGGACTTGTTTCATTCTCACAGGGAACCGACATTATCTATCGACTTTCTCTTAGAGATTGTTGATATTGAAGAAGGAGACCCTCTCCCTAGTCTCCGATATAGGATCCAAATATGCACAAATTGAGTCTAGAGCCACGAGATCATCAATAAATCTCATTAGGACACTTTCAATGAAGACTCTCTGTTTCACACAATGTGGAAAGAGAGATTATATCTTGAGTCCTACGCATTATCCTTGTGGTATTGCCAGAACATCTAACTGATATGCAAATATATTCACAATGAAGATGGAAAGCCTTCTGGAGCCAACATCAAACAAGCTACTGGTAGGTGGCATGTGAGATCTATTCTATAGATCAACCATGTGACAACTGAATAGAAACAATGGGGCGATTCAATCTTTTGAATCAATCCTGGTTCAGGTTATGGATTGACGGATACCTTTGAAAAAACCGGTCTTTGTGCTTAAAAACTCTTTTCTTTAGCACTTCAACCGTGTACAAATATTTCAAATCAAAAGGTGTTTATGATTGATAATTGATTTTCATTAAAACCTTCGTTGTATTGCAAAAAAAATTTCTATTGTGCGATACACGATTGTTTTTCAAATCTCTTTTCATCAATCAGTGAATCTCTATTCCCTGGTTCACTCACTCCGTGTTGTCTTCTTTGAGACGTTCCGGTTTGAGAACAGCTAGAGCAGCTGAGAAACCCTGTCAAGGAAATTCTTCGGAATTACACCTGATCACAGGCAGTACTTGAACTGATCAATGGGGAACCGTGGGCCGTGTACCTCAATTCAACGAAAGTGATCAAATACACTTTCGTGCGATTTATTGCTAACTGTTGTATGCAGGTACGCCCTACGTTTGTAGCTGATCGGAATGAAGCGGTCAATTCATAGCCGCATGCTCACTTAACACATTCATCTCAAAAGAAATCATGATTAGTGCATCAATGACTGATATTTTCACTCCATGCTTCTGCTACGCTGCTGCCAATATCATGAATCAACGAAAGCTTCCGCTACTCTGATGAGAATATTTCATGATCCAGAATGTGAGCATGTCGGTCCGAAAGTCACAACATCACATAATACCAACACCACAATGGATATCTCAGAGATTTCTTGTCAGCTGATGATCTCAAAACTGGCTCAAAACTCATTATCACGTGGATCAGTAACAAGATCTTCACTTGGATTTACCTAACATGCAATGTGAAGAATCAATGACTATGAGCTTCAAGGAAAAGTACAACATCTAGAATGCAAGAACAATTTTTAATGTAATATCTGTTTGTATTCAATATATGTTTAATATGTGTTTGAGGTGACCTCCCTTAGGGGGAGATTGTTAGGATTTAGTAAATCCAGAATATAAAGAGTCGGTCACCTCAAGTATATGTAATCGTTAGAAAGCTCGTAGTCGTAGATTATTATAAGTTAAGTAGTATTTAGTTTAAGTAACACCGTGGAGGACGGACGGGTCTTTACCCACTGTATGCCTGATCCACAGCCCGATAGGTGGTGATTTATGTAAAGACTATATATACTGTTAGGAATTAGAAATTCTAGGTATTAAAGAGTCGGTCACCTCAAGTATATGTAATCGTTAGAAAGCTCGTAGTCGTAGTTCTTTTAATCTAAGTAGTATTTAGTTAAGTAACACCGTGGTGGACGGACGAGTCTTTACCCACTGTATGCCTGATCCACAGCCCCGTTGTGTGGCGTTTTATTGTAAGACTATAAATACTCTCTACCTTCCAAGGTAGAGAGTTGGAGCTCGTAATAAGATTTTTCTTTCTCTCACTAAAGTTCCCTAAACCTCTAACTTTCTCTCTCTAGAATCATCTTGTACGCCTACTTTATGTTTGGTTTGATGTGTATGTGAAATCCAATATCTTACAATTGGTATCAAGAGCCATGGTTAGATCATCTCTTACATATCTTTGGATTTCTAGTGGTTTTTAGGTGGTTTTTGAGTTTGAAAAATTTTAGTGGTTTTTGCATCATTTGGGTGATTTCTATTGTTAAAGTTTGAATTTTGATAGTACTTTTGTGTTTAGAATCATCACAAGTGTTTAGGTTTTGATTTTGAAGGCTTGAATCATCGTGGTTGGGTTGTTTTTGGATTGAAAAGTGGTGTTTTTGTAATTTTCTAGCTAGCGACTTGAGCCACAGATAGTTTATCTTGGTAGCGATTTGCTTTGTTATTTGGTAGCGAGTTGTTGTTTAAGGTCTTAGCGAGTTGAGCTAGCGACTTGTCTACTGAGACAAGCCGACACAAAGTACACTTAGTGGATTCTCCACTACGGGTAGCGACTTGATGAAAGTTAACGACTTGTACTTAAGTTTGTTAGCGAGTTGGTGTTAGCGAGTTGGTTCTTAGCGAGTTGCTCTTTAGCGACTTGACAACTTAGCGACTTGGCGCTTAGCGACTTGGCGCTTAGCGACTTGCTGTCAAAATTTTGCTAGCGACTTGGTGCTTAGCGAGTTGTTCTTTAGCGACTTGACAACTTAGCGACTTGGTGCTTAGCGACTTGCGGTCAAAATTTTACTAGCGACTTGGTGCCTAGCGACTTGGTTTAGGTTTTCTTAGCGACTTGGCTGACTCTGTCTATAATACGGTTTTCTCTTGATTTAGTAAAATCCCGTGAAAGAATCTATTTCCCGGTTTACTCATAGAGTTATAAAATCCCGTTTAATCTGTCATCATGTCTACCAACGTTCCTACAATCATCTCCACTGTTGTCGAGGATGTTCAAGCAGCTGGTTCAGATACTCGTCCACCCATGCTTGACAGAATTGACTACGACTCTTGGGCTCAACGAATCAGATTGTACTGTCTTGGAAAGGAAAATGGAGTCAACATTCTCAAATCCATTGATGAAGGACCGAATCGGGTTGAGACTACTAGAGACTTAATTGATACAGCTGAAGATGGAACAATGATCTATGGAATTGACAGACCAAAGACATATGATGAGCTCGATGATAAGGAGAAAAAGAGATTCGATGTTGATATCAGGGCTTCTAACATCGTACTTCAAGGTCTTCCAAAAGATATCTACAAGCTGATCAATCACAACACCGAAGCCAAGGCAGTGTGGGATAATGTCAAGATGCTTCTCTCAGGTTCTGAATTAACTATGGAAGACAGAGAATCACAACTCTATGATGAATTTGAACACTTCAAGATGAAACCAGATGAGAGTGTCTATGAGTACTATGTGAGATTCCACAAGCTTGTTAATGATATGAGGAACATTAGAATGACTATGCCAAACATTCAGCTGAACTCAAAGTTTGTGAACAACATGAATCCCGAATGGCACAAGTTTGTCACCTCTGTAAAGCTAACCAAAGGATTGAAGAACACAAACTATGAGCAACTCTATGCCTTCCTCCTTCAGAATGAGAGACATGCTATGTTTGAAAAAAAGGATTCTTAATCAGTTCAAAACCAACCAGGGAGAGACAAGCTCATCAAATGATTCAACTGCCTTCTACTCAAACATCGGAATCACAACCAAAGCCTCACAAGTCATACCCATGGGTAATGGTAATCACAAACTCATTCCTGATCCTATGTTCAAACAAGCTGATGCTGATGCACACGTGGGAAACTTCATTAATCAACTGGCTCTCATGATCAGTCAAAACATGAACTCTCTCCCACACACCAACAACAACCTCATAACAACATCTAATCCACACAATCAGGGAACTGTCAGAGATGGAAAGGTTATGGTGCAGCCAGTTCAAGAAAGGCAGTACGAACAAGGAAGAGGTGGAGCTGGTAGAGGTTATGCTGCAAATCAGAATAGGGGAAGGAATGGAAACCAGGGTCAACCAAAGCCAATCAAATGTTACAACTGTGGAGGTGAGGGACACATTGCAAGGAACTGCACATCGCCAAAACGCCCTCAGAATGCCGAGTAATTCAGGGATAAGATGTTGCTTGTGCAAGCTCAGGATAATGGTGCTGCTTTGGATGAAGAGGAGTTATTGTTCTTGGCTGAGGGAAATGCTAAGACATATGATGCAGATGTGGATGAGCAACCAATTCAGGAGATAGGCCATAATCATCAGAATGCCTTTCAAGTTGCTGATTGTGATGCATACGACTCTGATGTTGATGAAGAACCCACTGCACAAACCATCTTCATGGCTAGTGATATGTGTCTAAATACACATATATTTTATATTGTTTAATCCCACAAAACAACCAAAAACACACAAATGACCATAAAAATGTTACAAATATCATTGAAATGTGTTTTTATGTGATTCAGGTACAAAAAGATTGAAAACAAGTGAAAAATGATCAATGTTCACAAAATTGTCATTTTCAGTCCCTGAAGTTTCACAAATTGGCAAAACTAGTCCCTGAAGGTTTAAAATGGAAGAAAAGTCAACTTTAGTCCTTGGATAATCAAACATGTTCACAAATAATCCCTGGATGAAAGTTTTCACAAATTTGCAACTTTTACCCCTCAAGTTTCAAATTTGGCAAAATTAGTCCCTGGTTATTTAAAAGGTATAATTTATCAAATAATACCCTTGTACTATTCATAACTTACAATTTGGAAACCTTTTGATAACTTTTGGGAATTTACAGTTTCAACCCTTCATTTTCAGAAAATTACAAATATGGTCCTTGTGATTTATAAGCTACAAACCAAAAGGGCCCCTCTTGTATTATTAAACCAGCCCAAAACAAAAGCCCAGCCCTTGGTCAACAAAACCAGTCAAACCCACCCTTCATTTTCTCCTACCTCACATACCCGCCAAAACCAGAAACCGCCCTCCACCTCCATGGTTTCACCACCACTTGCTACCTGCTCTCAACCCTTGTCCCCTCCACCTCCACAACATATCAAAGTGCATTAATTGCACTGAAATTGCTCCAAGCAACCATGAGATATTTTTGGCGCCAAATTGAATTTTGATGGCCAGGATTGATTCAGCGCATTCAATGGCTATGATTAGAAGTGGGAAAGGTTCAGAAAGTCAAGGATAACCTAAAATGACTCTATAAAGAAAGAAAAGAAGCAGAGAAGAGTATGCAGAGTAGTTTAGCTTTTTACATGTCGTAGGTAGTGTAATTTAAATTTCCAGTGTATTTTTTTTAGCTTCCAAGTTGTATTGTTAAAGTTTTTTTTTATGTAATCTAATCCTATTCCAAGTATTAATTTCAGTTAACAAGTTTGATTTCAGTTTTAGCAATTTTGAGTGAATTTGACAAGTCCACTTAATACTGTCAAATGTTGTAGTTTCATGTTTCTTCAAGCTCATTTTAATTACTTATAATCTTTTATATGCTTTGAAAGCAGTAAAAACTAGTTTAACTAAAAATATCAAAAATACAAATAAATAGCCATAAAATAAAAAAATCAGTTGAATAAAGAAGAAGCATGGAGCAGGGTATATTCTGGATTGCCCTTGGTTTAGAAGCTTCTTGGGAAGCTATAGGTTGTATTTTTGGTTCTTGGTTCTTAGTTTTATGCTTGGATGCAGTTCTGTAAGCATTTTCTTAAAAATTTGCATTTCTAGTTTAGTTGTTAAAAATCTGTTAGAGTTAATTTATTGCTGTCTTATTAGCTTGTTTTTATCATATGCTAGCTTATTAGAGTAGTTATTATCTTGTTCTCTCATTTTCTGTTTTAACTGCTGAAAATTAGCCACATAATGCATTTGAGCTCATGTTTATAAAAAGGAGTTAGAAATTGTGAAGTTGTGTCAAATCAGTCTCAAAATAGTTAGTATAAGTCAGTTCTAAGATGTCTTGGGCTGAATCATTGGTTTGGTGTGCAAAAGCTCAAAACAGCCTCAAAAAGGGGTGTTTGGATTCAGTAGATTATCTGAGTTTAAGGTGTTGTTAGTGGTTAAGTTCAGTTGCTTAAGCTTTATCTAGGTATTATAGATTCAAAACAGTTTACTATTTGCACTCTATTCCACTATAAGTCAAAATAAGCTTAGATCACTCTTAGTGTTAATATCAGTTAGGATTTTAGAAATCATAAGCTTGAATTGTGTTTAGAATTCATAGGAGTAGTTTAATTTAGCTTTATTATAGCTTATTTCATTATTTTCAGTTGAGAAATTAGAATCAAAACTCATTTTGGTCAAAATCCATTTCTGTCTTCAAAAGTCAAAAAGTGAAAAAGTGATTTTTGCCAAACTTTGTGGAATTTTCACAGATTCGTTTTTAGTTCAAATCAGTTGAAATTTTGGGTTTAATAAGTTCAGTTGGTCAAGTTTCTTAAACTGATTTTTTTTGAATATTTAAAAGCTTATTTAAGGTCTAAACGAGCTGCTCAATAAGCTAAATATGCCCTGTTCACACTCAGCTAATACTGAGTGTGAGCAGGCACTTTTGTAGATCTTGCACATGATTCAAATAAGCTTTTTAGGGGCTGAATTTTGGTCCATGTACTCTTTGCTTGGTAATCTAAAAGCTCAAATATCTGTTTCTCACTTTAGCTTATTAGTGAAGCCTGTGCATTAGCTTAAACTTATGGGATAGGGGCTGTTTGGCACTAGTGCTTAAATAGAATCATATCATTGTAGATTGCTTTTCAGAGGTTTAGGATAGTTGGAATAGGTTGGTTTTAAGTAATTTTAGCATACTCTAGCTTTTGTGATAAGTTGGTGCGATTAGGTAGCTTATAGCTTATTTTTAAGTGCTTATTTTTAAGTACTTTTCACATCAGCTTCAGTTCTTGCACACCTGCATCACTTCTATTATTTTTCGTAGATTTATAATAATATTTTAGAATTTTCCTGAATTTTTCATAAATTTTCATCACTGTTTGCTATTTTTCTTATTTTAAATCAGTTTTTAAGACTTTTTAAATAGGTTTTAATACAAATAAATCAGAAAAGCTTCAAAAAAATAATTTTTCAA
Organism: Chrysanthemum seticuspe; assembly: GCA_019973895.1. NCBI lineage: Eukaryota > Viridiplantae > Streptophyta > Magnoliopsida > Asterales > Asteraceae > Chrysanthemum > Chrysanthemum seticuspe. The sequence goes on along the minus strand of BPTQ01000003.1, from coordinate 97,562,381 downwards.
TTTTCATAGATTAAGATAAATATAAAAAGCAAAAAAATAATTTTTCCAGATTTTTCCTAGTTAAATTTATAATTTTTAGCCATTTAATTAGTTTAAAATAGTTTTAAATTTGTAGAAAATAGAAAAATCATCAGAAAAATACAAAATTAGTTTTGAAAATTCTCTTTAGTTATTTTAGATTTTTCTAAGTCATAATTTCACTTTTCTAGCTTTATTTCATATTCTCTTATATTTTAGGGTATTATTAAATAGTTCAAAATAGTTTTTAATTAATAATAATTAAATAAATAGTCATAAAAATAATTTTCTTTTTCTCAAAATTTTCTCTTATCATTAGGTTTGTAAAAATTTCATTTTTATATTTTTAGGATTAATACTGTTTCAATTTCACATTTTCTTTTGTACGTTACGTAGTTTTTAATTTAAACATACGCGCTTTAGGTTTTAATCGTTAATCGTTTTTAAGAATAGAATTAAAATGACTTCAAAGTCTTAAATAGATTCATTTCCTTAGTATAATCAATCAAAACCCCTTTCCTGTTCAATATCACCCGATCACAGATTCGTTGTATTACAGTTTTCACACCTCGTTGGGACTTAACGACCCGGGGATACACTAAACTCCTCTGGACTTAATTGCTTTGGTTTTAGACTGTTTGACTTTTATTACGGTTGACCATTCACAAGTGGTTGACTTGTGTAATAAACCTGACCGTTTGGGACCAATCAGCTAGCATTTCTCCAATGGTCTCTCCTAAAGTCTCTTCATCACCAAAGCTGGTGCATCCAAAGACAAACTCATTTCTGAGGTATTAAAATTATACGATGAAGTTGATGAGCAAAAGATACATTACGAAGTACAATCAACTGTATTTATTGAGTCAGATACTGAAAATATGGGTAATATCAATGTTGTCCCATATGATCAATATGTGAAACAAAGTGAAAGTGAGATTGTACCAAGTGATGCATCTTTTGCAGTCAATAATGATTATGTTTTTGATGAATTCACTGCATGTGCCCCTGATGATTCTGTCATCTCTGAACTGAATGCCTATAAAGAACGTGTTTCTATTTATGAACAACGTGCAAAATTTGAGTTGACCACCCGTGAGCAGGAAATGGATGACCAAATGCGTACAACTATTAGAAAAAGTAGGTTTAGAGAAGAAGTATTAAAACAAGAGTTAAACTCCTTACTAGAAAAGCTTTCTAAAACTGCTAAGCAAAAACAAGAACTTCAAGAAAATGTTAAAATGCTTAAGCAAGAATTCAGTGCTAAGGAATCAAAACTTTTGAATGATTTTTCTAATCTAAAAACCTTGAAAAACAAGCTTGAAAATAAGTTGTACGTACAAGGAAATACCATTCAGACTGCTCACTTAATCACTAAGCATAGAGTCTTAAGCGATAAGCATAGCATTCCCCTTGTTGAGGAACCAAATCCAGAGGTCATTAAAAAGGCTAGAAATGCTCATAAGGTTCTTTATGATGGCAATGAAGTCCTTAAACCTAGACAGAAACCTAGTTGCGTTGAGTGCACTGACGAAGATAAGAAATTAGATGAAGTCACTAGGGAAAAGATGAACAAGAAATTAGATGATCCTAAATGTAAAGAGAAGAAAATAAATATCACACCCCATGATTACAAGAAGGAGAATTGGATTTTCTTGAACATGTTTAAGCCTCAGACATTGTTAACACCCGAACAAGTGTTCTGGAAAAAGGATTTAGATAAGCACAAAGCAGAGAATCTTGTTGTAACAAACCCCCCCTTTAGGAAAATGCCTTCAGCGACTGTGTATCCTCCCAATAAACCAATGCATTTAGTTCCTAGGACTATTGCCACTAAAAGCAAGACTTTAATCAGTCAATATGTTATTTTTCAACTATTTGTTGATTTTGAGAAAACTTGTAAGAAAAGGATCACACCCACTGGCATAACTGAAGGGGAAAGGGGTTTTAAGCAAATGAAAGAATGTTATTTAACTAAAGTCATGCCTTTCTTTAAACAACTAAAAGATCATTTTGAAAGTCTTAAAAAGGGAATGAACTTAGACATTAAAGAAATGGAAAAGGAGTTTGATGCAATGATGGTTGAGGTTAGTAACCATGAGCGAGCACTAAAATATAATGAGATTGAGAGGAAGAACTTGCATACATTGAATGAGACTCTTATTTCTGAATGTATTACTCAAGATGTGTTTTTCACTGCTACAAACTGTTCCATTAATGCTTTTCAATTTCATGAATTATCTGTTGCCCTGAAAGTCTCCCATGATCGTGTCATTGAGCTTGAAAAGACTAATTCTAAACTAAATGAGAAAATCGAACTGGATGATCACGACAATTTGGTTAAACATTTTTCTAAACTAGAGGTTGAGCATTTTAATTTACAACTAAAATATCAACATCTTAAAGAAAATGTCAAAACTTCAAATATCAAGACATCCTCAGATGCTCCAGAGTTTGATGCAGTTTTTCAAATTAACAAACGTGATGAACAGATTCAAGCTCATTGCAACACGATCAAAAAGTTGAAAGCCCAAATCTCTCAATTAAAGGGTCAAAAGAACAATGTGACAGGCTCCTAATGTCTCCTCCTTTAGATTTTCAGAATTCTTAAACGTTTCATCTTCAAAACTTAGTAAATGCATTACAAAAGGAAAACGAAAGTTTTCTAGAAGAAAATGAAAAGGTTAAACGTCATTTTAATGAGTTATTTGAATCAATAAAGGTCACTCATAACAAAAATAACGAACAAATAGCTTCATTGCAAAAGGAAATTGAGAATCTGAAGAGTCAGGTAAAAGGGAAAATGCCAATGACCAATGGGGAGAATGGTGTATCAAAGGTTCACTCTTGTAATAAATATGCTTTGTCTATGAAATATGTTCCCCCTCATCTTAGGAATAACAAACTTGCAATTCAAACATATTTCTCATACCTTAAGGATTGTCTAGAATGTCTCCGTGAGATTGTTGAAGAGGATAAGTTAGAGAAACCACTTGATAATGCAATTGGGCATGCATGTTTATATGCCGAACGATCTCAAGAACTTCTAGAATGCTTAATCACAATATGCCCTAAGTCCTTAGGTGAGAGAGTTAATCCTTTGATTCCTTGTTCTATGCCTAGTGCCAAGCATGAAATCCATTCAATGCCCCATGTTATGAATGTGAACCTTAGTGTGCCTTCAAGTAGTTCAGATTCCAGATCTGTTAGTACTAAGAAAGCAAATTCTAGTGTGCCTCCTAGGAGTACAAATCCCAGCACTTCTTGTGTTAAGAAAGTGAACCTTAGTGTGCCTGCATGTAATTCAGATCCCAGCACATCTAAACAAGAGATGCAAAGAGTAGCAAAACCAACTAATGTTCCCATTCCCTCTACAGGAGTAATCAGTGACATTAAAGCGAGCAGGTCAAAGTCTCAAGACAATACAAGGAATGATAGGACATCGCAAGCTAAGAATGTGCATTGGAAGAGAGTAGAAGACCAACCTAGGAACTTTAAGCTTGAGTCGAATAAAACGAATCGTGTTGATTTTAGTATTAGCCATAGGCGTACTGTAATTAATTCGAATTCTGATACTATTTGCAAACCTTGTAATGATGTCTGCTTGAATTCTGTCTCTAATCATGAATGTGGTGTGAATGTTTTGTCTAATGCTGTCATACCCCCAGTTAATATTGCTAATGCAAAAAATCATGTTAAAAAAGCTAAAAGGCAGAGGCGAAAGAAAGTTAGAAAACAGTGGAAGCCCACAGGAAGAACATTTAGTAAGATAGGTTATCAATGGATACCTGTGGGCCATAAGATTAATCAGGCAACGCCCACTAGAAAATGGATGCCTACTGGTAGAACTATTCCCTTAAGAAGTGAGCACACTTTGAATAGGGCAAATACAGACACTAGTACTGCATCTATTCATAATGATTCCATTGCCTTAATTTCTGATATGAATGCTTCGATTTCTGATGTGGGTGTTCCAACCATTGTTACTAACCAAATGGAACCCATTCTTGCATGGGGATCCCAATTATCCAGTTATCCATTCTTGTCTGTGTTCAACTGAAGATCGTTCAAATCGTTCTGTGGTACCTGGACTCAGGCTGTTCCAAGCATATGACTGGGGACCGGTCGTGGCTCATGAACTTCGTGAGCAAATTCATCGGGACAGTTAGATTCAGGAATGATCATTTCGGTGCAATTATGGGTTATGGAGATTATGTTGTTGGTAAAAGTGTTATCTCCAGGGTATATTATGTAGAAGGTCTTGGTCATAACCTGTTCTCTGTTGGTCAATTCTGCGATTCTGATCTAGAAGTAGCCTTCAGAAAACATACTTGTTTCGTTAGAGAACTTGATGGTAAAGAACTTTTAAGAGGTTCACGTGGTTCAAATCTATACACCATCTCTATCGAAGATATGATGAAGTCTTCTCCAATTTGCTTGTTGTCAAAGGCTTCTAAAACAAAGTCATGGTTATGGCATCGTCGTCTCAATCACTTGAACTTCGGCACCATCAATGATCTCTCCAGAAAGGACTTACTTGTAGGTTTACCTAGACTTAAGTATGAAAATGATCATCTTTGTTCAGCATGCCAATTGGGAAAAAGCAAGAAGTATGCCCATAAACCAAAACCTACTAACTCTGTCACAGAAGTTCTTCATACAATTCACATGGACTTATGTGGACCCATGAGAGTGCAGAATATCTTTGGGAAGAAATATGTGTTAGTTGTGGTTGATGATTTCTCTAGATTCACCTGGGTAAAGTTCTTAAAGACAAAGGATGAAACTCCAGATATCATCATCAAACTCATCAAACAGCTGCAGGTTCGTCTTAACAAAACGGTCAGAATCATCCGAACAGACAATGGAACTGAGTTTGTTAACAAACAACTTAGTGAGTTTTATGAAAGTATTGGAATCAGTCATCAAAGAAGTGTTCCTCGAACTCCTCAACATAACGGTGTAGTTGAAAGACGAAATCAAACTCTTGTGGAAGCCGCAAGGAAAATGCTGATTTACTCAAAAGTTCCAATGTTTCTCTGGGGTGAAGCCATCGCTACTGCATGCTACACCCAAAATCGATCCCTGATTCACACTACTCATGGAAAAACTCCATATGAACTTGTCCACAACAGAAAACCTAATCTTTCATTCCTTCGTGTGTTCGGTGCATTGTGTTATCCAACTAATGAGGGACAAGATTTAGGCAAACTTAAAGCTAAAGCAGAAATTGGAGTATTTGTAGGTTATGCACCAAACATAAAAGGATACCGAATCTACAACAAGAGAACCCGAAATATCATGGAAACAATTCACGTCACGTTTGATGAGCTGACCGGTCAAATGGCTCCTGGACAATCAAGTTCAGGACCCGCACTTCAAAACAGTCCCATTGGTTCATCCCTTGTACCAAATTCTTCCCCAGCAACTCCATATGTACCTCCATCTGAAGATGATTTAAAGAAATTGTTTGATCCTATGTTTGATGAACTCTATGAGCCAAGTGTTATTGAACTGTCAACTCCCACAATAGAGGCTGCTCATATCCCTGAGAATGAAGTCAATCCTACAATCTCAATATCATTAAGTCAAGAAGCGCCTGCTGCTGATCACTCAGTCTCATCAACAAATCATCAATCTTCGAATGTACATCATGGAACTGTTTCTGGCATCAATGATGAAGTTCCCTTTGCTACTCCTGAAGATGCTCCATTTGAAAACATATTTGCTCCTGAATCATCATCAGAACCATCTTCTTCAGGAGACATCGACTCTCCTACCTCAGTCCCTCCACAACTGCCACATGAACACCTTAGAAAATGGACTCACGATCATCCATTAGACAACATCATTGGAAATCCCTCTCGTCCTGTATCAACATGGAAACAACTTGCAACCGATGCCTTATGGTGCTTCTTCAACTCCGTACTCTCTAAGATCGAACCAAAAGATGTTAAAACTGCCATGAATGAAGACAGTTGGTTCAATGCCATGCAAGAAGAAATTCATGAGTTTGATCGACTTGATGTATGGGAATTAGTACCTGCTCCAGATTGTGCTATGATCATTGCTCTAAAATGGATCTTCAAAGTGAAACTTGACGAGCATGGTGATGTCTTAAAGAACAAGGCTCGATTGGTTGCTAAAGTATACCGTCAAGAGGAGGGTATTGAATTTGAAGAATCTTTTGCTCCTATTGCTCGTATCGAGGCAATCAGAATCTTCTTGGCTAATGCTGCTAGTAAGAACATGGTAGTCTATCAGATGGATGTAAAGACCGCATTTCTGAACGGAGATATTAAAGAAGTCGTCTACGTCAGCCAACCCGAAGGCTTTGTGAATCCAGAGCATCCTACTCACGTCTATTGTTTGAAGAAGGCTCTGTACGGGTTAAAGCAAGCTCCAAGGGCATGGTATGATACGCTATCAAAGTTTCTTCTATCTACCGGTTTCAGCAAAGGAGTAGTTGATCCTACATTGTTCAACAGAAAGTCAGGCAAACATTTAATTCATGTTCAAATTTATGTTGATGATATCATCTTTGCCTCGACTGACCCCAATGAGTGTGACCATTTTTCAAATGAAATGGGTTCTAAATTTCAAATATCAATGATGGGACAAATGTCATTTTTCTTAGGACTACAAATTTCACAAAGTCCCGGAGGCATTTTCATAAATCAATCTAAATATGCAAATGAGATTTTAAAGAAATTTGGATTTGATTCAAGTGACCCTGTTGACACACCCATGATTGAACGTACCAAACTAGATGAGGACCACTCAGGGATCATGGTAGACCAAACGAAATATCGTAGTATGATTGGATCCCTGATGTACCTAACAGCTAGTAGACCAGACATCTTGTTCGCTGTTTGCATGTGTGCTAGATACCAGGCTAAGCCTACTAAAAAGCACCTTGAAGCGGTTAAACGGGTCTTTCGGTATCTCCAAGGAACCATCAATATGGGTCTTTGGTACCCGAAGGACACCGGTATGTCACTAAAAGCATATGCATATGCAGATGCAGATCATGCAGGGTGTCAAGATACTCGTCGAAGTACGTCTGGAGGTGCTCAGTTTTTGGGTGATAAGCTTGTGAGCTGGTCTTCAAAGAAGCAAATGAGTACTTCTATTTCATCTACAGAGGCTGAATACATAGCCATGTCATCTTGTTGTGCTCAAATCCTATGGATGAGATCCCAATTATCTGACTATGGCTTTGAATTTATCAAAATCCCTCTGTACTGTGATAATAAAAGTGCTATTGCTCTCTCATGCAACAACGTACAACACTCAAAAGCAAAGCACATCGACATTCGACATCATTTCATCAGGGAACAAGTGGAAAAAGTTGTGGTGGAACTCTATTTTGTGAGGACTGAATACCAGTTAGCAGACATCTTCACCAAAGCTCTTCCAAGAGAACGTTTTGAGTTTATTCTTCCACGACTTGGCCTTAAAAGCCTTCAACCAGAAACACTCAAACGTCTTCAAGAGGAAGAAGAGGAGTAAAAGGTTTCCTTCATCTATCTCTTGTATATATCTATTCGAAAAACAAAATACAAAATTATAAAACCTTCAAAAATCAAATAGAAAAATATAAAACTTTCAAAATCCATAAAAATTTGAAAAATTCGAAAAATCTTCAAAAAAATATTGTCATTTTTGTCATGTCTTTTTCGATTCGATAATATCTACGGTCTTTGTACTGTCATTCAAAGAATGACACGGAACTTTAGATATTGTTCGAATTTTTATTTGAAAAAAAAAATCAAAAAATCAAAAAATATTTTTGGGAGAAAGAGAAACAATGGTTTATTGTCATTTCAGGAAGTAACCCGCTTTTTAAAGAAAAAACAGATCCATACTTTATCATGTTTTAAAAAAAAAAAAAAAAAAAAAAAATTCCATGCTCTGATTCTATAAACATTTATCTGCTGAAAACTAATTGCTTTGAAAAATAACTCGGACTCTATTTTTGATAATCAACTGGACTTATTTGTCAAAATATCTTTGTTGGAATCACTCCTAAACCATAATCAAGTGTTAGTAATTCATATGTAATAGTTAGCTTAATTATGGCCTTTATGTTTGTTATTAGCCTTAAGCTTATGTAGAAGGCCCATGAGCTTAGGCCCAAGCCCATTGGAGAAAGGATGGGAACTAGGAATGTTGCCCTAGCTTCCCTCCTATAAATACTCTTGTATAACCCTCACTTGAGGGTTGGTTGTTCAATTTATTTCTTTCACACATATCCTACGCATAACCGGTCAAGTATTACATGTGTGTGTGTTTGGTTTATTGTTCAATCGCCTTTATCTCTTTCTATTAAGCTTGTGTTGTAAAACTAGTGACCTAACAGTGGTACAATCGCCTAATAGTTGGGTGAACGTTTGTTTGGTCTACGCGTAGAACATACGCTTCGGCCTTGATACTTTGGTTCGCTTAAAAACACGTTTTTTACACTTTTTAATCCAAGATTCTTGTACTTTCAATGTTTTAAGGTGTTAAAATACTTGTTTTTGGCAAAAAGTTTCAAACTTTACGCGTGGATATACGTTTTTAAGCTAGTTTTTGTACGAGGGTTTCATCCTACGCGTAACAGTTTTTAGAAGGTTTGGTTCATCAAGTTTCACACTTTTGTGTTATTTTGGTGATATTGAAGCTATCTCATCACAAAAATCTGGTTTAGAAACATCTTTGGGCAAAATCATTTTTACGAGTAAAGCTACGCGTATAAAACCCTAATCTTACGCGTAACTTTATCCGTGGGTTGATCTTCAGTTTCGTGATTTACTCCGTGTTTTCTTGCTTGGATAAGCCTGAAAATACGTCGACTTTGGTTATCTTTCGCACTGTGATAGTGTAAAAGATCACTTGGGATAAAACCCTAAAATTACGCATAAGCATAAAGCTTACGCGTAGAAAATCCTACGCATAAGATTCATCTTACGCCTAAGCCTAGTCTTACGCATAAGATAATCCTACGCCTAAGTTTCTACGCCTAACTTTGTGTCTACGCATAACTTTAGTGTCTTTTCCCTACTTACGCGTAAGCTAAACCTACGCGTAACTCTTGATTGTTACGCGTAACTTTGGTGTGTTTACGCATAAGTGCTACTTGGTTTTTTGTGATTTCTACGCCTAAGGATACTTCATCAACAAAGGTTCATTCGACTACAAAGATCCATTTTTACCAACACAAGTTTTCAACATGTCACAACCACCATACTCTAACTATTTCCCTTACACTTATTCTCAACGACAACAACAACTAAGTCCACAACATCAACAATGGAATCAACAACAAGAAATTTATCAACAACAATTTAATCAACAACATACTCCACAACTTGGAGCAATTCCCCCACCACAAATGGTTCAAACACCACCAAGTCTTCTAGTTCAACCCTACACAAATGAATTCAATCAACATCCATCAAGGAACACTATGAAGGAACCCACTTGGTTTGCAATGATGTGTGAAGCTTTAAGTAGCCAACAATCAATTCATGAGGCTGGATCACTTGATAGACCTCCAATGCTCACTCCAGGAAACTACGATCAATGGGTAATTAGGTTCTTTAGGTTTTGTGATCCGAAGAAGCCACATGGAAAGTTCTTAAAGAAGGTTATCTTGGAAGGACCATTTCAGATGCCTACTGTCATTGTACCCGGAGATCCAAATGCTAATCCACCAAGGGATGAACAAACGAACATTGCTACTGTTGCAGACTTGAATCCAGAAGAACTTTTACACTATGAAGCTGATGAGCTTGCAATGCAATATATCCTTTTAGGATTGCCAAACCCAATTCTTCGAAGTGTTGATGCTCAAAAGACTGCAAAGAAAATGTGGGAACACATTCATCTTCTTATGGAAGGATCTGCACTCAAAAAGGAGGATATGGAATCCAAAATTTACTTGGCTTATAAACACTTCTTGATTGAACCTGGAGAGACACTAGAGTCTTATCATCATCGATTCTCAGACATCATCAATGATTTGGATAAACACAACATCATCATGCCAAGAATTGCAGTTAATACTAAGTTCCTGAGTAGTCTTGGTCTTGAATGGGAGAAGTATGTCATTTTTCTCCGTCAAGCAAAGAACATGCATCATTCTACATACGGATTGTTGTATGATTACTTGAAGCCTCATGAAAAGGAAGTTGATAGGGAAAGGATTCTCCGTGCTTAAATTGCTTCAACGACAACTCCGGAAAATCAACAACTTGCCTTGTATGCTCAAAACAATTATTCTCCTCAACCAGCAACTCAACCAACTGCTACAATCACACCATATGATCCTTCACAGCAACAATCTCAACAAAATCAATTGGTTGCATACAAAAACAACAATGCTCAAGAACTTGTCAGTGAAGCTAATGAGGAATCTGATCCGTTCGAAGCATTGCAACAAGGATTTGTTATGATTGCTAATTCTTTTAGCCGTTATACCAATAAATCCAACAATCTTATTCGTTCCTCATCTAACACACGGAATCAAGTTGTTGTGAACAATGGACGAGTTGAAGTTCAGAATCGTGGTTATGGTCGTCAGATGGGCGGTGGTCAAGGGTTTAATGCTGTGGGTAGGAATAACAACAGAGCTCAAGTGGCTGAACAGGGAAATGTTCAGAATGGGTTGAATGGTCTTCGATGCTACAACTGCAATGAGAAGGGACACCTGGCTAATGCATGCCCAAAGCCGAGGACTAGGGGCAGTGCTTATCACAAAGAGGCTATTCTTTTAGCTCTTAAGGATGAAGCTGGTGGAACTCTCATAGACAAAGAACAGAGCTTTATGGCAAATGCAGACTCAGATGAAGATATGGAGGACTTGCAGGCCAATGCAGCTGTTATCTTGATGGCTAATATGAATGAGTTACACATGAGTGACACAGGCCTAGTGTATGACACTGATGGCTTGTCTCAGGTACCTAAACAAACCATATTTATCTTTGATCTAATATCTCCGCCAACATCTGAATCCGGCAAGGCTCAGAATGTTCAAAATGAGTCATTTACATCTCATTCCGACGATTTTCAATTAGACCCCGTAGTTACATTTGACGATCAAGATGACCATATGGTTTCCATTGATAATCAAATTGACTCCGTGGTTATACTTGAGGATCTAAGTAATGATCATGTTGTGACTCACGTTGAACACGCCGAACTTTTGCCTCATCCAGATCTTGCTCTTTTACTTAAAGACCAGCAATCCCAAATTGAAGAATGTTGTGCATTAAATCATACCTTAAAAAGTAAAAATGCACTGTTAACCAAGGATTTTGAATGTTTACAAAAGCAACTCAACTTTTTCAAAACTCAGAAAAACGTGAAAAAGGTTTTGAAGCAGCCTTTACTAAATCTCATCAAAACGAAAAATATTTAGAGAGACAGATGCGTGATCTAGCCGCTTCGAAGAATGCTTTGTTGTCTGAGATAGAACAACTGAAACATGAACATAAAAAGCAAATTAACGCTCTCACCTTGGAAAATCAAAAAGCTAAGGCTGAGTTGTTAACTTGTCAAAAACAGTTCTCTGCATACAAAAAGCATTCAACGAAACGAATAGTTGATCATCTTGAAGAAATCATCGGCTTGCAAAACAAACTTAAAGAGTTTAAAACTGTTGTTTATAAACATGGTGAGTCGGTCACAGCTATTGAAAAGTTTACTTTAAAACCCAATCCAAATGGATATGGACCGAATCTTGCTGATTACAAACCTAAGCTTTCAACCAAAGCATTCAAACCAAATCCTGAAGTTTCCAGTGTAGAATATAAAATTGATAATTCTGTTATGAGTGTTGTTGAATATCATCGTCAAGAGGAATTAGATGCAGAAGACGAGAGTCGATCAAAATTAGAAACTGTTGTTTACAACAAACCTTTTAATTATTCAAAACCGGTCACTTTTGTCACACCTACGGATTCTTCTAACACACCAAGGGTTATCATAAAAACGTCTGAGTCTTCTAATGTTAATCCCCAACCAGATTATGCACAAATTTATGGTCCTTTACCTTCCATTAGTGAAGTAAACTCAAAACCTGAAAATCGCAAAATTCTTAGATATTTTGACATTTTCATGGCTGACCTCAAAAATTTACAACATGAGATAGAATATCATTCTGAAATCAAAGTTCAACATTTTCAATCGCCTCTGGCGCGAGAACAAAGAGACATTTTTCAGAAAAATCTTTTACCAAATGTTAAAAATTTGAAAAATTGAGCATTATCTTGGGAACGGGACTTTCATACGGAACTTGGAGTGATGAAGGTCGTTTTCGAGAAAACAGAAACATCTATTTCTAATACTAAACGTAAAAAGAAAATGTTGAGAAAAGATGTTGATCGACTCTTGAAAGAAGTTATTCAATTCTTTGCCACATGCATCTGACTATATCTCTGTTGATACTGTTGATAATGTTGTAACTGTTGAGAATACTGATAATGTGCTTCAGATCGAGTCTTTAAAAGCTGAAAATGAACGATTGCTTAACGAACTTTCAAATGAAAAACGTCGTCTTCAATGGTGTCAAAAAGATTGTCAAAATCGTGAACTTGCTTTGCAAAACAAAATCCACCAGTTGCAATCGAACAATTTTAATCCAAAATCTGAGCAACTGGATGATCAAAATGTGTCTTTGAAAAGACAAATCTCAAAATATGAACAAGAACTTGTAAAAGTTAAACAGGAATATGGTGTCATATTTGATTTACTCAATAAGACTCGTCATGAAGCATCAAACGAACTTGATCACTATCTTGCACACACTAGAGAAGTAATGAATTTTGCGGGTAATATTCGTTCTGAAAATCAAGATTTGATTCACACTATCTTTAAGTTAAGAGAAATGTTAGGAAAGTATGAACTACTTCCGCCTACCGTGATTAAGAGAATAGCACCAGTAACACTTAGTAATCGTGAACCTAGAATCCTTACTGCCAAATCACAAGTTGCTAACGTGCTTCCTTCTACTGAAACAGGAATAGTTGCATCTTTTCCAAACGTCCGCACTTCACAGCCTAGGAGTACTACATCGAAGAATAGGAAGTTGCGACCTAAGAAAAGATCAATAAGGAATGCTAAAGTAGAAGAACACCCTAGGACTATGAATAAGACTCACGTTGCTTCCACTATAGATATTGCGTCTGGCAAATGTAATAGAAATAGTGATGTAACGAATGCTAAACCTTTAAGTACTTTTGATATTCAGTCTGATGCACCATGTGTTATTTGTCGTAAAAGTCTGAATTCTGATTGTCATGACAAATGTGTTGCTAAAGCTATAATCTCTCGTTTACGGAATCCTAAGAATCGGAATACCTCTAGGCCCACTAATCATTCTAAGTCTGTGCTTGGTAGACCGCCTTCTTTAGATTCTAAAGCAAGCATTGCTGTCCCAGTAGCTCCAGTTTCACCTCCTAAGAATGTAGTACCACCTAGTGCATTCACTAAGACTAAAGCAAATAGTAGTTATAGATGGCAGAAATGGATATATAACAAACTAGGATTTAAATGGATGCCTAAAGTTATTGATGTGTGTATGTATACTATAACTGCTCCGGAACCCTCTAACATTTTGGGTTCCACATCTACTTCTATTCCATCTGTGTCGTCTGTGTGTAATGCAGGTGATACAGATCATTCTCTGGATTGTTGATAGCGGATGTTCCCGACACATGACAGGCAATCTTAAACTGTTATCAAACTTTATTGCAAAGTTCATTGGCACTGTCAGATTTGGGAATGATCACTTCGCAGCTATCATGGACTACGGAGACTATATCAATGGGAACATCAAAATTAGCAGGGTTTATTATATGGAAGGCCTCGGTCACAATCTGTTTTCAGTAGGTCAGTTCTGTGATGGAGATTTGGAGGTTGCTTTCAGGGAGAAATCTTGTTTCATTCGTGATCTACAAGGAAACGACCTTATGTCTGGCTCGCGTAATTCTAGTCTCTACACTATCTCTATGCAAGACATGGTTGCTTCATCTCCCATCTGCTTACTCTCAAAGGCAACATCAACAAAATCCTGGCTATGGCACCGTCGTCTCTCACATCTAAACTTTCAAACCATCACCAACCTTGCTCGACACAAACTAGTTAAAGGACTCCCACGATTCCGGTATTCAAAAGATCACCTTTGCTCAGCTTGTGAACAAGGGAAAAGCACTCGTGCTCATTTTCCTTCAAAGGTGGAACACAGCTCTCAGCATGTGCTTCATCTTCTTCAATTGGATTTGTGTGGCCCAATGCGTGTGCAAACGATCAATGGCAAACGCTACATCTTAGTAATTGTTGATGACTATTCACGATGGACTTGGGTCTACTTTCTTCGCAGCAAAGACCAAGCTCCACAGATGATCATCACCTTTCTCATGAAAATACAGGTTCAGCTCTGAAACACCGTCAGACAAATCAGAACAGACAAAGGAACTGAATTTGTTAACCAAACCCTTCGTGAATTTTATGAGAAAGTGGGAATTCAGCATCAGACATCTATTGCACGTATACCAGAACAAAACGGAGTTGTTGAAAGACGAAACCGAACGTTAGTGGAAGCTGCAAGAACAATGTTAATCAATGCTAAACTTCCAGATTACTTATGGGCTGAAGTTGTATCTACTGCATGCTATACTCAAAACCGTTCTATGATTACTAAACGCCACAACAAAACACCTTTTGAGCTTCTCCACAACCATAAACTGAACCTCAAACACTTTCATGTATTTGGATCCCTTTGCTATCCGAATAATGATCGTGATGATTTTGGAAAGCTCAAAGCCAAAGCTGACATTGGAGTCTTTATTGGATATTGTGATAATTCTAAAGGTTTCCGAATCTGGAATCCTTGAAGAAAGGAGGTTATGGAAATGATTCATGCTCATTTTGATGAACTCACGTAAATGGCTTCTGAGTATAACAGCTTAGAACCCGGTCACAACCACTTAAACTTCCCTCAAACCCCATCATCAGCTGAACAATGCCCCCAGCTCACTCGTCAACAAATGGAAAGGTTATTCGCTCCACTGTTCAGTGACGATATTGATGAACGTGCTCAAGGTGTATCCGCTGTTTCCGCTGCTCAACCTGATACTACTCTTTTACCTGATACACCTGCTACAACAACTACTGTTGAAGAAGCACCACCAGTTGACTCCACCACAACAGTTGAACAAACCACTTCCAACAATGATGAACCGGCTGATGATATTCTTAATGAAGTACCCCCACCTGCAGATTTTGATCCAAATGCGTTCTTTAACCCGTTTGCTAATGAGACTGCTGCACCTGATGCCGCGCAATCATCAACAAACCATTTGAATCCTCAGAATCTGCACAATGTATACCAACATCAACCCTCTACACATCGATGGACAAAAGACCATCCTCTGGCAAATATTATTGGCAACCCGAATCAACCAGTCGTTACAAGACAACGTCTTCACACAGATGGTGAACATTGCATTTATGTACTCACTGTCTGCCAATCTGAGCCTAAAAACATTGAAGACGCAATGACAAAAGACAACTGGACTGAATCCATGCAAGAAGAACTCAACAAATTCAAACGTCTTGAAGTATGGGAACTGGTTGTAAGACCAACAGGGGTCTACGTCATTGGTCTCAAATGGATTTGGAAAAAAAAATTGGATGCTGAAGGAAACGTAATCCGAAACAAGTCACGTCTAGTTGCTAAGGGTTATCGTCAGGAAGAGGGAATAGACTTTGAAGAATCTTTTGCTCCGGTTGATCGTCTTGAGGCTGTTCGGATATTTCTCGCATTCGCGGCTCATATGAATATGACGGTCTTTCAGATGGATGTCAAAACTGCGTTTCTCAACAGACAACTGAAAGAAACGGTTTATGTCAGCCAACCAGAAGAATTCGTTGATCCCGAGTTCCCAAACCATGTCTACAAACTAAACAAAGCTCTTTACGGTCTCAAACAAGCTCCTCGGGCATGGTACGATAAGCTATCATCTTTTCTCATTGCTAATAATTTCACCAAAGGTTCGGTCAACCCTACTCTTTTTATACAATATCACGGGGCACATATCTTAATTGTTCAAATTTACATGGATGACATCATTTTTGGGTCTACACATAAAAAGTACTCAATCGCTTTTGCAAAACTAATGAAGAAAAATTTTGAAATGTCCATGATGGGTGAACTTACGTTCTTTCTAGGACTACAAGTTCATCAATCACCCCGTGGTATTTTCTTGAGTCAGTCCAAATATGCCCTTGAATTGTTAAACAAATTTGGAATGAAAACCTGTGACACTTATGCCACACCAATGACTCATACCAAGAAGCTAGACGCTGATTTACATGGGAAATTAGTGGACCCTACCAAATACCGAAGTATTATTGGGTCCTTCATGTATCTAACAGCTAGCCGACCTGACATTGTCTTTGCCGTTTATCTTTGCTCCCGTTATCAGTCAAGACCAACTGAAACCCACCTCTCTGAGGCTAAAAGAATCCTCCGATACATCAAGGGAACCATTAACTTGGGATCTGGTATCCGAAGGATTCTGGTTTTGAACTAATCGCTTTTTCAGACGCTGACCACGCAGGATGCTTAGATTCACGGAAAAGTACTTCATGAGCACTACAATTTCTTGGTGATAAACTGGTGTCCTGGCAATCAAAGAAGCAGGATTGTACATCGCTGTCATCAACCGATGCAGAATATGTAGCCATGTTGGCGTGTTGTGCTCAAGTCATCTGGATGAGAATACAACTCAAAGACTATGGTTACGTATTTCACAGAATCCCGATGTACTGCGACAATCGGAGTGCCATTGCGATCTCGTGCAACTCAGTTCAGCACTCGAAATCAAAGCACATCGATCTTCGCTATCATTTCATCAAGGACCACGTGGAACAGGGTACAGTTGAATTATACTTCGTGGGTACAGAATACCAATTGGCAGATCTACTCACCAAAGCCTTGCCTCCCGCTAGGTTTAATGAGTTGGTCCACCGGATTGGTATGAGGTGTTTGACTCAAGAGGAATTGGATGACCTCCTAAAACAGTATTAAAAACCTGTCAAACACCAAAATCTCTTTTGTAAATATTTTTCAAAAACAAAATACAAAAATATAAAATTAGATAAAACAACAAAAATATTCTTCTATCCATATTTCTTCAAACATGGCAAGTACATTTCTTCAGTCAACACTCAAATCTTTCAAAATTCAGTAATTTTTCGATCAAGTGTTGAGGGGGAGAAAATAAATACTTAACTGTTTCAAAACATCCGTGTACTTGCATGTTATCCTATCCTGGTTGTTTCTTTAAAATGGTGGTCACATTTCTGGTTTCTGACACTCCTCAGACTAAAATTTATAACCTTTCATTATTTTTTAAGTCGAGGGGGAGTGTCGTCAAAGTTATTTCCAAATATTCTTCGTTTGGTAACCAAAAATGGAAGTTAAATGGCTTTGGATCAAAATGGAAAAGGTGGAGGGACTATTGTTATCATAAGCTTAAAGTTACTTTTAATAAAAACTCCGCCACCTAACCTTTCACTTCACATTTATTACTCATAACCTAACAAATCCTACGCTTTAAAATTGTTCAAGAAATCCGTGCTTTTGATCATCATATTGTAAGTGTTTTCATAATCTAAACGTAATTACAAGCAAGGGTTTTGATTTTTATGCAAATCCAACGGCTAAAACATGAGATATGTGTGATTATGTGTTCTACGCATAAGCGTATGAACACACAATCATTGGTGTGTGTTTGTGGTTAAAACAATTGTGTCAAAACATTTCAATAACATCAATGATACTATGTTTATCCTCAAAACTTACCCAGAAACACGAATTGATTGATTTTGAAAAACTAGGGTTTATGCGTAAACTTGGGCGTTTTCATGTGTGAACGTCTCTGGCTAATTGGTTGCTTATAATGTGTTATTTAAGTGATGAATTAACTATATCCATGCTTAGAACTTGCCCAGAAACAACAAAAGTGAAAGAATTGTAATTTAGGGTTCTAGTTCATACAAATTGGGTATTTTTGATTCACATGGTGTTTGATGTTAAAACTTGAACAAAACAACTCAATTGGCTTCTAAGACTTCCCAGAAATGATTTGGTGAAATTTCCATGGCTAGATTTCTTAAGCGTAATTATTGAAACTAGGGTTTAAGTTCTACGCATAAGATTTTCTACGCTTAAACTGTTTAACAAGTTTTCATGCCATGATCTGTTATAAGATGAATGTATGGGTTAATATTGATGATATGATAATTTTATTTCAGGTCTGTTACAAGTGAGAATTCAGAATCAAGGTTCTAAGCAAACTACGCATAAGGATCACCTTACGCGTAGCATGTTATGCGTAAGAGTAATCTTACGCGTAGCGTCTACGCATAAGGTTCTACGCATAAGGTTCTACAGTGAGAATTCAGAATCAAGGTTCTAAGCAAACTACGCATAAGGATCACCTTACGCGTAGCATGTTATGCGTAAGAGTAATCTTACGCGTAGCGTCTACGCATAAGGTTCTACAATGGGACTACGCGTATCCTGTGAAGGATATGCGTAAACAGTTACCTCTACGCATAAGGCCTACTCTTACGAGTAAGCCTTACGCATAAGGTTTTAATACGCCTACGCGTAAGCTCTACGCATAAGGTCCCCTGTTCCTACGCGTAATATTTCTTACGCGTAAGTCAGGATCCTACGCATAAGCTTTTGTCTACGTGTATAACACTCCTGTTTACGCATAACTTTTCCACTTTTACGCCTAAGCCTTGATTGACCTTAATTATGAATTGTTACGCGTGCAAACTTGTAAATAAACAAATCATAACGTCACGAAACCAGTAATGTCACTAATAAACTTAAACGTTTAATATGTTGTGTTAAATAAGTGATAACATAAACTTTAAAACTTAAAGTTAACTAACTCATGAAACTTATCACGACGTCATTGGACTAGTGAACAAACAAGTGACTTTGGACTCGTAACAATCATTAACATTGTACATTCAATAATTAGACAATAAAACCTTCTGTTGACTAACATAATGTCTTTCGATATGTTGGTTCTTTTGGCTAATGTTATTTCAGATCAAGATATGGCAGCTCAAATGAATGTGGATGCACTAGATGTTCTCACAATTGCTGATATCTTCCCTAATGGCTATCCAAGGAAGATTGGAAAGAACAACCTCAGGGTTGAATTTGAAACCATCACCTGCTCAGAATCTTCCTGTTTGATTTCTATGGACATTCTCAAGAATCATCCCTACCAGAACATGCTCTCACATTCTGCTACAGTACCAGCGATCTACATGCAACAGTTCTGGAATTCAATGTAGAGGATCAAAGGTCAAAGTGCGGTGACAGTGACGCTCAATCACAAACAGGTCACCATCACACATGCGGACTTACGGGCTGTTCTTCTCATCCCTGACATCGAGCTAACCGACTTCTATGCCACACCTGCTGAAGAGATAGTTTTGCAATTCTTGATCGATATTGGCTATGATGAAGCTTCAGGAATC
This sequence comes from Chrysanthemum seticuspe, assembly GCA_019973895.1. Classification (NCBI taxonomy): domain Eukaryota; kingdom Viridiplantae; phylum Streptophyta; class Magnoliopsida; order Asterales; family Asteraceae; genus Chrysanthemum; species Chrysanthemum seticuspe. Next base: position 97,542,809 of record BPTQ01000003.1, on the reverse strand, counting down.
ATCACTAAACATTCTCATGTGGAGCTTAAGAACATTCCTCAACCGTGGAGAACTCTCTACATCATCATTACCAAATCTGTCTCTGGTCGTGATAGCGGCTATGAGCATCCCAAGCTCATAGAACTGCAAATTTTTTGGTCATTAATCAACATGAAGCACATCGAGCTTGAAGCTCTGATATGGGATGACATGATGTCATTTCTCAAAAAGCTTGGCTCAAAGATTCCCTATGTCAGATACACTAAACTGTTGATCCAGAGAGCACTTGGACTTCATCATGATATTCCCAAGAGGCTCAATGACCCCGAAAATCATGACATGTTGACTGAGCCTATTTTATCTGTCAGAATCAAGGAATCGTCAACAAAGAAACAGGGTGTTGTATTACCTGATCACCTTCTGTCAAACAGAAAGCTCGAGACATACAAAAGGTATCTGGTAGCAGTGAAAGAAGGCAAAGTTGTTCATCTTGATGAGAAACCTTCTGGGACACCTACACGGAGAACCAGAAGAGGCAGTGCAGGGAGTGCTGCAAGCACTGAGAGTCAGGGGAAGTTTCCCAAAAGGAATCATCCTCGTAAAAAGACCGTTCCTTCCAAGAAAGCTGGTCCTATTCCCATTCCAAAGCTTGAACCACAAAGAAAGCTAGTGGACGAAAGCTCTGAAGATACACAATCAGACGAAGAGGTATTCTACTCTGAATCTGCAACCAAAGCACCTCCTTCAGTAGCAAAACCTCCCAGTCCACCAGCAGTTATAAGCAAAGGGAAGGCTCCAGTACTTGTGCCTTATGAAGAGGATAGCTCATAAGAAGAGCAACTGGATACATCCTACAGGAAGAAGTTTTTAGACACCTACAAAAAGCTAAAGAATTTGAACAAGATCAAATGCGTGGCCCCGGAGGGTCGAGTGGTGGTGTCCACTCTTCACCAGATCCTGATGCGGTTAATCGACCCGATAAGGGAACTGGTGCCACCACTCTTGTCCAACAGCAAAAGCTTGTGGAGGACTCTACTGATTATAACATTGAGGAACCAGAAAAGGATAAGTCTGAGAAAGAAAAGACTGATGAAGAAGCCCAGGCTCAGACGGAAGTAAAAGCTAAATCTGGACAAGATAACAAAGGGAATTATGATGATTATCTTCTCAACAGTCCAATTCGTTCCAAGGAGGATACTTCTGCACCTCCAAAGGACCCTGAGCCTCCTCATGTCTCCTCATCATCAGATTCATCATCTCATTCTTCACCACCACCATCTAAAAGATCAACCAAATCAACATCCAAATCAGTGAAGAAGCCAACTCGATCTTGGATTTCTCATACTCATAAAAGAATTGTGAATGCTGTCAAACAAGTCAGAAAGAAAGACATGCTATACAGGAAGATGAATTTCTACGCTGATCAGATACAGTATCTTCATGACGAGAATGACGAGATGAAAGTTGAAAGGGAGTATGTACAGAAGCTCATGAAAGATGATCTTCAAGGGAAAATGGATGAAATTATCAAAGGGTACACTCATCCATACCTTCTTGACATTGTTCCTAAAGTTACAAAGGAGTTATTCACCAAACAACTCTATCCGAATCTACTTCATCTGGCCAAGCAGACTATGAAATCAACACCAATGCACGTGAACATCAATCCTGTTGATCCCATAATCTTTTCAGATGCTGAATTAGTTGACCGACTGGTAGCTCAAATGTCCAAACGATCTGCAACACTTGCGTCACACGAAGGTAAATTGCTTGAAGCATTGCTGGAATATCAACTAAAATCAGCATGTAGAGAAGAAGCTGAAAGGCCGAAACGTCCAAGAGACGATGATGACAAGGATAAGGATAAAGAAAATGAGCCCAAACGGCCGAAGAAGTCTGATGCATCATCTTCTATGAAACCTCCTCCCCAACGGACTCCTGCTCAACAAAGGTCTCCTCCTCGTTCTTCTGCTGATAAACCTCAGGATTCTTCTGAATTACCACCCCAGACTCAGAAAACCGGTGATCATTTTGAGTATACGGGTGGTGACGATGAGGAAGTCCGTGAGCCCCTACAACAACCCACCTCTCCCAAACAAGTTAAGAAACCAGAATCTTCATCTCGGCCTAAGAAAAAGAAGAAGAAGGCGCCTACTACTGACGTCGTATCATGGCTAGATGAAGATAACATAGAGGAATTTGAATGGTTTTCTACACTTGTTAACTCCACCCCCTATCCAGCTGAAGGTCAAGATCTGGTAGACGGTAATACATTGGAGCATGCTAAGATATTGCAAGAAAAATTCCGAGTAAAGAAGATGACGAAATCTGAGTTGAGGCGAATCAAGAATGAAGCTTTTCAACTGTTAAAAGATAGCTCGGAAAGTGCCATCGAGGTCGAATATCACCTTGAAAACATTGCTCGAGCTATGTCTAACAACATGGATTGGCTCAGCCCAGAAGCAAACATCGACTTCACCAAACGGGATAACCCTCCATATTACACCGACTGGTCTAAACCTCTACCAACAATTGGCCAACCAGATGAGCCAAGGATTCCATTCCAATATTTCTTCAACAAAGACCTGGAATTTCTCCTACACGGCAGTGATGATTCAAGGAAATATGCTACATCTCTGACACTTCCGTTCCCGGCAGCCATATACTCAAACTGCATAGCCATCGAGGAAAAGGCTACCCACATGTTTTCTAACAATGTGGAATTATATGACCGTGATGCAATGTATGGGATTCACCATTGGCCGGAACGCCGACGAATCTACTACAGAAGTTGCCAAGTTCAGAAGTCTCAAAATGAAGTATTCAGTACTAAAGGAATCGTTGCTGTCAAACATGTTGATCTTTCGTCTAAATGGGACTACACTTTTCTCAAGAATATCGTGGTCAAAAGACAAGACGAAAGAGATTATGCATTCAGTGAAGCGGACTTTCAGAATTTGTCTCTCAACGACATTGAAGATCTGTATCTTGCCAAAGTACAAGGACGCATGAGACAATTCTCGACTGAAGTACAACGCGAATACATCAAGTCCTTGCTAATATTCATCAGAAGCATAGTCATACAGGAACGTGTAGAAGATCTCCAGCTTGCAGTTGAATCATATCAGACCCGTGTCAACTTCACTCCACCTCAGCTAGATCTTCCCGACATCAACCAGCTTCCACAATACACACTCGTCAGCAAACCATTCGGCGTCGTTTATCGCAATGAACTTCAACAAAATTGCTTGATGGTGTGTAGAGATCTTCACAAGTTTGGGGATCAAACTTTGAAGAAGGTTAGGGACGGATTGGCTTATCGGTTGAAGGCGATATATGAAGGCATAGGGTCTCAAAAGCGATGGAACTCTCAGGACAGAAAGGATGTGCAGAGGATCATCAAAATGATTGATGAAAGGTTGTTTCGAAGGGATCAGTTCAGAACATTGGAAAGCTTTGTTGGTGGTCGACCCAGGATTAACATCACCGGCTATCAACGCTCGGTTCACACTCCTGGTAACATCACTGGACTTCCTGGTACCCCTTGAACTGTTTCTTTCATTATTACATTTGGATGTGTGATTATATATGTCAATGGCTTGTGCACACATAACAGTGTACAACCCGTAATTTGTCAAGAAAGGACCCTGTGGTACGCTTCAGTGCCACAATCCTTATAAAAGGAGCGAAAGCTTCTCACTTTTGAGTAAAACATATCAAACCTTTCATTTTTCAAGGTTTTGCTCAAAAGAACAAGTACTTCCCCGTATAATTTTTCAAAACCTCAACCGTTTATATTACTTGTTGAGGGGGAGTACTTGAGTTAAAACTTTGTTCACAAATTGTTCATAGTGGTCATCTTCCCGCAACACTCGAAATGGTCATATTTATTCTCAACTTTTCAAAAATAACATTTTATATGCCATTTTTTAGGGGGAGAAAATTATGTGATAAGAAATATGTTGTGTAAATGCAATTGAATCTTTGTGTAATAGACTTAACCAACGATTTGACGGTACTAAACTGTTAGTAACTCGAAAAGACTTGCCCTGGACGGGTAATAATTTCAAGCTAGTTCGCTAGTAATGTAAACGTGTCTCGCAAAGGACTTGTCCGAGTAGAAAGTACCATTCGAGAAACTCTTGGTAGACATGAACTCTGACGGGTTTGACAACCTTTCGAGGTTTGTCAACACCTTCAAGGTAGTTGTTAGAGCTAGTTGTCACCTAAAAGCTGACAATGTAACTCTTTAACTATGCAACATAACCGTGTCTCGCGGGGGATTGTCTATCTTGAGTTGATCAATTCATAAAGTGAGCGCTCTTTCCTCACTGTGCAGATTTCCGTAAAAACTCCTTAGCACATGTGGAGGGGGATTTCTGAAAATCTAAAACTCTTGAAGTGTTCAAACATGTTTTTCATTCACAAATGCTTCGAGAGATTTTCATGAAAAATGGTTTTATGGCAATGGAGTTATAAGGTGATTAAGGTTAGGAATAACCGTCCTATGATCCGCCAGAGCCGGAGGGATCTACCCAAAGACATCACAAATAGTTAGTACTTAGAAGTCCTTAGGAACGATTATAAAAAGGAGAAAATGAGAATCGGAGAAAGAAGGAGTTGAAGAATTAAAAAGAAATGCAAAGAAAAGGGTGAAAAGAAATAGCCCTCCAAATTATTCAACTTAGGGCAGACACCGGGTTCAATTAATATACTACTGGTTGTCACTTAGTGATGCCGGTATTGAAGATTAAAAGTCGTCATGGACCCAGTGACGCATGCACTAAACCTTCTTAGCCACTCAAGTTTCTCTCAACAGAAGCTTGTTTCATTCTCACAGGGAACCCCACGTAAACTATTGGCTTTCTCTTAGAGATCGCTGGTATTGAAGAAGGAGACCCTCTCCCTAGTCTCGCTCAGGAAAACCAAAACGCACTATTGATTCTAGAGCCATGAGATTCATCAAAGATCTCTTAGGTACACTTGACATTTCATCACTTGATGTTCAACAATAAGAACATCAGTGGTACGTTATCGAGTCCTTAACAGATCTTAGCAATCTGTCGAGAACATTTATGAGAGGTTCACAACTGTGATCCTCAGTGATTGAATGGAAACTCCTGCCAGGGTCAACATCATACAGCCCTGACAGCAGGTCACTTCGGTAACTCCCCGTGGATTACGCTTAGTGTGTCTCAAACGGTCTACAGTCGTGAGGTGATGCTTCGGTGTACCTCAGCGACTCATCTGAACTGTAGGTGTACTTCGGTACATCGCGTTATCTCACTTGTGGGACTCCAGTTCAGGAACGGCCTTTGTAAGAATTAGAGTTGTGTTTTCACACTATGCTATTAACACTCTCGAAGTTCAAACTTGTAAGTGCCGGAATCCGCTTATTACTAACCGTTTTCATGTTTTCTTCTTATGGAAGCTCTGGAGCGGAATGATCGTGCAGATTCTTCACATGCTCATGCCAACATCATCACTAATGGAAGTTCTATCTTAAAGCAACACAAAAGTCAGAATGATTCTTCGTCAAGCCAAAGAATCTACAAAGTTAAAGACTTAAAGAACTTCATCAGTACTGAAATCAAACGTTAAAGAGCGTGTGAGCATGTTGAAGAATGACGTGGAGACACTGTAGCAGCGAAGCAGACCTGAGGCAGACTTGATGCAGACAACAACATACTATCACTTCCATCACAAAGAACAATAATCAAAGAACAAAGTTAAAGATGACGTCAAAGCAGAACCGTTTAATGAAAACAATTTCTCTACACTGGGGAGATTGTTCGAATCAAGGCAATTCTTCTCACAAGAAAGAAGAATGTCAGAAGACGTCAAAGCTACCATTACATCTACACCTTCACCATTTTCATCACTAACACTTAGGGGGAGATTGTTGGAATCACTCCTAAACCATAATCAAGTGTTAGTAATTCATATGTAATAGTTAGCTTAATTATGGCCTTTATGTTTGTTATTAGCCTTAAGCTTATGTAGAAGGCCTATGAGCTTAGGCCCAAGCCCATTGGAGAAAGGATGGGAACTAGGAGTGTTGCCCTAGCTTCCCTCCTATAAATACTCTTGTATAACCCTCACTTGAGGGTTGGTTGTTCAATTTATTTCTTTCACACATATCCTACGCATAACCGGTCAAGTATTACACGTGTGTGTGTTTGGTTTATTGTTCAATCGCCTTTATCTCTTTCTATTAAGCTTGTGTTGTAAAACTAGTGACCTAACAATCTATCTCTCAATCAACAACATATGTCATTGATTGAGGGGGAGAATGATTTCAATTAAATTAAAAGGTTATTTGTCATTCAATTGTTTTCAAAAGATAATCATGCATGTTTAATTCAATGGAGTCAATCCTTATCAGTTAAAACGTTTTCATAATCAAGTCACAATTCTCCTTAAAAGCTTTCAAAATCAATTTAAATCTACAGAGATCACAAATCTCAAATGATTTGATAATTGTGATCGGGGGAGAATTTGTGATTTAAATTGGATTTAAACTGATAATTAAGTAAATGGTTTTATAAGGATGTACATGCTCTCCTTCCCACGTGTGACAAACGATTTTCAAATTTTCCATGCACATGTTGAGGGGGAGCATCTATCTTAAACCACAAATATTTAAAACGTGATCAACTTATCTCAATGTGTAGTCTTCTCCTAATATGTGCAAAACATTTTCAAATATCTATGCACATATTGAGGGGGAGCAAACTTTTGAAAACCTCATCCTTTTCCAAAATGATTTATCTACTTGATCTGATTAGGGAAGTGATGTTGATATTTTTTTAGAAAATGGTAATTTAAGAAGTTAATTCTTTCTCTTGCCTCTGTGTGCTAAAACAATTTCAAATATATGAAGCACATGTTGAGGGGGAGCTCTTGTTCTAAAAATATCAAAACAATTCAGGTACAAAATGCTTTGATAATATATCACAAGTATCTGGATTGATTTTCTAATGGTTTTCAATTGGTTCCAATGGCAGATGAACAATACCAAATAGACCGACCAAATTTACTTTATGTACGGTGATATAAGGATGATAAGGTTAGGTATTTGTTCCCATGATCCGCCAGAACCAGAGGGATCTACCCAGGGACAATCCACTAGACAGTGTAGAAGTCCTTAGGTATATTGAAAAAGGAGAAAAATGAGATATGGGAAGAGTGCGGACTGAGTCTGAGCTAGTACTGGAATAAACCCAACAAGGTTCTAGCTATGAAGTCTTGGTAAGCACTGAAGGGGTTGAAGAATGAAAAAGAATTGAATGAGAAAAGGGTGAAAACAAATAGCCCTCCAATTATTCAACCTTAGGGCAGAAACCGGGTTCAATTCATTGGCTACTGGTGGTTACCAAGGTAACATCGGTATTGAAGACAAGACGTCATGGACCCAGTGACGCACTGCACTTCAACTTCCCAAACCACTCAAGTTCCTCTTAAAAGGACTTGTTTCATTCTCATAGGGAACCTACATAATCTATCGACTTTCTCTTAGAGTTTATTGATATTGAAGAAGGAGACCCTCTCCCTAGTCTCCGGCACAGGAACCAAATATGCACAAAATTGAGTCTAGAGCCACTAGATCATCATAAATCTCATTAGGACACATTCAATGAAGACTCTCTGTTTCACACAATGTGGAAAGAGAGATTATATCTTGAGTCCTACGCACTATCCTTGTGGTATTGCCAGAACATCCAAGTGATATGTAAAAATATTCACAATGAAGATGGAAAGCCTTCTGGAGCCAACATCAAACAAGCTCCTGGTGGGTGGCATGTGAGATCTATTCAATAGATCAACCATGTGACAACTGAACAGAAACAATGGGGCAATTCAATCTTTTGAATCAATCCTGGTTCAGGTTATGGATTGACAGATACCTTTGAAAAACCGATCGTTGTGCTTAAAAACTCTTTTCTTTAGCACATCGACCGTGTTCGAATATTTCAAATCAAAAGGTGTTTTAGGATTGATAATTGATTTTCATTAAAACCTTCGTTGTATTGCAAAAACAATTTCTATTGAGTAATACACGATTGTTTTTCAAATCTCTTTTCATCGATCAGTGAATCTCTATTCGCTGGTTCACTCACTCCGTGTTGTCTTCTTTGAGACGTTCCGGTTTGAGAACAGCTAGAGCAGCTGCGAAACCCTGTCAAGGAAATTCTTCAGAATTATACCTGATCACAGGCAGTACTTGTACTGATCAACGGGGAACCGTGGGCCGTGTACCTCAATTCAACGAAAGTGATCAAAGACACTTTTGTGCGCTTTATTGCTAACTGTTGTATGCAGGTACACCCGACGTTTGCATCTGATCAGAATGAAGCGGTCAATCCATAGCCGCATGCTCACACAATACATTCATTTCTCAAGAAATCATGATAAGTGCATCAATGAATCTGATATTTTCAGCCCATGCTTCTGCTACGCTGCTGCCAATATCATGAATCAACGAAAGCTTCCGCTACTCTGATGAGAAGATATCATGATCCAGAATGTGAGCATGTCGGTCCGAAAGTCACAACATCACATAATACCAACACCACAATGGATGTCTTAGAGATTTTTGTTAGCTGATGATCTCAAAAGCTAGCTCAAAATTATCATCATGTGGATCAGTAAAAGACCTCCATTTGGATTAACCAAACATGCAATGAGAAGAATCAATGACTACGAGCTTCGGAGCAAAGTACTACATCAAGAATGCAAGAACAATTGTTAATGTAATATCTGTTTGTATTCAATATAATTCTAGTATATGTTTGAGGTGACCTCCCTTAGGGGGAGATTGTTAGGAATTAGAAATTCCAGGTATTAAAGAGTCGGTCACCTCAAGTATATGTAATCGTTAGAAAGCTCGTAGTCGTAGTTCTTTTAAGCTAAGTAGTATTTAGTTAAGTAACACCGTCGAGGACGGACGGGTCTTTACCCACTGTATGCCTGATCCACAGCCCGTTGTGTGGCGTTTTATCGTAAGACTATAAATACTCTCTACCTTCCAAGGTAGAGAATTGGAGCTCATAATAAGATTTTTCTTTCTCTCACTAAAGTTCCCTAAACCTCTAACTTTCTCTCTCTAGAATCATCTTGTACGCCTACTTTGTGTTTGGTTTGATGTGTATGTGAAATCCAATATCTTACATATACTCTCTACTTTCCAAGGTAGAGAGTTGGAGCTCATAATAAGACTTTTCTTTCTCTCACTAAAGTTCCCTAAACCTCTAACTTTCTCTCTCTAGAACTCTTTGTACGCCTATTTGATATTATGGTTTAGTGTGTTTATGAAATCCAATATGTTACAACTGCTATTATTTTTCCATAAAGGACTCTATCTATGAGAAAAACGGGCTTCAACATGGTCACTCGCAAAACTGCTCAAGAAAAATAGTTATCGTAGTCGTAACTTTAAATCAACATACCTTGGTCATTTTAGCTCCGTTTCTTAAGTTCTTTATGTCCCCGGTTTCGTGTTCAAGTGTGCTATCATATTTTTAGTGTCTTATCAGTTCTATTTAACTTTTAATGTCCGATTTTACCTCTTGAAAATCTTCCAAAAGCAACCTTTATTTCAAAAAATCATTTTCGTCACTCCACTTAAAACTAACGTATCTTCTTCGTTATAAGTACGTTTTAATCCGTTCAAGTCACCACGTTTTCCCAGATTTCACAAATAGGACAGCTTATATAAAAGTGTGCCAAAAATGTATTTTCTAGTTTCGAAAATATACCAAATCACTTTCAATCACTACAAAACCATTTTAGCTCTACCATAAACTTACCAAGAGTGTCATATATCTTAAGTATTCATGAAAATGAGAGTTTATGACATAGGAGCTAGTTGTCACTTAATAAGTTTAAGGAACCACAAACATGTACCAAAGTGATGATAATACATATGTAACCATGCAAATGTCATATAATGAAATGAAATAAATCATAAGGAAGTAGTGTAATGTTTATGAAAGCTAGTTTAGTGTCTTACTTGAGATGAAAAGTAATAGAGTGGAAGGATTTATGCACTAGTTTAACCCCAAGTAATCCTCCTTAAATTCTTATGGAAAGCCAATGAACTCTAGTGACTTATGAAAATCAATCTACTTGCTTCCTCTCTTCTCCTCCTTGTGGTTCGATGTGTATGAGAGTGTGAGTGTGTGATGATAGTTTTCTTTTCTCTTCTTGTTCTATGTGTTCGTATAAAATGGAAGAAGCAGGCAAGGCTTTTTATAAAAAAATAACTAGCATGATAGAACACGTAACTTAATTTTAAACACATGATACAAAATGAAACACATATGGTATTTTGAAATTGATGTGTTGCTTGAATATGGAAAACATATATTTTGTATTTGTAACATGTATATATGTAATTGACGTGGCATTAGGAAAAGGATTGAAGAGTTTGTGTTTAGTTTTATTAGTTGCTTAAACTTTAGAGGGTATAATTTGATTTCGGCAATTACAAACGTAATATTTTTAAGACGTGAAACATAGAACCGGGTAACAATAAAATCTAATGCTTATAAAAATGTTAAAAATTATTAGTGTAACCTATTTTAATATATTAGATTTGTCATGAGTCTATTGGAGTAGTAACTTAGTTTTAGGGCTTAGTTTGCACAAGTATTGATTTATAATAATCTAAGGTTTATTTATTTAAGTTTAGGGTCTAATAAAACAAAAAGGAATTTGAATTGTGCTTTAAAGGTTGGTACCATAAGCTATTTAGGATTGTACTAGAGTTTTAGGATCATAGAAAATATATTTTAAATATTTAAAATAAATATAAGTTAGTTTAGATACATTTAGATTAATATAAATATAGTTTTTAGGTTTTGTGCATCATATTCTTGTACATTAGGTTTAGAGTCTTGTACTTAGGGTTATTAAGTATAAGAAAATCTATTTTTAAAGCTTGTGCATACAATACTTGTAGTATATGCTCTATGGTGAGTACGTTGAAGTTTATAATGAGCTTTATACAAATAATTACCTCTTATTCATTAAAGACTTGTACATAAACTTGAAAGACTTGTACTCTAGGTATAAAATGTTGTACTTCAGTTTTTATGATTTGATTGTGTAAAATCATTGTTTATAATAAATTAGGGTTTCGTGAAAACTCTAATGAATAACAAACGTTTAGTTTGTATGTTTAAAAATCGTATGTTAACGAATAGCGTAAAGTGGTAAATAAAAGTTGAAAACTTTTATAGTTTAACATATAAGGATGTTTGATAATGTGAGTTACGTCACATTAGCTAGAGGTTGTGACCAAATAAATTGATAACGTTTGAAAAGAAAAAATTTTGTACGTAGAAAAAGGATAAGTATCCTTTCGTTAGGATATTATATTAATTTAATACGAGGTGAAATTTACCGGTGATTATAGTCTCATCCCCTTAAATGGAATCTCGTCCCGAGATTCAGTCTGTGTTAAGTGTTGATGACATGTTGTTTCACTTGTGAATGCTTATAAGTTAGAATTTATTGTTTTTAAATGTGAATAACATTATTCCGAAGGTCATATAATCTTAAGAAAAAATTATTTTGAATGAAGATTGTTATTTTATAAGGTTTATCATGTTTTAGTAATTAATTTTGAAAAATAACATGGTTCATAATGGTTTGTGAAAATCAAATTATTAACATCGAAAGCAGTTTTTTTTTTTTTTTTTTTTTTTTTTTTTTTTTTTTTTTTTTTTTAAATAAAATTTTGGATGAGAAATTGATGAATTTAGAGAAAGTTGTTGAACTTCAGCCTTTATAGATGATGAATTATTTTGTTCCTTAGAAAAGTGAACAATAATTTCTAACGGTCATGAACAGTGACCCCCAACGGTCGTGAACAGTAACCCCCAACGGCTAGTTTTTCTTTTTATAAATACCTCATTTTAATCCTCATTCTTTCATACTAACTTTTGCACCTATATTTCTCTTATCACACTTCAAAATGCCGCATATTATTACCGTTGTTGCGATCGTGTTTCTTGTTGCCGCTGCTATTTACTTGGCTTATGTTCCGGAAGAAGACTACGAATTCTTGGCCGTGGTGTTAGTGATTCTTGTACCACTCGTGGTCCTAGCCATCGGCGTGGATAAATTATGGGGGTAATGGCATTATGTTAGGAATGTTGAAATAAATTTTTGTTTAATTTGTGTTATTGTGTAATCGTATACGTTAGCATTTAGTGAGTTGTGGTCTTGTGTTGGTCGTTAGGTTGAAGCCCAATAAGCCTAATGGTGTGTTTGTTTATGTAATCTGGGCCAAGGCCCGTTTTAATCTAAATGTGGGTTGTGTTTTATTGTTTACTAACGGGTTGAAGCCCACTTCTTGTTATAAAAAGGAAGCGTTTAATATGGTTTATAGATTTTTCAAGATTCTTATATATATAGAGTTACGTCTCTTGTTATTTCATTCACCACGCTTAATAATTTGTTCTATAGAATAATCAAGATACTGCATCCAGTCATGATTCTCGCTCTCATAGGTGTAGTGGTGTTTTTCATTGGCTTGGCGGGTCAACCGATTGGCGATACCATACCTTATTTGGTGATTTTTGTGACATTAGTACTAACGATGCTAATTATATCGTTATGTATTAATATTCATGGATTCTTATGTAATAAAAGTTTATTTGTGTTTTCCATATATCATTGTGAATTCTTGTGATACTCGAGTTTGTACTTATATTATTTCAGATACAAATAAGCCCACTTATTTATAACTCGTTGTTGGGATATAGAAAGTCAAAGTGCTGAAGAGTCAAAGTACTGCTAATGAATAAAGTCAAAGTACTGCTCAACATCAAAGTACTGCAAGGATAAAGGACTGCTATGCAAATCGTTAAGGATTATTATGTAATTCTAGATTGTTTTCAGTTTAGTTTAGTTTTACTTGTCGTACAAGGAATAGAGTTGCAAACCGACTAGGGTTATCCTTATGCCTATAAAAGGACCCCTAGATTGGCATTATACCCAAAATACCCATGGGCAAAGAGGAGCGGACCACGGATCCCTAGCTTTGTGCTAGCCGGATCCCAAGTGGAAGGGATCCGTGGGATCCGGGGAAACAGTAGGTTTTTCCTCTATAAATAGTGAGCCATTTCTTCATTATATCTCACCCCTCTCCAACATACTTTCTCCCCTGAGTTAAATCTCACTAACCATAGATCCAAGAGATCTATGTTTGTAGTTTTGTTTTTGTGTGATCTTTTAGGTTCCTCTTAAAGGGAAGATCACCACCTTTGAAGTCGAGCAAGCTCAAGTCCATGAGTTGCCAAGCTTCCTCGTCATCAAGGCTATTGAAGTCTTCTTGTTGATGATCCCTTTCTTTCTTCAAAGAAGCGTAGTGTTAAAGACATTAGTGAAAGATGTATCAAGTGTCAAGACGAAGATAGTAGTGAAGGGTATCTATCGTCTATAGGATAAGCACTTGTGGTAGGTGCTTAGAAGTCAAGACAAGAAGCATTAGTGAAAGGTGCTTAGAAGTGAAGACACAAGACATTAGTGAAAGGTGTCTTGTAGATCTAATCAAAGACATTAGTGAAAGGTGTCTTGTAGATCTAATCAAAGGCATTAGTGAAAGGTGCCTTAGATGTACATTCGATATGGTGTGTTTCGATGTACTAGATAGACTAGCATTAGATCCAAGGATATTGATGTCCTTGATGATGTTGTAAAGGAGTAGATCTCCTTTGGGATTAGTCGTTGGTGTAGTGTGGTAGTAATTCCTCCATTGCAATGGAACTAGGTACTTAGCCTAGTACCTAATAAAGGGTAGGCGACGTTGTGAAGGTGTAGTTCACTTAAGGTGTGAAAGAACTCGGTGGTTAGCCTAGCACCGTATAAAGGGTAGGCGACGTTGTGTTAGGTGTGGTTCGCCTTGGTGTGAAAGAACTCAGTATTTAGCTTTGTACCGGAAAAAGGTTAAGCGACGTTGTGAAGGCTTCTCCGCCATAAGGAGTTGGTGTAGTGTTTACGAACTCTCGAGTAGGTGACTCGGGGAGTGGAGTAGGGCAAGGAAGGTGTCCTTGTAGCCGAACCACTATAAATACTCGCGTTGTGGTTTTGTGCTTCTTACTCTTATCTTTTCATTACATATCTTTATATGCTTGTTTATCAACATCCAACACACACAACCAAATAGATTGACATAAGTCGATCTAAATAGTTTAAAAGGAAGTTTTAATTGGTAAAACTATTCAACCCCCCCCCCCTTCTAGTTTTCCACAATCTTTACAACCACTTAAAGGTGTATGAGCATGAGATGAATGGCCAAACAAGTTCAAAATCTCACAGTATTGCTTTGTCTCTTCTGAAAAGAGAGGCAGTACTTCCACTAAAAGTACTGCTTACCCTACTCAAAGTACTGTTGCTCAAAGTACTGTTACCTATCCTACCCCCAGCTTAACACTAACAAACACGATTCATTCTGATGAAGTAGTATGCTCATTCTTTGCTCAGCAAGCCACTCTACCTGTTACCTATGAAGAGGGTTTGTCACAAATTGAAGATGATGCTTTTGAAGAAATTGATATAAGGTGGCAAGTTGCTATGATCACTGCTAGGATCAAGAAGTTCATGAAGAAAATAGGAAGATGCAATTGACTTCAAGCCTAAGCAGGGTATAACGTTTGACAAGACCAAGATTGAATGCTTTAATTGTCAAAGAACTGGACACTTTGCAACAGAGTGCAAATTTGCTAAATATCAGGCAAATAGAATGACTGAGAAACCCAAGCTTGAACTAAAGGAAATCCCTATTACTGAAACAAAACCTTTGGTTGCTCAAGAAAATCTATCAGAGGTTGACTGGAGTGCTGAGTTTGATGATGAACCAGTAACCTATTGTATGGTAGCAGTGGAAGAATCAGTGGAAGAATTTGATTGGAGCACAGCCTTTGATGAGGAACCAGGATTCGCTGCTTTGGAGTCCAGATATGGTCTTAGAAGCTTTGATTGGAGCATGGAGAGTGAAGATGAACCTGTTCTGCTTGCTATGGTAGCTACTTCACCAAGTTCACCCCTATCTCTGAGGTATGCTCTAAGTGTCATGAATTTTATCAAAAGGTGCTTACTGATTATGTAACTGAAAGAGATAATTGTAGAAGGGCTAGGTCTGAGGTAGTTAGTTATCAAATTACTTTAGAGTCATTGGAAGCCAAAATAATAACACATGAAAATAATGAAATGGCTTGGGCAGAAAAGTATGAACAACAGGATTACCAATTAAAATTAAGTGAATGGAAGTTAGGATGTAAGGTTGCTGAACTAGAAAAGATAACTAAAGAAAGGGATGAATTGCTAGAAAAGTTTGCTGCTTGAGGAAAATTTGGCCTTTCACATGTTAGTTTTGTTGAAAAACAGAAAAGAGCACACATTAAAACTGGCCTAGGATTTGGTATGGACTTTAGTAGCACAGAAGAAAACCCACCTAGTGATGAGGACCAATTTGATTCTCACGATATAACAACTAGTGATGATGAACTCTGTAAGACCTTACTTTTATCAACCTTATCACAAACCCAACACAAATACCACGTTAACACAAACAACACAAACACAAACGTTATGCTTAGAAAGAATAAGAAGAAAGGAAAGATGGTGACTTGAATGATATAAAGATCGTGTATATATGAGATAAAGATGAAACACAATAAGTTGTATATTCCAAAGAAAGAACACACACACACACACACACTTTCAAGCACACCCCTCAAATGACATACTTGAGGGGTATTTATAGTACAAGTAGAAGATGCCCTAATGGGCTTGGCATGGGCTCGTTTGGATTGGATTGGACATGGATTGATATAAGGCTAGCTTAACATAACTTCTAACCAATTAGCTTAGCCCAATCCACGAGCCCGTTGACTATTCTAGTACGATATCTAACACACGTTACAAAGTTCCTAAATGTGAATGACCATCACTTCTAATAAAAACTATTAAGGCTAACAATCTCCCCCTAAGGGGTGGTCATTCAAAAGATGCTCCACTTGATTAGGTCTTTACTTTCCTTGAGCTTGAACTTTGTGTGAAGATATAGAATAGTTTTAATTCTTTGTTCCTTCATGCTTTGTGATCAGATAATGTGGTTGTATGCGGTTGTCAACTTCGTTGGTTAGGTGTCTCCACGTCTTTCTCCACCATGCTCACACTTCTATTTGTCTTTTGGTTACCAATTATGTAGTTCTCGAGTCTTTAAACTTTGTAGATTCTTTGACATTGACGAAGAATCATCTTTAACTTTGAGTAGCCTTTGATTTTGATGAGAACTTTCATGTGTTGTTGGTATGAGCATGTGGAGAGTCTGCACGATCCATCCGCTCCGGAGCTTCCATAAGAAGAAAACATAAAAACAGGTTAGTAATAAGCAGATTCCGGCACTTACAAGTTTGAATTTCGAGGGTGTTAACAGCATAGTGTGAAAACACGTCTCTAATTCTCACAGAGGTCGTTCCTGAACTGGGGTCCCACAAGTGAGATAACGCGATATATCAAAGTACATCTACAGTTCAGATGAGTCGCTGAAGTACACCGAAGCATCACTTCACGACTGTAGACCGTTTGAGACACACTAAGCGTAATCCACGGGGAGTTACCGAAGTGACCTGCTGTCAGGGCTGCTTGATGTTGACCATGGCAGGAGTTTCCATTCAATCACTGAAGATCACAGATGTGAAACTTCTCATAAATGTTCTGGCAGATTGCTAAGACCTGCGTAGGACTCTAGAATATATCACTTATGTCCTTATTGATGAACAACAAGCGATGTCATGTCAAGTGTTCCTATGAGATCTTTAGATGAATCTCGTGGCTCTAGACTCAATAGTGCATTTTGGTTTTCCTGAGCGGAGACTAGGGAGAGGGTCTCCTTCTTCAATATCAACAATCTCTAAGAGAAAGTCGATAGATTATGTAGCCTTCCCAGTGAGAATGAAACAAATCCCTTTTGAGAGGAATTGAGTGGCTAGAAGGTTTAGTGCAGTGCGTCACTGGGTCCATGACGTCTTGGTCTTCAATACCAGTGTCATCTAGTGACAACCAGTAGCAGATGAATTGAACCCGGTTTCTGCCCTAAGGTTGAATATGGAGGGCTATTTCTTTTCACCCTTTCTTTAACATTTCTTTTTAATTCTTCAACCCATTCTTTCTCCTTTCTCACATTACTCCTTTTTTCAATCATTCCTAAGGACTTCTAATACTAACTATTTGTGATGTCCTTGGGTAGATCCCTCCGGCTCTGGCGGATCATAGGACGAATTTCCTATCCTTAGTCACCTTATAACTCCATGACTGTCCTATTGTTGCCATAAAACCATTTTTCTTGAAAATCTCTCAGAGTGTTTATGATAGAAAACATGTTTGAGACACTCCAAGAGTTTTTATATTTTCAGAAACACTCCCCTTCACATGTGCTTATAAGTTTTGACAGAAATCTGCACAGTGAGAGTAGAGTTCGCACTTTTTGAATTGATCAGCTCATGATAGACAATTTCCCACGAGACACGGTTACGTTGCCTAGTTAAAGAGTTCCATTGTCAGTTTTTAGGTGACAACTAGCTCTAATAACTAACTTGAAGTTGTAAACACTCCTTGAAAATGAGGTTAGACCCATGTAAATTCATGTCTATCACAAGTTTCTCGAAATGGTACATTTACTGACTTTGATTCCCGTCAATTCATTGGTTCCGTCTGAGTCGAGCTCATTTGAGATTCCAACAACGATCATTAAACATTTTTTATCACATTTTAATCACGTTTCTCCCCCTCAAAAATAGCATATCCATGATGTTTTTGAAACAAAATGATTAAAAGATATGTTTTTCGGAAAGCATTTGGAGAGAAACTGATTTAGCATGGATTTTGGAACAATTTTAGATTTATACTCCCCCTTAATGAAAGCATATTTTTCATACAGAAAATTTAGAATCAATTAAGGGTTTAGAGGGAGTTATCTTGGTACCAAATGTGAGAGATTTTGAAAAAAAAATCTTTTTGAAAAATTGCGAATTAATGGTACGCAAGATGAAGATTTTAAAAAATCTTTTGAAGATATTGAAGAAGAATTATCTTCATTTGTTTTAGGATAAGTGCTCGATATTTATGAAAATCGATTTTGCGTAGCACTTTCCTTTCTTTAAAGTTCGGGTTACAGTCTGAAGTAACTGCAAGCCATTATGATTTTAGGATAAGTGCTTGAAAAAATATTTAAAACCTTTAATTTGGTTAAGCACTTTCCTTTCTTTGAAGTGCGGGTCCTGAACTGATGTGTTCAGAAGCCATTAATTTGAAGTCCGGGTTTCGTACTGAAGAATACGAAAGCCATTTTTGAACAAATTATGAGAAACGACATGTTTTGAAAAACATTAAAGAACTCTCGCTCAAGCATCTGTACATACCCGTATCATTGTTGAATGATATTTCTAGAAACGTACAGAATATCGATTATACGAGAGACATGTCGTAAGAAGAATATTTTTGGATTTTGTTGATTTTATATTGTTTTTGTATTTTGAAAATTTTCTATTTTTGTATTTTGTTTTTGTTGGTTTTATAAAAGAAATGGAAAATCAATAAAGAAGATAGAAAGAATGATGAAGAAGAGTTTACAGAATTGGAACCCTCTGATGAGCTGGGTTCAGAGATATTTGATGCACCTTTAACCAAAGAAGAAGAGTTTTCACAAATAACAGTGATAGAAGTACAAGATTCCTCACGGTGAGGGTGATCACTATCAACGGTTGTAGTGGTTTTGACTGCCTTATCTTGATGAGTTTCACTATTATCTGTGTTGGAGCAAGTATCAAAAATCTTTCCTATTGGAATCCATCTAAGACTAACTTGGTTGAAAACTTTTCCCGTGGGTATCCACCTAAGGTAAGATCTAGGAGTTGTTTTCTTATCAGATGCAGCGGAAGACTCATTTTTGGAAAAACTACGTCCTGAAGAGATCCACCTATTAGGTTTCCTGTTCATCTTGTCAACGGGTTTGTTTCTATTTGGTGTCTTAGTGGATTGTGCCTCGGCACGAGAATTATCTTTCTTGAGATATTG
The DNA here is from genome assembly GCA_019973895.1 of Chrysanthemum seticuspe. Classification (NCBI taxonomy): domain Eukaryota; kingdom Viridiplantae; phylum Streptophyta; class Magnoliopsida; order Asterales; family Asteraceae; genus Chrysanthemum; species Chrysanthemum seticuspe. The sequence goes on along the minus strand of BPTQ01000003.1, from coordinate 97,523,741 downwards.
TGAGACACATGCCTCATGATTAGCTGAAAAGACACATTTTTTACATGTAGTACAGACAAATTCAATATTCTTGTTTAAAACAGCAGCTTTAACTTTGTCACTACAGTCTTTTGGAAATTGATTCTTGTTCGAAAAAGACTTAGGATTCCTAGTGTTGTTTTCTAAGGGCATAGCATTTTCTTTTGCGCAACTACTCTTAGATGTAAGCCAATCCCTAGTCTTTTGTAGGGTGTTCCTAGGTAATGGTTTACTACTACTAGCAGTGCCTTGAAATCTTGTAGAATTCATCACCCTAGATGTTGCACCTAGAATTCTGTCTTTTCGAGTCTGTGCCTTTTTCCTAGCTTCTTCTAGATAGTGATTGTTGACCATGTTGTTAGAACCGACAGATTCTTTAACTGGATTTTTGGTCACATTCCGTGTACTATTCCTAGAAATGCCAGGTGTAATCACTTTAGGTTTTTCAGCAACTGCTTTTTCTTTTTCAAAACCTGTGATAATCCTCTTTTTAATAGGCAGGGACTGTGGAGTGACTGTTTTTGACAAATCATTTTTCTCATTGACTTTTGGAGCAAACTGAGAAATAGACATTTTTGGTTTGAAAACCGGTTTGGGAACATTTGTTTTCTCCTCAGTCAATGGTTTTGCACACTTAGTATCCACAGCCTTTCCTTTTGACTTCCCAGCTGAGCTCTCAAAAGATCATTTTGCTCTTGCATGTCCTTGTAGGCACGCTCATACGACAGTTTGTCATACTTGCATTCCTCGGTTTTTCGATCAAGCTGTTTAAAATAGGACACGTTTTCTTTTTCAAGTTTTTCAAGAGCTTTTTCATACTTTGAAACAATTGCGGGGGTCTCAGACTGGAGTCTTTCATAATCTTCAACAGAATATGTTTGTAAAATAATGGACATGATATCGGTAGTCATAACATCTTCGAAGAGAGAATCATTCAAATTTTCCAAAACTTTGATGTGTTCAAAACTTTCATTAGCTTGCTTTACCAGGGATTTATGGTCCTTGACAAAGTCAGCTGTTTCTTTCAAAAACGCTTGTTCGAAATGAATTACCCTCGCACTGATGCCAGTTAACGGAGGTTCAATTTGAGTTTCAAAAAACTTTTTCTGTTCATTATCAAAACTAGTAAACCAGATGTTTGTTGTAATATTGGTTTTAGTTTTAACAGTCTCTTGAAGATACCCAATTCTAGTTTTAACGTCATCTAAAATGCTTCTAGCATCACTTGTGTTAAAAGGATTGTTTGAAGACATTTGTTCGATTTTCGAAAGAGACTTGGAAACTACAACTGGTTTTGAAACTGATTTTGAAACTGGTGTTGACACTTTGTTTGAAACACTTGGTGTGATGGAAAACTTTGACTTTTCTTTTTGATTAACAAAAGTAATTCCATTAATTTTGTTCCATTTGTTATAATCAATCGGTTTAAGATCTGGATTCTTTTGTTTCATTTTTGATCTACTCTCCTCAAATAGTTCCAACGTTTCAATAGAATCACGAACAATTATGGGTTCATGCAAAGGTTTTCCATTGTTCAACACATTCTGAGATTTCTGAGCTTTCTTGAGGAACGAAGAAGGGTTGTTACCAAGAGCCATTTTATGTGCAGTGTGAAAAATCAGATTTGCTTGATTAGAAAGCATCTTGTTTGTTTTAGCGGAATGACCCGTTGTAAGAAGCAAATTATCCAATTTTTTTATTGTTTCATTTTTATCCAGAATTTCATCAAGAAGAGAATCTTCTCGTTTTGAAAAATCAGCAATCAACTTTTTCTTCTCTTTTTCAAGATCAGAAAACAGTGCTTTTTGTTTAGAAAGTTGGTTGTTTAGATCAGAAATTTCCTTGTTTAAAGATTTTATTTTCAAATTCAGATTCACATCAAGTGTGTCATACTTGAGTTGCAATTGTTTTTCTCTTAAAACAGAATCTCTATAACCAATTTCTAATTCTGAAAGTTTGTTTGAATGAAATTCAAAGGCTCTGGCGTTCTCTTTGTAACTCTCAAGCTCAGCGGTCAATTTCTTATTCGCGGCCTTAACCTCGCGATTGACCTTACTCACTTTCTCAATTTCAATGCCACAGTTATGGATTAATGATTCAAAATAAGCACGTGTTTCCTCATCAGTCTCAGTATTTTGTGCCACACAGCCTCCACTAGGATCCACATCTGGAGTTTCAGAGTTAGTATTGCTACAACTCGGATTGTCCAGGTATGTATCATAAGTAGGTGCTGGCGTCACAGAATGCTGTTTGTCATGAGTAAACACATCACATATGACATTGTTATAGCATGGATCAATGATTGGTACCTTAGATACTGCATTTGCGTCATAGACAGGAGGTGCGTCAGAGTCAGTGTCGTACTTAGTCTCCTGAAGATTTGCCATGAAGACGCAGTTTGCATTGATGTCCTCTCGGTCTTCCAAAACATCCATAATAGCGAAAAAGTCATGTTCCTCAGCACTCAACTGCATTCCAGATTCTGCCTTTTGTGCTAACAGCATAGCTTTCTGAAGATACGTAAAATCCTTCTTTTTCGGCTTGGTAGGACAATTTCTTGCCATGTGACCCACTCCTTGACAGTTATAACACTTAATCTGATTACCCTGATTCACATTTCCATAATTCCCAACGACTGGAGCTGCAACATTGCCATTCTGATTACCCACTGCTCTATTCCCAACATTATGTCCCATCTGATTTCCAACATACTGACCCGACTGATTACCCTGATACGGAACCGCCTGATTACCCATGCGACTGCTAAATGCTTTATCCAATAAAGAAAATACTTGTAGCAAAGCATTTTCTTGTTCAGTTTCAGGATCAGTGATTCCTTGTTCCTGGTATTGTGGATATTGTTGTTGTTGAATGACTTGTTGTTCTGGTTGATAGAATTGTTGTTGTGGTTGTTGAATGTATTGCTGCAAGTTGTTGTTGGAAGATGATGAAGCTTGTTGTTGTGTATTCACTGTAGTTTGAGTCTTAGCAATAAGTGCCAATGGATCATGATTCTTTGCCAATCTTTCTTTCCTGACTTCATTCACTTCAGCTTGGTTTTGTTTCAGAAAATCGTTGAGTTGATCAAAGTTCACCTGATGTTTGTCTTTTGTTTGGTTGACAATAGTGACATATCGTCCCCATTCTTCTGGAAGATTATTCAGGAACTTGATGTTTTGAACGATTGTTCTGGGTGCCAACTTGTTTCTGATAAGCTCATTCATCAAAGTGCAAAACCTTCCATAGTAGGATTCAATGGATTCTCCTGGTGTAGATGTAAACTTCTCCCATTCAGTTAGCAGCTTGTTCTCCATGTCTTGTTTACCAATTTCTGTTCCATAACATAGCCGTCTAACACGTTCCCAGATATCGAAAGCAGTTTCACACCTGTCTACAGCAGCAAAAATGTCTATTGGTAAACCCAGTTGGACAATATGAATTGCCATGTCATCTGCATCGACTTGTTTCTGATCCTCTTCAGTGTAATCGGATTCAGTTTGAAGACGAGAGGATGGTGGGATGGGCGGTGTTGCGTTAGGATCTCCAGGGATATGGACTTGTCGAGGCTTGAAGGGTCCATTCTGAATGGATTGAATCATGAGTTTCCCATTAGGTTTGGTCTTTATGTAACGAAGCATACGACTTGTCCATTGAAGATAACCACCTTTTGCCAACATAGGAGGACGGTTTTCGGCACCGGCTGCATGAATGTCTTGCTGAGTTGCCATTGATGAAGGTATGATATGATAAAGTTGATGTAGGATCGATTCAACGATAAAGGAGTTGTGTTGTAGAAGATATTGCCGTTTGAGGTTTTCTGAAAGTCGTACTCGTAACCTTGGTCGTAAAATTTTCTCCCAAAATTTGAAATTCACTATAAAAATCAATTCTAAGATCGTATGAAAAATTTGAGTTATGACAATTTTGACGCCAAATTTGACCCGAAAAATTTGAATTTAGGCCCAAAAATTTGAATTTTTGACCAAAATTTTCCTAGTTATACCAAATTTTGAATTTCGCGTAAAAATTAAACGTTTAGTCTCCCCAAAAATTTAAATTTTACTCAAGTTTTCCCGCCAAAAATTTAAATTTAAATTATTATTATTATTATTATTATTATTATTATTTATTTTATTTATTTATTTTTTTTTTATGAAAAAGAAGAGCTTAGGCGTAGAAACACGAAGTTACGAGTAGACGATGCTTAGGCGTAGGATCTTATGCGTAGGAAGCTTAGGCGTAGGATCTTATGCATAGACTTAAAGTTAGGCGTAGGAAAACTTATGCGTAAGATTTAGCTTATGCGTAAGACAAGGCTTAGGCGTAGGATAAATACTTAAGCGTAAAGTAATCTACGCGTAAGTCTAAGCTTATGCGTAAGATTAGGGTTTTGCCCAAAAATCCTTTACACTATCACAGTGTAAGGGATATCCAAAAGTCGAAGTGTTCCACAAACTTATCCAAGTGAGGGAAGCACTGAGTCACCGTTTAAGCTCGAAGAATCTGCACCAAAAAGCTATGAGTAGAACCTTATGCGTAGTTTGACTTTCTTACGCGTAGAACTAGGGTTTTGACCTACGCGTAAAAAAATTTCAGTGATTCAAACGATTTCTCTTGCACAGATAGCCTTAAAAACACTCGAATAACCCAAAAATGTTGACCTTTTTCACCCAAAGTGCTTAGAAAAGTTACGAGTAGAAATGACCAATGAACCAAAAACGAGCTTAAAAATGAAGAAAAACACGTAAAGCTTCGAACTTTTTGCAAAAAACTGAAACTTTAGCACCAAATAAACTTTAAACCACAAGAATCTTGAATTTTTAAGTGCAAAAATTAAAGCTTTAAGCGTGACAAATATGTAAAACGAGAGCCTTTACGCGTAACCCTTCAAAACAAACACAAACACTCCTAAACCATTGTTAGGCGATTGATACCAATTGTAAGACCTTACTTTTATCAACCTTATCACAAACCCAACACAAATACCACTTTAACACAAACAACACAAATACAAACGTTATGCTTAGAAAGAATAAGAAGAAAGGAAAGATGGTGACTTGAATGATATAAAGATCGTGTATATGTGAGATAAAGATGAAACACAATAAGTTGTATATTCCAAAGAAAGAACACACACACACACACTTTCAAGCACACCCCTCAAATAACATACTTGAGGGGTATTTATAGTACAAGTAGAAGATGCCCTAATGGGCTTGGCATGGGCTCGTTTGGATTGGATTGGACATGGATTGATATAAGGCTAGCTTAACATAACTTCTAACCAATTAGCTTAGCCCAATCCACGAGCCCGTTGACTATTCTAGTACGATATCTAACACACGTTACAAATTCCTAAATGTGAATGACCATCACTTCTAATAAAAACTATTAAGGCTAACAAACTCATTAACTATGTAGAAAACACATCTAGTAATGAAGAATCTATTAGTCAAACATCTCCTGAATTTAAGAAAGACAAGGATTATCATGCAGTCCCTCATCCCACTGGTAGTTTTCAACCACTTAGGACAGATGTGTTTTGTTTTGGAGTAGACAATCTAGAGTTTAGGAAAAAGCTTATTGGTCAATCTAATACAGGTCCATCTAGTTCTGACACCCCAAAAGAAACAGTTGAGAAACCTATGGATGATAATGTTAAGAGTCAAGCAGTACCTTCTTCTCAAAGTCCTGCTAGACGTTCAGCAGTACCTTTAAGAAAACCTTTTCAAAATACTGCTAAACCTTTTTGGGATAATTTTGGTCAAAACAGTTTTCATCATTCACCAAAAAGACAGGATAGTTTTAATCATAGAACTAAAGGAAGATTTTTTGGGAGTATGGGTCAAAAATTGTGTTTTGTTTGTTATAGTCCTGATCATTTGATTAAGGACTGTGACTTTCACTCAGATTACTTAAGCAAATTCCCAAAGACCAAATCTGCCAACCAAAAACCAAGGGAGAATGAACCAGTCTGGAATCATTCACATAGGGTTAACCACCCTAATTTCTCACAAGACCATAGGTACCCTCACCAGAGAAGATCTTTTTCAAAATCACCAGTACCTTCTCAAGGTACTGCTAGATTTTCACCCAATCAAGGTACTGCTAGCACTTTTTGGAATGGAAGCCCTAGGAGATCTAATTACTATCAATCTAGAAGGCGTTACACCTCAAAAAGAGTATCTAGATCAAAGCACTCTACACCAAAAGTTAAAACATGTTGGGTTAAGAAGGAAAGTACTGATGGGGAACAAACAGTACTTTCAGCAAGTGTGAGTGAAACATAGATTTTTGTTGAAAATAATAAAGAGAATTTGGATGAAAAAGAGATTTTTATTGAAAAACAAAACAAGTTTTAGAACAACCAAAGATAATTGATCATGTGCTTAAAGATAGTGGAAATTACATACTTAAAGAATTTAAGTATGTAACACCACAAGGGGAACACAAGTCAGTAATGGCTTGGGTTCCTAAAATTAACTAACTCTTTTATCTTTGTGCAGGGCAACCTAGAAGAGGAGCTTAAAGATCACTTAATTGTGGATAGTGGTTGCTTTGGAAGCATGACAGGAGACAAAGAGATTCTGTCAGATTTTAGATCTTATTGTGGAGGAAGAGTTGCATTTGGGAATGATGCTAGTGGAGGAAGAATAACTGGCAAAGGAACTATCAAGGCAGGAAGCATAGACTTTGAGAATGTTCGCTATGTGAAGGAGCTCAAATTCAATCTTTTGTCAGTCTCTCAGATCTGTGACAAGAAGCACCCTATGTTGTTTACTGACACAGAATGTCCTATTCTTTCCCCTGAAAATTGGTAGTACTGAGAGTACCAAGAACCAATGATGTGTACAGTCTGGATATGAAGAGTCTTCTCTCTTCTGAAAGAACATCAAAGTACTGCTGCACCTATTGACAATACTTTTGATGATGATCCGACCATGCCTGGTTTAGAAGATACTGATGATGAATTAGATGATGAAGGTATTTTCTCCAATGAAGGTGCTGATTTCAAAAATTTTGATGATGATCTTGAAGTACCCCAGACTCCTACATTAAGGATCCACAAAGATTATCCCACTGGTCAAATTATTGGACCTTCTACTTCTGGAGTGCTTACAAGAACCAAAGCTAAGGGTTTTTCTAAACCACATAATGCTTTACTTAGCTTTGTTTATAAACAGAACAGGCTGAATCACAAGTATCATCAAACATGCTTATTCACTTGCTTTATCTCTCAAGAAGAACCCAAGAATGTAGCTCAAGCATTAACTAAAGAGAGTTGGGTTGAAGCCATGCAAGAAGAACTTCTTCAATTCAAACTTCAAGAAGTTTGGGTACTATGTGATTTACCAGATGGAAAGAAAGTTATTGGTACAAGATGGGTTTTTAGAGTCAAGAGAGATGAAAGAGAGAATGTCATCAAGAACAAGGCACGGCTAGTTGCACAAGGATATAGACAAGAAGAAGGAGTAGATTATGATGAAGTGTTTGCTCCTGTAGCAAGGATTGAAGCCATTCGAATATTCCTAGCTTTTGCATCATATATGGGATTTCAGGTTTATCAAATGGATGTCAAGAGTGCCTTTCTTTATGACAAGATTACAGAGGAGGTTTATGTTAAACAGCCTCCTGGTTTTGAAGATCCTACACATCCAAAGAAAGTCTACAAAGTAGTTAAGGCTCTTTATGGCCTTTATCAAGCACCTAGAGCTTGGTATGAAAGGCACTCTACTTTCTTATTGCAACATGGTTATAGGAGGGGAGAAATTGACAAGACTTTGTTTATCAAGAGAGATAAGAAGGATATCATACTGGTTCAAGTTTATGTAGATGATATCATCTTTGGATCTACAAAACAGTCCATGGTGAAGGAGTTTGAGCAGGTGATGCAACATGAATTTCAAATGAGTTCTATGGGTGAATTAACTTTCTTTTTGGGGCTTCAAGTTAAACAGTCAAAGGAGGAAATTTTCATAAGTCAAGATAAGTATGTCTCTGACATTCTTAAGAAGTTCAATTTTGATGCTATGAAGCCAGTCACTACACCTATCAAATCTATCAACTCATTGGGCAAGGATGAAGATGGTCAACCTGTTGAAGTCAAGCTGTACAGATCTATGATTGGTTGTCTTATGTATTTAACTGCATCTAGGCCTGATATCATGTTTGATGTCTGTTTATGTGCAAGATATCAAGTCTCACCTAAGGTCTCCCATATGTATTTAACCTAAGCTGGGGTTGTGGTATCCAAAGGATTCACCTTTTCACTTGGAAGCTTTTTCAGATAGTGATTATGCAGGTGATAATTATGATAGAAGATCAACCACTAGAGGATGCCAGTATCTTGGAAGAAGATTAGTCTCATGGCAATGTAAGAAGCAAACTATTGCAGTAACATCATCCACTGAAGCAGAATAGGTTGCTGCTACAAGCTGTTGTGGACAAGTCTTGTGGATGCAGAATTAACTTTTGGATTATGGGTTCAACTTCAAGAAAACTCCTATCAACATTGATAATGAGAGTACAATTTGCATTGTGAAGAATCCAGTTTATCACTCCAAGACCAAGCACATTCATATTAGGCATCACTTTATCAGAGATTGTTATGAGCATAGGCTCATTAATGTTGTCAAGGTTCACACAGATGATAATGTAGCTGATCTACTCACAAAAGGATTTGATGTTTCAAGATTCAATCACTTGGTAGTAAGTATTGGTATGATTAATTACTAAGCTACATTTAAGGGGAGGACTGATTAGTTAGTTAGACAGTCCTATGCATTGCTTGAGGGGAGGCAATCCAATGCCTATTTGGAGTCTTTGCCATTGTAAAGAAGAGAATGGAAAAGTACTGCTTTTTGGTTATCTGAAAGTACTGCTTTTGAAAGTACTGCACACGTGGAAAGCACTGCTTGTCTTATCAACGTACTGTTCCAACGGTCAAAAGATGGGTTAAAATTCAAATAACGGTAACTTTGTTATTATGGGCTGTGATTTTTCAAATCTTACCTATAAATAACTACCCTCCGATTTTCCCTCTCATCTTTATACTTATCAATCTTTTCCATATTTATCTCTCTTTCACATTTACTATTCATCAAACCACTTTATTTTGTTAACAAACAATCAATGGCAAATCGGAACACAGTTTCTAAACACAACATGGTGGCTAATTTGGATAAAACTGAAGCTAATGTCGCATTCCATGACATCATTGATTTTCTCACTGGATCTCCAATCAGTTATGCACTTTTGGTTGAACCAGATGTTATTGAGCCATGGATTCAACAGTTTTGGGCGACTGCTAGAACTCACATGGAGAATGATGAGTCATTTATGCAGGCTAAAGTTGCTGGAAGGATTGTGAAAGTTAGTGAAGCCTCAATTCGAGAAGATCTATTATTTGATGATGAAGAAGGAGCTATACGTTTTGACAAACAGCTTCTTTGGGATACTTTAAGGGATATTGGATATGAAGGGTCCTTAACTGAAACCACATTCAAGAAACCCTTGTTTAGTCCGCATTGGAAGTACTTGGTACATGTATTACTTCATTGTATCAGTTCTAAGAGTACTTCATGGGAGCAATTTGGTTCTAATATAGCATCTGCTCTGGTGGGATTGGCTACAAATCGTATCTTCAAATTTTCAAGACTCATTCTAGATGGTATGCTATCTCACATTTCTCATGGATCACCCTGGCTAATGTATCCAAGATTTATTCAAGTTTTCTTAAATAAACAATTTCATGATGTACCAAAGCCTTCAAGCTTATTACCTGTTGTGGTACAACCTGCAAAGCTATTCACCTTCATGGCTAGGAAGAGTGATAAGTTTTCTGGAAGGAACACTCCCTTAACTACTTCAATGATGGAGATTGAGCAAGCAATTCGAGATGAGGCTGCAGCAAGTGAAGAACGAGAAGTTACTGCATCATCTCAAGGTACTGCTTCTCACGGTACTGCTTCACAAGGTACTGATACACAAGTAGGTACTGCAACTTCGCCTTCACCATCTCCACAAGCATCTACTCATGGAGATTCAGAACCAGAGGTAAACCCACCATCCTCTCCCAATGATTACACTTCAACAGATGGGCTTCAAACATCTGGAGGAGATGAGGGAGATGTGGCAACTGAGGGTCAGGTTTTGGATACCTATGCTTTAACAAGGGAGCTAACACGCTTAAAGAAAGCTTTTGAAGCTCAGGCTGCACAACTACAGAAGTTGAAGACCAAGTTTCGAAGATTAAAGACTTTTGTATGGCCTTTGGTTCAACATCACAGGTTATGGGTTAAGTCACATCAGAGGCAAGGGAAGAAATTTAAGAAGTCTTCAAAAGGAAAAAAGGTTCAACAGCAATCTTCTATCCAATTGGGGAGGAATCTGGAGCAAGATAATTTGAAAGAAGATGCTGATTTTTATGAAGAAAAAGAAGATGAACCTCAAGGTACTAAAGCACAAGCAAATATTGAAAGTACTGAGCCTGAAGGAACTGGAATTCAAAGTACTGGTGTAGAAAGTACTGATGATCAAGGTACTTCTCTTCAAGGAACACATAGACAAGAGCTGATTACACCAAGGATACTTAATTTTGATGAAGAAGCTGGTCCTTCCACAATTCTACAAGTAGAGGAAGCTGATAAACCTATGGTTGAGCACACTGCAAGTGTTGATGAGACAGTTGCTCAAATTTCGCAAAATCTATCAAGACCAAGAGATGTTAGCATTCCAGGAGTTGCTGAAGAACAACCACAAGCTTCTCAACCAGTTTTAGATCCAAAAGACAAAGGCAAAGGCAAACTGGTGGAAACAAAGAAGAAGAAAAAGCTGACTTTAGCAGAGTTAAGAGCTATTGAAGTGGCTAAGAATGAAGCAACTGCTAGGGAGCTACAATTTAAATTTGATGCTGAGATTGCTCAACCAGTGAAGGAACCTGAAGTTCTTATACCACAAAGACCACCTAGTAAAGCTAAAGAAAGAAATGCCATGATGGCTTATCTAAAGGGTCAAGGGTATACTGGATTACAGAAGCTGAACTACTTAAAGATGAAAGATTTATATAATGCTGTCAGAGAAGCTTATCAAAAGCAAGTTGATAGTATTATTTATTTTAAGGACGATAAGCAAAAGGAGGATGCTAGTAAGAGAAGCTTAAAAAGAAAAAGAACAACTGAAGCTGAACAGCCATCAAAGAAGATTGAGTTAAGATCAGATACAGTTGATGAGTTGAGAAATTATATAAGAGTTGTCGACTTTGATCATCCTAAATCCAAAGATGATGCAGTTAAGAAGTCCAAGATAACTACGTTTGAAGTAGTAGAATCAAAGGATGGAAACTATTTGATGTTCCATATGGAGGATAAAGTTTTAGAGTGTTCAATTTGCTATGGGATATACTGCACATAATAGATAGAGCAGATTTGTTTCAACTATATCAGCTAGTGCAAGAATACTTTGAACATATTCCATCAACTGGAGTTGGCTTAGTATTACTAGGAGATCTGACAACTATCTGGGAAACTGAGGAAACAAGCACTGATGAACTCTGGCAAAATCAAGAAGATTGGGAGATTACGAGCTGGAGATTCTTTGAAGAATCAGGAGTGCATGCTTTGGAATTGGAAGATGGAACTATGATCCATATGTTAGCTGAAAGAAGATATCCTTTGACTAGAGATCTTATGAGAAGGATGCTGGATCATGGAATGGAATTCGAGGAAGAGAATGAAACAGCCTTAATGGTTATTGAATTATATATCAAATGGACAACGGTTGAGGATGAAGCATAAGTACTGGTATGATGTTTAATTGTATAATATTTTGAAAAATAAGTACTTTATTCAAAGTACTGCTGGAACAAACAGTACTTTAATCAAAGTACTGCTTGCAACACAAAACCAGTAAATGTTTTTAAAGAAAACTTTTGTTAAGTGAAAAATATTTTGAAACAAAAGTTAAAAGCAACAAATGGTTTTTGAGATTGTTACAACAAAAGGTTATCAGTCCACCATGTTTAATAAAAGGATTGGCTAATCCATGAGCAAACGGCTCTGGTAAAGATATCTCAAATCCGTTATATAGTTGACAACTTGCTAATAAGTTGTATGGTAATCAACTCACCATATCAGCAAATGTAAAGAGTTGGCTAGCCCAAAAGAAAAATGGCTTGTGGTAAAGGCTATGGAAAAACCATTTATATGGTAATTAGTTCAACATGGTTGCAAGAACTAACTAGTCCAAAAGGGTACGGCTTTTGGTAAAGACAAAACAAATCCGTTGATAGCGGATGATTTTCTAAAAATCATATGGTTATCAATGTACCATGGTCTTACATACCTAAACATTGGCTACTCCAGAGTTAATGGCTTTGGTAAAGAGACATCAAAATCCATTAAATTTCAATGATTCACCTCTCACAAGAGTTTACACACCTGGAAGTGATGAGAATAGACTGAAACTTAAATGAACTGATGTACAATTTGCCATATGTTGCTGAGTTGCTGAAAAGATGGAGCTTGCTGATTGTTGCTGTAAAGAATTACTGATAAAGACTACTTTGATGATGATAATACAAGCACAAGGAATACAAAGACAAACTTTGAAGATAAAGACACAATCTTTCCTTGAAGACAAAGATGTTAAAGTTAAATATACAAAGGAACTTGAAATCAAGCAAGTAGAATTCAAGTTAGGGGAGGATTGTTGGGATATAGAAAGTCAAAGTGCTGAAGAGTCAAAGTAATGCTAATGAATAAAGTCAAAGTACTGCTCAACATCAAAGTACTGCAAGGATAAAGGACTGCTATGCAAATCGTTAAGGATTATTATGTAATTCTAGATTGTTTTCAGTTTAGTTTAGTTTTACTTATCGTACAAGGAATAGAGTTGTAAAACGACTAGGGTTATCCTTATGCCTATAAAAGGACCCCTAGATTGGCATTATAAGTACGTGCAATATTAGAGAGTATTAGAGTTTATCAAGTTTGATATTAGAGCTGTTAGGGATTGTTAGTGAATCTGTGTATCAAGCAGGTTCAGAGTTATTAATAAAATCTGTTAATACAAATAAGCCATGAAAACGTTTATTTATATTTTACGATCTTCTAATGTTTTGTCGACAACAAATATAAAATCATTTTAACGAAACAAATAAAGTACGTAAATAGTTTGAGTTAATAGTTTTCTAAACACACTTACGCTTTCACATAAAACACTAAAACAAGTATAAGTGATTTTATGATTTAGATACATATGTACAACAACTAGTGTTTACATATTGGGTTAAACATATACTTAAACTAAGTATACTAAAATGGGTAAAAACTAAGTATATGCTAAATTGGGTAAATACAAGTATATACAAAAAGGGTAAATACTAGCAAATGGTTTTGACCCATAACCCATGGTTTTATATATACCACTTAACCAAGTACATTGTATCTAGAAAGAAAACCATGGATCAACCCATAACCCATGACCCATGACCCTTAACCAAAAATACCCATGGGCAAAGAGGAGCGGACCACAGATCCCTAGCTTTGTGATAGCCGGATCCCTTGTGGTAGGGATCCGTGGGATCCGGGGAAACAGAAGAGAATTTCCTCTATAAATAGAGAGCCATTTCTTCCTCTCTACTTGGACTTTTTTAATAAATACTTCCCCCTAGTATACTAACCTTCTAACCTCAGATCCAAGAGATCTATGTAGTCTTTGCCTTTTGTTTTTGTGTGATCTTCTAGGTTCTTCTTAAAGGAAAGATCACCACTTCTTGAAGACGTGCAAGCTCAAGTCCATGAGTTGCCATGCTTCGTCATCATCAAGACAACGAAGGTTCTCTTGTTGATAGATCTACCTTTCTCCATAGACGTTGGGTTGAAGGCATTAGTGAAGAATGCCGAAAATGTAAAGATGCAAGCATTAGTGAAAGATGCTCATCATTCGTGTCAAGGCATTAGTGAAGAATGCTAAAGGTGTCAAGACGAAGGCATTAGTGAAGGATGCCAAGCGTTGTGTCAAAGGCATTAGTGAAGGATGCCAAAGAATCAAATCAAGTAGCATTTGGGAAGAACGCTTAGGTCGTATAATCGATGAGGTGCATCGTTATACATATAAGTATTTGTTTATTTACAAGGATAGTGATATCCTTGATGGTGTTGTAACAAGGAGTAGATCTCCTTGAGAATAGGTGTTGTGTCGTGAAGGTGTAGTTCACCTAAGGTGTGAAAGAACTAGGTACTTAGCCTAGTACCTAATAAAGGGTAGGTGACGTTGTGAAGGATTAGTTCTCCTAAGGTGTGAAAGAACTCGGTGGTTAGCCTAGCACCGTATAAAGGGTAGGCGACGTTGTGTTAGGTGTGGTTCGCCTTGGTGTGAAAGAAATCGGTATTTAGCTTTGTACGGAAAAAGGTTAAGCGACGTTGTGAAGGCTTCTCAGCCATAAGGAGTTGGTGTAGTGTTTACGAACTCTCGAGTAGGTGACTCGGGGAGTGGAGTAGGGCAAGGACGGTTTCCTTGTAGCCGAACCACTATAAATACTTGTGTCGTGGTGATGTGCTTCTTACTCTTTATCTTTCATTACACGTTTATATATCTATCTATCAGCGTCCAACATAAACAATCAAATAGATTGACATAAGTCGATCTAAATATTTAAAAGGAAGTTTTAAATTGGCAAAACTATTTAACCCCCCCCCCCCTTCTAGTTTTCCACAAAATCGTTAAAGTTAAAGTTAATTCTTCTTAGCTTTATTAAAGTAAATTCCGCATACTTAATAAAGTTAATTCAGTGTTTCATTGTTAGTGACTTAGGATTTATCCGAGGTTACTAAGCCCTTACAAGCTACATAAAGTTAGTTTGGTTAGAGTACATCGATCCAACACTCGTTACTTACATAGAGAGGTGTCCCAAACAATGTAAATAAAGAAATATAAACTTATGGTTCGGTGATTCATATTTTTTTTATTTAAATAAAAAGGCGTCCCAATCCATTCAAATAAAGATATTGTAAATCATCCTACTTAAGAATTTCTGACTCAACATTTGTACTTAACCGATGAGTTACAAGGATATTTAGGTATTATGGGAGTACAGAAAGAGTGTTTACACTTATCTTTTAGAGACGAGAGTAAGATAATCAAGGAAAGTTGACATATTACTCAAAATAGTGGGTATATGAGGTAAGAATTGTGTAATCCCCAATGTCTTAGGAAGGTTTCATAAATTTTAAAACAAATGTAGAAGTAGGTACATGATTGGAAAAATGTGATTAAGCCGTAATACCTTAGAATAGGCATATGCGGGTATGTTTATTTTGTATAAAGTGATCAGAAGTATATATCAGTATGCTAAAGTGTTTGTGTAGCATAAACTACCCAGAAGTCACATAATTACCTGGAGGATGGAAGGCACGGAGAGCGAGAGGCTATAAAATGTTTTTGTGGAAAAAAAGTAGTTATAGTTTAGGTCTCAATTAGACCCGTTTCTCTATAACTGAGGCCCTGATACAAATCCGTAACACTCCCAAATTTCATGATACACAGCGGAATTCAAGTTGGGTGTTACTTCATGACACAACAGTTATAACAATAGAAAACGAACCCTAATTGAGTCGTTTTAAAAGATTTATGATTCGATTTATATAAATATCAGATTTTACAAAATGGGGTCCCAGTGGTTTTACAGTTTATTAAATAAGTTTTCAAATGATAATATAGCCTTCTTGAGTATCCGTGCCCTTCCGTGCCATCCTCTTAAATTATGAACCTGAGATAAACATGCTAAAAGTGTCAACGCAAAGGTTGAGTGAATCCATAGTGTTTATATAATAATAAGTTGAACACAAGTTGAAAAAGTAGTAAAATTCGTAGTATCGTAGCACAGCATATTGCCTTAAGTCTCATGAACGCAAACCTTAACTGGTGTAGTGTAATTGTCATAATGACATGGTTACAAGCATCATAATGATGATGGGAGCAACCGTGCCCTCGTGTAAGGAGTTTGCCAATTCTCCTGTATGTCCTCAAATAAAGTGCATTTGGTTACCTGACCGGCTAACACAAATGGGGCGTCAACTGCCAATAGATCTATTCACTATATTGGCGTTCACTTGTAAAGTGATTATTGGTTCATTATATGAGGGACTTTTAGTGGCAGGTGTAAGTAACTTAAGCAATAGCAATCAGGTGTAGGTGTAGCATAGAAAAGTAATTGTGTTCGGGTTTGTAGCATGTATCTCCCTACGAGTTTGAAAAAAACAAGTAAAAAGTGGGACTATAAACTCACAGTAATATGTAAAAGTATAGAGTACTGATGAGTGTGCAAATACTCATCATTTTTATACCTTTTAGACTGCCAAAAACATCTGAAAACACTCAGAAATGCATCAAAATGATAAAAATATCACAAATAAGTGTTTTATTTGTTTCAAATGCAAAAATACCAAAATCAGGTGAAAAACGTATCAAGTTTGCATAATTGGCAATTTTAGTCCCCCAAGTTTCAAAAGTTGTCAAAAATAGTCCCTGGTAAATCAAAATAAAGCAAAATATCATTTAAAGTCCCTAGGGATTCATGAGTTGTCAAAATTGGTCCTTGAAATTTAAAATTGCAAAATTACAACTTTGGTCCCTCAACTTTACAAAAGTGTCAAAATCAGTCCCTGGGTGTTTAAAAATGGAAATTATTCAAACTACACCCTTGTACTATTCAAATGTGGCATATTTGGTCCTTATATGATAAGTTTTGAGAAAATTACAAGTTTGGTCCCTGGAGTTACAAAGTTGACAGTTTTGGTCCTTGGATTTATAAAAATGGAATTTTATGCAATATTGGTCCTTGTACTAACCATTAATTGCAGGTTTAGTCCTTGTGTTAACTTTGGAAAAGTTTCAACTTCAGTCCCTCAGTTTTACAGAATATTACATGAATGGTCCTTGGGCTAATATTTCTACAAACCAAACGGATTCCTTTTGATATTAAACCCAAAAACACAACCCAATCCCAGTTGGCCCAATATCAAGCCCAAACCCACGTTTTTAAATATAATACCGCCACCACTGTACACCCTTCTCTCCCACACCTGCTATCCCAAAACCAGTGGTATTCTTCACCACCTCATCACCCCAGCTGTCTACCTACTCTCACCACTACCTTCTCTTTGTCCCCTCCACCTCTACATCCTCCCAAAATTCTTTAAATGAAAAAAACCTGCTCAAATAGACTTTTGGCGCCAAAATGCCAAATGGACGAATATGATGAATTCAATGGATCCAATGGTTGGAAATAAGTTGGAAATGTTCAGAGGTCGACACAAAGCTCTAAAAGATCAATATAAAGAAGGGTTGGAGCAATGTAGACAAGTATCTAGTGTAATCTTTAATTTTCTTAGTCGTTTTAATCAATTTAAGCTTTCCAGTGTAATTTCAACCTTTCAAGTACTTTATTTATCAAGTTCAGTGTATTTCAAACCTTGTTCAATAAGCAATTTCAGTTTATGTTCACAATTTCAGTTTGTGCAATTTTCAAGTTCAAAAATTCCATGTTAGCTTAAAGTTGTTAGTAGTTAATGTTATGGACTCATAAGCTCATATAAGCTCCTCAGAAAGCTTTCTAAAACTTTTAGAAACCTTAAAACTTTGTTTAGTATCAAAAAGAAAAAAATACCAAAAATACTCAAAAATAGTGAGAAAATCAAAATTCAATGAAAGAATTGATCAAGAAGCTGGAGCAGGGTTGATTTTGGATTGCCCTTGGTTTAGAGCTTCTTGCGAAGCTATAGGTTGTATTCTCAGTCCTTGGTTCTCAGTTTTCACTTGGAAACCAATTTGTAAGCCTTTTGTTCCATTTTTGCATTTAACTGTTTAAGTCATTAATTAACTTAAAACTTTGTGTTTCTATGTTTATGAGTTGTAGCTAAGTAGAATTAAACAATAAAACAGTATGCTTGTTTTCTAGAATTGGTAGTTGCTAAAAATTTTATTTTAACAGTCAAATTAGCATAATTGTCATTTCTTAGTTTAATGATGTTATTGTTGTTGTTCAGTGCTTATTTAGTCTCATCATATGATAATATAAGGTCTTTAATCAAGTGCATGGTCTGAATCTGTGAAATACTTTGAAAATCACAAAATCAGTTTTATAAAGGGTTGTTTGGATTTACTGAGTCAATTGTGGTAGAGGTTGTTTGTGTTGTTGTTTATGGTTGTTACATGTCATTCTAGTTCAAAACAACTCAGTGCAATCATAAAATACTATCCTTGTTTGATCAAAAGTCAAAATCTTCTTTAATTTCACCTAGGTTGTTAACTGTTGGGATTTAGAGTGTAAAAGTCACCACAGTTGCTTAAAACTTGTTATTCTAGCTTAATTTCATCTTAACATAACTTATTACAACATAATTAATAAGTAGGATTGATCCAAAGTTCATATAAGTCAACTTTTTAGTATAACTTAAAAAGTCAAAATTTTCAGTTTAGTCGTTTTTGAATAAAATAGATCATTTTCTATAGGATTTAATTTTGAGTTTCATGTTTTAAGCTTTTAGGTTTATAAACTTTAGTTGCTCATCTTTATCATAGTATTTTTTATAATTACTAATTAGCTTGTTAAACTGCTTATTTCTTAGCTTATTTTAGACACCTTTCTGAAAATGTGTCCTGTGCACAGTTGAGCTAGCTTCTTCACAAGCTCATAAAAAGCTCATCAGTGAATCTTAGCTTGTGTATTTTGGCTTTATGGAAAGCTAACCTAGCTGTCTTAAAGTTCCAGTGCTTATTTTCAACTTCTTAGCTTATTCAGTTGGGCTGCAAGTAGCTTTTACTTTGTCCCATTCCACTCAGTGTATACTGAGTGTATCAGCATACACTGAGTAATCAGTGATTTACAAGCTTTTTCACAAGCTTGTCATAAGCTTATTAGTGGACCCCAGTGTGTGAGCTTGGACTTTTTAGAAAGCTCACCAACCCATCTCAATACCTCAGTCTTTGTTTTGAGCTTTTAAGCTTATTTCATAAGCTAAAATTGCTTTTAGATATGACTGCAGGCCTGTTTGGTTGCTTGGTTTAGTATAAGTGCTTATTTGCTTATTATAGCTTATCAGTGTGTATCTTTGTGCTTTTTAGCTTAATATAAGTAGCTTTAGCTTATTTGTATCTTATTTTATCTTTGGTTCCAGCTTGTAAGTTTGTTTGAGCTTAAAAACATCAAAATAAGCTCATAAGCTCACTGTTAAGCCAATAAGCCTTCAAATAGCTTATTTTTAAGTTTCAAAATTTTTGTTTTCATAAAAGTTGCTTATAATCAGTAGTATAATAGTTTTCAAAAAGAAAAATCACAAAAACATCATTTTAAAAATAGTGATAGCGTTTATTTAATATAAATTAGCTTTTTAATTTTCTTTTTCAGCTTATTATTAAGCACTTTCAGTTTTTATAATTTTCTTAGCTTTCTGTCACCATAGGATATTTATAGAAAAAAATTTCATAATTTTCCTAGCTTGTTTAGTATTTATTAGAATTTAAAATAGTTAAAATGTATTAAATAATTAATAATAAATAAATAAAAAACATAAAAAATATCTTTTCAGTTTTAAAATTAGTTTTATAATATTTTAGATTTTTCTTAGTTAAAATTTCATTTTTCTAGGTTAATTTTATATTTTCTTGTATTTAAGTGTATTTTAAATAATTAATAAATAGTAATTAATTAATAATAAATAGATAAAAAGTGTAAAAAATATATTTTCAGTTTTAAAATAAGTTTTATAATATTTTAGATTTTTCTAAGTCATAATTTCAATTTTCTAGCTTTATTTCATATTTTATTATATTTTAGGGTATTATTAAATAGTAAAAATAGTTTTTAATTAATAATAATTAAATAAATAGTTATAAAAATAATTTTAATTTTCTAGTAATTTTCTTTTATTATTAAGGTTGTAAAAATATCATTTTCATATCTGTAGGTGTTTTATTCTTTTAAATTCACGTTTTATTTTGTACGTTTACGTAATTTAGTAAACGTACGCGTTCACGTTTGTTTAATCTGATTGTTGTGCTTTATAGTTCTGTGTTCAAATACAATTCCAATCAATCAGTAGTGTAATTACCAGTCATAATCCTTACTGATCATTATCCTTAGTGATCATTCGACATCTGAACGTTTTTAAGCACCATTAATCCTCCGTGGGACTTAACGACCCGGGAATCCACTATATTCCAAGGGAAATTGCATTGGTTTTAGACTGTTTGAATTTTATTACGGTTGACCATTCACAAGTGGTTGACTTGTGTAATAAACTTGACAGTTTGAGGCGAATCAAATTTTGGCGCCGCTGCCGGGGAGGCTGTAAGCGTGTTTTAAACATTTTCAGACCCATACTTGCACATATACCACCTTTTGTAAACAGTTTTTTTTTTTGTAAAGTTATCAAAAAGTTCATTAACATTTTTCCTAAAGTGTTAACAACACCAAAAAGTATAAAACAACAAAACAATCGTAACGTTTTCTATCTTGTATTTTCTTTAAGGTGATTCTTAAAGAGGTACGATTTGGTTAAACGAAACGATACCAAAAATATTGTCCAAAAGTATTTAAACCCTTAGCACAAATCCATACCTACGTCTTTTCAGTGGTACTTAATAAATACATAAAAATCAACCACCGCAAACCAAGGCAGAACACCTACCAACTGGGGGTGTGAACATTAATAAGTTCCCAATCTTAAAGATCAAAACTTGCCTTTGTGTCCTTGTGATTTGGTGTACCTTTTTCAAAGAAGCCATTTCATTTGTGATTATTGGTTTAAGTTCACTTGTCGTTTTGCCTCGCATTTGTTTTTGAAAACTGATTTTTATACTTAGTGCATGCGCACTCGTTCTTCCAGCTCTACAAGTCCACTTTCAGAGCTTGCAAATATTCCACGTAAACGTAGAGGACGTTCTGCTCCTTCAGCCGTGACTGAGGAACGTCTAGCACCACCACCTCCTGTCGTAATGGCAGAAGATAAACCGATGAACGAGCTTCTCCAAGCACCCATCGAGGGTTACGGAGATGCCATTATTGTCCCAGCCATCGTGGCTGATACCTTCGAGCTCAAAACCGGGTTGCTTAATCTTGTAACCCAAAGCCAATTTTATGGTTTTGAGCGGGACGACCCTCATGCACATATTCGATGGTTCAACAAGATTGCATCGACCATTAAATACAAGAATGTCCCACATAAAGCAATTAAGCTTCTTCTGTTCCCATTCTCTCTAGAGGGACAAGCCCGGAATTGGCTTGAGAAACAACCCCCTCGTTCCATTGAGACATGGGAGGATTTAGTCACTAAGTTTGTTAACGAATTCTATCCTCCATCCCGAACTACAAGTCTTAAGAATGAGATAATGAAATTTGCTCAAAGATTTGATGAATCATTCGGTAAGGCATGGGATCGTTACAAAGAGTTGCTCCGCAAGTGTCCGCATCATGGTTTTACCGAATTAATGCAAATGGATACTTTCTACAATGGTCTGAACCAAACTAACCAAGACTCTTTAAATGCCTCCGCGGGAGGTAATTTCCTGAGCAAGACCACAAAAGAAGCCTTGCAAATCATAGAAAACAAGTCCCAGGTCCGCCCTTTCCGAACAAAGACATATCAGTCTCAGTCTAATGCAGGACCTTCTACTTCATCTCACATGAGTACATCTAGCACCGATGCTAAGATTGACAAACTCACGGATATTGTTCAGGCTTTGGTTCTTGCTAACCAAAAGAAATTCACTTTCACACAGACACCATCACATGGTGAAGTGAAGAAAGTCAAGGTCTGTGTTACTTGTGGTGGCCCCCATGCATACTACAACTGTACTGCCACCGATGGTAGTCCGTTTGAAGCCAATGCTATAGCCGGTACTTCACATCAGGGAGGTAATCAATACCGTCCTCAAAATGAACCAAACTACCGTGCTAATACTTATCAGGGACCACCCGGTTTTAACCAGAATCCTAACATAAAAAACCGGAATCAGAACCAACCTAGAATGAACCAAGGTTATCAAAACCAAGGTAATTTCTATCCCGGACCAAATCAAGGTTTCCAACATCAAGGAAACCTTAATCAAAACAATTTCAATCGAGGGAATCAATTTCAGGGAAATGTAAATCCTAACCAAGGGAATTTTCAACAACAAGGTCATAATCAAAACATACGACCTCAAAATTTCCCTCCACATCCTCTAGTACCATCATCTGATGAGTTATTGAAACAATTCATGAAATCCCAAGATGAAATGAACAGGTTGTTGGTCAGTCAGATCGCTGATTAAAAGAAGTCTTTAAATGATCAACCCTCGGGCTCAGGAAAACTTCCAAGCAACACGATCGCTAACCCGAGGGGCGACGCAAAGGCGATCACAACCAGAAGTGGTGTTTCATACAATGGACCCGCTATTCCTACTACCTCTTCTTCTTCTCTCCCGAAGGTAGTGGAAAGTGAACCTGAGGCGACAAAGGACAAGGAACTTCCTACTAATAACGGAGGTACCAACGATGTCCATCCTCAAGTTGTCCCGAAACCCAAATCCAATCCAGGAGTTGTTTTTTAACCTCCAGTAGCTCCCGTTGAAAACCCCAAATCTAAATCTTATATTCCTTACCCATCACGTTTGAATGAGCAAAAGCTCCGCGAAAAAGCCAGTCATCAAATGGACAAATTTTTTCAAATTTTCCAAGAACTACATTTTGACATAAGCTTTGCTGATGCTATCATGTTGATGCCCAAGTTTGCATCAACTCTCAAACACATGTTAAGCAACAAGGAAAAACTGTTTGAGATGGCTAAAACTCCTCTTAACGAGAACTGCTCAGCAGTTCTGTTAAAGAAGCTTCCCGAGAAGCTTGGAGATCCTGGAAAATTTCTCTTACCTTGTGTATTTCCAGGGATGGTTGAATGCTTTGCCTTAGCCAATCTTGGTGCAAGCATTAACTTGATGCCTCATTCAGTATGGAAGAAACTTTCTCTTCCAGACCTTACTCCTACCTGCATGACTCTTGAGCTTGCAGATCGTACAATATCCCGTCCACTTGGCATTGCCGAGGACGTATTTGTGAAAGTAGGAAAGTTCCATTTTCCAGCTGACTTTGTAGTTGTTGATTTCGATGCCGATCATCGGGTTCCTCTCATTGTTGGACGAGGATTCCTGAGAACGGGCCGTGCTCTCATTGATGTATTTGAGCAAGAAATCACATTACGTGTTGGTAATGAAGCTGTCACCTTTAACCTTGATCAAACTTTGAGGTACTCCGCAAACTATGATTCTGAGTCGGTTAACCGAATAGATATAATTGATGTTGCTTCTGAAGAGTACTCTCAAGAAGTTCTTGGTTATGATCATAATTCTTCGAGTGATAATCTCACTCATTCATCTCAACCCATCATTGCCAATTCTACTCCTTCTCTCACTCCGTTTGAGGAAAGTGACTTCATCTTGGAAGAGATTGAAGCATACTTGTCTAGTGATTCGGTTTCATGGGAAATTGATCACGCTCCCATCGACATCGAGGGAGATATTTTTCTCATCGAGAAGATGCTCAATGATGATCCTTCATCACTCCCTCCCGTTAAGCTTCATAACAAGGAAGTCAAGTCAGTTGAGAAAACTAAAGAATTTCTTGAGGTTGAACTTAAGGACTTACCACCTCATCTCGAGTATGCATTTCTTGAAGGTGATGATAAATTACCCGTCATTATTGCTCGAGATTTGAGTAAAGATGAAAAGACTGCTCTCATAAAGGTCTTGAAGTCACACAAGCAAGCAATTGCTTGGAAACTCTCCGACATTAAGGGTATCAACCCTGAGTTTTGTACTCACAAAATCTTGATGGAGGATGACTTCAAACCAGCAGTTCAACATCAGAGAAGAGTAAATCCAAAAATCCATGATGTTATCAAACAGGAGGTTCTCAAACTTCTTGATGCAGGATTAATTTACCCGATCTCTGATAGTCCTTGTGTTAGCCCAATTCACTGTGTTCCTAAAAAGGGTGGCATAACTGTTGTCACAAATGAAGAAAACGAGTTAATTCCAACTCGATTGGTTACGGGATGGCGTGTTTGCATTGACTATCGTAAGTTGAATGACGCCACCCGTAAAGACCATTTTCCTCTACCCTTCATGGACCAAATGCTTGAGAGATTAGCAGGGAACGAGTACTATTGTTTCCTTGATGGTTTCTCGGGGTATTTTCATATCCCCATTGATCCACAGGATCAAGAAAAGACCACATTCACCTGCCCATATGGAACTTTTGCCTACAGACGTATGCCTTTTGGCCTATGTAATGCTCCTGGCACGTTCCAACGATGTATGATGGCAATTTTCCACGACATGATCGGGGAAACAATGGAGGTGTTTATGGATGACTTCTCGGTCATTGGGGACTCATTTCAAACATGTCTCTCCCATTTAGATAAAATGCTCAAACGGTGTGAAGACACCAATCTTTGTCTAAATTGGGAGAAGAGCCACTTTATGGTCAAAGAAGGCATAGTCCTTGGCCATAAGATTTCAAAAAATGGGATTGAGGTTGATAGAGCAAAAGTCGATGTTATTGCTAAATTGCCTCATCCTACTACCGTCAAAGGTATTAGGAGTTTTTTAGGTCATGCCGGTTTTTATCGCAGATTCATACAAGATTTTTCTAAAATCGCCCGGCCTATGACCCATCTTCTTGAAAAAGATGCTCCTTTTATCTTCTCACCCGAGTGCATCGAAGCTTTTGAAACATTAAAGAAAAAGCTTACTGAAGCACCCATTCTCGTTGCTCCCGACTGGGATTTACCCTTTGAACTCATGTGCGATGCAAGTGATTTTGCTATCGGTGCAGTCCTGGGGCAACGCAGAAACAAGCATTTTCAGCCTATCCACTACGCGAGTAAGACTATGACTGAAACTCAAACCCATTACACCACTACAGAAAAAGAGCTACTAGCCGTGGTGTATGCGTTTGAAAAGTTTCGGCCATACCTCATCTTGACTAAATGCGTGGTGTATACGGATCACTCGGCTCTCAAATATCTCTTTGCAAAACAAGATGCAAAACCGAGATTGCTCCGTTGGGTTCTCCTCCTGCAAGAATTTGATATCATTATACGTGATAAAAAAGGAACTGAGAACCTGGCTGCTGATCATTTGTCCCGTCTAGAAAACCCTCACCAAGATGTTTTCGAGAAAAATGAAATAAATGAAACATTTCCTCTCGAGACACTCAATGCGGTTTCTTTTCGTGGAAACTCTACCACCCCATGGTTTGCTGACTTCGCAAATTACCATGCGGGTAAATTCATAGTGAAAGGAATGTCGACCCAACAGAAGAACAAATTCTTCAAGGATGTTAAACATTACTTCTAGGACGACCCCTACTTATTCAAAATCTGTGCGGATCAAGTCATCCGACGGTGTGTTTATGGAAAAGAAGCTATGGACATTCTCAAAGCTTGCCATGCTGGACCCACCGGGGGCCATCATAGTCCAAACTACACCGCCAAGAAGGTGTTTGATTCTGGGTTTTACTGGCCCACTATTTATAAGGATGCCCACGAATTTGTCAAAACTTGTGACGCTTGTCAACGTCACGGAAATATCTCTCAAAGAAATGAAATGCCGCAAAACGCCATTCAAGTATGTGAGATCTTTGACATCTGGGGCATTGACTTTATGGGGCCATTTCCATCATCTCGAGGAAACAAATATATACTTGTGGCTGTTGACTATTTGTCAAAATGGGTTGAAGCAAAAGCTTTACCCACCAATGATGCCCGAGTAGTTGTAAAATTCTTAAAATCTCTTTTTGCTAGGTTTGGAACTCCGCGAGCTATAATCAGTGATCGTGGTACGCATTTCTGCAATGACCAGTTTGATAGAGTCATGCAAAAATATGGTGTAACTCACCGTCTCTCTACTGCATACCACCCCCAAACAAGTGGGCAAGTGGAGGTTTCCAACCGTGGTATAAAAAGAATTCTGGAAAGGACAGTAGGCGAAAACCGTGCATCCTGGTCGGATAAACTAGATGACGCACTCTGGGCCTTCCGTACAGCTTATAAAACACCCATCGGGTGTACTCCATACAAGCTAGTGTACGAAAAGGCATGTCATCTGCCGATTGAGCTCGAGCACAAAGCATACTGGGCCTTGAAACATGCCAACTTCGATATTCAGACAGCCGGTGATCACAGAAAAGTTCAAATGAATGACTTAAATGAACTCCGTGATCAAGCATACGAGAACTCTTTGATCTACAAACAAAAGACAAAGAAGATTCATGACTCCAAAATTAAGAACCGCGTTTTCAACGTTGGTGATCGAGTCCTTCTTTTCAATTCTAGATTGAAGATTTTCTCAGGAAAACTAAAATCCCGCTGGTCTGGACAATTCACCATCACTAAAGTATTTCCTTATGGAACCATTGAGTTTTCTCAGCCCGATGGTCCAAATTTTAAAGTGAATGGTCATCGATTAAAACACTATTTTGGAGAGGATATTCCACCTGTGGTTGTCCCGGATCTACAAACTTTCCCCATGAACCAATGAATGCGGGGATCGAGTCAAGCTAGCGACTCGGTAATCAAAAACAGTAGCACACAATATGGGTTTTCACCCATATTTCTGACTTCTTTCTACTTTCTACCACCCTAGTGTGGGGGAGTTTCCCCCCCCCCTCCCCCCCCCCCCCGCTGTTGTATAGAAATTTTCATTCAAAAAAAAAAAAAAAAAATCATCAAAAATAAAAGGGCAAATGACAAAAAAATGCATCGAACTTGACACTTTATGTGATTGTGTGTAGCCAACTATTTTTTTTCTTATTGTATGTACTGAACTTTCAAATTTCGATCATTATGTGTATTTTGTAACTATTCTTCCATGTAAAATGACCATTTTACCCTTCGAAATTTGAAAAAATTGAGGGTAAAATGGTCACAAAATACACACAATAATCGAATTTTGAAAGTTCAGTACACACAATAAGAAAAAAAATAGTTGGCTACACACATTAATAAAAAGTGTCAAGTTCGATGCATTTTTTTGTCATTTGCCCAAAATAAAATAATGGCCGTAGTATTTCCCTTTTACGTTCTATGTTTCGGCATAGCCGCCGGTACTTTGAATATTGAGGGCAATATTCATTTCTAGTGTGGGGGGAATTCTCATGAATTTTATCATGTAATTATACCACCCAATTCCCCCATTTTTGGCCAAATTTTTTTTTTTTGGAGTAAGTGTTTTTCACTTACTCAGAAAATGGTAATCAGTCCGCCATGTCTAACCCACATAAGGATTGGCTAATCCAGGAGCAAACGGCTCTTGGTAAAGATATATCAAATCCGTTTATGGCTTGCAATTTGCCCAAAATTGTGTGGTGTTCAGCTCACCATATCTTTAATTAGTGAAGAGTTGGCTAGCCCGCAAGTTTATGGCTTGTGGTAAAGGCAGTTGGAAAGCCATAATTGGTAATCGACTCACCAAAGATATTTTATCTAAGAGTTGGCTAGTCCAGAAGCAAACGGCTTCTGGTAAAGACAAATCAAAACCGTTGAAAGCTGGTGATTTGCTCAAAATCATTTGGTTATCATTGTACCAAGGTTCTTACTTGAACTAAAACAATTGGCTACTCCAGAAGTAATGGCTTTTGGTAAAGATATGAAATCCATTAAGTTTTCTCAAAAGATTGCTAGGGACTAGCAATATCTTAGTGTGGGGGATTGATGAGTGTGCAAATACTCATCATTTTTATACCTTTTAGACTGCCAAAAACATCTGAAAACACTCAGAAATGCATCAAAATGATAAAAATATCACAAATAAGTGTTTTATGTGTTTCAAATGCAAAAATACCAAAATCAAGTGAAAAACGTATCAAGTTTGCATAATTGGCAGTTTTAGTCCCCCAAGTTTCAAAAGTTGTCAAAAATAGTCCCTGGTAAATCAAAATAAAGCAAAATATCATTTAAAGTCCCTAGGGATTCATGAGTTGTCAAAATTGGTCCTTGAAATTTAAAATTGCAAAATTACAACTTTGGTCCCTCAACTTTACAAAAGTGTCAAAATCAGTCCCTGGGTGTTTAAAAATGGAAATTATTCAAACTACACCCTTGTACTATTCAAATGTGGCATATTTGGTCCTTATATGATAAGTTTTGAGAAAATTACAAGTTTGGTCCCTGGAGTTACAAAGTTGACAGTTTTGGTCCTTGGATTTATAAAAATGGAATTTTATGCAATATTGGTCCTTGTACTAACCATTAATTGCACGTTTAGTCCTTGTGTTAACTTTGGAAAAGTTTCAACTTCAGTCCCTCAGTTTTTAAGAATATTACATGAATGGTCCTTGGGCTTATATTTCTACAAACCAAACGGATTCCTTTTGATATTAAACCAAAAAACACAACCCAATCCCAGCTGGCTCAATATCAAGCCCAAACCCACGTTTTTAAATATAATACCGCCACCAATGTACATCCTTCTCTCCCACACCTGCTATCCCAAAACCAGTGGTATTCTTCACCACCTCATCACCCCAGCTGTCTACCTACTCTCACCACTACCTTCTCTTTGTCCCCTCCACCTCTACATCCTCCCAAAATTCTTTAAATGAAAAAAACCTGCTCAAATAGACTTTTGGCGCCAAAATGCCAAATGGACGAATATGATGAATTCAATGGATCCAATGGTTGGAAATAAGTGGGAAATGTTCAGAGGTCGACAAAAAGCTCTAAAAGATCAATATAAAGAAGGGTTGGAGCAATGTAGACAAGTATCTAGTGTAATCTTTAATTTTCTTAGTCGTTTTAATCAATTTAAGCTTTCCAGTGTAATTTCAACCTTTCAAGTACTTTATTTATCAAGTTCAGTGTATTTCAAACCTTGTTCAATAAGCAATTTCAGTTTATGTTCACAATTTCAGTTTGTGCAATTTTCAAGTTCAAAAATTCCATGTTAGCTTAAAGTTGTTAGTAGTTAATGTTATGGACTCATAAGCTCATATAAGCTCCTCATAAAGCTTTCTAAAGCTTTTAGAAACCTTAAAACTTTGTTTAGTATCAAAAAGAAAAAAATACCAAAAATACTCAAAAATAGTGAGAAAATCAAAATTCAATGAAAGAATTGATCAAGAAGCTGGAGCAGGGTTGATTTTGGATTGCCCTTGGTTTAGAGCTTCTTGGGAAGCTATAGGTTGTATTCTCAATCCTTGGTTCTCAGTTTTCACTTGGAAACCAATTTGTAAGCCTTTTGTTCCATTTTTGCATTTAACTGTTTAAGTCATTAATTAACTTAAAACTTTGTGTTTCTATGTTTATGAGTTGTAGCTAAGTAGAATTAAACAATAAAACAGTATGCTTGTTTTCTAGAATTGGTAGTTGCTAAAAATTTTATTTTAACAGTCAAATTAACATAATTGTCATTTCTTAGTTTAATGATGTTATTGTTGTTGTTCAGTGCTTATTTAGTCTCATCATATGATAATATAAGGTCTTTAATCAAGTGCATGGTCTGAATCTGTGAAATACTTTGAAAATCACAAAATCAGTTTTATAAAGGGTTGTTTGGATTTACTGAGTCAATTGTGGTAGAGGTTGTTTGTGTTGTTGTTTATGGTTGTTACATGTCATTCTAGTTCAAAAAAACTCAGTGCAATCATAAAATACTATCCTTGTTTGATCAAAAGTCAAAATCTTCTTTAATTTCACCTAGGTTGTTAACTGTTGGGATTTAGAGTGTAAAAGTCACCACAGTTGCTTAAAACTTGTTAATCTAGCTTAATTTCATCTTAACGTAGCTTATTACAACATAATTAATAAGTAGGATTGATCCAAAGTTCATATAAGTCAACTTTTTAGTATAACTTAAAAAGTCAAAATTTTCAGTTTAGTCGTTTTTGAATAAAATAGATCATTTTCTATAGGATTTAATTTTGAGTTTCATGTTTTAAGCTTTTAGGTTTATAAACTTTAGTTGCTCATCTTTATCATAGTATTTTTTATAATTACTAATTAGCTTGTTAAACTGCTTATTTCTTAGCTTATTTTAGACACCTTTCTGAAAATGTGTCCTGTGCACAGTTGAGCTAGCTTCTTCACAAGCTCATAAAAAGCTCATCAGTGAATCTTAGCTTGTGTATTTTGGCTTTTTGGAAAGCTAACATAGTTGTCTTAAAGTTCCAGTGCTTATTTTCAACTTCTTAGCTTATTCAGTTGGGCTGCAAGTAGCTTTTACTTTGTCCCATTCCACTCAGTGTATACTGAGTGTATCAGCATACACTGAGTAATCAGTGATTTACAAGCTTTTTCACAAGCTTGTCATAAGCTTATTAGTGGACCCCAGTGTGTGAGCTTGGACTTTTTAGAAAGCTCACCAACCCATCTCAATACCTCAGTCTTTGTTTTGAGCTTTTAAGCTTATTTCATAAGCTAAAATTGCTTTTAGATATGACTGCAGGCCTGTTTGGTTGCTTGGTTTAGTATAAGTGCTTATTTGCTTATTATAGCTTATCAGTATGTATCTTTGTACTTTTTAGGTTAATATAAATAGCTTTAGCTTATTTGTATCTTATTTTATCTTTGGTTCCAGCTTGTAAGCTTGTTTGAGCTTAAAAACATCAAAATAAGCTCATAAGCTCACTGTTAAGCCAATAAGCCTTCAAATAGCTTATTTTTAAGTTTCAAAATTTTTGTTTTCATAAAAGTTGCTTATAATCAGTAGTATAATAGTTTTCAAAAAGAAAAATCACAAAAACATCATTTTAAAAATAGTGATAGCGTTTATTTAATATAAATTAGCTTTTTAATTTTCTTTTTCAGCTTATTATTAAGCACTTTCAGTTTTTATAATTTTCTTAGCTTTCTGTCACCATAGGATATTTATAGAAAAAAAATTCATAATTTTCCTAGCTTGTTTAGTATTTATTAGAATTTAAAATAGTTCAAATGTATTAAATAATTAATAATAAATAAATAAAAAACATAAAAAATATCTTTTCAGTTTTAAAATTAGTTTTATAATATTTTAGATTTTTCTTAGTTAAAATTTCATTTTTCTAGGTTAATTTTATATTTTCTTGTATTTAAGTGTATTTTAAATAATTAATAAATAGTAATTAATTAATAATAAATAGATATAAAGTGTAAAAAATATATTTTCAGTTTTAAAATAAGTTTTATAATATTTTAGATTTTTCTAAGTCATAATTTCAATTTTATAGCTTTATTTCATATTTTATTATATTTTAGGGTATTATTAAATAGTAAAAATAGTTTTTAATTAATAATAATTAAATAAATAGTTATAAAAATAATTTTAATTTTCTAGTAATTTTCTTTTATTATTAGGGTTGTAAAAATATCATTTTCATATCTGTAGGTGTTTTATTCTTTTAAATTCACGTTTTATTTTGTACGTTTACGTAATTTAGTAAACGTACGCGTTCACGTTTGTTTAATCTGATTGTTGTGCTTTATAGTTCTGTGTTCAAATACAATTCCAATCAATCAGTAGTGTAATTACCAGTCAAAATCCTTACTGATCATTATTCTTAGTGATCATTCGACATCTGAACGTTTTTAAGCACCATTAATCCTCCGTGGGACTTAACGACCCGGGAATCCACTATATTCCAAGGGAAATTGCATTGGTTATAGACTGTTTGAATTTTATTACGGTTGACCATTCACAAGTGGTTGACTTGTGTAATAAACTTGACAGTTTGAGGCGAATCAAGTACTTGTGAAATTAAATGAAAATAGTTAAGCATGTATCTCTCCCAAAAATAGTATAAAACAATTAAAAATGGGGCTATGAAACTCACCTCAGCAAAGTATCACAAATAGTAATATCGTGCACGAAGATCGAGGTCCAGTAATTCTAACCGCAACCTAAATGAATACCATGCCTTAGGTTCGGAAATAAGGTTGTGTATGCAAGTCCATATGCTATCACATCATTCGTACATGTTTGTTGTGGAGTTTAACGTCAAAAAAATAACTTTTTTAAAATATATAACGTGCAACTAGCTTGTCTAGAAAGTGTAGGTATGGTAATCTTACTAATAAGTATTTTATAAAAGTCACTGACACTCTCTAACATTATTCTACGATAGTCGTTTAAATTATTTTTGAGAAAAATCAAGTTTTACACCAAAAATAAACACTTTGTTAAATTTTTGAAAATGGCCAAGTGCCTACGATGGTGAGTTTCATACAAAAGTCTCATGGTGTAAAACATTATTCTACGATGGTGGTTATTAAGTGTTATTGATCCAACACGGTTGATTTAGGAAGTGTGGAATAATTTATACAAAAGTCTGGAACAGAACCTCAGCTCAATCGAACCTGATCCCATATAAAAATGGCCTCAAAGTTAGGTGATCAGGCTGTTTTTAGTGTTTCTAGACATATTTCGGGTAAGTTTACTAGGCCATAGTTTATTTGTTATAGATCCGTTTGACAAACGGCCGGACTTTCTGGAAACTAGGTTATGCAGAATTCATTTTTGTCACTGCTATTATTTTTCCATAAAGGACTCTATCTATGAGAAAAACGGGCTTCAACATGGTCACTAGCAAAAATACTCATGACACTAGCAAAAATTTTAACTGTTTGGAGCTGAAAAATAGTTATCATAGTCGTAACTTTAAATCAACGTACCTTGGTCGTTTTAGCTCCGTTTCTTAAGTTCTTTATATCCCCGGTTTCGTGTTCAAGTGTACTATCATATTTTTAGTGTCTTATCAGTTCTATTTAACTTTTAATGTCCGATTTTACCTCTTGAAAATCTTCCAACAGCAACCTTTGTTTCAGAAAATCATTTTCGTCACTCAACTTAAAACTAACGTGTCTTCTTCGTTATAAGTCAGTTTTAATCCGTTCAAGCGACCACGTTTTCGTAATAAAGTGTATATTATATATTTTTACTCAAATCTTACATACAACTTACTGATTTTTCATAGATTTCACAAATAGGACAGCTTATATAAAAGTGTGCCAAAAACGTATTTTATAATTTCAAAAATATACCAAATCACTTTCAATCACTACAAAACCATTTTAGCTCTACCATAAATTTAACAAGAGTGTCATATATCTTAAGTATTCATGAAAATGAGAGTTTATGACATAGGAGCTAGTTGTCACTTAATAAGTTTAAGGAACCACAAACATGTACCAAAGTGATGATAATACATATGTAACCATGCAAATGTCATAAAAGGAAATGAAATAAATCATAAGGAAGTAGTGTAATGTTTATGAAAGCTAGTTTAGTGTCTTACTTGAGATGATAAGTAATAGAGTGGAAGGATTTATGCACTAGTTTAACCCCAAGTAATCTTCCTTAAATTCTTATGGAACACCAATGAACTCTAGTGACTTATGAAAATCAATCTACTTGCTTCCTCTCTTCTCCTCCTTGTGGTTCGATGTGTATGAGAGTGTGAGTGTGTGATGATTGTTTTCTTTTCTCTTCTTTTCCTGTGTGTTCGTATAAAATGGAAGAAGCAAGCAATGCTTTTTATAAAAAAAAACTAGCATGATAGAACACGCAACTTAATTTTAAACACATGATATAAAAATAAAACACATAGGGAATTTTGAAATTGATGTGTTGCTTAAATATGGAACACATATATTTTGTATTTGTAACATGTATATATGTAATGACGTGCCATTAGGAAAAGGATTGAATAGTTTTTGTTTAGTTTTATTAGTTGTTTAAACTTTAGAGGATATAATTTGATTCCGGCAATTACAAACGTAATATTTTTTAGACGTGAAACATAAAACCAGGTAACAATAAAATCCAATGCTTATAAAAATGTTAAAACTAATTATTATAACCTATTTTAATATATTAGATTTGTCATGAGTCTATTGGAGTAGTAACATAGTTTTAGGGCTTAGTTTGCACAAGTATTTATTTATAATAATCTAGGGTTTATTTATTTAAGTTTAGGGTCTAATAAAACAAAAAGGAATTTGAATTGTGCTTTAAACGGTGGTACCATAAGCTATTTAGGATTGTACTAGAGTTTTAGGATCATAGAAAATATATTTTAAATATGTAAAATAAATATAAGTTAGTTTAGATACATTTAGATTAATATAAATATAGTTTTTAGGTTTTGTGCATCTTATGCTTGTACATTAGGTTAGAGTCTTGTACTTAGGGTTATTAAGTATAAAAAAATATATTTTTAAAGCTTGTGCATACAATACTTGTAGTGTATGCTCTATGGTGAGTACGCTGAGGTTTATAATGAGCTTTATATAAATAATTACCTCTTATGCATTAAACACTTGTACATAAGCTTGAAAGACTTGTACTCTAGGTATAAATGTTGTACTTCAGTTTTTCTGATTTGATTGTGTAAAATCATTGTTTATAATAAATTAGGGTTTCGTGAAAACTCAAATGAATAACAAACGTTTAGTTTGTACGTTTTAAAATCGTATGTTAACGAATAGCGTAAAGTGGTAAATAAAATTTGAAAACTTTTATAGTTTAACATATAAGGATGTTTGATAATGTGAGTTACGTCACATTAGCTAGAGGTTGTGACCAAATAAATTGATAACATTTGAAAAGAAAAAATTTTGTACGTAAAAAAAGGATAAGTATCCTTTTGTTAGGATATCATATTAATTTAATACGATGCGAAATTTACCGGTGGTTACACCAGTCATGGTGAGTAACAAAAGAAACCAATAGAGCATTAGACTTGTTATGTGTTTGTTAACTAAAAAACAAACAACCTGTGGGACCTTGTATACTTTTGTTAACTAGAGAACGAAAATAGAAATATGATACATGATCTTTGTTTGTTAACCAAAGAACAAACAACAACTTTGTAAAGATTCGTTACCAAAGAACGAAACAGAGAGAACGAATTAGTGGTGCAACAGAAGGATGAGAGTGTTTAGGGTTAGTTATTTCTGGAGGATATCTAGGCATGATATCATATTATGGTAAATGACTGATTGATTGAGCGATTCATTAACCTTGAAGTCAGTACAATATATAACAAACATATACTATTCTAGACTCGGGCTTGAGCCCATACAAACAATAAGTCAACTAATGTGTTGACTAACAAATCTCCCCACATATATAATTGAGGAACATGCCAACTCACTAATGCCACTTGATACCCTTAATTGCCATGCTGACAGATTTTAATTAGCTGGCAATGCCACCTATTTCTTCAACACACGCATTCCACAGCCTCTTCTTCAAAAACACACGCTACATAATCAATTCCTGATCTTCAGCACCATGAAATCAATTCCATTCATATCCCCCACAAATATAACCTACATAATCGGTTTATCCCTTGATTCGAATTAACCTAAAAATTATCCCCAAATCAATTTATTTTGATTCATGATTCAAAATCATTATTGATAAGCCTATCACTTCAATTAAAATGATTCAGACACGCACAAAATGATCAGTGAATGATTTATCACAGCGCAATAAACTTCAATTTCTTGTCATTCTTCTAAGGTAATTTTTTATTTTTAGTTTTTGTTTTGATTAAATTGAATTAGGTTAGCCAGTTAGTTTTGTATGACGAATTAGGGATTAGATTTGTTAGTATAGTTTCAGGTTTTAGATAGAAGGATTTCAAAAGAAAGACTATAAAGTGGTTGATCAATTAAATTTAGGTTTGTAAATCGATGTATATTAGTATATATGATTAGTTTCTTTCAATTTGATGTCACATATTTGAGGATGCATTGCCAAATGGATTAAAACTGTCGGATAAATATCATGTCATTTTTTATTTTTATGTTTAGGTGTTCATCACACATTTGGTTGTGAAATAAGTTCATTTTAAAAGGTAAATGTATGTTTTTTTAGCTATAAACCAACATTTTTAGCTCTCAACTATTTCTAAATAATAACTATCATATGAGAACAACAAGCCAACAGTTAAGTTGTTAGTTTAAGAACTCATCTTTGTTTATGATGCTGACTCCATGTTACCTGACAATGCTGTAATCTTTGGAAGTTTTGCCACCATTTTTTGATTGCATCAATGAATTAAGATGTTTATGGCAAATTTGGATTGTGTTTTACCTCCAACGGGTCAGAACGACATAAAAATGGCTTTAGAACAGTTCGAGCATGTTGATAAATGCATAATTGTGAATAACATGCTATTTAGATTATTAGGTTATTAGACTATGGAAATTCAGTGTGGTTGACTTGTGCCCGATTGACAAGGTTGCCATGTTTTGAGATTTAATAGTTAAACTAAACACATTCATGAGTAGATAGATCAAAATTGCTACTCACGTACAATGACAGTCGCCTCCTTATTGTGTCGGAATACATAGGCACTTGGCAGTTTTAAAGTGCATTCCCAAACACCTCGTAATTTTATTTTCAACTTACTGATAATGATATTGGAGATACTAATTGGATATAGGAAAATTGAAAATGAAATGTTATAAGAAATTAGTGTGTCAAGTAAATATGACGGTTTAATGTTATTTGAGTTACAAATGCTTTTTATGCTATTTATGCGTATGCACTACAGTCAGCTTTGCTTGCTTTAGCTGCTCATGCTACTGATTCCACTTAAGCTGATAGACTGAAATTTCTTGCGTCTCCTGCTGGAAAGGTTGGGATTTGTTTCATTTTTGTATACCATGAATCAATTTTAATCTTATTGATATGTAAACTGACGTTCATCTCTTACATTATTTTCTTCAGAAAGAATATGCTCAGTGGATAGTTGCAAGCCAGAGAAGTCTCCTTGAGGTCATGGAGGCCTTCCCATCAGATAAGCTTCCACTTGTTGTTTTGTTTACATCTGTCGCCCCACGCTTGCAGCCGAGATATATTCTATTTCTTCTTCCCCAAAGTAAGTACATTCATTTGGTCTTGTGTTTTGCAACTACTTCTTTGGAAAATATAAATAATTCATTAAAGGACTTATGAAATTAATATGGATTTCATATTTCAGGTTTGCGCCAAATAGGATTTTTATGTAACTTGTGCATTAGTGTATGAGCAAACACCATCAGCCCGCGTTTACAAAGGAGTCTGTTCAACATGGATGAAGGAATTAGCTCATTTTCTTTATTGGTGGGTGAATAGAGTTCGATTCA
Source organism: Chrysanthemum seticuspe (assembly GCA_019973895.1). NCBI lineage: Eukaryota > Viridiplantae > Streptophyta > Magnoliopsida > Asterales > Asteraceae > Chrysanthemum > Chrysanthemum seticuspe. The sequence continues at coordinate 97,486,569 of BPTQ01000003.1, read as the reverse complement.
AAATTTGTATGATTGTAATCTTAACTTGATGGTTTATTTTCAGAATGCCGTGCCTATGACAGAAAGCCAAGATTGCAGTTGGGCCCCAATTTATATTAGAACATCCAGTTTCAGACTTCCTTCTTATCCTAAGGTCCCAGTTATCATGATTGGCCCAGGCACATGATTAGATACGTTTAGAGGTTTCCGGACTGAGCTCGGATCATCCATCTTATTCTTCGGATGCAGGAATCGCAAAGTGGTATGTTCAAAACACTTTTTCTAAAGGTTATAATTAGAGGTGGCATAATGAGTGGGGTCTGTTATGAGAGAAAATGAATACTCTTAAGAAAATTAAATTGACACTATAGGAGAGCATGTAGCATGTGGGAAAGCTAATAATTAGTGATTTAGGTTCACGGATTGATTCAAAACCTAAACAGTGGAGAACTCTGGGTTTGTAGTCTTTGATATTATATACTGTATACGTATAATACGACTTGGATCTCAAAAATATTTTCCACCTTACCTCCACCATTGTTTACTGAAACAGATGGCCTTGGGAATTTCGACATGGTTAGTTGTTACACATTGTATTAGTTAGTTTTAGCTATTATTGTATATGGTTGAAATGAAACATTTGCATCAGAAATGTGTTTTTTAGTTACTCTGAATGCTTTGCTGCCGGTGTCTTTTGTGTGAAGCCATGTTCATGTCCTGATTGTTTCAACAAACCGATACATGAAGATACAGTGCTTGCAACTTGGAAGCAGATTGAATCTCACAACCCTCCTGCAGCTGCTCCTTAAGTCATTAAAACCACTGATCCTATGCGAGAGGTTTGTCTCACAAATTTGAATATTATATCAGATCTTGGTGAATTCAACAGTACAATATAAACACACGTTCATGATTATTCTTCATGCAGGATGAATTGAGCAACACTCCAGCTTTTGTGCGACATAAAAAGGGATGCAATTGCAATAAAAACTGGTTGCCTCAATAAATGATGTGAATGCTATCAGGTTCTTACATCTTGCTATATGTTTACTGAGATTCAAGTAAATCAGTATGCTTCTTCCTCTTTGTTACAAGAGCACCATATGTTCTTCATGGCATGAAATATGAATTAAATAATGACTAATTAGTTTTAAAAGTGGATCAAAATATGAGCTACATAATAAGCAACTTTTTTTTATGATTGGTTATGAAAACCGTTTACACTTTTAAAATTTTCTTAAGAAATAAGCAACTTTTTGAGTGTTTGGAAATTGTGCTTATATTAAGACTTGACAAGATAAATTTACGAGAATCGGATAAGCGGTTTCAATAAGCAGCTCTTAAACTGCTTACAGCCATAGTATTCATATCAGGTTTGGAATCATACTTATTTATAATTGTAAAATAAATCGGGTTGACTTTAAAGCCAACTGAATGTATGAAACTTATATTTCAGGCTGGAATTGTTTGGAAGGGTCTTTCAAGACTAGAGTGGTTTACGTGATTGCAACGGTTGCTGGGTTTGATGAGTATATGAACCATTGGTTGAACCTTCGAGAGGGTTCTATTATGTTGTCACTCTCACCTGCTACCATTGGTTTGAACAAAGATTTAAGTCATGCGTGCTGAAAGTTTGTGCAGTGACTGCAGACTATTTATTCCTACATGTTGTTGATATGCTACAAACATGAATGGAATCCTACTAGGGAAAACAACCGGTTACGAAAGTGGAATTATAAGAAGCAACAATGATATTGCTTGTAATCTCATCGGTTCCTCTTCCGGATCTTAGAGACACAACACATGTAACATAGCTCGATGGTAAATAGAGGTGAAATTTTAGATTTTTGAACTTTATATGTTTTTTTTCTTATAAAGCCTGTGAGCAACAATTGTTCGGGTACATTATGAATCAATACTAAGTTATGCAGGATGTTTGTCGGTAAGTGCATTTTGTTGCTTTGCGATCATAGTTGCCATTAGCTATATAATCTGAATTCATAATAAAGTGATGGCTGTAAGATTTTGAAAACACATCCAGTGACTTTTGAACGGTTTTTTATTAGGCTTAGTCTTTAAATTATCTCTGTTGGATATAAGAAATAGCCCAGCTTTACCTGATTTTAAGTTAATTAGCACCGCCTCTAATTCAGAGTGTGTTGGTTGCAGTGCGGAAATTTGCCATGGGAGATATTTGAATTACATGGGAAGACTTTAACATCTGAAATGTTTTTGTCGTCACGCGTGCAAATGAGGTGCGAAAATTATCCTTAAATATTAACCTGCCTATGTTTTCTTAATGATGCCAAATTATTGATAATAATCTACTTTCTACTATATTGGGCTTGGAAAGTGTGTGTCTTGATGGCATCACAATCCATTGGTTGTTTATGCATTTTTATTTAGAATGGCAAATGTAAAGAAGGTGTCTAAGCCGACATTGCCAGTTGAGTCTACAAAAGAAAGCAATCCTACACACATGGCAATGTAAGTTTCATTACAACTATAATTTTTATAGCATTACGTACCGAATGAATTCAGTTTTTCCATTAACCAGAGTTCGGATGTGTTGACTTTTTTTAGGGAGGTTTTGTTAAGTATATTTTGTCTTTGTTTTTTGTTTATGTTCTTTTATCTTCTGTTGTAGATAAACCAATATTGAAAGCACCCATGGATTATTGTTTAAATCATCCATACAAAATGTGTAAGCCATGCAAGTGAAAAACTCAGATAATAGAGAGGTCAAAGACATTATGATGGATAACATTCAGAAGGTAATTATTATTATTATTTTTTTTTTCTGATGATTAGTTGTTGCATACCATAAAGAGATACTGACACTTATATGATGACGAAAACTTCAGGAACAGCTGTGGTTTTTCGATGCATAGCAGTCACAAGACCAAAAGAAAATGCCATAGCGTCTCTGCCAATAGTTTGTCTTACGTGTATTCAATTCCTGCATACGAATTTGCGTGACACGTATAGTTGCTTTACAAGTATGCTACTGACTATGGAAGATGCTATACATTCACTAGCTTCAAGTATACTAATTGTTTTACACTTTGTTCATGTACTTTTGGAATAGGCCATGTTTTAGATAACTTAGTTCATGGTTTGAGATTAAATACACAGTGAGTGCATTTCAAACATCAACACATCTACATTTTGACCCTTTTGAGATTTAAGAACTTCCTCAGTCCAGGGAAAACAACACAGCATTTCGCATTTCTGCCGATCAGGTACTTGGAAGACTTCAAATAAAAATAAACGAATTTCGTTATTTTTTCTTCAAGAGAAATACGATGTTTGTTGGATAAATGTTTAGTGTTTGGTTATTGTGATGAATGTATGGAGTTAATATTGTAATGTTACCTTTGAAGTACTCAGTCATGATGTTAGTCTATGTTCTTATATTATGTTATAAAAGCCCTCTATAGAATTTTAATGTTTTCCCTCTATTTATTAAATCTTGGTTTGACCCACTGGCACATTGAGATTAAACACAATTAAACTATTTATGAATAAATGGGTCTAAATGGTTGGTCAAAGCTCATGGAAGTGTTGCTAGACATACCATGGATGAACTTGAGGATGCACATAAGTCTTCTATATTGCCTATTCTTCTTTTCATAAACATAGCACGGTATGCATATTGGTAGTGATATTTCTTTCACATGATTTATATTTCAATTAATGCACTTATTTTCCAATTCAAAAATTAAGTTATATCCATAGCATGTGGTATTGATTTATTTGTGTCATGAATTCATGAAGCTAGCCCGGCCATCGGCCGGGTCATGAGACTAGTATAAGTATATGTTAGTATGTTACTCCACTCGTCCTAAAAAGAATGTCCACCTTAGTATTTATCTCTGTCCCAAACTAAGTGTCCGGTTTTTATATATAGATTAATTATGACCGGTTTTCTTACTTTATCGTTCTAATTAAAACTTGCATTAATTACTCACTTTTTATTTCTATATTAACTATGAGGGTAAACATAACTAGTTATATCAGCAAGTCCAGAAAACAAGATCAACAACATGCTGTCAAGTTATCATTTGGGCTGTTCGGTACTTCTAGGAACACATGTTTGGTTATTGTGTATATTGTTTATTTTGGCTGAACAATAGGGTGGCACCATGTCTAATTGTTTACTGCATTTAATAATTGATTTGGCTACAAAGGATGCATTGCCCTTGATTTTGCTGTTGTTTAGAAAACTTATAAATCGTTATACGAACTTTTTGGTTTCTTCGTCCAGTGCATGAACTTTTGTTGTCTTTGTCCAATGTTAGAAGTTTAATTTTGACCTTGGTGGACTGTGCATATGCACATAATAAAGTTTTCCTAGTATCAATACTAAATGTGCGCTAACAATCGATGATCATTGTCATATCTGTTGCTATTAAGCTATAACTTCTATTAATATATTTTTATTGCATCGCACTATATGGGAAATTGAACCAAATAATCAAACTGAATATATGAATATATACGAATAAATGAAGAATTTTCCTCTAACCACGTAACTTTAAACCAAACCGGAAAATTGCTAAGTGTTTGGACAATCACTTCTAGGCTGAACTTAGTTCACAATTAGATGACATGTTCTTGTAAATTTCAAAAAGTAATCTGTTTTGAAATTCATCTTCAGAGCTTGCAATCTTCGATGATCGACGAACTTTTGAAGTATCTTTCCCTTGTTTTTTGGAGTTAGTAAAGTTATACATTTTTTTGATCCTCCAAAATTTGCCATGATTATCCTCTCCTAAACGGACAGTCTTTATGCTCCTCCCACCATCAAACGCTCCGTATGTCGTTCTCCTCCACACTCTATTTGCATCTATAGATGCTGAAACACTTCTTGAAAAGCCTCTGGAAAGACTTCTCGAAAAGCTTCTTGTAAAATTTTCCATTTCTTAGGTGTTTTAATTTGAACTAGCTTGTGTGTGCGGTATATAAGTTATGATTGTTTTGGTGGGAGAGATGGGTTTTGATGATTATTTATACGTTAGTGATAAGTTGATATAAGGTGAGGTGAGGTCTCACTGAAAGGAAACTTCGTGATCAATTGGCCATGTGTAAATTAAATATTTGACTAGAATTTGCTGACCAAAATTTAAAGTCAAGAAAGTCGATTTTCACCATCATATTCCAGATTATCAAAGAATAGTGTTCCTCTCATTTTGTAAAGCAATCAAATCTATAGAATAGTTGATAAATTAAAGAATAGAAAAATTAATAAACGAGTGAAAAATTATAATGAATTATATTCATATACCCACATATATTGTTCTATAAAACTAGATAGCTTTTATGTCAACATCTTTGTACGTCATTATTTTTTGTGTGTAGAACAATGGTTATTAGTTTATTACAACTCGAGAAAAAAACGTCTAGATTAGAAAGGAAGTCTGTCAATGGATGCAAGCTAAACAGAAATGATGATTTTGCTTGGAATCCAAAAGTTCCAAACATGGTGAGACCTAAGACTGTGATTAGAAAGGAGAATCTCTTGAAGATTATCCGAGAGAACCATCACCTTGAAAACACCAGAAACATCTCTATCCAAACCTATTTATCAACATTATCACGAAAAATAACCATATTTCCTATTAGAGAGACGAGAGAGGCATGGTCATTGAGAGCACGACCGTGGGAAAGTGTTCGCCAAGACCAGAACCCACACCGCGTCTCATTAACCAGGTCTCAACGATCACTAATAACACAATTTTAGGTAACGGTCCTTGGAAGCCTTAGAAACTTGAAGCTTGAAAGAGGAGCTGAAAGAAAAATCCACATCCTCTTTATGTAAGATCGCTTTGACAATATCAGTCTATACACTATGGTATCCTCTAAAGTAAGATTACTTTTCGCTAGTGAGCCGATTTCTCCGAGAGAAATCGCCATTCCATTTTCCAAGTAAGCCGAGGTTTTTAACCTTTAAGCTACCAACCCCAAGACCTCTAATTTTATAACTAAGGAGAATGATATTTCATTTAACCCAACTAATAACACGATTATCTTCTTTAAAAGCCCAAAAGAATATGGTTATTTTTTTTGGTGCTTTTATTTGATCTGGTTATTATAGCTTTGCATGGTGGATTAATAAGATATAACCAATCACATCAATTGTGCTATTAACCATAAGCGATCATTAAAGCGCTGGTAACCCTAAGCGATTAGGGTTTTTTTGTTTGTGATCTTGGCGTTGGTCTGTATGCGGTTTTGAGGGTCTTATTGCTGTGATTTATTCATGATGGGGGTTACAAGAGAGAGGGATAAAGGTGGGGGAACGTTGGAACATGATTTTGGTGGTGCTGATAACTACTCATCATTGAATGAGACTACTCCGGAAAAGGCTCCAGGTGTCGTTACTCCTGGAGTTGAGAGTCTTAGCATGGACACTAACAGCCCTAGTGTTAGTTCTCTTAATCGCACCTACGATCGTACTACTTTGGCTAGTAATCTTGATGATATGGATGGAAGTAAATCCTTTAAAACTTCTATGCCTAAGGTAGCTTTGTTTGGTAATCCGAATGTGACTAAGGAGGGGGATGAGCAGGTCAACGATGGATTGAAAGCTCCTACATTTGCAAGTAAGGTGGGATCTACTTCTGCTACCCGCAAAGTTAATTTCCGCGCTCTTGATACGGGCAAGCCTCTTAATGAGAAGGCCGAGGTAAAAATTCCTTTGTCATCTGTCTTGGAAGCTAATTCTAAGTTTGATAATACTCTTTTCGGGTATTTTATTGGTAAGAGGGTTGCATTTCCCGTAGTTGAAAACTACTTGAAGAATGCATGGAAGAAGTTTGGTGTGGTACGTACTATGATGAATTCTAAGGGTTTATTTTTCTTCAAATTTGCCTCTATTGAGGGATTAAATGGAGTGTTAGAGAATGGATCTTGGTTTATTTGATCCGTTCCTATTATTTTGAAGAAGTGGACCCCCAAGACGAGTTTTATTAAAGAGGACTTGGGTTCGATTCCTGTCTGGGTGAAATTACATGATATCCCTATTGCTGCTTTTTACTGAAGATGGATTGAGTGCCATGGCTACCAAACTCGGTACCCCTATTATGCTTGATGCATACACGAGCTCTATGTGTTTTCAGTCATGGGGGCGTTTTGATTATGCTCGAGCTTCGATTGACATCATGGCGGATCGGGAGCTTAAGGGGACAATGGTTATTGCTGTGCCAAGTTGGGATGGTGAAGGGGAGGTATTGCATACTGTGAGAGTTGGATATGAGTGGAAACCACCTCGTTGTGGTGTTTGTATTGTTTTTGGCCATGATGAGACCCAATGTCCCAAACGTGTGCCTGTTGACCTTAAACATCAAGCACAAAGAATGATGGGTTCCAAATGCCTCAAAGGAAGGCGTTTCGTGGTATTGAGGTGGGAAAAGGGGCTAAATTTAGCCCTTCTAAACATAAGAAGCAGGTGTATCATCCTGTGTCAAAGAAGCCAGATGCTACAAAGAAGAAGATTACTGAAGTGGCTAGTACAAGTGGGACGAATATTGCTACATCAAATCCGTTAGATGCTCTTAATATGGTTGATACTGATGAGGCTCATATTCCTAGTGTTAATGTTGACTTAACCACAAATGGTAGCTTTGCTAAGGGTGGAAATGGTAGTACTAGTATTACTCCTATTGTTGGAAAAATTGAGGAGCTTGAAAAGCTTATTATTGAGGGGAAAGTTACTCTTATGGATGATGATGGTAAACCTCTTAAAAAGGTTGATTTGAAAGAAAAGGAACATGATACGGCTACTAATCCTAGTTCTTATTCCTTTCGGTATTCTATGGTGGGTAACCCATTCTCTAAAGTGGGGGATGTGATTGTTTCTGACAGTGATGATGAGGAGGTGCTTGAGCCGGATAATCCTATGGCAAAATTTCTCGCATCAGCAGGCGGCGGTCATGAGCTTGAAGATTATTATGATGATTATGCGGATCAGGTCTATGATTTACCAGGGCAATTGGATGGTTTTTCTGACATGTATGATATCAAGCTCCAAGGTCGTGGTAGTAAGCAATCTAGACGTTAGGTTATGCTTGGTTTTGTGTCAAATGTAATCTAGTTAGTAGTGGTTGTTTTACTGTTTTAAGGATAGGAAGTGTCTTGTTATGTTAGCTTTACCGCCTATGTAACAGGCTGAGATATGGGACTTCACTCATATCCTTTGTACTTAAATGTTTTTTTGGAGTAATATATTTACCGGAGAAACCCTTTACCCAAAAGCCCAAAAGAATCTAGCTCAAATGGATTCCAAGATACTAACAACTTTTATAGGATCTTTAAACAGGGATGGGTGGGGTAATAATAAGGGATGCTTCCAATAGTAGATTTAAAAAGCATAAGCTACCATCCAATAGGTAGGGATTTAGCCTTCTAGGCAGACAACCGGTCACTAATCCGATTAATAACAACATCTCAACCCTCGCAAAAATACATTTTCTTACCAACCGGATGCCGAGATAAAGAACACAAATCGAATCATGCATGAGTGCATCCAAGAGATGAAGCAACCATTTCAGCTTCCTTGATATCAAATACAACTCTGAAAATTATACTTTTAGCGAGATTCAATTTAAGGCCCAAGGCCAATCGAAGCATTTCAGGATATGAATAAGGGTATTGAAATTTGACCTTGGCCATTGATTGAAAAACAATGTGTCATCCACGTACTAAAGAAGAGAAAGGTTGTCTCTACAATATGTAGGAGAATTATGTTAATATATGTTTTTATTTCAGGCTACAACAATAGCAGTTTGGAGGGCCTTGGTAACCAAGAGGAAGAGACAAAAGGAGAGGGGATCTCCTTGATGGAGTCCTCTCTCCATTTTGAATTCAGTAGATGGAGCGTCATTTATAAGAACGTAAATCTTGAAACGAGAGGCAAGATCTCAACCACCTTTACCATTTCACACAAAAATCTATTTGAACCATGATGTCATTTTAATAAGAAATTCGTGTAAATATTGTATGTAAAAAGAAAAAAAAAATATTTTTGCAATAGTTTATATTTAAACAAAGTCAAACACAACACCAGTCAAACACTTCTAATAACAAAAGTATATACAAATATTTATCGATATTAATACATAATAAAAGATTTATATAAAAACTCGCATTTGCACAAATATTGTAACTATATAAGTATAAAGATTTTACATAATTTTATTCACTTTTTTTTTAACAATCTCGTGTATTCACGAGGTTAAAAACTAGAAAGAAACAAGAACTTTTAACAATATGCATCAAATACAGTTTATAATGAAAATGACAAATATTAGTAATTAACTACTTTCACCACTACCCTACTAAATAGGACACGTGAATGGAAATAGACGTGGGAACTACAATTGTGAAAACATTAACCGTGAGATATATTTGGAAAGTTGATCTTGCATTAAAAATTGGTCTTCTTACTCGTCATGCATGTATCATTAGGGGTGCTGATATTTCCATATGATGTACATCTAGGTGCGAAGCAAATTGAAGTGCAAACGAAAAAGCCGGAAGGGATCATGAAGTAGAAGCGGGTGGATGCAGTTGTGCATTATCTGGATAGATGACAAGTACACTTTTGAACCAAGATTATGATTCCCTGTTCGCGCATTTCTCTCTTGTAAAAAAGGTAATGTATATTCATCATATTTTTTATATTGTAGAACTAAGAATTAGGAAACGATCTCTAAAATGCTAATGTTGTATAAACTTTTAGATCGGGGCTAGCTAGTTATTACTTTTTGTAAATCAAAATAAGTTTTATGAAACTTGTTTCAATGAAGGAAGATACAGGCGACTTAAATCAAACTAGATGGCGACTTAAATCAAACTAGATGGCAAATTGAACCAAAGAATCAAATGAATGTATGAGTAATTGAGTATATACGAATAAATGAAGAATTTTCTTCTAACCATAGAACTTTAAATCAAACAGGAAATGAAGAATTTTCCTCTAACCACAGAACTTTAAATCAAACCGGAAAATTTCTAAGTGTTTGGACTATAACTTCTAGGCTGAACTTAGTTCACGATTAGATGACATGTTCTTATAAATTTCAAAAAGTAATCTGTTTTGAAATTCATCTTCAGATCTTGCAATCTTCGATGATCGACGAGCTTTTGAAGTATCTTTCCCTTGTTTTTTGGAGTTAGTAAAGTTAAACATTTTTTTGATCCTCCAAAATGTGCCATGATTATCCTCTCCTAAACGGACAGTCTTTATGCTCCTCCCACCATCAAACGCTCCATATGTCGTTCTCCTCCACACTCTATTTGGATCTACCGATGTCGAAACACTTCTTGAAAGGCCTCTAGAAAGACTTCTTGAAAAGCTTCTTGTAAAATTTTCCATTTCTTAGGTGTCTTAATTTGAACTAGTTTGTGTGTACGGTATATGAGTTATGATTGTTTTGGTGGGAGAGATGGTTTTTGTTGATTATTTATACATTAGTGATAAGTTGATATAAGGTGAGGGGAGGTCTCACTGATAGGAAACTTCGTGATCAATTGGCCATGTGTGAATTAAATATTTGACTAGAATTTGCTGACCAAAATTTAGAGTCAACAAAGTCGATTTTCACCAATCATATTCTAGATTATCAAAGAAGAGTGTTCCTCTCATTTTGTAAAGCAATCAAATCTATATAATAGTTGATAAATTAAAGAATAGAAAAATTAATAGACGAGTGAAAAATTATTATGAATTATATTCATATACCCACATATATTGTTCTATAAAACTTAATAGCTTTTATGTCAACATCTTTGTACATCATTATTTTTTTTGTGTAGAACAATGGTTATTAGTTTATTACAACTCGAGAAAAAAAACGTCTAGATTAGAAAGGAAGTCTGTCAATGGATGCAAGCTAAACAGAAATGTTGATTTTGCATGGAATCCAAAAGTTCCAAACATGGTGAGACCCAAGACTATGATTAGAAAGGAGAATCTCTTGAAGATTATCCGAGAGAACCACCACCTTGAAAACACCAGAAACATCTCTATCCCAAACCTATTTATCAACATTATCACGAAAAATAACCATATTTCCTATTAGAGAGACGAGAGAGGCATGGTCATTGAGAGCACAACCGTGGGGAAGTGTTCGCCAAGACCAGAACCCACACCGCCCACACCGCGTCTCATTAACCTGGTCTCAACGATCACCAATAACACAATTTTAGGTAACGGTCCTTGAAAGGCCTACCATCCACAATCCAAGGATCCTTCCAAAAAGATTTTTCGAGCCTTAGAAACTTTAAGCTTGAAAGAGGAGCTGAAAATATCAGTCTACACGCTATGGTATCCTCTAAAGTAAGATTGGAATTGAAATCGCCATCATCTTCATAAAATTATTTTATCACTTTTCGCTAGTGAGCCGATTTTTCCGAGAGAAATCGCCATTCCATTTTCCAAGTAAGCCGAGGTTTTTAACCTTTAAGCTACCAACCCCAAGACCTCTAATTTTATGACTAAGGAGAATGATATTTCATTTAACCCAATTAATAACACGATTATCATCTTTAAAAACCCAAAAGAATCTAACTCAAATGGATTCCAAGATACTAACAACTTTTATAGGATATTTAAAAACAGGGAGGGTGGGGTAATAACTCTGTTGCAAAAATCGGCCTAGGCGGCCGATTAATCGCTAGGCGGTGATTAACCGTTCCGATTTTCATTAATCGGCTTTATTAATCGGTTACTGACAAAAATCAGATAAAAATCGGATTAATCGGCCTAGGCGGCCGATTAATCGGCCAAATCAGAAAAAATCGGATAAATCGGAAAAATCAGTTACGGGTAAAAATCGGAAAAATCAGAAAAAAATTGGCAAAATCGGCCAAATCGAAAAAAAATCGGCTAGATCGGCCAAATCGGGCATATAGTTTCAAAATTTTATAATTTTATATATAAAAAATCCAATCCGATTAATCTCCGATTAATCCCCGCCTAACCGATTAATCGCTAGGCCCTACCAGGCCGTCCAGCTACCGCCTAGCGATTTTTGCAACCTTGGGTAATAATAAGGGATGCTTCCAATAGTAGATTTAAAAAGCTTAAGCTACCATCCAATAGGTAGGGATTTAGCCTTCTAGGCAGACAACCGGTCACTAATCCGATTAATAACAACATCCCAACCCTCGCAAAAATACATTTTCTTACCGACCGGATGCCAAGATAAAGAAAAAAAATCGAATCATGAGTGCATCCAAGAGATGAAGCAACCATTTCAGCTTCCTTGATATCAAATACAACTCTGAAAATAATACTTTTAGCGGATTCAATTTAAGGCCCAAGGCCAAATCAAAGCATTTCAGAATATGAATAAGGGTATTGAAATTTGACCTTGACCATTGATTGAAAAACAATGTGTCATCCACGTACTAAAGAAGAGAAAGGTTGTCTCTACAATATGCAGGATAATTATCTTAATATATGTTTTTATTTCAGGCTACCACAATAGCAGTTTGGAGGGCCTCGGTAACCAAGAGAAGGAGAAAAAAGGAGATGGGATCTCCATGAAGGAGTCCTCTCTCCATTTTGAATTCACTAGATGGAGCGCCATTTAAGAACGTAAATCTTGGAACGAGAGGCAAGATTTCAACCACATTTACCATTTCACACAAAAATCTATTTGAACCATGATGTCATGTTAATAAGAAATTCGTGTAAATATTGTATGTAAAAAGAAAAAAAATATATTTTTGCAATAGTTTATATTTAAACAAAGTCAAACTCAATACCAGTCAAACACTTCTAATAACAAAAGTATATACAAAATATTTATCGATATTAATACATAATAAAAGATTTATATAAAAACTCGGATTTGCTCAAGTATTGCAACTATATAAGTATAAAGATTTTACATAATTTTATTCAATTTTTTTGAACAATCTCGTGTATTCACGAGGTTAAAAACTAGAGAGACAAGACCTTTTAACAATATTCTTTATCATATCCTTACTAAATGCATCAAATACAGTTTATAATGAAAATGACAAATACTTGTAATTAACTACTTTCACCACTACCCTACTAAATAGGACACATGGAAATAGACGTGGGAACTACAATTGTGAAAACATTAACCGTGAGATATATTTGCAAAGTTGATCTTGCATTAAAAATTGGTCTTCTTATACGCGTCATGCATGTATCATTAGGGATGCTAATATTTCCATATGATGTACATCTAGGTGCGAAGCAAATTGAAGTGCAAACGAAAAGGCGGGAAGGGATCATGAAGTAGAAGCGGGTGGATGCAGTTGTTCATTATCTGGATAGATGACAAGTACACTTTTGAACCAAGATTATGATTCCCTGTTCGCGCATTTCTCTCTTGTAAAAAAGGTAATGTATATTCATCATATTTTTTATATCGTAGAACTAAGAATTAGGAAACGATCTCTAAAATGCTAATGTTGTATAATCTTTTAGATCGGGGCTAGCTTGTTATTATTTTTTGTAAATCAAAATGAGTTTTATGAAACTTGTTTCAATGAAGGAAGATACTGGCAACTTAACGAACTTTAAATCAAACTAGATGGGAATTTGAACCAAAGAATCAAATGAATGAATATGAGTAATTGAGTATATACGAATAAAAGAAGAATTTTCCTCTAACCACAGAACTTTAAATCAAACCGGAAATGAAGAAGTTTCCTCTAACCACATAACTTTACATCAAACCGGAAAATTTCCAAGTGTTTGGACTATAACTTCTAGGCTGAACTTAGTTCACGATTAGATGACATGTTCTTGTAAATTTCAAAAAGTAATCTGTTTTGAAATTCATCTTCAGAGCTTGCAATCTTCGATGATCGACGAGCTTTTGAAGTATCTTTCCCTTGTTTTTTGGAGTTAGTAAAGTTAAACATTTTTTTGATCCTCCAAAATTTGCCATGATTATCCTCTCCTAAACGGACAGTCTTTATGCTCCTCCCACCATCAAACGCTCCATATGTCGTTCTCCTCCACACTCTATTTGCATCTACCGATGTCGAAACACTTCTTGAAAGGCCTCTGGAAAGACTTCTTGAAAAGCTTCTTGTAAAATTTTCCATTTCTCAGGTGTCTTAATTTCAACTTGCTTGTGTGTGCGGTATATGAGTTATGATTGTTTTGGTGGGAGAGATGGTTTTTGCTGATTATTTATACATTAGTGATAAGTTGATATAAGGTGAGGTGAGGTCTCACTGAATGGAAACTTCCTGATCATGTTTGAATTAAATATTTGACTAGAATTTGCTGACCAAATTTTAAAGTCAACAAAGTCGATTTTCGTCATCATATTCCAGATTATCAACGAAGAGTGTTCCTCTCATTTTTTAAAGCAATCAAATCTATTTAATAGTTGATAAATTAAAGAATAGAAAAATTAATAAACGAGTGGAATATAATAATGAATTATATTCATATACCCACATATATTGTTCTATAGAAACAACAAGATAGCTTTTATGTCAACATCTTTGTTCAGCATTATCTTTTTGTGTAGAACAATGGTTATTAGTTTATTACAACTCAAGAAAAAACGTCTAGATGTTTATGAATCTTGTATTGCCATCCGTAAAATGTATATAGCTTATTATCAGTAGAGATTTAAAAGGGTTTAATTTTCCCTTTGAGTATGCGTTTATAGTTAGGTTCTTAAACTTGGGTTTTATTTTTATTATCTTTTACTAATAAGGAAGTTAATTGGATAATGATGTATATAATACAATCTAATATCTTGTACTAATATTTTTGTTTTCGCATCTCCATGTTGTGTGTGTATGTTTTGTAACGTTGCTTGCGTTAAAAAGATGTGTTGATTTTGAACGTGAAAAAAAAAATATAAGAAAAAAAAAATTATACTACTCTTGGCAATTTTATTTTAATAAAAATTTCTAGCCTTTTAAAAAAAATAACACAACCTATTTTATCATGCAGGTAAGTGATTACTATATTTATTTTTTGCATATGTTTCTTAAGTTTTTTTATTTATTTATTTATTTTCTTTTTTTTGCCTTTCTCTTTTTGAAGCTGAAATATTATTAAGGGTTTCAAAAAAGAGCCAAGACAAGAAAACATAAATAAAATAAATAAAATAAAAATAAAATAAAATAAGCCAAAAACTAAAGCTGAATACAACAAAAGATCTGTGAAGCAAAAACCAAGACAAAGGACATATTAGTCGTCATTGAAAAGGGACTACAGGCTTGAAATCCAGCAGGCCGAGTTACTTGGAATCTACTTTCAACATGAAGAGAGCCACAAATTAGAGAACCTTTGAATTGACAGGAAGATGGCTTCGTTAAGAACTGTCGTGCGCGATTCCGGAGTCACGTGAACCAACTTATTTTTCCATTTTCAAACCAACTATAACCACATTGAAAAAGACCATGAAGAAATTTGTTGAGGTTAAGGCTTCCGAGGTTTACTAAAGATCCCATACTAATATTGTTGATAGAAAACGATGGGAACGAGATAGGAGATGTAAGCTGCAACCAATTTCACACTTTCTTACAGAAACGGATAACCATAGGACATTCTGTGAGACTAGGACAAGCAGTTTCAGTTGCAATCTCACAGAAAAGGCGGCGGATAGATTCGATGTCTTTTCCCTTAGAGACAAAATTATACCTCGTAGGAAGTCTGTCAATGGATGCACGCCAAACACAAATGTTGGTTTAGCGTGGAATCCAAGAGTTTCAAACTTGGTGAGTCACGAGACTATGATTAGAAAGGAGAATCTCTTGAAGATCATCCAAGAGTACCTTCACCTTGAAAACACCATAAGCAACTTTGTCCCAAACCCATTTATCAACATAATCATGAGAAATAACCATATTTCCTATTACAGAGACGAGAAAGGCTAGGTCATTCCGAGCACGACCACGGGGAGGGGTGCGCCAAACCTCATCCCACACCATGTTTCATTAACCAGGTGCCAGCGGTCACTAATAACACAATCCGGAATATTCACGAGAGAAAACAATCTTGGGTAACGGTCCTTGAGAGGCCTACCATCCACAGTCCAAGTATCTTTTAAAAAAAAGAGTGTTTGTGTAACACCCCAAATTTCGTGAATGCAACCGAATTCTAGTTGGGTGTTACTCGTTGGTATGGCAGTTAATCTTCAACTGAGTCATTTAAAGGCTTATCATTTGATTTATTTAAATATATTAAGAGTTTACAAAATATAGGTCCCATAGGTTCCATGATTACCAAACACATCGATATAAAGTCTTTGATGTTTTTCCCGAATGATAAAAGATGCTTATATAAAGCCTTATTGATACTTCCATGCTCCTCCGTGCCAGCCTCGATCATTATGGACCTAAGGTAAAACATGCTTAAAAGGGTCAACACAAAGGTTGAGTGAAATCCATAGGTTTAGTTAAATTCTTGAACACAATATTCGTAGTGTGAGTTAATTAGTCTCACACTCATAGTTTGAAAATAAAACAATTATTATTGCATTAAGATCATGAAAACCATACATTAACGTGTTACCAATAGCAATTGGCATGTCTGATATAATAATGGCCCTTGTTATGTAATTTGCTGTCTTACTCGGTGTTCTCAAATATAGTGCGCTTGTTTTCCTAACCGGTCAATATAAACGGGATTCGTCAATCTCAATAGGCATATTCACAATATTCGTGCTCACTACGTCTACTGATTAATGATTCATGATTTGGGGACTTAAGCATGGCAATGGTGTTAGTTAGTGACAATAAAACAATCAGATAAGCATACAGTTTCAAATGTATGTGTGTTTATGGAAAAATAGCATGTATCTCCCCCAAGGGTTTGCAAAAAAATTAATTAATAGAAAGTGGGGCTATGAACTCACCTTGAGTTAATGATGTTAAGTGAATTACGAAATCAACGGATAAGCCGGCGAAAACCTCTATGTGCAGCCTAGAGATATGATCTCGTGTCTTAGGTTTTGTAATAATGATGTGGAAATATAACTGAGTCTATATAAGCCATTATATTGATCATGATGTTGTACTTTGTAACTTATGGTATATGTCATTATGAAAGTAGCTTACTAGGTTATAAAACGTTTTTAGTTAAATATCGTACTACTGTTTGGGCCATCATTATTCAGAGGTCATGTTGTAAACGTATGAGGAGTTAGGACAATTTAAATTGTAAATCAAGCAACTCGTCAATACGTTCACCCCAAGGAGGCCCCTCACATGAAGCTCCCTACTATCGTTGCACTTAATATGTAAACATGTATTTTACTTGATTTGATTATATGAGTGTTTAAAATGATCATATGGTTTGTGAATTTAATTGGTTTAGATCTTGTTAATGCTTTTTAAACAATTTTCAAGATTTACACAAGTTATTAAACTTTACAAGTCATATTAAAGAATTAGAAACCGGTTTTGGTCATATTTCTCACCAAATGTAAAATCTATTATTCCGATTGTCAAATAAACCTAGGATAGTTTATTAGTATGCTTGTATGTTATATTTCTATAAGATATACTATGTTTTAAAAGATACTTCACTTGGAAAATAAATATAGTTTCATAATTAAGCCTTTGAAACAACCATTTCAAGTCAAAACAACCCGTTTTGGTTTTTTAAGCAAACTGCCATTGTTTTGCATTTTCAGTCTACAATTGTCGCATATCTTATGTAAGCATTATTCCGGACAACTTTCTTGTTTTTCATTTTTGATGATTCGTACCAGAAGGGGCTCAAAAACATGATTTAAATTCGGATCAGAACCATTTTTACCAAAAGTCTAGTTTTCTTTTGAAATCTTTCATCTGTTGTATCTTTGGATTCACAAGCCCGTTTTAGCCGATTCGAAAAGCTATGCTTTTTTTTGAGTTCCTCTAATGCTACATGGATATATTTTGTATCATAGGTTCAAGTTTTTGAGAAGACAACTAGCATAAGATAATAAAGTTTTACATAAAAATCATAAACATATTTTACTTTTGTTTTAGGAGTTTATACAACATGATCAATATACAAGCATACATAGCATAATAGAAACATGAAATCAAAGTATGATGATACTGATCACAAACTTGTCTTACAACTTTTGGCCTTTTAGGAGAAAAAGGGAACCAATGCTCAAAGAGCTAGAACAAGGATCAAGTAAAGATTAACAAGAGCTTTAGAAATGATATGAATCTTGAATATTGAAATCAAATGATGGATTGATCTTGGGTATATATTGTGGCTGGTTATGGTGAAGAGAAACAAGGGAGGAATGAGTTGATTAAATAGCTAGATGAGGAGGTTACTTGTTTTGAGATATTTTGTAACTTAACTAGTCATATAACCACTTGTACTCATCCTAAGTGATCAAGGCTTCATCATAAGCCAAAAGGGCTTGTAACTAGCCATATATGTCGATCATAGCTTATCTTGGATGACTATATATGATTTTTGATAATATCTTGCTTTTACGGAGGGAGTTTTGTCCCGCTAATCTCTAAAATTAACTATTTAAATCACGAAACTTAAAACCTGGTATCCTAAAAATATAAAACTTCTAAGAAATGTTAAAAATTATCAATATACTATATATAAATATATTAAATGAGTGATAAGTTTAACAGAGTGCGTAAACGCTATTAAAACCTCAGAACGTAGGTTAGAAACGCGTAAAGCGCAAAACGTACAAGGTTTATGTGAAAATTAAAAAAGTGAAATGTGAATTTTTCAATATGATTATTATGAACCTAAAAGGCTTATAATGTCTCTGTTGGGCCTAGTCTAGTGTCGGTTGGTGTTAAATGTCAGTTAAACCTAAAACCAGAAGGGTTAAATCGCGTTTCACGTAAATCGGAAAACGTAAAAATCCAAAAATTGTGGAAATATTGTAAGAGATAAAAGGCACGTATTTTTCTTATTTATAATACTGTATGGGAATATTGGGATGTTTAAATGACGTTTAGACCTAAACGTAAATCAGAGACACGGTTTTGCGAAACTGGTTCTTAGTAAATTTGACGTATATTGTAAAGATAACCCGACGAGTATCAAACTCTCTTATTATTATGAATGTAGGTTAAATTATGAGCATGAATTCATAAAAATAAAAATGCATGATGAATAGTAAAATACGAGGATGAATAGTAACCTGAAAATACGAAGTGTTACAGTTTGAGCCCTTAGAAACTTCAAGCTTGAAGGATGAGCTTAAAGAAAGATCCACATTCTCTATATGTGAGATCACTTTGACAATATCAGTCCAGGAACCATGGTATACTCTAAAGTTAGGCTAGGAATTAAAACCGCCATCATCTCCAAAAAAAGTTATGCATGACTTTTCTCCACAGAGCATATTTCTCCGAGAGAAATCATCATTTCCATTTTCCAAGTAAGCCAAGGTATTTAGCTCTCAAGCTACCAACCGCGAGACCTCCCATTTCACGACTAAGGAGAATGCTATTCCATTTAACCTATTATCACGATTATCATCATTAAAACCCCAAAAGAATCTAGATTGAATGGATTACAAGGACTAACAATTTGTCACACCCCCAAAATACCTGTTTTGTAGTGGAATGGAATACCTGGGGCGTGACTACCATAGCATCACCGTTACATTTATATTGAATGACCTAAAGTGTCATTTTGAAAACATTCAAAATAAAACATCTTTTGATATAATAAAACATTCAGAGTTTACAAAACATAGGTCCCAAATGACAATCAACATGCGCGGAAATAAGTTTGTTACAATCCAAACGATGTTTTAAAGTGCATAAAACCCTGTGAGACGCGTCGTCACCGCGACTCTATGATAACTCCTTATGTATGCCATGAAGTATATGCTTTAGATACCTAAAAATACATTGCTAAAAGTGTCAACACGAGGTTGGTGAGTTCAAAGGTTTATGTAAATGTTTTGTACGACTACCACAAGTATAAGTTATGTATGACAAAAATGCCACATAAAAATGATACAATTTCTATAAGCTCATGACACCGAAGCTAGACTGATTATGATGTTCGCCCCAACAGAGTGTTTGCCAAACAACTCTCATTCTGATATTAAATGAAATGCATCCGTTTGACCAGTTGGAACCACCAACCCGGATGGAAGAGTCACCCACAATAGATCTATTCACTCACTCTCGCTTACTCCGTAATTAACGGTTCATGATAAGGAAATGGGGACATTAATATGGCAATGCGGTAACTTAAGCAATGTAAGTGAATTGATATACTTGGGCTCGTAATAAAATGATGTGCAATATATTCTCCCCCGTAGGTTTGAAATGAAATATAAACTTGAAAAACGGGGCTATGAAAACTCACATGATACAATGATAATGATGATATAGTGGCAATACTGAAATGAGGTGCAATCTCTATCTGCAACCTAATATGAATGATATGATCTATTATAAATTATGAATATATATCGTACTTGCAAATTGATAAGGATTTAAAAGGTACCTTTTTGAGGGGTTGATAACGCTACACGCGTCGTTCGGGGTCAAAGGAACTTCCTTTTCTTCGAGCAAGTTTTATAACACCCTAGGCAGTGAACCTAATCGTTGTAGTGTAGTATTAGGGTAAGCCACGGGTATTGATATCGTTCTCTAGGGGAATAGGAATGCTAGTGAGAAGTTACTACGCTAAGGTTGGGGTTGAGGAAGATTATTTTTTATTTTTTTATGTTTTTTAGGAAATGGAAAGGTACAAATCTCGGGGTTTGGATTTGGGGGTTGGTATTTCTACCGATTACTCTACTTATCTAATTATCTAATCTAAGGTGTATGTAGTCTATGTCTAATTATTGTGTGCTCGTATGATAGTTTAAAGATGTGTTCACTTAGGTTTTATTACTCCTTAATTATCTCCTATTGATGGTTGAATTGTCACGTCCCTATTCTTAATCGCGTTGTGTGTCTAAAGTCGTAGGGTATGCGTTTATCCCTAACTCTTTGAACTTACCAAAGGGTCTCGTCTACAAAACCCTCTAGGGATTATAAACTCTAACTCTAAGGCACTCTTTGGATGATTTAGCCTACAACCGCTCTAAGTGCTATAGCCCAAGGTTCACAAAGATTAATAAAGCATTAATTACACAACGAATGACCTATCGCATTACTAGATCATTAATCAATTAAGATAAGAGACAACCAATCAATATTTAATAATTAAGTTTCATATTCCCTAAGCAAACACACAAGTAAATTAGCCGGACATGGAGAACATGCAAGCATACACACAAATAATTGAAGACATAATTGAATTAATGAAGTAAAACACTTATCTTGATGTAAGATAGGGTTTGGAACCCTAAAATACTGTACAAGACAGACTTGGTTCGGTTTAGGTTTTTACTCCAAAAGACTGCACACTAAAACTGAAAAATTCGGATTCTATAAATAATATTACAATCGCGACGGCGTCACCTTATGATTTGTGACGCCGTCGGGTCGCCGTCATTAGGGTTTCGTCTTGGCCACGTTAGTCTTGCGACGGCGTCACCTTGTGCTTGTGACGTCGTCCTCTTCAGCTTCTGATGCCGTCTGGATCAAATCTAGGCCGTCTGAGTTGCGACGGCCTACTCTTTTAAAGCCTGATACCGTCACTTGAAAATAAGAAATTTGGCTTCTGTGTCGTCACAAAATGCTCCGACGGTGTCGCAGTTAAGCAGTGACGCCGTCACCTTGTATTTCAGCAGCTTGAGTGTCTCGATTCTTGACTTTGGCCATTTTCTTCGTATATCCGCGCCTTTTCGTCCAAATAAGTGCCATTACAGCAATTTACCTTCAAGAGACCTAAAAAGTGAAAAGGAACGATATTAAGTAATAACGGATACAAAAGTGATCAAATAAGGGCTTAAACGACCCCTCAAAAAGGAACAATTTAAAACCTTATCAGGGGTCATTTAAGCCCTTAATTGATCACTTTTGTATCCGTTATTACTTAATATCGTTCCTTCTCACTTTTTAGGTATCTTGAAGGCAAATTGCTGGAATGACACTTATTCGGACGAAAAGGCGCGAATATACGAAGAAAATGACCAAAGTCAAGAATCGAGACACTCAGGCTGCTGGAACTAAAGGGGACGGCGTCAGGTTCTAATAGAGACACCGTCGAACAAGTTTTGTGACGAATCAGTAGCCAAATTGCTTATTTACAAGTGACGGCTTCAGGTTTTAAAAGAGTAGGGCGTCGCAGCTCAGACGGCCTAGATTTGATCCAGACGACGTCAGAGACTGAAGAGGACGGCGTCACAAGCATAAGGTGACTTCGTCGCAATACTAACGTGGCCAAGACGAAACCCTAATAACAGCGACCCGACGGCGTCACAATTAAAGGGTGACGCCGTCGCATTTGTAATCTTATATATAGAATCCGAATTTTTTCAGTTTTCAGTGTGTAGTCTTTTGGAGTAAAAACCTAAACCGAACCAAGGCTGTCTTGTACAGTATTTTAGGGTTCTATACCCTATCTTACATCAAGATAAGTGTTTTACTTCATTAATTAAATTATGTCTTCCATTGATTGTGTGTATGCTTGCATGTTCCATATGTCCGACTAATTTACTTGTGTGTTTGCTTGGGTAATATGAAACTTAGTTATTGAATATTGATTGGTTGTCTCTTATCTTAATTGTGATTGACCTAGTCTTGCGATAGGTCATTCGTTGTGCTAATAATGCTTGATTAATGTTTGTTGAACCTTAGTTTATAATCACCTAGAGTAATGGTAGGCCATACATCCAAAGAGTACCTTAGAGTTAAAGTTTATAAATCATAGAGATTTTGTAGTCATTAACCTTTGGTAGCTTCAAAGAGTTAGGGATAACGCATACCCTACGACCTTAGAAACACAAGGCGATTAAGAATAAGGACGTGACAATTCAACCATCAATAGGAGATAACTAGGGAGTAATAAAGCCTAAGAAAATACATTTTTAACTATCATACGAGCACACAACAAAATAGACATAGACTACATACACCTTAGTTTAGATAATTAGATAAGTAGAAGTAATCGGTAGAAATACCAACCCCCAAATCCAAACCCCGAGATTCGTACGTTTCCATTTCCTAAAAAACATAAAAAGATAAAAAATAATCTTCCTCAACCCCAACCTTAGCGTAGTAACTTCTCACTAGCATTCCTATTCTCCTAGAGAACGATATCAATTCCCGTGGCTTACCCTAATACTACACTACAATGATTAGGTTCACTGCCTAGGGTGTTGAAAAACTTGCTCGACGAAAAGGAAGTTCCTTTAACCCCGAACGCGCTGTGTAAGCATATCACAAATCCACATGTAATCTATACCACTTGTGCATTTTTGAAAATGAAGTGTATTGTCGAAATATACGTTTGTGTCATATTGTCAAGTTATAAAATACTTTACAAGTATTTACGTTGAAACAACATCCTATGATAGTCGTTAAGTGATAAATCAAGAAAATATAGTTTTTCGTCGCAAAACAATGTACTTCGATAATTCATGAAAATGGCTAAGTAGCCTCGTGAAGCTAGTCGCAACTTGGTGAATATTGAATGTTAGAAAACAAACTCAATGGTTTTAGAATGCTTGTAGCGATATCTAAAAGTCTTAGCATTTAACTTTTGATCATAGGAGTCTCGATCATAGAGAAAAATATAGATGAAGTAAGGTAGTCGAGCTAAAAATATAGTTTATGAGTAGTTTTCGGAGAAGTTTGAGAGATCGTATATTACTCGTTACAACTTCGTTTGACGAACGGTTGAACATTTTGGAAAATAGGCTAGGTGAACTCACTTTTACTTATAGACATTATTTTCTCAAAAGTACTCTATCGATAAGAAAAACGGCTCCAAACATGGTCCTTCGCAATAAACATTTTGGCTTATTAGAAAATATATGAGTTAATACTTGTGAAAATAAGTACGATAGCAATATTTCAAACGCGTGTAACTTAGTCGTTATAGCTCCGTTTTCTACGTTCTATATATCCTCGGATTCGTATTAGTATGTACTAATATATTTTTGATAAGTTGACTCTTCTAGTTTACGTTAAATACTCGTTTTTGTCCTTAGAGAAACCCTTGACAGCAAGTACTATATCAGAAAATTAGTTTTCGTTGTTAAACTTGAAACTAACGTATCTTTTTCGTTATAAACCCGTTTTAATCCATTCAAGCGACCACAGTTTCGCTTTTAAATCTATTTTCTGAAAATATAAGCCAAAATATCCCCTGACCTACTGATATTTCCAGATTTCACAAAACGAAACAGTGGTGATAACGCCACACGCGTCGTTCGGGGTCAAAGGAACTTCCTTTTCGTCGAGCAAGTTTTTCAACACCCTAGGCAGTGAACCTAATCGTTGTACTGTAGTATTAGGGTAAGCCACGGGTATTGATATCGTTCTCTAGGGGAATAGGAATGCTAGTGAGAAGTTACTACGCTAAGGTTGGGGTTGAGAAAGATTATTTTTTTATCTTTTTATATTTTTAAGGAAAGGAAAGGTACGAATCTCGGGGTTTGGATTTGGGGGGTTGGTATTGCTACCGATTACTCTACTTATCTAATTATCTAATCTAAGGTGTATGTAGTCTATGTCTAATTATTGTGTGCTCGTATGATAGTTTAAAGATGTGTTTACTTAGGTTTTACTACTCCTTAATTATCTCCTATTGGTGGTTGAATTGTCACGTCCTTATTCTTAGTTGCGT
This sequence comes from Chrysanthemum seticuspe, assembly GCA_019973895.1. NCBI lineage: Eukaryota > Viridiplantae > Streptophyta > Magnoliopsida > Asterales > Asteraceae > Chrysanthemum > Chrysanthemum seticuspe. The sequence goes on along the minus strand of BPTQ01000003.1, from coordinate 97,461,887 downwards.
TGTGTGTCTAAGGTTGTAGGGTATGCGTTTCTCCCTAACTCTTTGAACTTACCAAAGGGTCTCGTCTACAAAACCCACTAGGGATAATAAACTCTTACTCTAAGGCACTCTTTGGATGGTTTAGCTTACAACTACTCAAGGAGTTATATTCTAAGGTTCACAAAGATTTAATCAAGCATTAAGTACACAATGAATGACCTATCGCATTACTAGATCATTAATCAACTAAGATAAGAGACAACCAATCAATATTCAATAATTAAGTTTCATATTCCCTAAGCAAACACACAAGTAATTTAGCCGGACATGGAGAACATGCAAGCATACACACAAATAATCAAAGACATAATTGTATTAATGAAGTAAAACACTTATCTTGATGTAAGATAGGGTTTGGAACCCTAAAATACTGTACAAGACAGCCTTGGTTCGGTTTAGGTTTTTACTCCAAAAGACTACACATAAATACTGAAAAATTCGGATTCTCTATATAAGATTACATTTGCGACGGCGTCACCTTATGTTCTGTGACGCCGTCGTGTCGCCGTCGTTAGGGTTTTGTCTTGGCCACGTTAGACTTGCGAGGGCGTCACCTTATGATTGTGACGCCGTCCTCTTCAGCTTCTGACGCCGTCTGGATTGCATCTAGGCCGTCTCAGTTGCGACGGCCTACACTTTTATAACTTGACGTCGTCACTTGAAAATAGGAGTTTTGGCTTCTGTCCCGTCACAAAATCCTCCGACGGCGTCGCGTATAAGCTGTAACACCGTCACCTTATGTTTTCAGTAGCTTTGAGTGTCTTGACTCTGACTTTGGCCATTTTCTTCGTATATTCGCGCCTTTTCGTTCAAATAAGTGCCATTCCAGCATTTTGCCTTCAAGAGACCTAAAAAGTGAAAAGGAACGATATTAAGCAATAACGGATACAAAAGTGATCAAATAAGGGCTTAAACGACCCCTCAAAAAGGTACCTTTTAAAACCTTATCAAATATCCCTACACTTGGTATTTGCTTGTCCTCAAGCAAATGTGCTTTTAGCCAATTAATTTATAAGTTAGGGGTCATGAAGCATTTGTTTAAAACAGTCCACAACACATATAAGCCCCGCAAAAGTCATAACATGCACGGAAATCACATACTAGCACCTCACATGGGGTGTTTGGATACTCACATCTCTCTCGGGTGTATATGAAATATAACAAATTGGAAATGGAAGATAAACACTCATTAACCGGTCCTAGTACATAGATTACCATAGGCTTGAGAATAGATCAAACCTCCATCGCTTTGGCGTAAGCACCTAGGAAAGACTATCAAAGAGGTCTTTAAAGGGTTGTAACGTTAGGCTTACGGTAGGGAAACAAAGGGTTTGGTGGGATAGGCTATTTAGTGGTGGTAAGTCAAAAATCTCTATGTTAAATGCATACGAAGAATGGCGTTGCTAAGCCAAGACTCGACACTCTAAACTCTAGCTAACTGAAATAAACAAACATAAATTTAAAGGATAGATGTAGGATGGTAGCCCGTTTTTTTTTTTTTTTTTTTTTT
>BPTQ01000003.1:97428851-97460328 GCA_019973895.1 Chrysanthemum seticuspe | reverse complement strand
TTTTCGCAGAGTGCCTATCCTTCAACGTACTGATCGTGTTTTTTGGGAAATGGTGGATTTAAGGTGGGTTTTACACTCCTAGAGGGAATCTAATCATCCTTAATTTTCGCAAGTAGAAATTACGAATCTCACACTTGGCCATCATATAATCTAAGATCTTGAACAAAACACTACGTAGGGCTCTAGCGATCATTCTGATGTGAACACATCAATCCTTATTGATTTACTATTCTCCGTAATCCTATTGGGAACAAACTATGGGCATTATATTAATGAAGAAGGTAGAGCCAACTCATTAAGGGGGTGTGGGAAACGCAACATGAGTAGAAATCATGTGCTATGGGGATCAATTGGGGAGTCTCGGATAGGAAAAGCGCCAAGAGCACTACAAAGCCAAAAAGGCCTTATAGTTACTTCTCGTAACAAATGTGGTGTGGGGGTTTATATGTGGGTTTAGCAGAACCGCGAAAAGGATAGGCTCTGAGGGGTTAACTAGGGGTATCGTGTACTAAAGATGAGTACAACGCAAAGGGTGTGGGGGAATTACTCAACCGAGATGGAAGAAGTAATTATATTACGGGTATCAAACAAGGGTTATCCTAATGCCTCTTATCATTTAGTTATTCCTAACTACACAAGTGTAGTCTTACTAGCGATCTCGGGATGCATCACAAAACAAGTTCTAGAATCTAATATACTACCGGTTCACACTCTAAGCATTAAAGATGAACGCTTTTAATTCCTACTAATCTAAGGGAGATCCTCACATTTTGGGTGGAATTTAGGTGGTAAAGGGTTTTTTGTGCTAGTCATGCAACTTCCTATCCGTGAGACGCTTTTGTTAAAACTAATGGCCCACTCCTATATGTCATGAAAAATTTTAAATTTGGTGCCAAAATTACCCTAACCGACATTTTCTCATGGTTTATTACACAAATACAATTGGACAAAACAAATATTCAAGGATAAGCATAGTTTCAAAGTTCCCCGTTTTATTTTCCCTCCCTACACTTAAACTGAACATTGTCCCCAATGTTCCCCGAAAGTATCAAAGTTATGATAATGGAAGGTAATTAAAAACGAAAGAAACTAGTACTCCCCTGATTAGCTCGGTAAGATCCGTGTGTGAAGTAGTGGTTAAATCCTTTCCAAGAAGAATTTATGCGTGAAAAGCTCCTTCCAATCTTATGTAACTTCTTCTTGATAAATTAAACCTGCACACTTGAAGAAAACAAACGAAACCTTCGCGTAAAATCGGTGGTAATAATATATATAAGACTCGATTTAAACTAGGATATAATGCTTGTGGAATGAATGTTTACAGAATTTCTGGAAAATTAAGACCTGGAAATTTCCATTTTTTTTAAGTAGCTCAGAAAACGAGAAAAAAGGAATCTGTTGTTTTTACTCCTTCCTGACGCCATCTGGTTGCGATCCTGTCGCCGTCAAGTTATCCTGACAAAAACTGGTCTGCGATTTTATGGAAAAAATTCTGGAAAATTTATATCTTTAGAATCTGGAAACATTTCTGCAAAACACCCATTATGACTCGATACAAGCATTTGACTCGAACAAACACACATATATATCTTTTAGTTAATTGTTATTCTCATGTTTACGTTTCTTTGAAAACATGTGTAATCCTCCCTACACTTATCCCTTATATAAAATACCTTTATATGCAATTAAGACGAGGTTAAAAATAAAATAAAGCATTTTTACAAATTTAAACATGAGAATAAACAATCAATAAAAGACATATGACACTAACAAGAAAACAATTAAGCATGGGTTGCCTCCCACGAAGCGCTTTTCTTTATTTAAGAGTCTTGTAGCTAGACTCGTAGTCGTGCTCCTACGTACCGATATAAGTAAGCCTATCCTCAACAATGTCATAAGGATCAAACTTATCATTCAAGTTCCTAGTAGTACGTTCGGTTAGATATGCCTTTTCAAACTTTTCTCCATCGGGATCATAAATTGTTATCCTAATGTGCCACTCTCCATCACCGTTACTAGGCGGTCTATCCCAATCCCATTTATGTTTAGATTTCTCAACTTTCCACTTATTCATGACAAGGTTGACGGGCAAGCTTCCTAGGAACTCGGTCATCTTCCTAAATACTAAGGCGTCCTCGAACGGGTTCACTTCCATGTCCCTAGCAATTTCTTTTTCTTGGAAAGTTGCTTTACTAGTGAAGGCTTCATCTAGGTAAAAAGGTCTTTGGGGGCCAATGAGGTTCTTATCTATCCAAGGTCCATATCTAGAAGGCTCTCTATCCAACCTAATCTCATGTGGGATTTCCTCTTCTTTGTAGTACGTATGCTTTTTGACATCGTAAATTGACCTAGCACTTCCATCTCCTACCACTATCTTGGACATCTTACAATCGATGATGGCAATAGCGGTAGCTAAGAATCCTCTTCCTACTAGTAATGGGCATGTCGGGTCCTTATTCATGTCTAGCACATGAAAGTCGGCCAAAAGAGTCAACGCTCCTACTTGTACTACCATGTCTTTTATTATTCCTACCGGACGTGCAACACTACCGTCCGCTAGACCTAAGATGGTTTCCGTTGGTTCTATTTTACCTAAGTTAAGGCTTCTATGGAGGGACAACGGAACAAGATTGATGCATGACCCTAAGACAGCTAGAGCGTCGAGAGGTTTGGAAGTTCCAAGCCAACACGGAAGAGTAAATAGCCCGGGATCGTCTAACTTCTTAGGTAAATTATTTCGCACAAAAGCGGACCCATGTTTTCCAATCTTAAGTTCTAACTCATATTTTTCTTTTAAAGCATTATAATAAGGTGCATGAGCTAAGACCTCAAGAATCGGTTTTTCTTGATGGAGTGCCTTGTACTCCTCCTCTAAACTAGGTTTGGATTCTTGGTTGACGGGTTTCTCAAGAGTAGGTTCTACCAATGGTGCAGGGCCTTGGTACCTAATTTTGGATGGCTTGGAACCCTTTTTGATAGCATTTACCGAGTGAACCGTTGGGTGTGAGGGGCATGGATGTGCATTCTCCTATGGTGAACAAGAACATGAAGTCGACGAAATCGAATTCACTTTTGGGTTCTTTATAGTATCACTTGGGAGTGCTCCAACTTCCCGTTCATCGAAGGCTTTTAAGAGGGCATCAAGCTTGTTTGTCATCTTGCTTTGTCTTTGCTTAAAATCGGCTTCAAGCTTAGTCAATCGAGTCTCTTGAGATGACAGGAATCTAGATGCAATTACCTCAAGATTAGTGGGGTTCCCGGTGTTTAGAGAGTTGAACCTATTAGGTGGACTATATGAGCTTTGGGGTGTGCTTGAGTTTTGGTTCCACTTAAGGTTAAGGTGATTTCTCCATGAGGGGTTGTAAGAGCTTCCTAAGTTGTTTTATTCGGGCTTGAAAGTGTACCACGTCTCTCCCGCTCCGTCGGTACGCATGGAGGCGTAGTCCGCAAAAGCTTGTTCGGGGAGTCTTGTGCAATCACGAGTGTCATGGGGACCACTACATAACTCACAAGGTAGAGTGATTTTATTCACTTGACGTGAGGACTTAGGATTTTCGTAGGAACTCATTAGGAATTTAACTTGATCTTCAAGTTCGGTCATCCTACGGTCGGAAGATTGTGAGGTAATGGGAGGCAAGGAGATTGCCTTAACGGTTTTGGGCAGCTCACGGGGGTCATCCTAACTTTTGTTGTCATAGAGGGCAAGGTCCTCTATTATACCCCATGATCCTTCCGCGGTGAGATCACTAAGTTTTCCACCGGCCGCTTGGTCAATGGATCGCTTGGTGGGGAAGTTGACATGATCATAGAAGATTTGGACTTGGAGCCAAAGATCAATGCCGTGATGAGGGACTTTATGAAGTAAGTCCTTGAATCGAGTCCATGCTTCGTAGAGAGATTCACCCTGACGTTGTTGGAACATCAAGATGTCATTCCTAAGCTTAGTGGTTCTCCCCGGTGGGAAAAATTGAGCAAGGAAGCGAGAGGTAAGATCATCCCAACTTGAGATGGAGCCGGAGGGAAGTCGCTCAAGCCAATTACTAGCTTGGTCCCGTAGAGAGAATTGAAAGAGACGCAGGCGCGTGGTCTCCCGAGTAGTAGCATCAAGGTCGATGGAATAGACAATTTTAAGGAAATCCCTAAGATGCTGATTTGGATCTTCGGAACGAAGTCCATGGAATGCACATCCGTTTTGCACCAACCGGATGGTGTCGGATTGCAGGGTCGTAGTTTGGGCTTGGTCGGGAATCTCAATGGTGTTCCTATAGCCTAAGTGACTTGGTCTTGAGTATTCACCAAGAGTACGGGCTCTTGGCGGGTCATTTGGTGGTGGGTTGATGAGTGGTGGTTGGTTATCACCTTCCATGATGAAAAGTGATGGGATTACGAACAAAAGTCACGAAGAAGGGGGATAGACTAAGAGAAAGCTAAAAATGAGAAAAATTTACTTGATAGGAATCAAGCAAAGAAACCTAAACGAGGTGGACTACTAACTAGCTATTCTATTCCCCGGCAGCGGCGCCAAAAACTTGATAACGCTACACGCGTCGTTCGGGGTCAAAGGAACTTCCTTTTCGTCGAGCAAGTTTTTCAACACCATAGGCAGTGAACCTAATCGTTGTAGTGTAGTATTAGGGTAAGCCACGGGTATTGATATCGTTCTCTAGGGGAATAGGAATGCTAGTGAGAAGTTACTACGCTAAGGTTGGGGTTGAGGAAGATTATTTTTTTATCTTTTTATATTTTTAAGGAAAGGAAAGGTACGAATCTCGGGGTTTGGATTTGGGGGGTTGGTATTGCTACCGATTACTCTACTTATCTAATTATCTAATCTAAGGTGTATGTAGTCTATGTCTAATTATTGTGTGCTCGTATGATAGTTTAAAGATGTGTTTACTTAGGTTTTACTACTCCTTAATTATCTCCTATTGGTGGTTGAATTGTCACGTCCTTATTCTTAGTTGCGTTGTGTGTCTAAGGTTGTAGGGTATGCGTTTCTCCCTAACTCTTTGAACTTACCAAAGGGTCTCGTCTACAAAACCCACTAGGGATAATAAACTCTTACTCTAAGGCACTCTTTGGATGGTTTAGCTTACAACTACTCAAGGAGTTATATTCTAAGGTTCACAAAGATTTAATCAAGCATTAAGTACACAACGAATGACCTATCGAATTACTAGATCATTAATCAACTAAGATAAGAGACAACCAATCAATATTCAATAATTAAGTCTCATATTCCCTAAGCAAACACACAAGTAAATTAGTCGGACATGGAGAACATGCAAGCATACACACAAATAATCAAAGACATAATTGTATTAATGAAGTAAAACACTTATCTTGATGTAAGATAGGGTTTGGAACCCTAAAATACTGTACAAGACAACCTTGGTTCGGTTTAGGTTTTTACTCCAAAAGACTACACATAAATACTGAAAAATTCGGATTCTATATATAAGATTACATCTGCGACGGCGTCACCTTATGTTTTGTGATGCCGTCGTGTTGCCATCATTAGGGTTTCGTCTTGGCCACGTTAGACTTGCGACGGCGTCACCATATGATTGTGACGCCGTCCTCTTCAGCTTCTGACGCCGTCTGGATTGCATCTAGGCCGTCTGAGTTGCGACGGCCTACTCTTTTATAACTTGACGTCGTCACTTGAAAATAGGAGTTTTGGCTTCTGTCCCGTCACAAAATCCTCCGACGGCTTCGCGTATAAGCTGTGACGCCGTCACCTTATGTTTTCAGCAGCTTTGAGAGTCTTGATTCTGACTTTGGCCATTTTCTTCGTATATTCGCGCCTTTTCGTCCAAATAAGTGCCATTCCAGCATTTTGCCTTCAAGAGACCTAAAAAGTGAAAAGGAACGATATTAAGCAATAACGGATACAAAAGTGATCAAATAAGGGCTTAAACGACCCCTCAAAAAGGTACCTTTTAAAACCTTATCAAGTAGCTAAATATATATCGTCGAAACTGATTTTTCTAGTTTGTAACTTGTTCCAATCTCTTCCAATCAACCCCAAAGATATTCTAAACCTACCATACACCTTTTTAGGGTGTCATGAGTTCCTAAACTTCACCAAAAATGATAAGGTTCATCGGAATATTATTTATAACATGTAAGTCCATTTTATGTTGAAAAATATGTATAAAGTGGTATAAACTCATGAGAATACTTGCATATATAGTACTAGGATATAAAAATAGATGAAATGAGATTATGAAAGAGTAAGAAAAATATTAGGAAGCTTACTAGTTGTATGATGAGGTTTAAAGGTAACAAGGTACTTAAAACTTCTTGGTTTTTATTTCAAAACCTTATATAGAAGAAATCTAGAGTTGTAGAATCACTTGAACTATAAAAAAAAAAGAAGATGATCTTCTTCTTCTTGATCATGCCATGGCCGAACCATAAGGATGAAGTAGAGAGTGTTTCTAGTTTTTCACTAAAAAAAATGATCAAGTATGTATTTTATTTTGTATATTATGCAAGTATAACTAAAAATATCTAGACAAAAGGTAATTTAAGTGATCAAAATCAAATTTGTCACCTTGATGACTAGGGGGGGGGGGGCGGCATATTGATAAGAAGCATGAATTTGTTGCATGTTTTGTAATAAAAAAGTATAAATGTGTTAGATATTTAGCTTATTTAGTATAGATATTTAGTTATTATGTATACAGTTAGCTAGAAATCGATTTATCGGAACAAAATAAAATATATTGAAGTCATAAAAATTAGAAAATTACATTTCTCGAAAGTATCGGGTGATTATATAATTATCGTATCGAAATCACGTAAACCGTCGTAAATATATATATAACAACAATATATATACAAAATAAATCCAAATCATCGGGTAAACTAATTATATAATTTTTATAGTCTTAAAATGAGTATAAAAAAATATCAGGACAATTTTCGGAAGTGTCGGATCAATTATTCAAAATAAATGATCGTGCGATAGCGTTTATTTAATAAATAAATATACGTTAATGAAATATGCAAACCCATGCATGAACTACTATGAAAATGATGTTACTGATGATATGTAGACTAACTCTAGTCTATATATAATGTTCTCAATGATGTTCCATGAATACGCAGCTTAACCCCTTACGGTTACGCGAATTTGATACTCGTAAACTTAGTTTACGAAAATGATGAATAGTAACCATGAATAGTGATTTTTCTCCGGGAATGAATAGTGTTTCGTGAATAGTAAACTTTTAAAATAACCTTTCAAAGTCGCAAACTGACTTCAAAAATGATGAATAGTAATATGTGAAATAGTAAATTCCCGAGATGAATAGTAAATTTGAAAAATGACCTGAAATTACGATTTGTCACATTCGCCCACCCAAAAAGGAATTCAGTCCCTGAATTCAGTTCATGTTGGTTTCTACGGTGTTATTTGTGAAAATATGAGGATATTTGAGTCGCATCTGGTCTTCCCGCTCCCAAGCAAACTCGGGACCTCTTCGAGAATTCTAGCGAACTTTCACGATAGGATTTCGACTTTGTTTCAACTGTTTGACCTCATGGTCCATGATGTTTGTTGGTTCTTCTACAAAATTAAGCTTATCGTCAAGTTGAATTTCGTCTAAGGGAATTACGAGTGATTCATCTGAAAGATATTTCTTGAGATTTGAGTCGTGAAATGTGTTAAGTAAATTGGTGGGTTCTGACAAAAGATCAAGTTTGTAAGCTAAGGGATATACTCTATCCGGAATCTTGAATAACCCAATGTACCTCGAGTTTAACTTCCCGCATTTTCTAAATCGTACCACGCCTTTCCAAGGCGAGACTTTCAACATAACTCTGTTGCCAACTTGAAATTCTAATGGTTTGTGACTTATGGAACACATTTCCAATATTTTGCGCCGTATATCGACTTGGATTTTCTATCTATTTGTTGTTGCTTGTAACTGATTCTTGATCTGTACGATTTCGTTGTTGTTTCATGAATATGTTATGGACTAGTGAGTTGGACTTTCCTGATTTTTGGCCTGTCAATAGGTGATTGACCTTTCAACCATGGAGTGCCTCAAATGGTGCAGTCTGTATGTTCATGTGATAACTATTGTTGTAAAGGAACTTGTTTGATGAAGAATGATTTGCCTAATCATTTCTAGAAAATCACACATGCTTTGAGTATATCTTCTAATGTTTGAATCGTTCTCTCGTTCTGACCATTGAGCTAAGGATAATAGGCGGTACTCATGTCCCAGTAGGTTCCATGGGAATCTTGAAATGATTGTCAGAAGTCTGAGGTGAATCGGCTACCATATATTAGGTATAATTGAAATTGATACCACGTGTCTCATGCCAAATTTCAAAATGTCAAGTCTGTCGAAAAGGACATTATTGAAAAGAATAGATTATGGGTAACAGTTGTGATTCATGGCGTTTCTTGTTCTAGCGAATGTCATGACTTGAGTCTTCTTTGCCTAAGGTGCTTAGTCTCCATTACTAAGATGTTTATTGTTTGATGGTGTCTCTCTTAATTTCTCTTATCGAAATGTTTCCACGCTCTATGTTTTCAAGTCACAAAACCCTAAATATTTTAAGTGATGTGGTGTGATGGTTGATTTTCAAGATTTGTTCCGATATTGAGTGCTTTTCAAATAGTTCATCACTGAGATTGTTATCATGCAGGCAAAAACGTAGATATCAGCTCATACTATGTCGAAGAATGTCTGTTCTGATTTCATTTGTAGATGGAGATCATTTGATTTTCCGATATGTTCAGGCCTGTTGCATCTCTTGATATGGAAGTGAGGTTATCTGGAATTTCTAGAGAACACAATGCCTTAGGGGAAGTTTATATCGATAACCTTAATTTAACTCAATTATCCTTTGAGGGAAACTCATTGTAGGGAAGTTTACATATTGCTGAGGCTATGTTTAATGGAATGTTCTGTAGTCTTAGTTAGGAGGCTTGGTTTATTTCTACAGTGTTGCTAAGTGTATTCACTTAGTACCAAATATTGTAACTCGGTCTAGCTTGTTACTTTTGAAATGATAGAATTTGGCTTCTAGTCCAAAGATAGTGGTTCAGATTGTCTCGTGATGTCTTAAATTTCTATTGAGTTTTGAAACATCTTACTACATACTTCTAGTCCTTGTTGGTAGTTCTGAAATCCTTTCATTGTATTCTTATATCGAGGAATCTTCCTCATAGATGGTATGGTAAGTCTTTCCTAAAAAGGTCACTGGTAAAATTCTAACTTATCGGTTGAGTGAGTGATGAGTGGCGTAGGTATATATAGAGTGTTAACAAAAGAAATGTTTATGAACAATTTATCTGATTACAAAGCTTTGTTTTTGAATGAAGATTGTTTTAGGAAGTTTGAAATGATGCTTGTTTCTTTCATGACATAATCCTTCCTGAATTATACATAGGTGATCAGGCCATGTATAATCGAGGACAAATGATGTGATGCTTGGTTTTGTTGAAATGGTATTATGTTTATCTGAAGTCTTAGATGGTATTCAACGTGTTGTTTTGTAAGATAATAGCTCAAAAAAATTTTCATAGTAACATGAAAATTGTTTCGCGTAATGGTAGTAAATAGTTGATAGAATGACTGAAAATTAATTTATAGGGTGGTAACAAAACAACTTGTTTTAGAATTCTGTGAAACAATTTTCCTAAGATGGTAGTAAAATAGCTTGAAATAAAATTATGTGAAATGATTTCATAAAGTGGTAGCAAAATAACTTGAAATAAGATTTGTTGAATGGTTTGTAGGATACATGGGAGAACCTCCTAGAATGGTAATAGTCTCCTAATTGGTCAAGAATAAAGTTGCCCTAATCCCTACTAAGATAGCGGTATATTGTTGCGAAATGATTGAAAATTGGGCAATTGGAATAGGGAATGAAATAAAATAAGGTTGTGATTATCGTGGAGATAATAAAGGATAAAGATTACATTAGATAGAAAGGTACTTATTATCTATTCCTGTTGATGGTCTAATCGTGTCTCAAGTGTAGGAGCAGTAGGCTGTCTAGCAGCAGCAGCTCTGAAACCGTCACCGTCCTCAAACCTATAAGATGGTGTAGTGTCTATAGTCTTAGTGATAGATGGTAATGGTGTGTCAAATCATGCACGCTTCCCAAGCTGCAAATCAGATGTATGAGTAGTGTCTATGAGATGTGATGGTATGGATGGTGCTCTAGATGATAATGATGATGAAAATGATGATGATGAATGATGATGGATGTCCTAGTGGTGATTTAGGAAATGATGGTGATGATGGTGAATAAAATACTACCCTCTTTCGTGTTGTCTCGCGACGTTTCAGAGGTAAAGCTGGAGTATGCACTATTGGACGACTAATAGTGGTATGAGTAGTTGATTGTGGTGGTAGTACATGAGTAGCGGGTGATCTAAGAGTGGGGGCGGGGGGGGGGGGGGGTAAGAGAATATACTCTCTTCCTCGCAGTAAGCATCCTAATAGGTCCATTAGGATTTAGCATATAAGTCCTACCAAATGGTATGATCTGTCCCGGCAAAATGATAGGAACTGCCCTGTTCCTACGACGAATCGATGATGACAGTGGTGGTGTAGGTGCAACTTTGTCCTCCTCAAAGGGTTCAGTCTCAGCATCTGATGTTATCGGTGCTGAGTCAACTGATGTTAAAATTGTGGTAGAGAATGTCAAGGCATTCTCCACGTTGGAGTTTGAATAAATCATGATGGAATGGGTGTTCGAAGACATCTCTGTGACAATCGATGTAAAATGGAAGTAAACACATAATGTGCGTATAAAACCGCATGTATAATGAATATGCACTTATAATGAAATGATGAGATGCTATGATGATGTAGTTATACTCTAGGGTCAATGATACAACCTAGTTCTCTATAACTCTTACTCTGTTGCCAATCTGTCACACCCCCAAAATACCTATTTTGCAACGGAATGGAATACCTGGGGCGTGACTACCATAGCATCACAGTTACAGTTATATTGAACGACCTAAAGTGTCATTTTGAAAACACATCGTTTGATATAATAAAACATTCAGAGTTTACAAAACATAGGTCCTAAATGACAATCAACATGCGCGGAAATAAGTTTGTTACAATCCAAACGATGTTTTAAAGTGCATAAAACCCATGTGAGACGCGTCGTCACCGCGACTCTATGATAACTCCTTATGTATGCCATGAAGTATATGTTTTAGATACCTAAAAATACATTGCTAAAAGTGTCAACACGAGGTTGGTGAGTTCATAGGTTTATGTAAATGTTTTGTACGACTACCACAAGTATAAGTTATGTATGACAAAAATGCCACATAAAAATGATACAATTGTTATAAGCTCATGACACCGAAGCTAGACTGATTATGATGTTCGCCCCAACAGAGTGTTTTCCAAACAACTCTCATTCTGATAGTAAATGAAATGCATCCGTTTGACCAGTTGGAACCACCAACCCGAATGGAGGAGTCACCCTCAATAGATCTATTCACTCACTCTCGCTTACTCCGTAATTAACAGTTCATGATAAGGAAATGTGGACATTAATATGGCAATGCGGTAACTTAAGCAATGTAAATGAATTGATATACTTGGGCTCGTAATAAAATGATGTGCAATGTATTCTCCCCCGTAGGTTTGAAATGAAATATAAACTTGAAAAAAGAGGCTATGAAAACTCGCCTGATACAATGATTATGATGATATAGTGGCAATACTGAAATGAGGTGCAATCTCTATCTACAACCTAATATGAATGATATGATCTGTTATAAATTATAAATATATATCGTACATGCAAATCCACATGTAAGCTATACCGCTTGTGCATTTTTGAAAATGAAGTGTATTGTCGAAATTGTCAAGTTATAAAATACTTTACAAGTATTTACGTTGAAACAACATCCTATGATAGTCGTTAAGTGATAAATCAAGAAAATATAGTTTTTCGTCGCAAAACAATGTACTTTGATAATTCGTGAAAATTGCTAAGTAGCCTCGTGAAGCTAGTCGTAACTTGGTGAATATTGAATGTTAGAAAATAAACTCAATGATTTTGGAACGCTTGTAGCGATATCTAAAAGTCTTAGCATTTAACTTTTGATCATAGAATTCTCGATCATAGAGAAAAATATAGATGAAGTAAGGTAGTCGAGCTAAAAATATAGTTTATGAGTAGTTTTCGGAAAAGTTTGAGAGATCGTATATTACTCGTTACAACTTCGTTTGACGAACGGTTGAACATTTTGGAAAATAGGCTAGGTGAACTTACTTTTATTTATTGAAATTATTTTCTCAAAAGTACTCTATCGATAAGAAAAACGGCTCCAAACATGGTCCTTCGCAATAACCATTTTGGCTTATTAGAAAATATATGAGTTAATACTTGTGAAAATAAGTACGATAGCCATATTTCAAACGCGTGTAACTTTGTCGTTATAGCTCCGTTTCTACGTTCTATATATCCTTGGATTCGTATTAGTATGTACTAATATATTTTTGATAATTCGACTCTTCTAGTTTACGTTAAATACTCGTTTTTGTCCTTAGAGAAACCCTTGACAGCAAGTACTATTTCAGAAAATTAGTTTTCGTCGTTAAACTTGAAACTAACGTATTTTTTTCGTTATAAACCCGTTTTAATCCATTCAAATGACCACGGTTTTGTTTTTAAATCTATTTTCTGTAAATATAACCCAAAATATCCCCTGACTAGTAATTTTCTAGTAACCATGAATAGTGATTTTTCTCCGGGAATGAATAGTGTTTTGTGAATAATAAAATTTTAAAATAACCTCTCAAAGTCGCAAACTGACTTAAAAAATGATGAATAGTAATATGTGAATAGTAAATTCCCGAGATGAATAGTAAATTTGAGAAATGACCTGTAATTACGATTTGTCACACAATTTTACAGGAGCTATAAACAAAGAAGGGTAATAATGAGGGATGCTTGCAAGAGTAGATTTAAGAAGCGTAAGCCACCCTCCAAATAGACAGAGATGTAGCCTTACAGGCAGACAACCGGTCCCTAATCCGATTAATAACAACATTCCAACCCTCGTCAAATATGCATTTTGTTACTGACTGTGAGGCCAAGATAAGGAATGCAATCGAATCATGATTGTATTTGAGAGATGGAGAAACTATTACAACTTCCTAGATATCAACTCCAACTAAAAAAAATTCAACTTTTAATGAGATTCATTTTAAGACCTGAGGCTTGATTGATGCATTTGAGGATATCAATATGGGTATTGGCATTTGACCTTGAACATTTACCCAAAAACAATGCATGGTCATTGTATTAAAGAAGAGACAGGTTGTTTCCGCCATCAGTAAGAGAAATACCTTTATATATGCCTTTGTTACAGGCTTCAACAATAGCAATTTGGAGGGACTCAACGACCACGAGGAAGAGAAAAGGGGACAGGCAATCTCTTTGACGGAGACCTCTATCCATTATGAATTTACTAGATGGAGCGCCATTTATTAGAACAGAAATCAAGGGAGACGAGAAACAACATTTCATCCACATTAACCATTTCACACCAAAACCCATTTGAACCATGACTAGTTATAATGCCCGTGTACGCACGGGGTTTTAACAAAAAACTTCAGTTACGTACATGATTCATGTAAAATTAATTCTACCTTTGCAAATATTAGTATTTAACCAAATAAGAACAACATCTTGGAGAATTTTAGTTTTATTATTTGCATACAAATGGTCATGTTAAGAAATGAATTCATCAACATATATCAATCTATTCAGAATATTATTAACAAATACTTCATACTATTCATACAATCAATACAACACAAACAGAGTTATCATTTAAGAAAGTTTAAATAACGAATGATAGACTTACGATTATCGTACACCCTATGGATAGCACAACTGTCATTTTTAGGAAAACATATGCACATTATGACTTTTGAAGTTGAATTTGATTGTTGAGCTATGGCCACTAACGGTCGCCAAAAGCATCTCCTAAATTGTGTTAATTCACCAAAAGTACAACAACTTAGAAAGTTTAACAATAAACAATTAAAATAGATTTAACCAAGGCCACAATGTATGCAAAATTGAGCCTCATCAACTTTATAATGATTCATCTTGTAATCCCTGCACTTATAAGCAACAAAAATTCCTTATTAAATTCTTCAACTTTCACACTTCTCTCATAACTATAGCAAACAAATAACTAAGTTGAAAGAGACAACTATATGCAAGGTGATGACTATAACTAATATTTTTAACAAAGGTGATCTGTAGTTTCAAGAAGACCGTAATCAAGATCTACGTCTTTACCAATAATCCACGCTACAATCACAATAAGTCGGGCCTAAAGGATAACGGGTAACGGGTCAAAACAGGCTCAGGTGCCTTGAATAAAATCTTAACTTTGTTCTAAATAAAAGTGAAAATTATTACAAATAAATATAACTTGACATATATTTACTTTTGATGTTAATTTGTAGTTGCAGTGGTGGGTATTCAACTAACTTATGTTATTAAACGTGTGCTATACATTAACGCTAGTAGTTCAAATATAAGAAAGTCACTAAAAAGTGATTGGGTTAAACGGGTTTAAGGTTGTTCAGAACATAACCACATGATTATAACCTCCTAAGTGTTTTAATCATAGATATTTGACCAAAACTATAACAAAAAGGTATTTAAAAAATTTATTTAATATCATGATTTTCCCTATCAACAAAACAAAAGTCTTTTATATAATCAATAAACTAAAACATGTCAACCAACCTATTCCGCCTATTCATTTACTTGTTTTGACCCGGCCCCGTCCTATTTTGACCCGTAGCCCATTCTGCCACAATACCACCTACTTGAGGCCCTCAGATATGTGCTTGATTTAAAAAGGGAAATAATATAGTGTTACAATTGGCAGAAACATTCATTCATAGACTAACTTGGGTTAATCAAGATGTAGGATTTATATGTAGCATATGCTTCTTGTATTGGCTTAATAATCACACTTGCAAGAGCCATCTAATATAAGAAAAGAACGAAATTCAAAAGGAGTAAAGTAGCATATTGTAGTCTTATGTTATTGTGTGTTATTTAGTCATCTAATATAAGAAAAATAACGAAATTCAAAAGGAGTAAAGTAGCATATTGTAGTCTTATGTTATTGTTTGTTATTTACTCTAAGTATTTGCAGAGGTCCCGCGCTAGAATTAAAGCATAAATTATGCAAGTGTGGCTGCAGTTGCATTTTAAATCTTCTTGAGTAAATTCTCAATGAGCTATTGAAGTTTTCAAGTGGTATAGTAATTACATTTTTATATGATTTCAGTACCTTATATCACACTAATTCTTTACATGTTATTATACATATTATTCTATCATTCACAATGGCATGCCTACTGATACATAGTATAATAATGGGTAACGTCATCTTCTATACTAATTTACTAAAACTAATCTATTTCAATAATTTGATAGATAGTTCAGGAGTATGTGAATTTCCTATGATGCTACTTAAACTAAATCAAACTATACTTTGCAATGGAGGCCTACTGAAATAGATTAAGTCGCTATTACCAATCAACTCATTCCTATGAGTCTTTCAAGAAATTTTCTCGGTAGTCTGTACCAATTAAGGTGGCTAGAGCTCTTTTGATTGATATCTATTATCATGTCACTTGTCCTAGTTCGTAGTCATAAACCAATAGTTTTGTTTGATATTATTGTTAGTTTCTATCATCAGCAATAATGATGCTAAATGATTAGCCAATGATGTTTTTATGGCCTTAATGAGGAAAAGAGAAATCCTTATGCTACGATAATATATATGCTAGTGTCCCTAAAATTAGCATTCTATCAAGTATCAGAGGCTTTCTAGCTGATAAGGTTTTAAAAGGTACCATTTTGAGGGGTCGTTTAAGTCCTTATTTGATCACTTTTGTATCCGTTATTGCTTAATATCGTTCCTTTTCACTTTTTAGGTCTCGTGAAGGCAAAATGCTGGAATGGCACTTATTTGGACGAAAAGGCGCGAATATATGAAGAATATGGCCAAAGTCGAAATCGAGACACTCACAGTTGCTGAAAGTAGAAGGCGACGGCGTCAGGTGCTATTGGCGACGCCGTCCCAAAATTATTGTGACGGGCCAGAACCCAAAACTCGTATTTTCAAGAGACGGCGTCTAGTTGTGAAAGAGTAGGCCGTCGCTACTCAGACGGCCTAGATGCAATCCAGACGACGTCAGAAGCCGAAGAGGACGGCGTCACGGACATAAGGTGACGCCGTCGCAAGGTTAACGTGGCCAAGAAGAAACCCTAATGGCGGCGACACGACGGCGTCACTAAACATAAGGTGACGCCGTCACAATTGTAATCTTATATATAGAATCCGAATTTTTCAGTCTTTGTGTGGAGAGTCTTTGGAGTAAAAACCTAAAACCGAACCTAAGGTGTCTTGTACAGTATTTTAGGGTTTTAAACGCTATCTTACACCAAGATAAGTCTTTACTTCATTAATTCAATTATGTCTTTGATTATTTGTGTGTATGCTTGCATGTTCTCCATGTCCGGCTAATTTATTTGTGTGTTTGCTTAGGAAGTATGAAACTTAATTATTGAATATTGATTGGTTGTTTATTATCTTAGTTGATTAATGATCTAGTAATGCGATAGGTCATTCGTTGTGTACTTAATGCTTGATTCATCTTTGTGAACCTTAGAGTATAATTACCTGAGTAATTGTAGGCTAAACCATCCAAAGAGCGCCTTAGAGTAGGAGTTTATAATCTCTAGTGGGTTTGTAGACAAGACCCTTTGGTAAGTTCGAAGAGTTAGGGAGAAACGCATACCCTACAACTTTAGACACACAGCGCAACTAGGAATAAGACGTGACACTCAACCATCAATAGGAGATAATTAAGGAGTAATACAAACTAAGTAAACACATCTTTAAACTATCATACGAACACACATTAATTAGACATAGACTCCCACAACCTTAGTTTAGATAATTAGATAATAGTAGAGTAATCGGTAGAAATACCAACCCCCCAAATCCAATACCCGAGATTCGTACCTTTCCATTTTTCATAAAATATAAAAAGATAAAAAATAATCTTCCTCAACCTTAACCTTAGCGTAGTAACTCCCTACTAGCATTCCTATTCCCCTAGAGAACGATATCAATACCCGTGGCTTACCCTAATTACTACACTACAACGATTAAGTTCACTGCCTAGGGTGTTATAAAACTTGCTCGAAGAAAAGGAAGTTCCTTTGACCCCGAACGACGCGTGTAGCGTTATCACTAGCCTCTTATAATATATTTCTCTAGGACAAACCATGCATAAAGTTATCACAGACACATACCCGTGATATTTTCAGAATCATCTTATAGCTTACTACAGCTTCACCACCACTCGAAATCATCTTAGAACTTTCGACTTCAGTAATCAAGGTGTTGAAGTTTTAGTATCTCAAACTATAATGGTGTCTACTTAACACAAGGGGAGCTTCTTCTATAACTTTTTTGGTTACTCGTTGATTTTCGTCATACCTAAAGGCTAGAGCATCCATCAAGTAATGATTTTCTTGAGCTTTTGAATCTTCTAATTCGGATTGTGAAAGTTGATTGATATTTTTAAAGAGAAAGTCATCAAACTTCTAGCAGAATGTCGCATTTGAAAGACTCTTGTATTACGTATGTACTTTGTAGCAACGGTAACCTCAACCATCACTTCATCTACCTCGACCGTCTCGATCTTCACTTTTTTCTTCTTACTTTTCAACTTAAACACCTCAGCCTTCAAATAAAAAGCTAAAGATATTAGCTCAATTAGTCATGAAGAAACAACTTGCTTTAGGTCTGAATCAATTATTTATGTTGTTTTACCTATAATAATTGCCACCTCGTATTACATAACCAATAACTATATGAAAATCTGGAAAAAATAAAAATTAAAAAAATACATTCGCAAATAAAATCATCAACTCACAATCACTTCCACTATTTTCATTAGTAAACTAATAAGATAACCTCATGATGTATCTATCATTAAAGACATCTTAATCACTTTATAAGAAACAAATCATTCGACAAAAAACCTCATAAAGCACAATATTTATAATTACATTAACAGATGATCATAAGATCATCCATCACTATTAAACATTTACTCACCTAAATATCATCTTAAAGTTTCAAATAGGACTCCCTCCCTTAATTTGATAAACAAACAGGAATAAACTAACATACATAAGGTCCATGAAACGACTTAGCAACAACTTGTGGTGAATCCTTGCGCATGTAGGCAACCACAAATCAAAAATTGAGATCAGTTGCAGACTTGTTTTGTGAATGGTTACTGTGTGTGTTTTCTTGTGTTGGGTTTTTCTTTGGTTGAGTAGATCTGTAGATGAATGAGTCCCGTTTGGTTTTTCTAACTATTTAAGTTTAAACCCTTAACAATTAAAGAATCACAGTCAACCCCATGTGTATTCTTTATTTTTGCCAAATCTGTTTTAAAAAACGAAATTATGAGTACTTTGACCAAATTGGATTCTATTTTGACTTTCAATTAACCAATCACGTCATTTACTTTTGTCTACGTGGCAAAATCGAGCTTTCCTATTGGTCTAATTTTTTTTTAATAAGAAGGGTTATGCAAAAACACTCAGAAATGATGTAATTCTTTTATTATATAAAAGATGTCATGTTAATAAAAAATTCGTGTAAATATGGGATAGAAAAGAAAAAAGATGTTACAATAGTTTATGTAAAAGTAAATAAAGAAAAAGGAAAAAAACGTCGTGATGATACAAAGTTAAATGGAGAAGAAAAATAGAAAATCGCTCTCTACACGTTTATTAATTTGCATTTGTGCTTCATCATAAACATCTCCAATATCATGGACTTTCTAAGTTCATAGTATATCATGTCACGCCATATAAGATTTCAATAAACTGTACTTCATATAAACCATCATCTCTAATGTTATGAACATCATAAGTCTATAGAGTAAACCACACTCATTTTATCATCGTTATATTATCTCCTAATTCACATGAATTAGTATTAGCATGTTTTTAATTATTTCTTTCAGCGCTATTTTTCTCAGCGGCTTATACGCATAACTTGTTCATGTCCCTTTTCCATAAGCTCTTATAAACATTGTATTCTAATTAAGGTTTATGGGTATAACCTTCACATAAGTTATGTCATTATTGACAAGCTTTATAAACTTTCATTGAGTACCTCTAAGCAAAAAAGTTAGTAAGGACCAAGTTAAATAGTTTATCTTTATTCTAGAACGTCAATTTGATTCTCTAGCCACCACACTATTATGCAATTAAATGTATGTACTCTTTCACAGTTTTAATTAGGTGAAATATAGGCTGCAAACTATTAGAGATAAATATAAGGTTCAAGCTCGATTTGTGGGTTTAGGGTTCATTAAAATTTAATATCTCTCATGTAATTGTCATTATAAATAATGATCATCTATAAACATAATACCTACAATGTTTAACCTTAAATAATGATCATCTATAAACATAATACCTACAGCGTTTAACCTTTTAACATGGTATCATGAGTAGGTATGATCTTGAGACCTACTCGGTCATTAAGCTGCCACTTCTATACCACCCCGTCATATCTATTAATCTATTAAGGAGAAGCAGAATTCTTCCGGTATCTCCTTTTCATCTCCTTTCAGTATCTCCTTTTCCATCTCCAGTATTATCTCCATGTTATTATTTTTTTTCTATACTTTTCACGTCTCCATCAACACAGTTTCTTTGTGATACTAAACAAACAATCCACCAATCACCAGTTTGTGAAATAAACAAACAAATCACCCATCCAATGTTCTATATCCTACAACCTACACGTTTTATGTTTTATCCATCATCATGGTCGCTCTCTGATGAAGCAAAAATAACAAGGATCCCTCTGGATCACCGCATGCTATAAGACATCTTCATCAAAAAGTCTTATTTCGTTTCATTATTCACGTCTTCTACTCCAGTCCGAGCTTTCGCGATTTCGCCGCTCGGACTGCGGGGGAGTATTAGAGATAAATATAAGACCCAAGCCCGGTCTGTGGGCTTAAGGTCCATTAGGATTTAATATCTCTCATGTAATTATCATTATAAATAATGATCACCAATAAACATAATACCAACGGTGTTTATTCATTGTCTAACACAGACTTGGTGATTACGGAGCACATATTTTTTGAAGATATGATCTATACACAAATTTCGGAGAAACTCAAAATGGTGGCTTAAAATGATATCTTTTCGAATGGTGAATTATACAAAATTGCAGACTTAACGGAGTGTATTCTATAAGCACTTTATAGCTTACATTTTCTTGATTAAACATTGGATGCTCTGTAATTAAGCATAGCTGCTTCAATTAATTTCATGCAGAACGAAAACATGAACGAAGCGTATATGCAATTTTTAATATATGAAGATATAATATATGTTGATATCATACTCGATAAATTTCAGATAAATGTGTTTTACAATATAAACAATCGATCATCATCTCATATATATCAATTCTGAAACCATAACTTCCATTTACAGCTTCTAAATCGTTTGAGAAATATATAAGAAAAACTACTAATAAGAATTTGAATAAACGAACAATGAAGAATTTCCCTGAAACAAAATGTTTGTGCTAGAACTAGCTTCTAGGCTGAACTTAGTTCATGATTAGATGACATCCTCTTGTAAATTTCAAAAAGCAATCTTTTTTGAAATTCATCTTCTGAACTTGCAATCTTCGATGATCGACAATCCTTTGAAGCATCTTTCCCACGTGTTATAGATTCAGTAAACATCCTTTTAATCTTCCAGAATTTCCCATATATGATTATTATCCCCATGATGGACAGTCTTCATGCTCCACCCACCATCAAACTCTCTTTATGTCATTCTGCTCCAGACTCTATTTGCATCTACAGATGTCGAAACACTTTGTGAAAGACTTCCTGAAACGCTTCTGGTAAAGTTTTCCATTTCTTTGTTAATTAGCTAGGTGTCACTGGATTGTGTGTGTGTTGTGTGATGAGTTATAATTGATAAGTAGTTTTTATGAATATTTATACAAACGTAGATTTGAAGTGAGGTTAAATATGTTCTTTTAAAGAAAAGAGTTCTCTGAAATGAGTTTTCTTTATCAAAAAGGTAATTAATGTATATTTGTCATATTTTTATATATCGTAGAACTAAGAATTAGGAAACGGTCTCTAAACTGCTAATGTTGTATAAACTTTTAGATCGTGCTAGTTATTACGTTTTCTAAATCAAAATGAGTTTTATGAAACTTGTTTCAATAAAGGAAGGTTCTGAGTTCTGAGTTCTGACCACGTACTTGAAACTGAACCCCACATATGGCCATTGGCCAAATTGGTCCCAACTCTCAAATTTTATGGTCGTTTTCTTCATTCTTGCTATACAACCCTTAGAAATGCATTACCATTTGTAATTCAAGGTGAGTTTTTTTTTTTTTTTTTTTTTTTGGTAAAAGGTCAAAGACCCGGTAAATATATTACTCCAAAAAACGTTTAAGTATAAAGGATATGGGTGAATCCCAAATCTCAGCCCGTTACATAGGCAAAAAGCTTATATAACAAGATACTTTCTATTCTCTATATAAGAAAATAAATCACTACTCAAAATATAACATTAGACTCCTAAGGAGATAAAATTACTTCCTACCAAGACCTTGGAGCTTGATACCATACGTGTCATAATAGGCATCCAAATTTCCTGGAAGATCGTAAACCTGATTCGCATAGTTATCATAATCATAGTCATCATAATCATCTTCGCGATCATTACCACCACCAAATAGATTACTCGACTCACCAAAGGTGTTTACAACCTCCTCATCATCACTATCAGAATCCACAATCTCTCCCACCTTAGTGAATGGGTTAACCCTCTTAGTAAAAGAAGTAGACGGGAGATCCTTATTATAACCTCGATAATCAACCTTTCTAATAGGATTACCATTATCATCAACAAGAGTAGCTTTCCCATCAATAAGAAGCCTTTCAAACTCCCCAATTTTCTCAACAATAGGGGTAGGACCAACCACGTTAGCTTCCATTGAATCACTCACAAGCGGATCTTGTGATACATTACCTGTCTCAAGAGACCCAACCTCCTTTGCTTCCATTGTATTACCAGAATCCGCTACATCAGTAGGATTACCACATTCATCAGAATCGATCGTATTTAGTACAGTAAAAGGATTAGATGTAGCAATCTTCGTCCCACTCGGACTAGCCACATCAGTAGCTTTCTTCTTCGCATTATCCACCTTCTTGGGTTCAGGAGGAGGCGCTTTAGGTTGATACCTAAATTTAGGACCCACTTTAGTAAAACCTCCCTTACCTGGAACACTTTGACCACCATTCCTACTCTTATTCTTGTTATTGACGGTTTGAAAACCATCATTAACACTCTCTTTAGGCTGAGTAGGAGGTGGAACAGATTTAGGAAAATCAAGTAGCGTATGACCAAAAAGTTTACACGTATCACACCGAGGCGGTTTCCGTTCGTATTCAACCCGAAACTTCTCAACAGTAGAACGTGTCCCATCAAGTGAAGGTATCTCAACAGTGAAGCTCTCCCTAAGAACCTGATCCGCCTTAACTTCAATCAAGCACCTAGCAAAAGTACTTCGACCCCATGATTTCAAGCACATTTGACTAGTGTAAGAATCTAACATTTTTGGCGTACCAATCAATGTGGCTAGGAGGCTGAGACCATCATCAGAAAACATAGCAAGGGGCACATCATGGAATTTAACCCATACCGGAATGTTAGTCAAATCCTCTTTAAGTATGTTGGTGTTTAGGGTTCAATGTTTAAGAATAATAGGCACATATCTAATCATCCACGGGCCGTTTTCAAGCACATCATCAACACCTTTCTTCGAATTAAACTTAAAGAAGAAGAATCCCTTTGCATTCATCATGACCTTTTGAACGCCATACTTAGCCCACTTATTACGTGCATAATAATCAACAACCGGGAAAGCAATGCGTTTACCAAGAAAGTACCCATATATAGTATTCTCAAATCTGGAGTTTATCTCTTCTACCACTTTCATCGGAACAGAAAGGCCCACTTTATTATTTTTATTGCTACACTCCAGCCTACGAAAGTTAGACATGTGCTTCAGTGGCTCACTAGAAGTAGCACTCGCATAAGAAATCAGCTTCACATTAGATACATTAGTAGTGGACTGTTTCAGAACACTTGGAGTGTTTGTAAGAGAATCATTCCGAGAAGAATGATTTGAAGCATCCATATTTGCATTCTCATATTCAACACCATGCATTGCTTCCTCAAAACTCTTACAAGCATCCAAGACCACCATTGTTTTAGCCACATGAGAATCCACAACAACCTTAGTATTCGAACCAGGAGCTTCTGTACTCCCTACAGATTTTGTTAGCCTTAATAGTTTTTATTAGAAGTGATGGTCATTCACGTTTAGGAACTTTGTAACGCCGCCAGACTGGAGCTTTGTAACATGTTGACGAAGACTTCCGAACTGAGGGTTCGGTCAGTACAAGAGACTACTTTGTCTCCTCGGAAAAAGAATAGCTTCCCTTTACTCCATACCATAGGGCCTTTTCATCAGTTGCAGGGTTTGGTGGCCCGAAATTGCCTGTTAGATATTGTGATAGAATAGTCAACGGGCTCATGGACTGGGCTAAGCTAATTGGTTAGAAGTTAAGTTAAGCTAGCATTATATCAATCCATGTCCAACCCAAGCCCAAACGAGCCCATGCCAAGCCCATTAGGGCGTCTACTACTTGTACTATATAAACCCCTCAAAGTCTCATTTGAGGGGTGTGCTTGAATGTGTGTGTGTGTGTTTTTCCTTTGAAATAAACATCTATCTTGTTTTCATCTTTCTTCACATACACGGTTTGTAGAACATCAAGTCACCATCTTTCCTTTCTTTATTTCATCTTCTTATACGCATAAGTGTTTGTGGTTTAACGTGTTCATCTTGTGATAAGGTGTGTTACGCGTAATGTCAAAAAGGAAAGGCAGTGGATACTAAGCTTACAAAACCAATGACTGCGGAGAAAGCAAATGTTCCCAAACCGGTTTTAAAACCAAAAATGTCTGTTTCAATGCCTCCTCCAAAAGTCAATGAGAAAAATGATTTATCCAAACCAGTCACTCCACCTGCCTTGCCTAAACAACATGTTGATAAAGGAAAAGCGGTTATCGAGAAACCAAAAGTTTTAGCTCCTGGCCTTTTTAAGATGAGTACCACTAATGCGTCTGCCTCCACATCTAAAACATATGGAACAAACGACATAAGTTTAGAAAAGCACTCTAAAGAGACTAGGAAAGCCGAAACCACTTCTCTAGATAAAAATGTGAGTCCTAATGAGTGTGCCTTACCTTCTACAGGACTAGGAAGCACCTCTAGGAGCAGCAGACTAAAGCCTAAGAGCAATACAAGGAACAATAGAGTCTCGCTTGCCTCTAAGAGTAGTCGTTTGAATAAAGAGAAGAAAGTAGAAGAACACCCTAGGAATTTACCGCTTTGTAATAAGAAAGACATTTCATCTGAATGTAATGAACCTATGACATCTGCTAAGTTTAATGAATCTGTTGAATCTGTTTGTTTAACTTGCAAGAAATCTTTAACTAATGTTCATGATGATTGTGTTTCTAAGAATGAGATTGTTAAGCCTGTTAAGAAGAATGCACCCAAAAGAACTTATGCTAAACGAATAGGAAGACTAGTTGCGAGACTTAGGCTTTACACTACTGATAGGGAGCATAATGTTTACTTTAGGGGTGACATTTGGAAACCCACAGGTAGAACTTTCACACTCGAGAATGGTAGAATGAGTGATGCACCTGTCTTACCAATAGATAACTTCTATGAGTGTGATCAGAATTTTACCTCTAACCCAAAGGAACCAAAATCAAAAAGGTTTCCAAAATCTTCTTCTTCTGTTATTGGCAGGTTATCGAAATATGTCTTTGGATCGTCGACTCGGGTTGCTCCAAGCACATGACCGGGAATCTGAAGCTGCTGATCAATTTCGTCTGGCAATTCATGGGAACCGTACGTTTCGGAAATGATCATGTAGAAGCTATCATGGGTTATGGATATCTACCTTTTGGAAATTATTTGATCACTCGAGTTTACTATGTCGAAGGGTTGGGACACAATTTGTTCTCAGTCAGGCAGTTCTGTGATGCAGATTTAGAGGTTGCTTTTAGGAAAAATGCTTGCTTCGTTAGAAACTTGAATGGCACTGATCTCTTAACTGGGAATCGTGATACAAACTTGTATGCTATCGACATTAACCAAATGGACTCTTCATCACCAATATGTCTTATGACACGAGCATCTGGAACAAAGTCCTGGTTGTGGCACAGACGGTTATCCCATCTCAATTTCGACACCATCAACAAACTTGCCAAAGACAACATCGTCAATGGACTTCCAAAGTTCAAATACACCAAGGATCACCTATGTCCATCATGCGAACAAGGAAAAAGCAAAAGAGCATCATATAAACCAAAATCCGTACCTAGTTCGGAAGCAAGGTTGCATATGTTGCACATGGACTTGTGTGGCCCAATGAGAGTTGAAAGCATTAATGGGAAAAAGTATATTCTTGTTATCGTCGATGACTATTCAAGATATACATGGGTTAGGTTTATGAGATCAAAAGACGAAGCACCAGGCATCATCATCACCTTTCTGAAGCGTATTCAAGTACTTCTTCAAGCTCTAGTAAGAGTTGTAAGAACAGACAACGGCACAAAATTCACAAATCAGGAGTTAAGAGCTTATTTTGAAGATGTTGGAATAACTCATCAGACATCAGTTGTTAGAACTCCACAGCAGAATGGGGTAGTTGAAAGAAGAAATCGTACTCTTGTGGAAGCTGCTCGCAACAATGCTAATTTATTCTAGTGCACCGTTATTTCTATGGGCTGATGCTGTTGCCACTGCTTGTTTCACTCAGAACCGATCCCTAATCCATCCAAGATTCAATAAAACCCCATATGAAATAGTGAACAACAGGAAACCTGATATCTCTTACTTTCACGTGTTTGGCGCTTTGTGCTATCCGACAAACGACAAAGAAGATCTAGGGAAACTGAAAGCTAAAGGTGATATTGGAATCTTCATTGGATATTCAGATAGCTCGAGGGCATTCAGGGTGTATAACGGGAGAACTAAGAGGATCATGGAGACGATGAACGTGAATTTTGATGAAATTTCACAAATGGCTTCTGAGAGACTCGCTCTAGAACCCGCACCAAACCCGCAGACTTCTGGACATATCAGTTCAGGACTCGTACATCAAAGAGCTCCATCAAATTTTGCTGGCACTCCTCATAAACAAGAATGGGAGGAATTCTTTGAGTTAATGTTCGATGAATACTATGGTGGAACTTCGACAAATGCATCAAACCATCATTCCGCTGCACCCGCTCAACATCATCTACCACAACCAACAGAAGATGCATCTACAACGGTCGAAACCAATGCACCAACTCCATCAACATCATCTACATCTACTCCAGCAACTCCAATTCTTGAATCAGTTATACCAACAGTTGATGAGCAAAACCAAAACGATGCAACGTTAAATGAAGACTTATTTGAAAACCCGTTTGCTACAGAATCAGCTGAATCATCTTCAAGCTTACGAGAACCATCTAACTCGCACTCGTATAATCTACGGTATCCTTCTACTCTGAAGTGGACTAAAGACCATCCGATTGAACAAGTTATTGGTGAACCTTCAAGGCCAATTCAGATGAGACGCCAACTTGCCACCGATTGCGACTTATGCATTTACCTTTGCTCAATTAGCAATATAGAGCCAAAGAACATTCGCGAGGCAATGGCAGAACCCGCTTGGATAGAAGCAATGCAGGAGGAACTTCTCCAATACCGTCTACATGACTCTTGGGATATGGTTCCAAGACCAATTGACATTCGCGTCATTGATCTCAAGTGGTTATGGAAGAACAAAAGGGATGAAGAGATGACTGTAATTCGCAACAAAGCTCGTCTTGTGGCCAAAGGATACAGACAGGAAGAAGGGATAGACTTTGAAGAGTCATTCGCGCCGGTAGCTAGACTAGAGGCAGTCAGGATATTCTTGGCCTATGCAGCTCACAAAAACATCACGGTTTACCAGATGGACATTAAAACCGCGTTCTTGAATGGAACTCTGAAAGAAGAAGTGTACGTGAGTCAGCCAGAAGGCTTCATATACATGGAACATCCAGACTACGTCTACAAACTCAAAAAGGCAATCTATGGTTTAAAGCAAGCTCCGAGAGCGTGGTATGACGAACTGTCCTCTTTCCTTATTCTAAACAATTTCACCAAAGGGACGGTCGATCCTACCTTGTTTACACAAAAATGCAAAAACGACATTTTGATTGTTCAGATTTACGTGGGCGACATCATTTTTGGGTCCACTAATCCGAATCTTTCAAAACATTTTGAAAATCTCATAAAAAGCAAATTTGAAATGTCCATGATGGGGGAACTAAAATTCTTTCTTGGTTTACAAATACATCAGTCCCCACGTGGAATTTTTATCAATCAAGCGAAATATACAACTGAGATTTTGAAAAATCATGGTATGGATAATTGTGACTCTGTCGGAACACCAATGGTAACTTCACCAAAAATTGGAGCCGATTTGTTTGGGAAACCTATTGATCCGAAGAAATATAAGAGCATGATTGGTTCTCTCATGTATCTTACTACTAGTCGACCCGATATTCATTTTGCTGTTTGCCTATTAGCACGGTTTCAGGCAAAGCCTACCGAACTGCACCTCAAAGAGGTTAAAAGGATCTTTCGGTACCTGAAGACATCCATTCACAAGGGTCTTTGGTATCCGAAGGAATCCGGATTTGATCTAATTGCCTTTTCAGATGCGGACCACGCAGGTGATCAAGTTACAGTAAAAAGTACATCAGGAGGCGCATAATTTTTGGGTGAAAAGTTAGTAAGCTGGTCTTCAAAGAAACAAGATTGCACTGCACTTTCAACCGCTGAAGCCGAATATGAGTCTCTATCTTCATGTTGTGCTCAAGTTCTATGGATGAGAACTGGTAAGGTTTTAAAAGGTACCATTTTGAGGGGTCGTTTAAGTCCTTATTTGATCACTTTTGTATCCGTTATTGCTTAATATCGTTCCTTTTCACTTTTTAGGTCTCTTGAAGGCAAAATGCTGGAATGGCACTTATTTGGACGAAAAGGTGCGAATATATGAAGAAAATGGCCAAGTCAAAATCGAGACACTCACAGCTGCTGAAAATAGAAGGCGACGGCGTCAGGTGCTAATTGCGACGCCGTCCGAAGATTTTTGTGACGGTTCAGAACCCAAAACTCGTATTTTCAAGTGACGACGTCCAGTTGTAAAAGAGTAGGCCGTTGCTACTCAGACGGCCTAGATGCAATCCAGACGACGTCAGAAGCTGAAGAGGACGGCGTCACGGACATAAGGTGACGCCGTCGCAAGGTTAACGTGGCCAAGACGAAACCCTAATGACGGCGACACGACGGCGTCACGAAACATAAGGTGACGCCGTCGCATATGTAATCTTATATATAGAATCCGAATTTTTCAGTTTTTAGGAGAGTCTTTTGGAGTGAAAACCTAAAACCGAACCTAAGGTGTCTTGTACAGTATTTTAGGGTTTTAAACCCTATCTTACATCAAGATAAGTATTTACTTCATTAATTCAATTATGTCTTTGATTATTTGTGTGTATGCTTGCATGTTCTCCATGTCCGGCTAATTTATTTGTGTGTTTGCTTAGGAAGTATGAAACTTAATTATTGAATATTGATTGGTTGTTTCTTATCTTAGTTGATTAATGATCTAGTAATGCGATAGGTCATTCGTTGTGTACTTAATGCTTGATTCATCTTTGTGAACCTTAGAATATAATTACCTGAGTAGTTGTAAGCTAAACCATCCAAAGAGTGCCTTAGAGTAAGAGTTTATCATCCCTAGTGGGTTTGTAGACGAGACCCTTTGGTAAGTTCAAAGAGTTAGGGAGAAACGCATACCCTACAACTTTAGACACACAACGCGACTAAGAATAAGACGTGACAACTCAACCATCAATAGGAGATAATTAAGGAGTAGTACAACCTAAGTAAACACATCTTTAAACTATCATACGAGCACACATTAATTAGACATAGACTCCCACAACCTTAGTTTAGATAATTAGATAATAGTAGAGTAATCGGTAGAAATACCAACCCCCCCCAAATCCAATACCCGAGATTCGTACCTTTCCATTTCATAAAATATAAAAATACAAAAATAATCTTCCTCAACCTTAACCTTAGCGTAGTAACTCCTTACTAGCATTCCTATTCCCCTAGAGAACGATATCAATACCCGTGGCTTACCCTAATTACTACACTACAACGATTAGGTTCACTGCCTAGGGTGTTATAACTTGCTCGAAGAAAAGGAAGTTTCCTTGACCCCGAACGACGCGTGTAGCGTTATCAAGTTTTTGGCGCCGCTGCCGGGGAATAGAATAGCTAGTTAGTAGTCCACATCGTTTAGGTTTCTTTGCTTGATTCCTATCAAGTAATTTTTTCTCATTTTTAGCTTTCTCTTAGTCTATCCCCCTTCTTCGTGACCCTCGTTCGTAAAAACCATCACTCAACATGATCCGTATCTTCCATCGAAGATTCTTCACTCTACCTATTCCCAATCCCGAGATTGAGAACGCAATCCCACAAAACCCTTCACCCACTCACCATTTTGGTAATCACCTAGGGCATAATGAGATAAATTGGCAACAACAAAGTCCTTTCTATTACTCTGATTCTGATGAGGAATTTGATTATGGTGAGGCACTTGATAGTGGAGAGGTCATTAATGAAATTGAGGAAGACCCCTCCCAATGTTTTGACCCTAGGTGTAGGATTGAGAAAGATGTCCCCTTTAACATGCAATTCCCTTGCAAAATAGGACTAGAAGGGTTCGATGCTTATTTGAATTCATTCTTACCTTTAAACTTAATCTCAAGGACCTATACAACAAAATCAAGGTCAATGAGTTAACTTATCAAGGGAACAATGTTGTTGAAGCAGTCATTTATTTGCACGTGTTTGTCGGAAGTTTTGTTTATTTGGTAGAGTTTATGGTCTTAGAAGACTTAGGAGAATTTATAGATAAGGACCTCACTCAAGTAATTTTTGGAAAACCTTTCAAAAAATTGACTAGGTTGAATGAACGGATGATTGATGGTCTAATTACATTCTCTGATGAAGTTGAAGATTTCATCTACCAAATGCCACGCGCTCATCCTAGGTTTAAACATAAGGACATCGAGGTTTGTAATAGAATGACCCCTATTCCATTGCTTAGTGAAAGGGATAAGCAGAGTGGGCTTAGATACCCATATGAGAAAACTAAGCGATATTACAAAAAATGCCTTGAATTAGGAGATGATTACAAAAAGAATGAAAGAGCGTTGGAATGGCTTAAGTATGAGCACGAGAGGATAGGCGAGGAAACGTAGGAGCACGACTATGAGTCTAGCTACAAGACTCTTAAATAAAGAAAAGCGCTTCGTGGGAGGCAACCCATGCTTAATTGTTTGCTTGTTAGTGTCATATATTTTTTTAATTGTTTATCCTCATGTTTAAATTTGTAAAAATGCTTTATTTTGTTTTTAACCTCGTCTTAATTGCATATAAAGGTATTTTACATAAAGGATAAGTGTAGGGAAGATTACACACGTTTTCAAAAGAAACGTAAACATGAGAATAACAATTAACTAAAAGATATTTATGTTTGTTTGTTCGAGTCAAATGCTTGTATCGAGTCATAATGGATGTTTTGCAGAAATGTTTTCCAGATTCTAAAGATGTAAATTTTCCAGAATTTTTTCCAGAAAATCGCAGACCAGTTTTTGTCAGGATAACCTGACGGCGTCAGGATTGCAACCTGACGGCGTCAGGAAGGAGTAAAAAACATCAGATTACTTTTTTCTCGTTTTCTGAGCTACTTATAAATTTTTGGAATTTTCCAGGTCTTAATTTTCTTAGAAATTCTGTAAACATCCATTCCACAAGCATTATATCCTAGTTTAAATCGAGTCTTATATATATTATTACCGCCGATTTTACGCGAAGGTTTCGTTTGTTTTCTTTAAGTGTGCAGGTTTAGTTTGTCAAGAAGAAGTTACATAAGATTGGAAGGAGCTTTTCACGCAATAATTCTTCTTGAAAAGGATTTAACCACCACTTTACACGGATCCTACCAAGCTAATCAGGGGAGTATTAGTTTCCTTCGTTTTTAATTACCTTCCATTATCATAACTTTGATACTTTCGGGGAACATTGGGGACAATGTTCAGTTTAAGTGTAGCGAGGGAAAATAAAACGGGAACTTTG
>BPTQ01000003.1:97376280-97415550 GCA_019973895.1 Chrysanthemum seticuspe | reverse complement strand
CTACCATCAGGCAAACTTCGATTACGATATCGGCCATGAAGTTTAGTTCCTCCATTAGTTATGGCAGGAGTTTTACTTGGTTTGATGGCTCGATTGTGAATAGTCCGTGGTGGGCCAAAGTTGGTCTTAGGATTGGCCTTAGTCTTGGTTGGTTCTTACTTGGTTCCAATAGTTTTGGTTCCATTAAAGATAAGGCCTGGGTTAGTTCCAAAGGTTGTAGTTCCTTTAGAATTAGTTTTGTGAATGTTAGCTCCCTTAGTTAAAGTCCCCTTATACTTAGGATTAGTTCCCTTAAGACCGATATTAGTCTTGTATGCCGGAGTTTAATAGGGAGGTGGAGGAGGACATAGTTGTAGACTACTCGAAAATTTCGTTAAGTATTTCTGAGTTCTCCTCTGTTTGTCCCACAACCAGTCAGTCGGTGCCTGATAAGTGTTAGCTCGGTAGTTTGGTTCATTTTGAGGACGGTATTGATTACCTCCTTGATTTGAAGTACCGGCTATAGCATTAGCTTCAAACGGACTACCATCGGTGGCAGTACAGTTGTAGTATGCATGAGGACCACCACAAGTAACACAAACTTCAACTTTCTTCACTTCACCATATGATGGTGCTTGTGTGAAACTGACTTTCTTTTGGTTAGCAAGAACCAAAGCCTGAACAATATCCGTGAGTTTGTCAATCTTAGCATCGGTGCTAGATGTACTCACAGGAGATGAAGTAGAAGGTCCAGCATTAGACTGAGTCTGATATGTCTTTGTGCTGAAAGGACGGACCTGGGACTTGTTTTCAATGATTTGCAAGGCTTCTTTAGTGGTCTTGCTCAAGAAATTACCTCCCGCGGAGGCATTCAGAGAGTCTTGATTAGTCTGGTTCAGACCATTGTAGAAAGTATCCATTTGCATTAACTTGGAAAAACCATGATGCGGACACTTAC
Organism: Chrysanthemum seticuspe; assembly: GCA_019973895.1. Taxonomy (NCBI): domain Eukaryota; kingdom Viridiplantae; phylum Streptophyta; class Magnoliopsida; order Asterales; family Asteraceae; genus Chrysanthemum; species Chrysanthemum seticuspe. The sequence continues at coordinate 97,414,613 of BPTQ01000003.1, read as the reverse complement.
GGAGCAATTCTTTGTAACGATCCCATGCCTCCCCGAATGATTCATCAAATCTTTGAGAGAATTTCATTATCTCATTCTTAAGACTTGTAGTTCGGGATGGAGGATAGAATTCGTTCTCAAACTTTGTGACTAGATCTTCCCATGTCTCAATGGAACGAGGGGGTTGTTTCTCAAGCCAATTCCGGGCTTGTCCCTCTAGAGAAAATGGGAACAGAAGAAGCTTGATAGCTTCATGTGGGACATTCTTGTACTTGATGGTAGATGCAATCTTGTTAAACCATCGAATGTGTGCATGAGGATCATCCCGCTCAAAACCATAGAATTGGCTTTGGGTTACTAGATTAAGTAACCCGGTTTTGAGCTCAAAAGTATCAGCCACGATGGCTGGGACAACAATAGCATCTCCGTAACCCTCGATGGGTGCTTGGAGAAGCTCATTCATCGGCTTGTCTTCTGCCATTACGGCAGGTGGTGGTGGTGGTAGACGTTCCTCAGTCACTGCTGAAGGAGCTGAACGTCCTCTACGTCTACGAGGAATCTTTCCAAGTTCTGAAAGTGGACTTGTAGAACTGGAAGAACGAGTACGCATGCACTAAGTATAAAAATCAGTTTTCAAAACAAATGCGAGGCAAAACGACAAGTGAACTTAACCAATAATCACAAATGAAATGGCTTCTTTGAAAAAGGTACACCAAATCACAAGGACACAAAGGCAAGTTTTAAATCTGATGTTCGGGAACTTATTATGGTCACACCCCCAGTTAGTAGGTGTACTGCCTTGATTTGCGGTGGTTGATTTGTATGTATATATTTAAGTACCACTGAAAAGACGTAGGTATAGATTTGTGCTGATGGTTTAAAAACTTTTGGACAATATTTTTGGTATCGTCTCGTTTAACCAAATCGTATTTCTTTTAAGAATCACCTTAAAAGAAACACAAGCTAGAAAACGTTACGATTGTTTTGTTGTTTTATATTTTGTTTGGTGTTTTTAACACTTTAGGAAAAGTGTTAATGAACTTTTTTTTGATTTTTGTTATAACTTTACAAAAAATTGTTTACAAACGATGGTATATGTGCAAGTACGGGTCTGAAAATGCTTAGGACACGCTTACAGCCTCCCCGGCAGCGGCGCCAAAATTTGGTTGGTGCAAAACCGTCAAGTTTTCTCACGCAAGCTAGCCACTTGTGAATGGCTAACCGTAAGGAACTTAAAATAGCTCACACACCAAATGCAATTTAGATCAGGAGAATACAGTGGATTCCCGGGTCGTTAAGTCCCACGGAGGATGACAGGTGTTTAACACAATCAGATGTCGAATAACCACTAAGGATAATGGTTAGTAAGGATTTTGAGTTATTTTATACCTAAAGAAAAGATTAATAAATTATAGCGACTTAAATGCAAATTAAAGGAAATTAAAAAGATAAAAAATATTAAATAAACGCTATCACTATTTGCAAAATGATGTTTTTGATTTTATGAATTTATAAAACTTAATTTAAAAACTACGTGACGTACACAAGAAAATGTGAAACTAAAGCAATATAAATCCTAAAAATATGAAAATAACATTTTTACAATCCTAATGATAAAAGAAAATATATAGAAAAAGAAAATTATTTTTATAACTATTAAATTAATTATTATTAATTAAAAACTATTTTTAACTATTTAATAATAGCCTAAAATACAAGAAAATATGAAATAAAGCTAGAAAAATAAAATTATGACTTAGAAAAATCTAAAATATTAAAAGAGAATTTTCAAAACTATTTTTGTATTTTTCTGATTATTTTTCTATTTTCTAGGAATTAAAAACTATTGAAAACTAATTAAATGCTTAAAAATACAAATTTAACTAAGAAAAATCTAGAAAAATATTTTTCTGTCTTTTTATATTTATCTTAACTTAAGCAAAATGAAAAATTATTTTTTTGAAGCTTTTCTTAATTAATTGAATTAAATGCTAATTAAAAATGCTTAAAAAGTAATTAAAATCAAGAAAAATAGCAAACTGACTTGGAAAAATCTGAAAATTTCAAGAAAAGTCTAAAATATTATTTAGAATCTAGGAAAAATAGAAAAACTTAGGCTTGTGTGGAGGAATTTGAAACTGCTATGTCAAGTGCTTAGAAATAAGCATTTGAAATAAGCAAATGGTCACAAACAAGCACCAAACTGTAACAGAAGCTTGAATAAGCTAAAAAGAACTCTAAGGCAACTAAAAACAACAAGCTATACCCTCTGGATTGCAAGATACCAAGATTTGATGAAATTGAGTTTTGTGCTAAAATCAGATTTTGAGGCCAACTTTGGGCTTAAAAATAAGCAACTAGATAAGCTGAAAACTAGAAAACAGAAGAAGGGACATGAAGGAGACCTGGCCAAGTGCTTACAAGCCAAAGACCAGACCTTGGTGAGCCAAGGTGAGCCTTGTGCAAGCTTTGCACACACCCTGTGCAGACTCAGTGTTAACTGAGTCAATGCACAGGGCAAATGACCCTATGTTGACAAGCCATTTTGGGTCTTATAAAAATTTGACAAAAATTTATAAAATTCACAATAAGAAAATAGACCAGAGAAAGTTTTTAAAACCACAAGATTCACTTAGATTGGCTCAGAAATGAGTCCAAGAAAATTCATCCCATTTGGTCTCAAAACTGGTTTTCATGTTTTTGACTTTTTACAAAGAAATGGAAAGTTGACCAAATGGAACTTTGATCTTGATTTCTCAACTGAATATGATGTTTATGGATGAAATGAAGCTAATGCAGTCTAATTCTATGATATTTAAACACAAAATGAGCTTTTGATTTTGCAAAAACTCAACAGTTAAGCTTTAAGACAGATTTATGTATGATTTTGACTTTAAGGTTTTGCAGGTACAAGTTAAAGACAGATATTAGTACATAAGAGCTAACCAAGCTTAAAGCAACAAGAGTTAAGCACTGAACTATCCTTAAAGACAGGTTTGACAGCAATTCCAAACACCCCTTATCCTACTGATAAGCAAATTTAACTACACAAACTAATGAACTAGCTGAGGCAAACACTTAAACTGAATTTACTTGATCTAAGATCAACTAGATAAACACATTTCAACTATTTAAAACTACAAATACAAGCATACACAAAATATGCAAACTGAAATTGACATGAAACACTCACAAGTGTTCAGCTGATTTGCAGGCTAAGATCAAAACCAAACCTGTTCTAAACTAGTCTATTTCAACCCAAAACCAATCACTGCATCACCCAAACACCATTTCCATACCCATCTTGCTTGTACAGTTGACTTTTGTTGACCATAATCCAATATTGCTTGAAATTGATATACAAGCTTATCAAAAGCTATATGAAGCTTAAGTAAGCCTAGGTGAGCTTAAAAAGAAGCTAATAGAAGCTTTAAGACAAGAATTTGAAACTCAAATTTTCAACAGTGAACATGAGATTTAGAATTTATATAAAAACTTGAGATTGATACTTAAAAGTGAATTACAATGATACAATGACTTGAGTTTAACACATTTAAAGCTTAAAATTACATTTTAGCACTCTAATTAAGATTACTTAAAAAAAACGACATACAAAGAAAATAAAACTAAAAACTACTGCTTCTTCACTTGCCCCTCTTCTCTTTTTTATACTCAAACAGCTTCCACGTGTCCTTCTGAGTGGATCCCACTTGATTCCAGAGCTATTGGGTCACTTTTGTGAGTTTTGGCCATTTTGTCAATTTTGGCGGGAAAGGTGGTATTTGACCTCTGGGCTTTTAGACTGCAACTAGGGGGGGGGGTGGACTAGGTGTGATGATGAGGGTGAGAGATAAGGTGATAAGGTGAGGTGAGTGGTGAGTGGGAGAGGTGTTGCAGGAGTTGCAGGGCAAGTTGGGAAGGGATAAATAGTGGGGAGGGAAAGCTGGGTGTTTGACTGGGGTGTTTGACCAAAGGGTCAAAAAGGGTAATGACAGGGGGGTCAAAAGGATTATTGGCTGGGGGTCAGAAATAGATAAAGGGTCATAGGATTAGGTTTAGAATACAAGGACCACTTTTGCAATTTCTCCAATCATGAAGGACCATTTCTGCCAATTTCTCAAAAATGTCACAAGGACCAAAACTGACAAGTTCCAATAGTACAAGGACCATTTTTGACATTTTATAATTTCCAAGGACTATTTTTGCAAAATTTCAAAGTTTAGGGACCTAAGTTGTAAATTTTGCAATTTTAAATCTCAAGGACCAATTTTGACAACTTAAGAATCCCTAAGGACTTAAAATGATATTTTTCTTTATTTAGATTTACCAGGGACTGTTTTTGACAAATTTTGAAACTTGGGGGACTAAAACTGCCAATTATGCAAACTTGATACGTTTTTCACCAGATTTTGATATTTTTGCATTTAAAAAACATAAAACACTTATTTGTGATATTTTTATCATTTTGATGCATTTCTGAGTGTTTTCAGATGTTTTTGCAGTTTAAACAGTACAAAAATGATGAGTATTTAGACACTAATCAGAAGTCCTTAGGAATGATTGAAATAAGGAGTAATGTGAGAAAGGAGAAAGAAGGAGTTGAAGAATTAAAAAGAAATGTAATGAAAAAGGGTGAAAAGAAATAGCCCTCTATATTCAACCTTAGGGCAGAAACCGGGTTCAATTCATCTGCTACTGGTTGTCACTTAGATAACACTGGTATTGAAGACAAAGACGTCATGGACCCAGTGACGCACTGCACTAAACCTTCTAGCTACTCAATTCCTCTTAAAAGGATTTGTTTCATTCTCACTGGGAACCCTACATAATCTATCGACTTTCTCTTAGAGATCGTTGGTATTGAAGAAGGAGACCCTCTCCCTAGTCTCCGCTTAGGAAACCAAAATGCACTAATTGAGTCTGGAGCCACGAGATTCATCAAAAGATCTCATAGGAACACTTGACATGACATCGCTTGCTGTTCATCAATAAGGGCACAAGTGATATATTTTAGAGTCCTACGCAGGTCTTAGCAATCTGCCAGAACATTTATGAGAAGTTTCACATCTGTGATCTTCAGTGATTGAATGGAAACTCCTGCCAGGGTCAACATCAAGCAGTCCTGAAAGCAGGTCACTTCGGTAACTCCTCGTGGATTACGCTTAGTGTGTCTCAAATGGTCTACAGTCGTGGAGTGATGCTTCGGTGTACTTCAGCGACTCATCTGAACTGTAGATGTACTTCGGTATATCGCGTTATCTCACTTGTGGGACTCCAGTTCAGGAACGGCCTTTGTAAGAATTAGAGATGTGTTTCCACACTATGCTGTTAACACCATCGAAATTCAAACTTGTATGTGCCGGAATCCGCTTATTACTAACCTGTTTTTATGTTTTCTTCTTATGGAAGCTCCGGAGCGGATTGATCGTGCAGATTCTCCACATGCTCATACCAACAACACATGAAAGTTCTCATCAAAATCAAAGGCAACACAAAGTCAAAGATGATTCTTCGTCAATGTCAAAGAGTCTACAAAGTTTAAAGACTCGAGAACTACATCATTGGTAACCAAAAGACAAATAGAAGTGTGAGCATGGTGGAGAAAGGCGTGGAGACACCTAACCAACGAAGTTGACAACGGCAGACAACACCATTGACTGATCACAAAGCATGAAGGAACAAAGAATCAAGACTATTCCATATCTACACACAAAGTTCAAGCTCGAGAAAAGTAAAGACCTAATCAAGTGGAGCATCTTTTGAATGACCACCCCTTAGGGGGAGATTCACGTTTAGGAACTTTGTAACGTGTGTTAGATATCGTGATAGAATAGTCAACGGGCTCGTGGACTGGGCTAAGCTAACTGGTTAGAAGTTAAGTTAAGCTAGCCTTATATCAATCCATGTCCAACCCAAGCCCAAACGAGCCCATGCCAAGCCCATTAGGGCGTCTACTACTTGTACTATATAAACCCCTCAAAGTCTCATTTGAGGGGTGTGCTTGAATGTGTGTGTGTATGTTTTTCCTTTGAAATAAACATCTATCTTGTTTTCATCTTTCTTCACATACACGGTTTGTAGAACATCAAGTCACCATCTTTCCTTTCTTTATTTCATCTTCTTATACGCATAAGTGTTTGTGGTTTAACGTGTTCATCTTGTGATAAGGTGTGTTACGCGTAAGGTTGGTGTAAAAGTGTGGTCCTACAGATTTAGTTCTCCCAACCATACGAGCGTCTGATTCATCAACATGCAAATTTCCAGCAACACACTGCAAAGACCCCGTTTCCATCTCTCTTGAACCCAAAATCAAATTACTAAGAAATCTTAACAAAATCAAATTACTAAGAAATCCAAAATCTCCGGCAGCGGCGCCAAAAACTTGATGTGCTTACCGTGTGCAAGTTTTAAAAATTTATAAACACGATTTATCCGTCTAATACTATAAACACATACGAACAAGTATACTCGTTCGCGATAGCAAAGGTGGGTAAGTTGAGATCGTCCCAAAGGATTTTGTGTTTGAAATTGTTTTAAAAGATTAGTAACAAGAAATCTTTGTCAAGGCTTCCTCCAAAAGTGATGTTTTTAGTGAAATTCAATATAAAGAAATATATATACTTGTGTGTAGTCTATAGGCAATCATAGTAAGTGTTCATGAAGGCTTGGTGTAAACTCTTGATGTGATGCACAAATCATAAGCAAATGATTTCCAACCATGGTTTATGTTTGCAAAAATCATTATAAGAACAAAAACATATAGGTAATCCTTTCGGTCCTTATCCTAATGATTATCCTTTAGAAAATCCATTTGTTTGTAAAATGTTCTTATTAAACTCGTTCCTACGAATCTTTCGACCTTTCGTGATGAAAATGTTTCTAGTCTTGTTTTAATAAGTAAACATGGTGGTTGTCAATTACCGTATCCCCATGCTAGTTTGTCATTTAACTTTTTGGAATAAAACACAAGAGAAATCCTTTCGGTCTTTTTTCTTAAAATATGTTTTACCGACAAATCAAACAAGACTAGTATTTTCCCAACATACTCATTTAAATAAGATCATATATACATGCATCACATATGAGAACACTAGTATGATTTCCTACATCCTTACACACAAGTATATTCAAAAACTACTCCATGATAATAATAACAAAGCACAAGAAATAACAAAGTAATTCCAATAACTCAAGAGAATATAAATCCATAACAAGGTTCATAGAATACTTAAACTTTTGTGATTACAATAACTAGAAATCGTGGCTTATAGCAACCACACGCCTCCAATAACCTAGCTTAACCGTATAACTCCGAATGACCAAAACAATGGATGATAATTGCTCTCTCCAACCTCCTGGACGTTTTACAGTGAATACTAAACTTTTGGGATGAATAAAATGGTTGGTAATAGTTTTGGTGTAAACTATTACACTTTGGGTTGTGTCACACCTAGAATACTAAATCTAGGTTCAATATATAGCCAAAGAGACATTACTAACTGGCCAAAAACATTCCCAACAAGTTAATAACAAGAAATGATCGGCCTCCAATGATTTTGGGAAGTTAAGGCAACATTAAATGCATTTTTGTTCAACTCCAGCCCATGCAACCGAACTGGTTACGATGCAACCGGGTCGGTTGCGTTTTGACCATCGCCCAAACGAATCGGTTGCGGGCTCCAACCGAACGGTTGGGTGCCTCAGCTTTGACTTTTGTTGACTTTCTTGATTTGCGCCTCTTTCTTTGTTCTCGCTGATGATTTCCAAGACGAAACTTGATCTTTCCTTGCTGTAGATACTTAGAAATCATTGCGCTTCCTAATCATTGAGTCCAAAAGCTTCCTTGCTCGACTTCCTTCCTTGAGAATTCTCCAAACGTGCATAAAAACTTCATTTCTTTATCATTTGTGATACCTGGCTACATATACATACACAGTACGCATCTTTTGCACTTTTGCAACAGTTATGAGTAAATATAGCCGATTATCATGCACAAAACCAAATATCACGCTGCTAAAAACATGTTCATTTTAAGCGTTATCAAATTCCCCCGTACTTAAGTTCTACTCGCCCTCGAGTAGGTCTTACATTTGCAAAAATCAAATTCAATGGTTATGATCCGTGGTTCCGAAATTTTAACAATCATCCCAAAAGAAATAATCATTAATTTGCTTTTAATATGTGAAAAACTTAGAAAATGAACCAAATACTTTAGATAACATAACTAGAACACCTCACGAATGATTTTAAGAATTCACTCAACACTCATATATTGGTGGGTATATGTAAATCACTCAATGCCTATTCATGATCAATGCTTTTTACCATAAGCTTGTACAAGTATCAAAACAAAGAAAATAAATTCATCAAAGAGGGCTTTTATTCGGGTTATATCGTTAAGGCTTCGGGTTTATAAAAGGCATGGATAAGACATGGGATAGTTTATGAAATTGGTGTTAAAAGAAAAATAGAGTCAAGTCCAAACCTCCATGTTGCTAGCCAAACCACAATCCCGAAAATGATTATATCTTCCTCCTCTTCACATATCGATCTCCAGATTTGAGTATAACTCAATTTAGCTCATTGGCTAATCAATATTCTTCATATAGCACATTGGCTATAACCATTTTTTTTAACAAGTTCCCCCACACTTAGTGTAAGCATACACCACAAAAAATACAAATGAGAAAGACGTCTCCTTCGTCTTTGTTGGAGAATGGTACACACTATAGACAAAGTGTAGCTTCTTCATAATCATCAAAAACAATCCAACACTCCAAACAACTAGCAACAAACCGATAGACATGACATGGGTTGGCTAAGGTTTAAGGTGTAAAATCTTTTTGTATTTTTCTAGATTTAAACAAGAATGAAAAGATTGGCTCGAAGGGTGTAACTAAGGGTATCCAGTGCTAAAGATGAGCACTAACAAATGGATCCATATAAGGTGTTTAACTAACCAATGTGGTTAGCTAATATATCATTAGATGTAAAATGGAAGGCCATTTGGGTAAAATTCTACGATGCCTCTTATCACTTGAACATATTTTTATCACTCGAGAGTGATTTTAACCGTAATGCATAACTAGTACAAGTTCTAGAATCGACATAATCATCGGCACACTTATAGCAAATATAAAACAAAAGATGTGTTTTATACAAAAAGAAACCTCACAATTAAGTGGAAAAAGGCGATAATGTGCGCTAGAAAATGCTATCGAATCCAAAATGAATTACTTCCGTAATTTGGTTCAAATAAAAAAAATTTCAAAAACCTCATTTTTACCATTGAAATACCCAAGTTGTTCCTTTAATATATCCCAAAAATGTGTGAAAACAACTAGACAATCAAGGGCGATTTCCCGCTAATTACTTGAATCCAAAAGTTTATCCAAAAATAAGACTAAAAGCTAAAAATTTAAAAATCGTATCATTTTTCCTATTTTCTTCCCTCCCCCATACTTAAGTTTTGCATTGTCCTCAATGTAATAAAAATAAACTTCCAAGTAAAGAAAATGGGAAAAAGAAATAGTCAACAGATACCACGGGATAGAATATGCAATACGCATATTGGGTCATAAGCAAGCATGTGAGTTATCCAACTCCAAATATTTGACCATCAATAAGCTTCCGACAAATCCATCCTGCAAACAAAACTACAATACAAAATACAGAAAACAAAACAAAACAATCCAAATGCTACTAAAAATATGAAAAATAAACAAAGTATGATAATCATCCTAGAGAAATAGTTAAGAGATAGAGATAATATTGTTTAACACATGATAACCATAGTTTTGGAAACCATAAATCAAGAATGATCCACGATCATTCATCATCCTCACTCATCTCATCACCTTCTTCATCATCATCATCATCCTCGTCACCATCATCATCATCACTCTCGGACACATAGTGCTCATCCACAAACTCCGAACGAACTCTCCTCTTCTTCTTTGTTCCTCCAACTCCTGATGAAGATCCTCCAACATCATAGCTTGATCCACGAACCTCGGGTAATCTACCATATGCGGGAACTGGGTCAGGAAATGGTGCATAGCCAGGATATGGGTACGGATATGGTCCAGGATAAGAGGTGTAGGGGAAAGGATATGGTGGAACATTGGGTTGATTGTAGGGTGGCAACTCGTAATTGGCTTCTTGAGCCATGTGTGGAAAAATAGGCATTGAATAATCATTGATGTAATTGTTTCTTAACATCATCGAGTCTCTCCAAACGTTCCTACACTCAATTTCATTCAAATGTTGGTTCCACTCTCCCCAACCTGAGTCAAAACTACTAGACGTACCGTTTGCACGTTCCCCATTGGTATATTGCCCATTGGCTGCTGTGGTTGTTGTTGTTGTTGTTGTTGTTGTTGTTGTTGCGGTTCGATCCATGCTCCCAACGTTTTCATCTTCTTATTCAAGGCATTTCCAAAACCACTTGCACTCCAAATCTCACTAAACTTTGGCTCTCCACACTTAGCCAACTCACTACTATTGTAATACCCAAGATTCCTTGCCAACCTCGTCACAAACTGGCGTCCACAAATGTTGCTATTACCTTTGATTCCCGGGGCTCTCCTAGACAAATACTCGGCTATTAGCCAAGCTGCATTTCCGTCTTTAATTTCCTCCAATAACATCATAACCCAAAAGTCCGGCTTATGACATTTGTCCCTGCTTCCAACTCTATGAAACGGCCCAGTTACTAGCAACTTGTGTAGTATTATCATCAACACATTCCTAATGATTGCAGCATTCCTCCTAGTGCAAGAAGGATCTCCCACTCGATTCCAATAAGCGGGCACACTAGGGTATTCTTTTTCAAACCTCCTAAGCCTCGAAAAATGAGCTTCAAACAATCGATGCTTAACCTCATTCGGTTCATACAAAAGAGCAACATCAAAATCCGGCAAAGTGTAGGCGTGATCCCGCCCACAAAGCCTAAACCAAACACAAACTTCTTCCATCAAGTTCCGAACATTGACCTTCCTCTCAAAATACATAGTCGAAAAGAACTCCATACGCCATTCACGATAAACCTCTTCATTTATGCTAAATGCTCTTTCCCATGACAAATCATCAAACGAATCCCCATCAACCGGATACACATAAGACGTCCGCATCATTTTTCGCAACTCCTCTTCACACTCATATTCGGCAAACAAATCCCAATCAATCACCCTCGGAACCAAACATGTCCTATTTCTCAACTTTGATAATCGTTCCCGGAAAGCATGTTTCTCCTCGTTGGTGAGATCTTTGAACTTCAGGTTGGCATTTTCCTCCGTCTTCAAGTTATACAAAACGTGACTTTCATCCTTTCGTTCCTTTGGCAATACTTGGTAACAATCGGGTTTAGTGGAACCCATGTCGAGCTTGAACTACCTACAACAATTCTCTATAGAAATCATAAATAAAAGTCAATATAAGAGTGTTAGAACAAACGGGAAGGTCTATGGAAGCCTCTAAGGTCCACTTCAAAAATTCGAAAAATTCCAAAACAGAACGTGGAACCGGATCGGTTGCAGGGCAACCGGATCGGTTCCTCTGTTAACCTATTCCAACCGTTCGGTTGCGCTTCGAAACGGGATCGGTTCCTCAACCTGCATAAGGCTTTGCCTTCTAATCCATTTCCCACTCGATTTTTCTAAGTCCGATTCAATCCTAGACTGCAGTCTAACATCATCAATGATTTCTACATCCTCTAATTGCTCTAAATTCACTTTCCAAACCTCCAATCATCACATATTCATTTGCTTAGAACTCAAAAATTTAGACCTCAATTCTCAATTACTTGTTCTAATTAACAATGTGGCATTTAATATTCATTAAAAACGCATCATCTACCAACCCGGAATCACCAATTGCAACTTAATTTGATTCAATGGCATAACCTAATTAAATCCGAAAATTCAATCATCTAATACTCATTCCATGTTGAATCAATCACTACAATTCTTTTTGCGATGCATTCCTATATCAATTACCCACTTGATCCTAAAAGATTACAACTTAATTCGAATTATATCCAAAACCCCCAAATTAGTGACCTAATTTGCAATTCGAATCAAATGATTTAATTAAATCTTAATTGAGTTAATTGAATGCAAATGCTTACTTGCTTGGGTGCCATGATGATCTTCGACAACTTATACAATCATCAAATAACTTCTATTGGTCGAATTTTTCGAGACCCAGCTGGAGGATTAGTGTGTGCGTGTGTTTTTCTGGAAAAATTAAATTTTTGGTATATATACTTGTATGCAACCGGTTCAGTCATGGACACAACCGTTTCGGTTTGTATTTTTGCCAAATTTTGCATTTTTCTCGTTACTTAGGCATTTTACCTTCCTAGCAACAATCGTTTACTCAAAAATCCTATTAAAGATGCACACAACATTCATCCACCATTTGGAAATTTCAACAATCATCTAATCTAAAAACTCAAATCATCATACTCATAACTTAAAACTAAAACTAAAACTCAAACTCATAATGCATTAATCAAATAACCTCAACATAATAATAAAGATAAAAATGAAATGAAAAACAAGAAATCCTAAATGCATAAAATTAAAAAGTTCATGAAATTCAAGCAAACAATTGCTTGTTTATTATGGTGCCTTGTTTCTCCTTAGAATTCCTCGAAATACTCATGCCTTAAGATGTCCTCACTTAGAAATTTCCCGGTCAATTCACGGTGTGTTTCATAAGTTTTGAACTTCCTTATAAATCTTCTCCCATCCGGGCATAGTATATCAAATTTGAAGTGCCATTCTCCATCCTCATCCTCTCTCTTGTAAATACCCGACCCCTCGGGTCCCCATTCCAAATTCTTGAGTTGAACCGGTAAAGAACCTAAGAAATCGGTTAGCTTCTTGTAAACAAGGATGTTTTTGAATGGATTGTAAAATGCTTCCACCACTAGTGTGCATTCCATCTCATCCTCAATATCAAAGTATGGTGAAGCTAGTGGTCCATACATCGGGTTTCCATGGGCATCACATCCCACTTCAAAACAAGTTAAGTCATCGTCCGCTTTCATCAATTCTAAATCTTCCATGAATTCCACAATTGGTCCCCTTGGTTTGGGATAATAGGTTTTTTTCGAGATTCCATCATCGATAGTCATCGTACCTCTACCTATATCTATGATTGCACCACATGTTCGTAGGAACGGTCTTCCTAGTAGAAGAGGTAAACTCTTATCCATCGGGATGTCTAGGACTAGAAAATCAGCCAAGTAGGGTTGATAACCAATTTGAACTCTTACGTTTTTCACCTCCCCCATCGCTTTTGCTTGGGAATTATCCGCCATGGTAAGTTTTGAATGATTTGGTTGTGGCTTACTAAGACCCAACGTCTTAAACAATGGATAGGGCATAACATTAACGCTTGAACCCATATCGGCCAAGGCATACACTGGTGTAGTCCCGTTCACTTTAATTGGCAAAACAAAATTCCCCGAATCTTTCTCCTTACGTGGCATACCTCTAAACAAAATCCTATCTCTATCCTCCTCTGATAGATCTTTATCCTCCAATCTTGCTCTTGCTAGCATCATCGCATCTAGTTTCTTGCGGTAGAGAACGTAATCTTGTAGTACCTCAATCACCGGCTTTTTCTCATTTAGCTCGAGAAACTTTTGTTTAAGGTTTTCCAAGATAGCTTCTTTTTGTTCTTGGGTTAACGGTTTGAAGGTGTTTGGTGTAGTAGGTGGTGAAGGTGTGTAATCATTTGTTTTGTTGGTGGATGTGGTAGGAGTTAATTTGTTGGATGAGGTTCTCTTCCTATTTGCCTTCCCCATCTTTACGACTTCCACATCTTCCTTTTCCATATTAGCACATAACTCCACAAGCATCTCATTCACCCCCTTTTGTTCTTCCAAATCGGTGATATTGATCCTCATTTCCCCCAAGGCAAAATCCACTTGGCATTTGGTTGTTACAAGAAAATCCCGGCCAAAACATACATTGGGCTCATCGGCATTCCCCTCTTCCAAGACAACAAAATCCGTTACAAAAATGTGACCATGAATGTTAACCTTAAGATTCTTAACCATTCTTCTTCTGTAAGCTTCGTAATCCAAACGTACATGGCCAATTTGATCAAGAACTTTTTACACAATGTAATTTTCACCATAGGCCATGTTTAGTTGCGCGTCCCAAGCACTCACCTCTTCTACACTACAAGGTGTACCGAACCTCATAAGTGGCGAATCATACTCCATTAGTGGTGCTTGTGTGAATACTACAACTCTTCCCTTCTTAGGAAGTTGAACTTTGTTTTCACCCGTTTCTTCCATACTAACTGTATCAATCCCCAAATCCTTCTTACTCCCTTCTAAGATATTTCCAATCTTCTCCAACGAACTCCCAGTGTCTTTGAACATCTCATCCAAGTTACGAAGGTACTCGGAAATTCCGCTTAAACTATCCATAAGAACTATCTAACAAGACAAAACAAAACCAAAGACAAAAATCCAAATCATTAGCGTTAGAGTTAGTAAAAACAAAAGAAAACTATAGAAACATATACTAAGCAAGTAAAGACACTTAACAAAACTGAAAACACAAGCTAAAACTCAAAATTTAAAAAGTAGAAAATGTTTTACCGAGAGCTCCAACCGGATCGGTTGGCTCACCAACCGATTCGGTTGGTAGTAACCATTTTAACTAAAACGTCCAACCAGTCCGGTTGCGGGTTGCAACCGAACGGTTGGATTGATTTCCCAAAAAAAAAATTATTTTTTATTATTTATTTTAAACCTGTAAATTTAATTTAATTAAAAACTATTAAGTGTAGTTAAACTCTTAATTAATTGAGTCTACTCATTATCCTTATTAATTATAAAATTAATTAAGTTATTTAATGAAAACTATATTAACTAATCTATTAAACTACTCATTAAGACTACTAAAACCTTAAAAACTGAAAATTAACTATTTCTAATTACTGTAATAAAGACAATTAACTAAAAAGTAAATAAAACTAAAAATAATTAAAATAAAAGAAAATCTAAAAATATAAGAAAAGCATAAGCAACCCATGAGATAATCAATAAAAATCAGAAATGACAAGAATTAATCTATAAACTATAACACAAAACACTGGATAAACTAAAACTATGAAAATCAAAAGACAAAAATTTACCGAGAGCACTAACCGGATCGGTTGCTTGCGCAACCGGATCGGTTGCTCGCGCAACCGGATCGGTTAGCCTCTTAACCAAAACATTTTTCTTCTTTTTTTTTCTTGACGAAATTCAATTTTAAATCTACCAATTTTACAGAATCTTAACAAAATCAAATTACTAAGAATTCCAAAATCCCCGGCAGCGGCGCCAAAAACTTGATGTGCTTACCGTGTGCAAGTTTTAAAATTTTATAAACACGATTTATCCGTCTAATACTATAAACACATACGAGCAAGTATACTCGTTCGCGATAGCAAAGGTGGGTAAGTCGAGATCGTCCCATGGATTTTGTGTTTGAAATTGTTTTAAAAAATTAGTAACAAGAAAGCTTTGTCAAGGCTTCCTCCAAAAGTGATGTTTTTAGTGAAATTCAATATAAAGAAATATATATACTTGTGTGTAGTCTATAGGCAATCATAGTAAGTGTTCATGAAGGCTTGCTGTAAACTCTTGATGTGATGCACAAATCATAAGCAAATTATTTCCAACCATGGTTTATGTTTGCAAAAATCATTATAAGAACAAAAACATATAGGTAATCCTTTCGGTCCTTATCCTAATGATTATCCTTTAGAAAATCCATTTGTTTGTAAAATGTTCTTATTAAACTGGTTCCTACGAATCTTTCGACCTTTCGTGATGAAAATGTTTCTAGTCTTGTTTTAATAAGTAAACATGGTGGTTGTCAATCACCATATCCCCATACTAGTTTGTCACTTAACCTTTTAGAATAAAACACAAGAGAAATCATTTCGTTCCTTTTTCTTAAAATATGTTTTACCGACAAATCAAACAAGACTAGTATTTTTTCAACAAACTCATTTAAACAAGATCATATATACATGCATCACATATGAGAACACTAGTATGATTTCCTACATCCTTACACACAAGTATATTCAAAAACTACTCCATGATAATAATAACAAAACACAAGAAATAACAAAGTAATTCCAA
The DNA here is from genome assembly GCA_019973895.1 of Chrysanthemum seticuspe. NCBI lineage: Eukaryota > Viridiplantae > Streptophyta > Magnoliopsida > Asterales > Asteraceae > Chrysanthemum > Chrysanthemum seticuspe. Next base: position 97,398,472 of record BPTQ01000003.1, on the reverse strand, counting down.
TAACTCAAGAGAATAGAAATACATAACAAGGTTCATAGAATACCTAAACTTTTGTGATTACAAGAACTAGAAATCGTGGCTTATAGCAACCACATGCCTCCAATCACCTAGCTTAACCGTATAACTCCGAATGACCAAAACAATGGATGAGAATTGCTCTCTCCAACCTCCTGGACGTTTTACAGTGAATACTAAACTTTTGGGATGAATAAAATGGTTGGTAATAGTTTTGGTGTAAACTATTACACTTTGGGTTGTGTCACACCTAGAATACTAAGTCTAGGTTCAATATATAGCCAAAGAGACATTACTAACTGGCCAAAAATGTTCCCAACAAGTTAATAACAAGAAATGATCGGCCTCCAACGATAATGGGGAGTTAAGGCAACATTAAATGCATTTTTATGTAACTCCAGCCCATGCAACCGAATCGGTTACGATGCAACCGGGTCGGTTGCGTTTTGACCATCGCCCAACCGAATCGATTGCGGGCTCCAACCAAACGGCTGGCTGCCTCATCTTTGACTTTTGTTGACTTTCTTGATTTGCGCCTCTTTCTTTGTTCTCGCTGATGATTTCCAGGACGAAACATGATCTTTCCTTGCTGTAGATACTTAGAAATCATTGCGCTTCCTAATCATTGAGTCCAAAAGCTTCCTTGCTCGACTTCCTTCCTTGGGAATTCTCCAAACGTGCATAAAACTTTATTTCTTCATCATTTGTGATACCTGGCTACATATACGTACACAATACGCATCTTTTGCACTTTTGCAACAATTATGAGTAAATATAGCCGATTATCATGCACAAAACAAACAATAACGCTACTAAAAACATGTTTATTTTAAGCGTTATCAGATATAATACTAATGTGAAAATCACATGTGATATTAGTGTTAAATCATATATGATATGTAATATCATAAGTGATATTTGTGAATTTTATTGGTTTAGATCTTGTTAATGCTTTTTAAATAGTTTTCAAGATATACACAAGTTATAAAAACTTACAAGTCATATCAAAAAATTAGAAGCCGGTTTTGGTCATATTTCTCGCCAAATGTAAAATCTATTATTCCGATTTTCAAATAAACTTAGGATAGTTTATTAGTATGCTTGTATGTTATATATTTATAAGATATACTATGTTTTATAAGTTATTTGACTTGGAAAATAAATATATTTTCATAATTAAGCCTTCGAAACAACCATGTCAAGTCAAAACAACCCGTTTTGGTTTTTTAAGCAAACTGCCCTTATTTTGCATTTTGAGCCTACAATTGTCGCATATCTTATGTAACCATTATTGCAGATAACTTTCTTGTTTTACATTTTTGATGATTCGTACTAGAAGGGGATCAAAAACATGATTTAAATTCAGATCAAAACCATTTTTACCAAAACTCTAGTTTTCTTTTGAAAACTTTAATTTGTTGTATCTTTGGATTCACAAGCCCGTTTTAGCCAATTCGAAAAGCTACGCTTTTTTTGAGTTCCTCTAATACTACATAGATATATTTTGTATCATAGGTTCAAGTTTTTACGAAAACAACTAGCATAAGATAATAAAGTTTTACATGAAATCATAAACATATTTTACTTTTGTTTTAGGAGTTTATACAACATGATCAATATACAAGCATACATAGCATAATAGAAACATGAAATCAAAGTATGATGATACTGATCACAAGCTTGTCTTACAACTTTTGGCCTTTTAGGAGAAATGTAACATATTGGATTTAACAAACACATCAAACCATGATCGTAAAGGGGCTTATACTATAGGTTTTTAGAGAGAGAAAGTTTAAAGGTTTAGGGAACTTAGTGAGAGAAAGTAAATCTTATTATGAGCTCCAACCCTCTACCTTGGGAGGTAGAGGGTATTTATAGTATCATACATAAACGCCACCTACGGGCTGTGGATCAGGCATACAGTGGGTAAAGACCCGTCCGTCCTCCACGGTGTTACTTTACTAAATACTACCTAACAAAAAATAACTACGACTATGAGCTTTCTAACGATTACATATACTTGAGGTAACCGACACTTTAATAATTGGATTTACTAAATCCTAACAATCTCCCCCTAAAGGAGGTCACCTCAAATTACATTGAATACGAACATATATTACATTAAGATTGTTCTTGGATTCTTGTTAAATTACTTTGCTCTGAAGCCCGTAGTCATTGATTCTTCATGTTTTGCATGTTTGGTTAAACCGAGTGGAGGTCTTTAACTTATCCACGTGATAATGAATTTTGAGTCAGATTTGTGATCATCAGCAACCATAAATCTCTGACTCTTCCTTTGTAGTGTTGACATTTTGTGATGTTGTGACTTTTGGACCGACATGCTCACATTCTGGATCATGATATCTTCTCATCAGAGTAGCAGAAGCTTTAGTTGATTCATGATATTTGCAGCAGCGTAGCAGAAGCATGGAGTGAGAATATCAGAGTCGTTGATGCATTTATCATGATTTCTTTAGAGATGAATGTGTTGTGTGAGCATGCGGCTATGGATTGACCTCTCCATTCTGATCAGCTGCAAACGTCGGGTGTACCCGCATACAACAGTTAGCAATAAAGCGCACGAAAATGTCTTTGATCACTTTCGTTGAATTGAGGTACACGGCCCATGGTTCCCCGTTGATCAGTACAAGTACTGCCTGTGATCAGGTATAATTCCGAAGAATCTCCTTGACAGGGTTTCGCAGCTGCTCTAGCTGTTCTCAAACCGGAACGTCTCAAAGAAGACAACACGGAGTGAGTGAACCAGCGAATTTGAGATTCAATGATTGATGAAACGAGATTTGAAAAATAATTGTGTACTGCCTAATAAAGTGTTTTTGCAATACAACGAAGGTTTTAAGGAAAATCAATTATCAATCATAAATACCTTTTATTTTTGAAATATTAATACACAGTCGATGTGCTAGAGAAAACATTTTTAAGCACAACGACCGGTTTTTCAAAGGTATCCGTCAATCCATAACCTGAACCAGGATTGATTCATAATTATTTGTTGGGTTTTAGGTTCCTTGGATAAAGAATTACTCTAAGTACTGGAACCACGGACATGCTTGATGAAACCACGGACAGAAGAGTGTAACCACGGATGAAGACAACCGCGGCTAGTAGTATTGTGTAACCACTGATAATATATAGTAAGCACTGCTAGTCTTGTATAGTTGGTTAGTTTATTGTATTAGATAAATATGGAAAAGATATTTATCTTGTAGGTTACGTATTGTATATTGTATAGGACTCCTTGGCCTATAAAAGGAGGTCCTAGGTTAGGTTAGATATACGTATGTTTTATATCTAAGGTCGATACACTTCAAGGTTGCAAAACCCTAATACTGTAAGAGTATTCGTATTAATAAATAATATTGAGGTGTTGAATGTTAATTGTTCTTCTTCTTAAGATTAAGTATTAAATTCCGCGTAATACTTGATAAGCTTTTGTTACAAGTCAGTTTCTATATTAGATCGTTTGCTCAACTGGGATCAACAAGTGGTATCAGAGCTTGTGATCTAGAAACTGTAACCAAGAAGAAGTCTGTTAATCTTTACTCAAGTAAGTTAAGATGTCTGAAGAAACTCACATGGTAACTGCTTCAAAAGTGCCCATGCTCAAACATGGTGAGTATCAAATCTGGAGGATGCAAATGAGGCAATACATTCGTATGATTGATTATGCTCTCTGGGATGTTGTTGAAAAAGGAGACACTCTTCCTTTGAAGGGTGTGGATGGTAAGGAGGTTGCTATTATTAGTGAACCTGATAAAGCTAAGAGGAAAATGGAGATCAAAGCTCACAGTATTCTCTCCATGGGAATACCTAATGAGTTTGCATTGGACTTTGATCAATATGAGTCTGCTAAAGAATTATTGGATGCTCTTGAATTAAGGTTTGCTGGTAATGAAGCTACTATGAAGTCAAGGATGAACATGCTCAAGCATCAGTTTGAAACCTTCACTGCTCTTAGTGGAGAAAAGATTGATGGAACATACAATAGACTTCAAAAACTTATCAGTCAACTGAAGGCAGTGGGTTACAAGTTCCTTCAAGAAGATATTAATTTGAAGTTCATTAGGAGCTTATCATCTGATTGGGCTATTCATACAATTGTGTGGAGAAATAAGACGGACTTTGCTACAATGACTCTAGACAATCTCTTCAATAACTTGAAGGTTTATGAGTATGAGAATAACTTTTCTAACTCGTCTTCTTCTAAACAAAACATTGCTTTTGTATCCACTAATCACAAAAGCCCACAAGATGTATCCACTGCTGCTTATGGTATAACCACGGCTATTGCAAACAATACCACTGTTAGTGATAATGTCAGTGATGGTGCAATTTGTGCTTTTCTGTCAGATTTAACTACTAGTGTTGATGTTTTAAATCAAGATCTAGATCAAATTGATCCTGATGATCTTGATGAAATTAATCTTCAATGGCAAATGGCAATGCTGACTCTCCAAGCAAGGAAGTTTCTGAGGAGGACTGGAAGACATGTTAGGTATGATGGTCAAAGGAGAGCTGGATTCGACAAAAGCAAGATGGAGTGCTTTAACTGCAAGAAGAAAGGTCATTTTACTAGGGAATGTCGAGCTCCTAAAAGAATTGAAAGCATTAAGAAGACAACAGAAGAGCCTGCTACTTCTTCAGCTTTGGTTGCTCAGGATGGACTTGGTGATTATGATTGGAGTGATCAGATTGAAGAAGGTCCAAATGCAGCTTTTCTTGCTAGTGAAGCTTCAAAAGAGCATAACTTTGCTCTAATGGCATATGCCTCATCTTCTGGTTCAGATTCTGAGGTATCTAATGATTCTAAAACATCTACTTGTTCTTTTAAATCACGTTCTGATAACTTAGAATCACAAAAGGCTATCACTGAGAGTATGAGAAAAGAAGTAGAGAGATTGACTCTAGATAATTTAGGATATAGAGTTGGTCTAGAGGGTGTGGAAGAGAAGCTAAAATTCTGTATTAAATGTGAGTTTGAGTATGTAGAAAAGATCAATATACTAGGTGGTGAAATTGATCTTAAAAACAGAGAGATTAAAATGCTTAAAGATAAATTAGCAGAGGCAGAAAGTGTAAAATTACAGGCCCTAGATGAAAAAGAAAAACATGTTGTTAGGGTTGCTAAAACACAATATGCTTCTGATCTAGTAAAGAAACCAATAGTTCAAAAACTGTTCAAAGATGGTACTGGTTTAGGATACAATGATATGCCACCACCCCGTTTGATGAAACATGCACCACCTGCTAAAGAACTGTCATTTAGTAGTGAATTCAGTTTTAACAAACCTGTTGAAGAGATAAATAAGACTGAAACACCTAAGATAAGTTCTGATAAGTTATCTCATGCTCCCATAATAGAAGATTGGGAATCAGATTCTGAGGATGATAGAACTGAATCAACTAAATCTGAAAAGATAGAGACAGTTAAGAAAGTTGATTCTAAGCAAGTCAACCTTGTACCTAGATTTGGAGCTAAAGTTACCAAGAAAGTGGTAGAGTACAGGGAAATTCCTAGGGACCTGATGAAACAATATAAACCTAGGGGTTATCAAAGAAGCTTAAATGGTCTAATTTCTAACAGATTAGGTGATGAGTTTCAATGTGTTAAAAAGGCTTGTTTTGTGTGTGGTAGTTTTGAACACTTACAGAGAAATTGTCATAAAAACAGACCACAAGTTTGGAATCATTGGAGGAGGGTAAATCATCAAAACTTTTCAAGAAAAACAAACCCTCATCCTAACAGTAACATGATTCCAAGAGCAGTGATGATGAGGAATGGGAATACAAAATCTATTGTCACTGCTACACCTAAATGGGTTCCAACCACTGCTAAGCAAAATGTAAACACGGCTAAGCAGAATCAAACCACTGTTAAGCAAAATATCACCTCTGATTCAAAAGAAGTTTTAAAATTTCCAAAGGTGATAACTGATACAGTGGTTGGAAATCATTTTTATGCTGTTAAGGCCTCAGCAAGTTGGCAATGGAAGCCTAAGACCAAGGTTTTACCACATGTCAACTGTGCATCAATGGACCTAAAGAAATTTGAATATTTTGATGCACAGGGTAGACCCAAGTCAGTACTGGCTTGGGTCCACAAGAGGAACTAACTTGTGTAATTTTATGTGCAGGGCAATCTTCAAACTAAGCTAAAAGATAAAGGAGTTTTTGATAGTGGTTGCTCTGGGCACATGACTTGGGATGGAAGCAATCTGGAAGATTTTGAAGCTTATGATGGAGGATATGGGGCATTTGGCAATGATCCAAAGGGAGGAAAGATACTTGGCAGAGGCACAATCAGAACAGGGAATCTAGACTTTGAAAAAGTCTATTTGGTACAGGGACTTAAGTACAATTTATTCAGTGTTTCTCAAATGTGTGATAAGAAAAACTGGTTACTTTTTGGGGAAACTGAGTGTGTGGTGTTATCTCCTGAGTTTAAGATGCCTGATGAGAAGTTTATACAACTTAGGGTACCTAGGAAGGAAAATATATATTGTTTTGATCTTAAAGATGTTCTTCCTAAAAGGTCCTTATGTTTGTTTGCTAAAGCATCAGTTGATGAGTCAAAATTGTGGCATAGAAGGCTAGGTCATCTCAATTACAAAACAATCAATAAACTGGTAAAAGGAAACTTAGTGAGAGGATTACCTTCAAAGGTTTTTGAGTGTAAGGAACTGTGTGTAGCCTGTCAAAAAGGAAAATAACATAGAGCTTCTTGTAAGACCAAAACTGTAAACACCATAACACAACCACTGTTTATGCTTCATATGGACTTATTTGGACCTACCTTTGTTAGAAGCTTGAACCATAAGCAGTATTGCCTAGTTATCACTGATGATTATAGTAGATTTTCTTGGGTATACTTTTTGGCTACTAAGAGTGAAACTAGTGAGATTCTTAAGAGTTTCATTACTAAGATAGAAAATCTAGTAAATCATAAGGTCAAAGTAATCAGATGTGATAATGGAACTGAGTTTAAGAATGATGTGATGAATAGTTATGTGTAGCTAAAGGTATTGAAAGACAGTTTAGTGTTGCTAGAACACCACAACAGAATGGTGTAGCTGAAAGGAAAAATAGAACACTAATTGAGGCTGCTAGGACAATGTTGTCAGAGTCTAAGTTACCAACTACCTTTTGGGCTGAAGCTGTAGGAATTGCATGTTATGTGCAAAACAGAAGTAAGGTAGTGAAGCCTCATAACAAGACCCCCTATGAACTGTTACATGATAGGAAGCCAATGATTGCATTCCTAAAACCTTTTGGGTATCCAGTTACCATTTTGAATACCATAGACTACCTAGGCAAGTTTCAAGAGAAAGCAGACGATGGATAATTTTTAGGCTATTCCACAAATAGCAAAGCCTTTAGAGTATACAATAGGAGGACTAGAATTGTAGAAGAGAACTTACATGTCCAATTCAGTGAAAAGACTCCTAGTGTTGAGACCAAAGGACCAGACTGGTTGTTTAACATTGATATGCTAACCAAATCTATGAATTATGAGCCTATCATTGCAGGAACTTCCACTAATGCTGATGCAGGTATACAAAAGGATTCTGAAGTAGATACATCTTCAAAGGAAGCTGATTCTCCAAAGGAGTTCTATTTGGTTGAAAAGTGGAAAGCTGGTTCTGTTCCTTCCATCATACACAAGCAAGGTCCCTCTGATGATGATGTACTGAATACTGGAGGCAATGTTGATAATCATCAAGATAAGGATGATTTGTTGCAAGATAACTCAGTGTCGGTAGAAGAAATTGAAAAGAAGAAAAAGCAGTCTGCAAGCACTGCTAAGCTTACTGAAAGTGCTGATAGGCCATCTGTAAACGCTGACAAGCCATCTTCTACCACTGATAGTTCAAGTGAAATTCCGGCTACAAGTACTGGAGATAGTACTTTCTTTGGACCTAATCCAAAGCCACTATTTGGTGATGAGGAGTATCCACATGATCCTAATATGCCTGATTTAATAGAGATTGATACACCTACTGATGATGAAGACATGGATGAATTCTTCAATGCTAATTTGACTAATTTGGAAACTGTAATTAATGAAAGTCCAATTACTACTACCAGAATTCACAAGATTCATCCCAAGGAACAGATTCTTGGAAATTTGAATACTCCAGTTCAAACAAGAAGCAGGGTAAAGAACAATGAACCCTTTCCTGAACATGGGTTCTTTGCAAGATCTCTTCACAAAAGAAACAGTCATAAAGATCTGCAAAATTGCTTGTTTGCTTGTTTTCTGTCTCAAAAGGAGCCCAAAAGAGTGGAAGAAGCTTTAACAGAAGAAGGTTGGGTAGAATCAATGTAAGAGGAGCTTCTTCAGTTCAAACTTCAAGAAGTTTGGACATTGGTTGATCTTCCAAATGGAAAGAGGGCTATTGGGACTAAATAGGTGTTCAGAAACAAGAGGGATGAAAGAGGAATTGTAGTGAGGAACAAGTCAAGGTTGGTTGCTCAAGGATACACACAAACTGAAGGTTTGGACTATGATGAAGTATTTGCACCAGTTGCAAGGATAGAGGCTATTAGATTGGTTTTGGCTTATGCTTCATTCAAGAATTTTGTTGTGTATCAGATGGATGTTAAAAGTGCATTTTTATATGGCACTATTGATGAGGAGGTTTATGTTTGTCAACCTCCTGGTTTTGAAGATCCTGATCATCCTGACAAGGTTTACAGGGTGAGGAAGGCTATGTATGGATTGCATCAGGCTCCTAGGGCATGGTATGAATGCCTATCTACTTATTTGATGGACAATGGGTTTAAAAGAGGACTGATTGATAAAACTTTGTTCATTAGAAAGCACAAAGATGATATTTTACTGGTTCAGGTTTATGTAGATGACATCATCTTTGGTTCTACTAACAAGGAGCTTTGCAGAGATTTTGAGAAACTTATGCATGATAAGTTTCAGATGAGTTCTATGGGAGAACTCACTTTCTTTTTGGGGCTACAGGTTCAACAAAGTACTGATGGTATTTTCATTAGTCAAGACAAGTATGTAGCAGATGTGTTGAAGAAATTTGGGTTTCAAGATGTAAAGAGTGCAAGTACACCTATGGAGACTCAGAAACCTATGCTACCAGATGATGGAAGTCCCAAAGTTGATTTGAAGTTGTATAGATCCATGATTGGATCTTTGATGTATCTTACTGCATCTAGGCCAGACATTATGTTCTCAGTCTGTGTGTGTGCAAGACTTCAAGTAACACCAAATACTTCCCACATGAATGCTGTTAAGAGGATCTTTAGATATTTGAAAGGTCATCCTAAATTGGGCCTTTGGTATTCTAAGGATTCCCCTTTTGATTTGGTGGCCTACACTAATAGTGACTATGCTGGAGCTAGTTTGGATAGGAAGTCTACCACTGGAGGATGTCAGTTCTTGGGAAGCAGATTAATTTCTTGGCAGTGTAAAAAGCAAACTATTGTGGCTAATTCTACAACTGAAGTTGAATATGTGGCTGCTGCTAGCTGCAGTGGTCAAGTTCTTTGGATTCAGAATCAATTGCTGGATTTTGGGTACAATTTTATGCATACTAAGATTTACATTGATAATAACAGTACAATTTGCATAATCAAAAATCCTGTTTTACATTCTAGAACTAAACATATTGAGATAAGACATCACTTTATTAGAGATTGTAATGAGAAAAGGTTGATTCAAATGGTAAAAATCCATACTGATTTCAATGTTGCTGATCTTCTCACCAAAGCTTTTGATGTGGGGAGGTTTCAGTATCTTGTAGTTAGTATTGGAATGATTAATCTCTAAAAATCTCAAATTATTTTGTATAAGTTTGTAAAAGTATTGGCCTGTTATTATGTAATCTTAGTATTGTTATTTCTGTTTCTATCCACTGATAGTGTTGCTTCTAACCATTGATAGAGTTGATCTATCCACTGCTAGTTGTTCTGTGTTTCCACTAACCATTGTGCAGGTAAATGCTAAGTCATTATAGAGATTCAAGAAGTACTGAAGTTACATTGTTCATTCAACAAAACAGTTTACAGCTTACAGCTTACAATGAAACTTCAAGTGCTACTTAAAGACTACATCTTTACATGATTTTCTACTAATATTTCTACTACTACTATCCTTGCTTATATCGTTTGAATGCTGGATATGCATTTATCATATGCATGACCAGTACAAAGAAGCAGCTAAGGATCAAAATGGAAAGGATGGATTGATGAAAACGAAGAAGCTGAAGCTGATTGTGGCAGATAGATGGATGATATGATATTCTTCTTGTGCTCCATCTTCTCTTTCCACCATTCAGCAACTTACTCCATCTTCCTTTTTCCCTTCCTTGTTACGATGTGTGAATAAGCACCACGACTTGGTGCACTAAGACCAAGAACCACCTCTCTGTCCTTAGGGAGTGGTGGGTTTCTTGCTCGTGGTCTTGGTTGGGGGTTAGATGATGAAGGTTTGGGGTTTGAAGTCCTCTTCTTAGAAGAGTCATCAGAGTCTTCAGAGGCATCACTTGGATTCACCACACTATCATCTTCAGATGATGGGAGAAATGGGGATTTTCTTGGTCTTGGTTCTTGTGGAGGAAAGTAGGACAGCCATGGGTTTCCATCTTCACTTGATGATGAAGATGATGAAGAGGATGAGGAGGAGGTTAGATCAACCACCTCTGGTTTGTTCCAACTAGGGTTCCACATTTTGATTGTCGTTGATTGGGGATTTTGGAGCAATTAGGGTTTTTAACTTTTGATTGGTTTGGGCGTTATGTGATATTTGGGTTCTTTTTATAAGCAAAGCTATGAGTTATGCAAATAAATGAGGGACAGGTTAAAAGTGGTTGAGGAGTTAATGAGATACTTGGGCGTTGGCTTAATCACAGTTCTAGAAGTTGACTATCTTGACTTTACTGTGGTAACCGCGGATAGGTGTTTTGGAACCGCTTCTGGTTCACTCTAACCACTGCTAACTCTAATCTTCAACTCTGTGTTTGTTTTGTGTTTGTCTTGCAGGTAAGAAGGATTTGTGTGCAAAAGGAGCTAGTGTGTTTGCTGCTTGTGTTAGTAAAAAAAAAAAAAAAAAAAAATTATTTTGTGTAATCCTTCATATCTTGTGAGATCATTTTTCAATTGGAACAGATTTGCTTGCTCTAATTTGGACAGTTGGGAGGAGTAATCATCTGTATCCACTGATGGTTAGTTACAACTGCGGATAGTTGTTATGGAACAGCGGATAGTATGCTCCTCTGTTTTGGATACTACAGGGGTTGTTTCGACACTTTGGCAAAAGTATATATCTCTCCCCAAAATCACGGATGGATCAATTTACTTGATCTTCAAACCACTTCCAATTGGCAATACCCTTAAACCCTAATCACTTTTGTTGATTTCTTCACAAAACCCACTTCATATCCATCATTACTCACAATGGCTAAAACGTATTCCACTTCACATAATCTTGTTGCTATTCTCACCAAAGATGCTCGCTCTGAAGGGTTTCATCAAATGATTGATTTCCTAGTTCACAGTCCCATTCACTATGCTTTAACAGTTGAACCAACCATTCTTAAAGCCTATATACATCAGTTCTGGAGGAATGCTACACTTGAAGAGGTTAATGGCTTGGAGGTGTTTAGTACTGTTGTGGATGAGAATGCTATTTCTGTTTCTAAGGAGATCATTAGAGAAGTTTTGAGGCTTGATGATGCTGATGGTGTTGATAATCTTTCAGATGTTGAGTTTGTTGCTGGTTTAGAGAGATTAGGATATACATACAGAGGTGAAAAGGTACAATTTTTTAAGAGTTTGTTTTCACAACAATGGAAGTTTTTGATTCATACTTTTTTGATGTGTATGAGTAACAAGACCACAGGCTTTAATGATTTTCCTTCAAAAATTGCTACTGCTATTATTTGTTTGTCTGATGGAAGGAAATTTAACTGGTCTAGAATGATATATGAAGGGTTAGTACAGAATATTAGGAAGAAGGGTAAATACTATTTGTTTCCTAGGTTTGTTCAACTGCTTGTGGAACATCAAATAAAGGAACCTGTTGAACATGCTAGAGAGTATGAAGTACATCGTATGCTTCCTAGAGTTTTTGCACATATGAGGAATCAGCCACAGAATGTTGTCCTTAGAGATGTTCCTTTATTTCCTCACATGCTTACTTTGCCTACTGATTCTGAGTTTAATGAAGGTCTTGCATCATGGACTAGGAGAACACAGGGCACTAAGCTTCCTCAGGCTAGTGTTAGTGGTATTGTTAATGAGGCTGTCACATGGAGTGGAGGTGACATGATTGGAAGGGCTTCCACTACTGATTCATGCTTTGATGCTGGTCGGGATAGTGGAAACATCAATAAGTCCCAACCTTTGGCAACTCCTAATGTGGAAAGTTCTTTGGAGCTTAACACAGGTGGAGGTATCCCTAGCCAACTGGCTGCTACAGGGTACATAGATGATCAGGCTCGGTCTGGTGCTATGTCTTCTATATCCAAGGATTCACCTCTCGGAGCAATTAACACAGTTCGAAGTGATGAGGATAGATTGGAACCTGACAATGAATTGACGGTTAATGACTTTGTACATGATGACTTTTCTAATGAACCACCTCTCGGACCAGTTCACACAGGTCGAAGTGGGGAGGATATTCTTGAACGTTTAAATGAATTGACGGTTAAGTGTGCTAAACTGGAGGATACAAATTCAGGTCTACAGGAGTTATCTGTGCTTCAGGGTAACGATATTCGGAGGTTGAAGCATAGGGTATTGGTTTTGGAGAAAGTGAAAAGACCTGGGGTTGCTGTTTTGAAAGCTATGAGAAGAAAGATAAAGAAGGTGGACTCCTCTACTGTTCTGAATGTGAATGATGTATCCAAACAGGGGAGGAGTGATGGCATGAATTCAGGGGAGGCTGTGGATGTATCTGTAAGTGTACCTATGGAAGAAGATGTTGATAGTGGAGATCAAGATTTTTTGGTTTCTGATAAAGATGGGAATGAGGTTGTTCTTGAAAAATTGAAGAATGTTGAAGTAGTGCAGAACATAACAACTGATAGTATACCTGAAACCATGGTTAGTACTCTTGTAACCACTGATGCAGTTTTAGACTTGGCTATTGTTCCTACTACTGACACACCCACTGCTATCATAACCACTTCCACTGTTGTCACAACTCTCTCTATAATACCACCTAAGCCTAAAGAAGTAGAGAAAGAAGCTGCAAGTACATTGATTAATCTGAGCAAAACATCATCTATACCTACACCTATCATTGCACCTGTTTTATTTGTTCAGTCTACTGCTACCAAACCCAGAGTTAAAAGTTTGGTTATTGGTGAACCTTTGAAGAAGAAAGTGGTTAAATCTAATGTTGGAAAAGGTAAAGAGGTAGTGCTGAAGTTTAAAAATAAAGCAGAACAAGAAGCTTATGATGCAGAGTATGCTAAAAGTATTGAAGCTGAGGATAAAGCAGTTTTGGTGAAGAGAAAGCAAGATGAAGAGGAAGCTAGTCAGAAATTGTTAGCTACATGGTATGAATCACAAAACTATCTTGAAGCTTCTGAATTAATAAGCGATGAGTATACTGTACAAGAATGGGCTTTGTTTGATGATGAAGAAAAAGCTAGACTTTTGGGTATATTGGCAAGGAAGGTTAGTAAAGAAAAGAAGCAAGTTGTAAGAAAGAAACCTCCTACTATTGCTCAGCTGAGGAATGTATTGATGAAGATTATCAAGAATTCAGGCATATATGTTTCTGATAATCTCAGTAGGTGTTCATTTGCAAGAATTTTTGAGATTTATGAGAGATGTATGAGAATTAATGATGATTTCTGTCCAATGAATTCTAAAAAGGAAGAAGAGTGGATTAAAAAGGATGATGAATGGATTCAAAGTAAAAGAAAGAGAAAATCTGAGATTCAGGAGACATCTGATTCTAAAAGAGTGAAAGTTGTTGCAGATGAAAATCAAATTATTTCTTATGAATTTAAGCTTTTAGTTGGAAGTGAAGGAGTTTGGAAAATTCAAAGACTCAACAATGAAGTTTTTGAGTATAATAAATTTTCACAGATGCTTCAGTATTTTGATAGAGATGATTTGATGAATCTTTGGATACTTTACAAGAATAAATTTGGTGAAGTACATCCAAATGATTATCATGAGAGGTTGGTGTATCATAATTTGAAGATTCTATTTGAACCTACTCATGATGAACCTGAATGGCAAGGACTCTACAATGGTCAAGTTACTAGATGGTTTTTATATCAAACTTGTGGAGTTCATGTTTTAACTGTTTCTGGAAAGGTTATTCATATGCTTGTAGAAGGTGATTATCCTCAACTGAATAAGCATCCAGGAATAATTGCTCAGATGTTGAAGCCTGGTTGTATCAAGATGTTAGTATCTTATGATGGTCAAGCTTATGATTTGTTGCGGAAGTATGAGAAGATACTTAAAGCTAGTAAGTGTTTGGCTACATCCTCCAATTCAGATGTTTTGAGCTTAAAGAAAACTTGAGAATTCTGTTAGAATTTATCAAGTTTAGGGGAGGATTGTTGGGTTTTAGGTTCCTTGGATAAAGAATTACTCTAAGTACTGGAACCACGGATAGGCTTGATGAAACCACGGACAGAAGAGTGTAACCACGGATGAAGACAACCGCGGCTAGTAGTATTGTGTAACCACTGCTAATATATAGTAAGCACTGCTAGTCTTGTATAGTTGGTTAGTTTATTGTATTAGATAAATATGGAAAAGATATTTATCTTGTAGGTTACGTATTGTATATTGTATAGGACTCCTTAGCCTATAAAAGGAGGTCCTAGGTTAGGTTAGATATACGTATGTTTTATATCTAAGGTCGATACACTTCAAGGTTGCAAAACCCTAATACTGTAAGAGTATTCGTATTAATAAATAATATTGAGGTGTTGAATGTTAATTGTTCTTCTTCTTAAGATTAAGTATTAAATTCCGCGTAATACTTGATAAGCTTTTGTTACAAGTCAGTTTCTATATTAGATCGTTTGCTCAACTGGGATCAACATTATTGAATCGCCCCATTGTTTCTGTTCAGTTGTCACATGGTTGATCTATTGGATAGATCTCTCATGCCACCTACGAAGAGCTTGTTTGATGTTGGCTCTAGAAGGCTTTCCATCTTCATTGTGAATATGTTTGCATATCACTCAGATGTTCTGGCAATACCAAAAGGATAATGCGTAGGACTCTTAAAATATATCCTCTCTTTCCACATTGTGTGAAACAGAGAGTCTTCATTGACAGTGTCCTAATGAGATCTATTAGATGATCTCGTGGCTCTAAACTCAATAGTGCACATTTGGTTCCTATGCCGGAGACTAGGGAGATGGTCTCCTCCTTCAATATCAAAAATCTCTATGAGAAAGTCGATAGATAATGTAGGTTCCCCGTGAGAATGAAACAAGTCCTTTTAAGAGAAACTTGAGTAGCTTGGGAAGATGTAGTGCAGTGGGTCACTAGGGCCTTAGTAACAACCAGTAGCATATGTATTGAACCCGGTATCTACCCTAAGGTTGAATTATTGGAGGGCTATTTATTTTCACCCCTTTTCTCATTCAATTCTTTTTCATTCTTCAACCCCTTCAGTGCTTACAGAGACTTCATAACTAGAACCTTGTTGGGTTTATTCCAATACTAGCTCAGCCTCAGTCCGCACTCTTCCCGTTTCTCACTTTTCTCCTTTTTTCATCATACCTAAGGACTTCTATACTATCTAGTGGATTGTCCCTGGGTAGATCCCTCCGGCTCTGGCGGGATCGTGGGAACGAATACCTAACCTAACCATCCTTATATCACCATACATAAAGTAAATTTGGTCGGTCTTTTTGGTATTGTTCATCTACCATTGGAACCAATTGAAAACCATTTGAAAATCAATACAGATACTTGTGATAAGTTATCAAAGCATTTTGTACCTGAATTATTTTTTATATTTCAGAAAATGAGCTCCCCCTCAACATGTGCATCGAATATTTGAAATCATTTTGGTACATGGAGGCAAGAGGAAGAATTCAATTCATTAATTAGCATTTTCTAAAAATATCTACATCATCTTCCCGATCATGATTAGTATTTTTCATACTTAGTTAAAGATATTTTTGGGAAAGAATGTGGTTTTCAAAAAGTTGCTCCCCCTCAATATGTGCATAGAGATTTGAAAGTGTTTTGCACATATTAGGGAAAACCTGCACTTTCAAGCAAATAAATCACGTTTCAATCCTTTTTGGTTTGAAATAGATGCTCCCCCTCAACATGTGCATGGAAAATTTGAAATCGTTTGGCACATGTAGGGAGGAGAGCTTGTAAATCACTATAAAACCATTTATCGAATTATCAGTTTAAATCCAATTTAAATCACAAATTCTCTCCCGATCACAATTTTCAAATCATTTGAGATTTGTGATCTCTGTTAAATTGATTTTGAAAGCTTTTGAGGAGAATTATGACTTGCTTATGAAAACATTTAACCGATAGGATCAAATCTGAGACTTTAAACTCCAAAGATTAAACATGCTTGAGTATCTTTTGAAAACATGACATAAGCCTTGGTCTGAACCAATTGTATGACAAATAACCTTTTGATTTAAATGAAATCATTCTCCCCCTCAATCAATGACATAAGTTGTTGATTGAGAGATAGAAGTTTTGACAAATGTCAAGTTCAGATGATTTTCAAAAAATTGAGTCCGAGTAATTTTTATTAGTTTTCATTAAGATAACAAATATTTTTCAGAAGAATTTATAGAAGGAAAAATATTGTGAAGGAAACATTTATCTTTTTAGTGACAAACGTTTGTTTTTATAATCAGAGCATGAGATTTGTAAAATAAGATAAAGTATGGCTCTGTTCTTTCTTTAAAAACGGGGTATAGTCTGAAATAACTATAAGTCTTGTGTTTTTCTTTCTTTAAAAATTTTTTTTTTTTCAGTTTTTTTTTTTTTTTTTTTTTTTTTTTTTTTTAATATGTACATTCGAACTTCATCTAAAGACCCGTGACACTCTTTGAATGTAGATGAAATCGAATAAAAGAAAAGATGAGAAAAATATTTTTAGCTTTTTCAACGATTTTCTGATTTTTGAGGATTTTTTGAAATTTATATTTTTCTATTTTGTTTTGCGGGTTTTATAATTTTGTATTTTGCTTTTTGAATAAATATATACAAGAGATTGATGAAGAAAAAACTATTACTCCTCTTCTTCCTCTTGAAGACGTTTGAGTGTTTCCGGTTTTAGACTCTTTAGACCAAGTCGTGGAAGGATAAACTCAAAACGTTCTCTAGGAAGAGCTTTGGTGAAGATGTCTGCTAACTGGAATTCAGTCCTCACAAAATAAAGTTCCACCACACCGTTCTCCACTTGCTCCCTGATGAAATGATGTCAAATGTCGATATGCTTTGCTCTTGAATGTTGAACGTTGTTGCATGAGAGAGCAATAGCACTTTTGTTATCACAATACAAAGGGATTTTGTTGAATTCAAAGCCATAGTCAGATAATTGGGATCTCATCCGTAGGATTTGAGCACAACAAGATGACATGGCTATGTATTCAGCCTATGTAGAAGATATAGAAGTACTCATTTGTTTCTTTGAAGACCAGCTCTCAAGCTTATCACCCAAAAACTGAGCACCTCCAGACGTGCTTCGACGTGTATCTTGACATCCTGCATGGTCAGCATCTGCATAAGCTGTTAGCGACATACCGGTGTCCTTCGGGTACCAAAGTCCCATGTTGATGGTTTCTTGGAGATACCGAAAGACCCGTTTAACCGCTTCAAGGTGCTTTTTGGTAGGCTTAGCCTGGTATCTAGCACACATGCATACATTGAACAGAATGTCTGGTCTACTGGCAGTAAGGTACATCAGGGACCCTGTTAATACAAATAAACCGTAAAACCGTTTATTAATATTTTGCGATCTCTTTGTGTTTTGTTGATAACAAATATAATGTTATCTTAAGTATAATTATAAAGGATACATGTTAGTTTTGCAAAGCATTTACATATAGCCATTTAAATACAAAAATGTAGTAATTAAGCATTCGCTGTAATAGTTTATTAGGATGGGTAAAAATCATAACCCATGGACCATAACCCATGGATCTTAAACCATACCCAAAGAGACTTGATACAATGTATACTTAGATACATTGAATCTAAAGATAACCCATGGACCAACCCATGACCCATAACCAAAAAACCCATGGGCAAAGAGGAGCGTTCCACGGATCCCAAGGATTACACAAGACGGATCCCTTGTGGAAGGGATCCGTGGGATCCGTGGGAACAGTGAAGGAATTTGCCTATAAATAGAGAGCCATTTCTTCATTCTAACTCACCCATCTTCTTACTAAATCTCTCATACACTCTCATTCTCTTCTAACATATAGATCACTTGATCTAGAGAGTTGTTCTTCTTTCTTTCTTTTGTGATCCTCATATAGGTCCTTCTCTAAGGCGAGATCACGAGCATTCTACAAGTCATCCAAGCAAGGGGTCCTTGATTGATTTGTCACTCCGCAAGATTTCTGTAGCGAAGATCTTGTATTTGATATTTCACATATTTGTTGTGTAATAGTCGTGTTGGTTTGGTCCACCGTGTTACGGACTCGGTATCTAGCTTTGTACCGGAAAAAGTGTAAGCAACGTTGTGAAGGCTTCTCCGCCAAGTGAAGGAGTTTGTTGACATAGTGCTTGAACTCTCGAGTAGGTGACTCGGGGAGTGGAGTAGGGCAAGGAAGGTGTCCTTGTAGCCGAACCACTATACATCGGTTGTGTCTTTTCTTTCCCTTCGCTTTACTTTATTTACTTACTTTATCATTAGATCTATACTTTCTCCACATCCACAAGATCTCACATATCAACGAATCTAAAAGTTTTTGAAACTAACGTAAAATCGGCAAAACTATTCAACCTCCCTTCTAGTTTTCCACAATTGGCATCAAGAGCTAAGTTTATAAAAGTTTTAAAATAAAATTGTATTTTAAAAACTTTTCGATCACCATGGGTTTTGAAAATTATAAGGAAGGGCAATCTATGCAACGACCACCACTACTTGAAACTAATGGTTTTATTTATTGGAAAAATAGATTCAAAACATATGTTAAGTCTAAAGATATTGATCTTTGGTACATTATTGTTGAAGGTGATTTTGAGGCTACCTCAAATGATGATAAAAGAAATTTAGTTCACATACGTCATGATAAACTAAACGATGAAATGAAGAAAAAGCTTTCTAAAAATAGTGAAGCAAAAATGGTTTTATATAATGCTTTACCGAAAAAGGAATTCGAAAGAATTTCTATGCTTAAAACCTCTAAAGAAATTTGGAATTTTTTAGTTGTAACTCATCAAGGCAACCAACAAGTTAAAAATAATAAAATTGATTTATTTGTTCAACAATATGAACAATTTTCAATATCGGATGAGGAAACCATAGATCATTCATTTGCTAACTTTAATACTATTATTACATCTTTACAAGCACTTTTTGCTAACTTTAATACTATTATTACATCTTTACAAGCACTTGATGAATCTTTTTCTAGTGGTAATCATGTTAGAAGATATCTAAGGGCACTTCCATCGAAGTGGAGATCCAAGGTGACGGCGATCGAAGAGTCAAAAGATTTGACAATTCTCACCCTCGATGAACTCATAGGCAACCTGAAAGTCTACGAGCTTGTCCTTGCTAAAGATTCCGAAGCTTCAAAGGTGAAAGAGAAACACAAATCTCTTGCGCTTAAAGCCAAAAAGGCTACGAGCGATGAGGAGAACTCCTCTTCGAGTAGTGACGACGAAGAGTACGCGATGGCGGTAAGGGACTTTAAAAATATCTTTAGAAGAAAGGGAAGATACTTCAAACAACCATATGACGATAAGAAAGGCTTTCGGAAAAGCAAAGAGGACGAGAAGCCAAAGGATGATCGTACTTGCTTTAAATGTGGGGACCCAAACCACTTTATTAGTAAGTGTCCCAAACGGGATGATCAAAAGGCATTCGTGAGCGGCACATGGGGAATGAGCGACGAGGAGGATGAAGAAATTTGTCTCATGGCAAATGACGAGGTAGGTCACGAATACTATAGTAGTTCATCACTCGATGACGACTCATTGCATAATGAATATGACAAACTATGCAATATTAGCTTAAAACTAATTAACAAAAACAAACTCTTAAAGAGTCAAAATCAACGTTTAGATAAAGAAGTCATAGAATTAAAAGCAAAACTAAAACGTTTAGAAAAGGGTAAAATAGCAAGCGGTGAATGTGAACTTTGCGTTCAACTTCAAACACTAGTGGATAACTTAGATTCTAAAATTTCTAGAATAAGTACAAACACTTTAGATACAATACTCGAAGGTGTTAAAACCGGTAACAATCAAAAGGGTCTAGGTAGTCAACAAATTGATCCATCAACTAGTGAAAGTAAAGAAAAAAAATTTGTTAAGGAACTAGAAAAACCAGCCACTGTTGTGGCGGATCCCACGGATCCCCTAAAAAGGGAACCGGCTAGTGTACAGAAAGGGATCCGTGGATCTGCTGTAGCAAATAGTAGCAATAACGTAGCTTCCTCATCTAGAACTGAGTTTGTTATAGTTAATAGGAAGAAACCAACTCATGTCACCACTAGACAACCACCTCCAAAATATAATCCTACTTTTGCAAGAAACAAATCTCCATCTTTTTCTAAACCTAATTCATTTAGGAGACCTAATAACGTTTACCCGAAAAGTAACCATCAAATAGGATGGAATCCAAACATGCAAAACGGTTTTCATTTTCAAAACTTTGCTTCATGGAATGCATATTCATCTTATCCATACATGTCTAACATGAATGGAATGTTTAACACTAATGGACCCATGAACAAATGGGGACCAAACTTTTGAGTTTATTATTGTTTTAGGTGTGCTTAAAGGTCGATCTAGACCCCGATGAATGGGTCAAGGATAGCGGATGCCCGAGGCACATGACCGGGAATAGGGATCTATTCTCCACATATGAATCCTTCAATGGAGGTAATGTGGTGTTTGGAAATAGCAAAAGTAGAATCATCGGTAAAGGTACGATTTCTAACAAATCTCTAACCATTAACGATGTGTGTCACGTAGAAAACCTAAACTTTAACCTCTTAAGTATAGGACAAATATGTGATAAAAAGTGCAATGTACTTTTTACCGAAACCGGTAGTAAGATACTAAAAAATGGCATTACCATAGGAAAAGGAATTAGGAAACATGGAGTATATGTCATTAAAATCGGTAATGAACCTAAGGACAAACTATGTCTTACCTCTATGGGTGATACTTCGACCTTATGGCATCGAAGATTGGGTCACGCCAACATGCGACTTCTTCAATCGCTATCATCCAAAGATTTAGTAAGAGACCTACCTAAGTTAAAATATGAACATCATTTTTGTGATGCTAGTAATGTAGGAAAACAAGCTCATTCGAGTCATAAACCTAAAAACATGGTGTCCACAACTAGGTGTCTAGAATTACTACATATGGATTTATTTGGTCCATCCGCTATCCAAAGTTATGGAGGCAACTACTATACTTTGGTCATAGTGGATGACTATTCTAGGTATACTTGGACAAAATTTTTAAAGAACAAAACGGAAACCTTTAACTATTTTGAAATATTAAGCAAAAAGATCCAAAGACAACTAGGAAGTCCCATAGTGTCTATTAGGACGGATCATGGTAGGGAATTCGATAATGAAGTGCAATTCAGAGCTTTTTGTGACGCTAATGGTATTACTCACAACTTCTCGGCTCCACGCACTCCACAATCGAATGGGGTAGTAGAAAGAAAGAATAGAACCTTACAAGAAATGAGTAGAACCATGCTTAATGAACAATCCATACCTCAAAAGTTTTGGTGTAATGCCGTTGATACTTCAACGTACATACTCAATCGAGTCTTAATTAGACCAATCTTAGGAAAAACTCCGTATGAGTTACTTCGAGGCAAAAAGCCTACGTTAAATCACTTTAGAGTCTTTGGAAGTAAATGTTTTATTCTTAACACTAAAGATTACCTTACAAAATTTGATCCTAAATCAACCGAAGGTATCTTTTTAGGTTACTCGCCAAATAGCAAAGCTTACGTCCT
>BPTQ01000003.1:97311182-97361154 GCA_019973895.1 Chrysanthemum seticuspe | reverse complement strand
CGCTGTCCCACTTGGTTTTTCTTCGAGTGGTGTTGACTGTGTTCCTTATTTGCTAAGATAAACTCTCAATACTCTTCCTTAGCCAAGTAAGTTTCTTAGTTGTTTTGGTTGTACCACTAGGCTTACTGATAATTCTGAGCTTCTTGTGAAACTTTTTAGGCCTCCACCCTGTTCACCACACGAGACTCTCGATCGTTAAAGGTGGTGAAGGCAATACCAGAGGCCAAGACCAAGAACTCTTTGCACTTCTAATCCGTTCAGTAAGAACGATCAGTGGCCAGATTTAAGACGTACAAACGAAAATTGGCATTTAGCACTTTCACATCCTAGTTAAAATCTGCCGAATCCTCGTTAGCTCCCCAATCTAGAAACCTATTGGCATCCAACCTGCATAAATCGTGGAGGTAATAGTCTCTCAAGAACCAGAACCGGAGACCATAACGGAAGTGGTGGAAATTGCTAGCTCTCAGAGCACACCACTTGTCCCACCTCCGGATTTTTCAAAGTGTTCTTCGAGTCTTAATAGTCATTCGGATCACCATGTTGGTTTTGTTGATTCTTTGAATGAACCGATTCCTTCTCATAACTCTCAAATAGAATCGTTTATTCCTTGTGTCAGTTGTGGTGAGCTTCTTTTTGGTTCACCCTGTCGCTGGTGTACGTGTGTACAGTGTGGTAATGATATTCGGAACGGGAGTTGTTTGTTTTGTGGTTCGAGGAATTCATTTGATTATGATCCTATTCCAAACTCATTTAACGACCCCTCAAAATTTTCCAATTACCCACCATAGCCCGACTTATCTTCATATAATCAACAATACTGCTGTGAATTTTGTGGAGGTCCTCACCAAGGATTTGAATGTCAATCCGGAAACACGATTGTCTATGAACAGTTCTCCGGTGATGCTCAGAACTTTGGTTATGACCAATATCCATATGATTCACCAATCCAGGCTCAACAGTTTTACTGTTGTGAGAACTGTGGAGGTCCCCATTTCAGCTCTGATTGTCAAACAGGGAATCCATTTCCTTGTAACAATTACGACTATCCATATCACGACCAACTTATCTAGAGCTTCTGGAGTCAGTGAAAAGAACTGAGGAGTTGAGTAAAACAGCATTTCATAATGTTCCCAGTTTTTCTTGTGTATATTGTGGGGGTCCTCATGATGATTATCAATGTCAACCTTCCGGTTTTGACAAATCTCCACTCCCACAATGTCCCGTCATTCAAAATTCACATGAGAAATCCATGGAAGAATTGCTAGATGAAGAGCAGGCTGCTAAAATAAATTCCCAAATTGCTTTTGAAAAATCTATTAGGGAATTAATTGCAAAAGAAAAAGCAGCCAGATCTAGCTCTCAATTTCGTTTTATTCCTAATGATAGTGATGATGATGATACACTTGATTCATCAAGTTCATCAATTGATATCCCAGCAGTTGAGATTCATTCTCAAGCAACTGCCATCACACCTGAAGCTCCCACTCACTCTCTGAACATGGGGGATGAGCATCTTGACACTGTTCCTGAAAAGGAATCGGACGAATTCATAAAGTCTAGTGTTGAGGACCTTGTCCCAATCCCTAGAGAGTCACAGGGAATTTTTGATCATGTGTATGATATCCCTCCCCCTCTTGTCTTCCAAAGTAATCATGTTGAGATGTGCTCCGATTCTAATGATGACGATTCGTTATCTTGTGGAGACATCAGTTATATGGAGGAATTACCTTCTGAGCTTGTTAGCTTAGAAGAAGAGAATGATGAAGTTACTGACACTGAAATCAAAGATGAAGCTCTTCGAGCAACATTATTGAATGTCAGTCTTCTCATTTCTAAAATCGAGGCTTTCAAAGAAAAACCCATTTCATCTCCTATCCCCATAAAGGATAGTGACATTTTTTCCGATGATTCTATTCCGGAAATGGAAGCCTTCTGTTTTGATCAGATGGGAGAGAAAATTAGTGGTAATGCCACTTCTCATTTTCATAATTCTCTCCCCGATTATGAATCATTTACATTGGAGGAGTTCACCAGTGAACCCACTGATACCAATTCTGAATATGATTCATTCACCTTCGAGGAGTTCTCCTGTGAACTTACTCATATCATATCTCGGCTGGAGTATGATAATTTCTACTTTGATCTAGACACACCCATAATATGTCTTGATCAAGTGAGCTTAACTGAGGAGATTCATGAAACTATGAATTCTCCTATTGAGGATGAAGAGTTAGTCATGATTTTTATCATGATTTTCTTTCTTTTCTTCATATATCCTGTCACTTCTCCTGTTCTTCACTCCTTCGGGAATGAAGATACTATCTTTGACCCCGGCATTTTCATTTATCATTTGTGAGCCGGGTCTTTCTATGTATATCTCATCGGTGTGGAACTTTCACGTACTTCAATGTTTATACAAACATCTTGAATGATAGTCCGATGGAGATTGTCTCTTTCACTTACTTCCCCATGAACAAATTAATTCGCGGTCGAGTCAAGCTAGCGACTCGGAAATCAAAAACAGTAGTTAAACATGGGTTTTCACCCGTGAGTACCACCCTAGTGTGGGGGAGATGCCCCACATGTTGTATATAGACCTTAAAAATGAATAAAAATTGTAAATATTTAAAAAAGAGAATAATTGTTGTGTTTCTACACTTAGCTAGTAATGTTATCTTTTTACGTTCTAAGTTTCGGCATAACAACCGGTACTTTGAATATTGAGGACAATATTCATTTCTAAGTGTGGGGGGGGGGGGAAATTTTGGCGAATTTGATCATAAATGTACCCTTTTAGTCCATTTTCCCCCTAAAATGGCCAAATTTTAAAATTTTTTTTATTTAGTGGAAGTACTATGTACTAAACACAACAAATGGTAATCAGTCCACCATGTCTAACCCACATAAGGATTGGCTAATCCAGGAGCAAACGGCTCTTGGTAAAGATATCTCAAATCCGTTTTTGGCTTGCAATTTGCCTAAAATTGTATGGTGTTCAGCTCACCATATCTTTAACTAGTGAAAAGTTGGCTAGCCCGCAAGTTTATGGCTTGTGGTAAAGGCAGTTGAAAAACCATAATTGGTAATCGACTCACCAAAGATAATATTGATAATTTATCTAAGAGTTGGCTAGTCCAGAAGCAAATGGCTTCTGGTAAAGACAAATCAAATCCGTTGAAAGCTTATGATTTGCTCAAAATCATTTGGTTATCATTGTACCAAGGTTCTTACTTGAATCAAAACAATTGGCTACTCCAGAAGTAATGGCTTTTGGTAAAGAGATAAAATCCATTAACTTTTCATAAATCATTGCTAGGGACTAGCAATATCTTTGTGTGGGGGATTGATGAGTGTCTAAATACTCATCATTTTATACCAGTTAGACTGCAAAAACATCTGAAAACACTCAGAAATACATCAAAATGATGAAAATATCACAAATCAGTGTTTTATATGTTTTAAATGCAAAAATACCAAAATCAGATGAAAAACGTATCAAGTTTGCATAATTGGCAGTTTTAGTCCCTGGACTTATATAAATGAAATTTTATGCAATATTGGCCCTTGTACTATTCACATGTTACAAGTTTAACCCTTGTGATAACTTTGGGAAAGTTGCATTTTCAGTCCTTCAGTTTGCAAAATTACACATTTGGTCCTTGGGCTTGTATTACTACTAAACCAAACGGACCATATTTGTTATTATCTAAACCCCAAAACACAATCCAAATCCTTAACCCAGCTGTGGCCCAATCCTTCCCCAAGCCCAATCCAACCCAGCGTTACTAATAACCGGTCAAATAAGTCAAACACCCAAAAACCCGCGCGCACTGTTCATCCCCTACCTCCCAACACCTGTGTCCACTCCTTCCACGCCACCTGCTCACTACCCACTTTCCACCTCTCCGCCTACCTTTCACCTCAACCTTTCCACCTTGCAAACCAACCCCCCCCACCTCAATTAATGCTGCTACCTGCTTCTGAGACTTTTCCCGCCAAAAAAATGACAAGTGTAATTTTGATGATTTCAAGTGATCCAAGGGCTGCAATCAAGTGGGAAAGTCTCATATGTTGACAAGGAACAGAATAGATCTATAAAGAAAGGATGAGAAGCTGAGGAAAGAAGCAAGTAGAGTAGTTTAGTTTAATTTATGTCGTTTTAAGTTTATTTAACTTTCCAGTGCAAATTTAAGCTTTCAATTGTTCTGTAATCGAATTTGAGTGTATTTTAAACTTATTCTCAGTTTTAATTTCAGTTTGTGTTTATAAATTCAGTTTATGCATTATTTTGTTAAAAATCTCAATAAGCTCAAATGTTGTTTTTGGTTGTTGCCAAGGATTGAAAAAGCTCTCATAAGCTCCTAAATACCTTCTCAAAGCTCTCTAAACTCAAAAATTTCCAAAAATACCAAAAAAACAAATTAGTGAAAAATAAAAAGCCTATGGAATGATGATCAAGACATTGAAGCAGAGCTAAATTTGGATTGCTGTGGGTTTAGAGCTTAGTGGTAAGCATATAGGAATGATCTTGTGTACTCAGTTCTCTATTTTGTGCCTTAACTCATTTTGTAAGCTATTTACTTAAGCTTTGCATTTTTTAGTTCAAGTGATTAAATAGTATTAATTTCAGTTCCAATTTGTTTTATTATAGCTAATTTAAGATATTTAATAGATTTCTTGGTATAAATACTTGTTTTAGTATAAAAAGCTTCAAGACAGTGTGTTTAAGGACTGTTTGGATTTGCTCAGTATAGCCTGCTAGAGGCAAGTTTTGTGGTTGTTTATTGTTTTTATAAGTCA
This sequence comes from Chrysanthemum seticuspe, assembly GCA_019973895.1. Classification (NCBI taxonomy): domain Eukaryota; kingdom Viridiplantae; phylum Streptophyta; class Magnoliopsida; order Asterales; family Asteraceae; genus Chrysanthemum; species Chrysanthemum seticuspe. Next base: position 97,356,351 of record BPTQ01000003.1, on the reverse strand, counting down.
TATGTGTGTCTAAAAGATCAGTCCAGTCATAAATCTCAGTCCTCATTAAAGAAAAAGTCAAAATAGCTCTTAAATTCTTATTGTAGTTAACTGTTAGGATTTCAGTTTGTAATTCTCACCATAATAGCTTAAAACTTGATATTATAGCTTAATCTCATCTTAATATAGCTTAATATAACTGAATCAGCCATTAGAATCAATCTTAAGTTCATTAAAGTCAAAGCTTTAGTATAAATCAAAAAGTCAAAATTTTCCTTGTGTAGTTTTTGAATAAACTTCACAATTTCATTGTGATCTTACTGTTAGGGTCTAGGATTTGTGCTTGTGGGAAATAAATATTTAGCTGCTAAACAAAATTAGAAAAATGATAGTTCATCTTTTATCAGCTTGTTCAGTGCTTATTTTCTGGCTTATTTTGACCCCCTTGTCAAAATGCATGCTCTGTACACACTTAGTATTCACTGAGTGTGCACAGGCACAACTTGCAACTTGTTCACAAGCTTCATTCAAGCTTGTGAGGAGCTGGTTTTTGGTTCTTGTGTAGTTAGCCAGGTCTACTTTAAGTCCCTATATCTGTTTTTCCATTTAGCTTATGCAATAGCTTAAAGGTGCTACCTGATCACTGATTTGCTTAAATAATCTAATAAGCTCTAATCCAATTTAAGCTTCTTTAGTGATCTATAGTACTGTTAAATAGTCAAGATATACTTAATATAGCATTAGTTAGCTTTTGTGTTCAACTGGTACTCTTTGATGGCCTTTAGCTTATTTTGAATTGCTTATTTATAAGCAGTTGCACCACAGTTTCATATTCTCACAAATAAGCATATGTTTTTATATTTTTTTATAAACTTAGAATAATATTTTAGCATTTTCCTGAATTTTTCAGATTTTTCCATCACTGTTTAGTATTTTTCTTTATTTAAACTAGTTTTTAATCCTTTTTAAATAGCTTTTAATACAAATAAATCAGAAAAAGCTTAAAAAAATATGTTTTAAATTTTCATAGATTAAGATAAATATAAAAGTCATAAAAAGTATTTTTCCATAATTTTCTTGGTTTAAATAGTATTTTTTAGCATTTTAATTAGTTTTAAATAGTATTAAATTAATAATAAATACATAAAAAGTCTAAAAAATATATTTTCAGTTTTAAAATAAGTTTTATCATATTTTAGATTTTTCTAAGTTATAATTTCATTTTTCTAGGTTAATTTTGTATTTTCTTGTATTTTAGTACATTTTAAATACTTAATAAATAGTTTTTAATTAATAATAATTAATTAAATAGTTGTAAAAATAATTTTCTTTTTCTAATAATTTTCTTTTATTATTAGGATTGTAAAAATGTCATTTTCATATTTGTAGGCATTTTATTTCTTAAAAACTCACGTTTTATTTTGTACGTTTACGTAATTTTATTTAAACGTACGTTTTAGGTTTTAAACGTTCATCATTGTAAAAATAGTGATAGCGTTTATTTAATATATTTTAACTTTTTAATTTCCTTTAATTTGCATTTAAGTCGCTGTAATTTGTAGATCTTTTCTTTAGGTAATTATCTATCAAAATCCTTACTGATCACTATCCTTAGTGATCATTCTATCATCTGATCAAGTGTTTATACACCAATTCATCCTCCGTGGGACTTAACGACCCAGGAATCCCCTATATTCCTCTGATCTAAATTGCATTTGGTGTTTGAGCTGTTTTGAGTTTCTTACGGTTAGCCATTCACAAGTGGCTGGCTTGTGTGAGATAACTTGACGGTTTTGCACCAATCAAATTTTGGCGCCGCTGCCGGGGAGGCTGTAAGCGTGTTTTAAGCATTTCCAGATCCATTCTTGCACATATACCACCTTTTTGTAAACATATTTTCAAAATCAAAAAGTTCATTAACACTTTTCCAAAAGTGTTAACAACACCAAAAATATTTTCATTCTTTGTTTTTACAAAATATTTATCCAAAAATCCAAAAATATTCATCTTTAACCTCTTACCCTTTTTGATTCTTTATCCCTTTACCCTCTATCCATTTGATTCTAACTTCTTCTATTCTAATGGAATCTCTCGACTACGACGAATTCTGGAACGAAGTTGAAAAACTTCCTACTTTATCACAAATGTCAAGAATTCGTGTTGTTCGTGATGATCCATTAATTCTGCATAGGGAAATGGAACGAGAAACCGGGGTGACAAAGGACCAGGTACTTCCCTCTGATAATGGAGGTGCTAAATACGTCCAACCTACGGTTATCCAAAGATCTAACCCCTCGATTGCTCCTAAGCCGTCTAAAATTGATCCTACACTTTCACGATTTACGGTTAAAAGCAAACATGCAGAATTTAGACCGGTGACTAGCAAGAATGACTTGCCTAATCTTCACGTTTCTCAAGAACCAGAACCGGAGACCATAACGGAAGTGGTGGAAATTGCTAGCTCTCAGAGCACACCACTTGTCCCACCTCCGGATTTTTCAAAGTGTTCTTCGAGTCTTAATAGTCATTCGGATCACCATGTTGGTTTTGTTGATTCTTTGAATGAACCGATTCCTTCTCATAACTCTCAAATAGAATCGTTTATTCCTTGTGTCGGTTGTGGTGAGCTTCTTTTTGGTTCACCCTGTCGCTGGTGTACGTGTGTATAGTGTGGTAATGATATTCGGAACGGGAGTTGTTTGTTTTGTGGTTCGAGGAATTCATTTGATTATGATCCTAATCCAAACTCATTTAACGACCCCTCAAATTTTTCCAATTACCCACCACAGCCCGACTTATCTTCATATAATCAACAATACTGCTGTGAATTTTGTGGAGGTCCTCACCAAGGATTTGAATGTCAATCCGGAAACACGATTGTCTATGAACAGTTCTCCGGTGATGCTCAGAACTTTGGTTATGACCAATATCCATATGATTCACCAATCAATGCTCAACAGTTTTACTGTTGTGAGAACTGTGGAGGTCCCCATTTCAGCTCTGATTGTCAAACAGGGAATCCATTTCCTTGTAACAATTACGACTATCCATATCACGACCAATCTCCACAGTGCCAAATGACTCAAACTCCTCAGCAAACCCAACAAGACACTTATCTAGAGCTTCTGGAGTCAGTGAAAAGAACTGAGGAGTTGAGTAAAACAGCATTTCATAATGTTCCCAGTTTTTCTTGTGTATATTGTGGGGGTCCTCATGATGATTATCAATGTCAACCTTCCGGTTTTGACAAATCTCCACTCCCACAATGTCCCGTCATTCAAAATTCACATGAGAAATCCATGGAAGAATTGCTAGCTGAAGAGCAGGCTGCTAAAATAAATTCCCAAATTGCTTTTGAAAAATCTATTAGGGAATTAATTGCAAAAGAAAAAGCAGCCAGATCTAGCTCTCAATTTCGTTTTATTCCTGATGATAGTGATGATGATGATACACTTGATTCATCAAGTTCATCAATTGATATCCCAGCAATTGAGATTCATTCTCAAGCAACTGCCATCACACCTGAAGCTCCCACTCACTCTCTGAACATGGGGGATGAGCATCTTGACACTGTTCCTGAAAAGGAATCGGACGAATTCATAAAGTCTAGTGTTGAGGACCTTGTCCCAATCCCTAGAGAGTCACAGGGAATTTTTGATCATGTGTGTGATATCCCTCCCCCTCTTGTCTTCCAAAGTAATCATGTTGAGATGTGCTCCGATTCTAATGATGACGATTCGTTATCTTGTGGAGACATCAGTTATATGGAGGAATTACCTTCTGAGCTTGTTAGCTTAGAAGAAGAGAATGATGAAGTTACTGACACTGAAATCAAAGATGAAGCTCTTCGAGCAACATTATTGAATGTCAGTCTTCTCATTTCTAAAATCGAGGCTTTCAAAGAAAAACCCATTTCATCTCCTATCCCCATAAAGGATAGTGACATTTTTTCCGATGATTCTATTCCGGAAATGGAAGCCTTCTGTTTTGATCAGATGGGAGAGAAAATTAGTGGTAATGCCACTTCTCATTTTCATAATTCTCTCCCCGATTATGAATCATTTACATTGGAGGAGTTCACCAGTGAACCCACTGATACCAATTCTGAATATGATTCATTCACCTTCGAGGAGTTCTCCTGTGAACTTACTCATATCATATCTCCGCTGGAGTATGATAATTTCTACTTTGATCTAGACACACCCATAATATGTCTTGATCAAGTGAGCTTAACTGAGGAGATTCATGAAACTATGAATTCTCCTATTGAGGATGAAGAGTTAGTCATGATTTTTATCATGATTTTCTTTCTTTTCTTCATATATCCTGTCACTTCTCCTGTTCTTCACTCCTTCGGGAATGAAGACACTATCTTTGACCCCGGCATTTTCATTTATCATTTGTGAGCCGGGTCTTTCTATGTATATCTCATCGGTGTGGAACTTTCACGTACTTCAATGTTTATACAAACATCTTGAATGATAGTCCGATGGAGATTGTCTCTTTCACTTACTTCCCCATGAACAAATTAATTCGGGGTCGAGTCAAGCTAGCGACTCGGAAATCAAAAATAGTAGTTAAACATGGGTTTTCACCCGTGAGTACCACCCTAGTGTGGGGGAGATGCCCCACATGTTGTATATAGACCTTAAAAATGAATGAAAATTGTAAATATTTAAAAAAGAGAATAATTGTTGTGTTTCTACACTTAGCTAGTAATGTTATCTTTTTACGTTCTAAGTTTCGGCATAACAGCCGGTACTTTGAATATTGAGGACAATATTCATTTCTAAGTGTGGGGGGGAAATTCTGGCGAATTTGATCATAAATGTACCCTTTTAGTCCATTTTCCCCCCAAAATGGCCAAAATTTAAAAAAAAATTTATTTAGTGGAAGTACTATGTACTAAACACAACAAATGGTAATCAGTCCACCATGTCTAACCCACATAAGGATTGGCTAATCCAGGAGCAAACGGCTCTTGGTAAAGATATCTCAAATCTGTTTTTGGCTTGCAATTTGCCTAAAATTGTATGGTGTTCAGCTCACCATATCTTTAACTAGTGAAAAGTTGGCTAGCCCGCAAGTTTATGGCTTGTGGTAAAGGCAGTTGAAAAACCATAATTGGTAATCGACTCACCAAAGATAATATTGATAATTTATCTAAGAGTTGGCTAGTCCAGAAGCAAATGGCTTCTGGTAAAGACAAATCAAATCCGTTGAAAGCTTATGATTTGCTCAAAATCATTTGGTTATCATTGTACCAAGGTTCTTACTTGAATCAAAACAATTGGCTACTCCAGAAGTAATGGCTTTTGGTAAAGAGATAAAATCCATTAACTTTTCATAAATCATTGCTAGGGACTAGCAATATCTTTGTGTGGGGGATTGATGAGTGTCTAAATACTCATCATTTTATACCAGTTAGACTGCAAAAACATCTGAAAACACTCAGAAATACATCAAAATGATGAAAATATCACAAATCAGTGTTTTATATGTTTTAAATGCAAAAATACCAAAATCAGATGAAAAACGTATCAAGTTTGCATAATTGGCAGTTTTAGTCCCTGGACTTATATAAATGAAATTTTATGCAATATTGGCCCTTGTACTATTCACATGTTACAAGTTTAACCCTTGTGATAACTTTGGGAAAGTTGCATTTTCAGTCCTTCAGTTTGCAAAATTACACATTTGGTCCTTGGGCTTGTATTACTACTAAACCAAACGGACCATATTTGTTATTATCTAAACCCCAAAACACAATCCAAATCCTTAACCCAGCTGTGGCCCAATCCTTCCCCAAGCCCAATCCAACCCAGCGTTACTAATAACCGGTCAAATAAGTCAAACACCCAAAAACCCGCGCGCACTGTTCATCCCCTACCTCCCAACACCTGTGTCCACTCCTTCCACGCCACCTGCTCACTACCCACTTTCCACCTCTCCGCCTACCTTTCACCTCAACCTTTCCACCTTGCAAACCAACCCCCCCACCTCAATTAATGCTGCTACCTGCTTCTGAGACTTTTCCCGCCAAAAAAATGACAAGTGTAATTTTGATGATTTCAAGTGATCCAAGGGCTGCAATCAAGTGGGAAAGTCTCATATGTCGACAAGGAACAGAATAGATCTATAAAGAAAGGATGAGAAGCTGAGGAAAGAAGCAAGTAGAGTAGTTTAGTTTAATTTATGTCGTTTTAAGTTTATTTAACTTTCCAGTGCAAATTTAAGCTTTCAATTGTTCTGTAATCGAATTTGAGTGTATTTTAAACTTATTCTCAGTTTTAATTTCAGTTTGTGTTTATAAATTCAGTTTATGCATTATTTTGTTAAAAATATCAATAAGCTCAAATGTTGTTTTTGGTTGTTGCCAAGGATTGAAAAAGCTCTCATAAGCTCCTAAATACCTTCTCAAAGCTGTTAGGAACTTAAAAATTCAGTTTAGACTCTAAACTCAAAAATTTCCAAAAATACCAAAAAAACAAATTAGTGAAAAATAAAAAGCCTATGGAATGATGATCAAGACATTGAAGCAGAGCTAAATTTGGATTGCTGTGGGTTTAGAGCTTAGTGGTAAGCATATAGGAATGATCTTGTGTACTCAGTTCTCTATTTTGTGCCTTAACTCATTTTGTAAGCTATTTACTTAAGCTTTGCATTTTTTAGTTCAAGTGATTAAATAGTATTAATTTCAGTTCCAATTTGTTTTATTATAGCTAATTTAAGATATTTAATAGATTTCTTGGTATAAATACTTGTTTTAGTATAAAAAGCTTCAAGACAGTGTGTTTAAGGACTGTTTGGATTTGCTCAGTATAGCCTGCTAGAGGCAAGTTTTGTGGTTGTTTATTGTTTTTATAAGTCATATGTGTGTCTAAAAGATCAGTCCAGTCATAAATCTCAGTCCTCATTAAAGAAAAAGTCAAAATAGCTCTTAAATTCTTATTGTAGTTAACTGTTAGGATTTCAGTTTGTAATTCTCACCATAATAGCTTAAAACTTGATATTATAGCTTAATCTCATCTTAATATAGCTTAATATAACTGAATCAGCCATTAGAATCAATCTTAAGTTCATTAAAGTCAAAGCTTTAGTATAAATCAAAAAGTCAAAATTTTCCTTGTGTAGTTTTTGAATAAACTTCACAATTTCATTGTGATCTTACTGTTAGGGTCTAGGATTTGTGCTTGTGGGAAATAAATATTTAGCTGCTAAACAAAATTAGAAAAATGATAGTTCATCTTTTCTCAGCTTGTTCAGTGCTTATTTTCTGGCTTATTTTGACCCCCTTGTCAAAATGCATGCTCTGTACACACTCAGTATTCACTGAGTGTGCACAGGCACAACTTGCAGCTTGTTCACAAGCTTCATTCAAGCTTGTGAGGAGCTGGTTTTTGGTTCTTGTGTAGTTAGCCAGGTCTACTTTAAGTCCCTATATCTGTTTTTCCATTTAGCTTATGCAATAGCTTAAAGGTGCTACCTGATCACTGATTTGCTTAAATAATCTAATAAGCTCTAATCCAATTTAAGCTTCTTTAGTGATCTATAGTACTGTTAAATAGTCAAGATATACTTAATATAGCATTAGTTAGCTTTTGTGTTCAACTGGTACTCTTTGATGGCCTTTAGCTTATTTTGAATTGCTTATTTATAAGCAGTTGCACCACAGTTTCATATTCTCACAAATAAGCATATGTTTTTATATTTTTTTATAAACTTAGAATAATATTTTAGCATTTTCCTGAATTTTTCATATTTTTCCATCACTGTTTAGTATTTTTCTTTATTTAAACTAGTTTTTAATCCTTTTTTAAATAGCTTTTAATACAAATAAATCAGAAAAAGCTTAAAAAAATATGTTTTCAATTTTCATAGATTAAGATAAATATAAAAGTCATAAAAAGTATTTTTCCATAATTTTCTTGGTTTAAATAGTATTTTTTAGCATTTTAATTAGTTTTAAATAGTATTAAATTAATAATAAATACATAAAAAGTCTAAAAAATATATTTTCAGTTTTAAAATAAGTTTTATCATATTTTAGATTTTTCTAAGTTATAATTTCATTTTTCTAGGTTAATTTTGTATTTTCTTGTATTTTAGTACATTTTAAATACTTAATAAATAGTTTTTAATTAATAATAATTAAATAAATAGTTGTAAAAATAATTTTCTTTTTCTAATAATTTTCTTTTATTATTAGGATTGTAAAAATGTCATTTTCATATTTGTAGGCATTTTATTTCTTAAAAACTCACGTTTTATTTTGTACGTTTACGTAATTTTATTTAAACGTACGTTTTAGGTTTTAAACGTTCATCATTGTAAAAATAGTGATAGCGTTTATTTAATATATTTTAACTTTTTAATTTCCTTTAATTTGCATTTAAGTCGCTGTAATTTGTAGATCTTTTCTTTAGGTAATTATCCATCAAAATCCTTACTGATCACTATCCTTAGTGATCATTCTATCATCTGATCAAGTGTTTATACACCAATTCATCCTCCGTGGGACTTAACGACCCAGGAATCCCCTATATTCCTCTGATCTAAATTGCATTTGGTGTTTGAGCTGTTTTGAGTTTCTTACGGTTAGCCATTCACAAGTGGCTGGCTTGTGTGAGATAACTTGACGGTTTTGCAGCAATCATTGAGATACAACCTTGCCTTTATTAGGAATCAACTTCTCACAAGTATCCATAGGTGTACTTACTGGAGTACAATCAAAATAATTGAATTTCTTATTGTAGTTAACTGTTAGGATTTCAGTTTGTAATTCTCACCATAATAGCTTAAAACTTGATATTATAGCTTAATCTCATCTTAATATAGCTTAATATAACTGAATCAGTCATTAGAATCAATCTTAAGTTCATTAAAGTCAAAGCTTTAGTATAAATCAAAAAGTCAAAATTTTCCTTGTGCAGTTTTTGAATAAACTTCACAATTTCATTGTGATCTTACTGTTAGGGTCTAGGATTTGTGCTTGTGGGAAATAAATATTTAGCTGCTAAACAAAATTAGAAAAATGATAGTTCATCTTTTCTCAGCTTGTTCAGTGCTTATTTTCTGGCTTATTTTGACCCCCTTGTCAAAATGCATGCTCTGTACACACTCAGTATTCACTGAGTGTGCACAGGCACAACTTGCAGCTTGTTCACAAGCTTCATTCAAGCTTGTGAGGAGCTGGTTTTTGGTTCTTGTGTAGTTAGCCAGGTCTACTTTAAGTCCCTATATCTGTTTTTCCATTTAGCTTATTTATTTAGCTTATGCAATAGCTTAAAGGTGCTACCTGATCACTGATTTGCTTAAATAATCTAATAAGCTCTAATCCAATTTAAGCTTCTTTAGTGATCTATAGTACTGTTAAATAGTCAAGATATACTTAATATAGCATTAGTTAGCTTTTGTGTTCAGCTGGTACTCTTTGATGGCCTTTAGCTTATTTTGAATTGCTTATTTATAAGCAGTTGCACCACAGTTTCATATTCTCACAAATAAGCATATGTTTTTATATTTTTTTATAAACTTAGAATAATATTTTAGCATTTTCCTGAATTTTTCAGATTTTTCCATCACTGTTTAGTATTTTTCTTTATTTAAACTAGTTTTTAATCCTTTTTAAATAGCTTTTAATACAAATAAATCAGAAAAAGCTTAAAAAAATATGTTTTCAATTTTCATAGATTAAGATAAATATAAAAGTCATAAAAAGTATTTTTCCATAATTTTCTTGGTTTAAATAGTATTTTTTAGCATTTTAATTAGTTTTAAATAGTATTAAATTAATCATAAATACATAAAAAGTCTAAAAAATATATTTTCAGTTTTAAAATAAGTTTTATCATATTTTAGATTTTTCTAAGTTATAATTTCATTTTTCTAGGTTAATTTTGTATTTTCTTGTATTTTAGTACATTTTAAATACTTAATAAATAGTTTTTAATTAATAATAATTAAATAAATAGTTGTAAAAATAATTTTCTTTTTCTAATAATTTTCTTTTATTATTAGGATTGTAAAAATGTCATTTTCATATTTGTAGGCATTTTATTTCTTAAAAACTCACGTTTTATTTTGTACGTTTACGTAATTTTATTTAAACGTACGTTTTAGGTTTTAAACGTTCATCATTGTAAAAATAGTGATAGCGTTTATTTAATATATTTTAACTTTTTAACTTCCTTTAATTTGCATTTAAGTCGCTGTAATTTGTAGATCTTTTCTTTAGGTAATTATCCATCAAAATCCTTACTGATCACTATCCTTAGTGATCATTCTATCATCTGATCAAGTGTTTATACACCAATTCATCCTCCGTGGGACTTAACGACCCAGGAATCCCCTATATTCCTCTGATCTAAATTGCATTTGGTGTTTGAGCTGTTTTGAGTTTCTTACGGTTAGCCATTCACAAGTGGCTGGCTTGTATGAGATAACTTGACGGTTTTGCACCAATCAAATTTTGGCGCCGCTGCCGGGGAGGCTGTAAGCGTGTTTTAAGCATTTCCAGATCCATTCTTGCACATATACCACCTTTTTGTAAACAATTTTTCAAAATCAAAAAGTTCATTAACACTTTTCCAAAAGTGTTAACAACACCAAAAATATTTTCATTCTTTGTTTTTACAAAATATTTATCCAAAAATCCAAAAATATTCATCTTTAACCTCTTACCCTTTTTGATTCTTTATCCCTTTACCCTCTATCCATTTGATTCTAACTTCTTCTATTCTAATGGAATCTCTCGACTACGACGAATTCTGGAACGAAGTTGAAAAACTTCCTACTTTATCACAAATGTCAAGAATTCGTGTTGTTCGTGATGATCCATTAATTCTGCGTAGGGAAATGGAACGAGAAACCGGGGTGACAAAGGACCAGGTACTTCCCTCTGATAATGGAGGTGCTAAATACGTCCAACCTACGGTTATCCAAAGATCTAACCCCTCGATTGCTCCTAAGCCGTCTAAAATTGATCCTACACTTTCACGATTTACGGTTAAAAGCAAACATGCAGAATTTAGACCGGTGACTAGCAAGAATGACTTGCCTAATCTTCACGTTTCTCAAGAACCAGAACCGGAGACCATAACGGAAGTGGTGGAAATTGCTAGCTCTCAGAGCACACCACTTGTCCCACCTCCGGATTTTTCAAAGTGTTCTTCGAGTCTTAATAGTCATTCGGATCACCATGTTGGTTTTGTTGATTCTTTGAATGAACCGATTCCTTCTCATAACTCTCAAATAGAATCGTTTATTCCTTGTGTCAGTTGTGGTGAGCTTCTTTTTGGTTCACCCTGTCGCTGGTGTACGTGTGTACAGTGTGGTAATGATATTCGGAACGGGAGTTGTTTGTTTTGTGGTTCGAGGAATTCATTTGATTATGATCCTATTCCAAACTCATTTAACGACCCCTCAAAATTTTCCAATTACCCACCATAGCCCGACTTATCTTCATATAATCAACAATACTGCTGTGAATTTTGTGGAGGTCCTCACCAAGGATTTGAATGTCAATCCGGAAACACGATTGTCTATGAACAGTTCTCCGGTGATGCTCAGAACTTTGGTTATGACCAATATCCATATGATTCACCAATCCAGGCTCAACAGTTTTACTGTTGTGAGAACTGTGGAGGTCCCCATTTCAGCTCTGATTGTCAAACAGGGAATCCATTTCCTTGTAACAATTACGACTATCCATATCACGACCAATCTCCACAGTGCCAAATGACTCAAACTCCTCAGCAAACCCAACAAGACACTTATCTAGAGCTTCTGGAGTCAGTGAAAAGAACTGAGGAGTTGAGTAAAACAGCATTTCATAATGTTCCCAGTTTTTCTTGTGTATATTGTGGGGGTCCTCATGATGATTATCAATGTCAACCTTCCGGTTTTGACAAATCTCCACTCCCACAATGTCCCGTCATTCAAAATTCACATGAGAAATCCATGGAAGAATTGCTAGATGAAGAGCAGGCTGCTAAAATAAATTCCCAAATTGCTTTTGAAAAATCTATTAGGGAATTAATTGCAAAAGAAAAAGCAGCCAGATCTAGCTCTCAATTTCGTTTTATTCCTAATGATAGTGATGATGATGATACACTTGATTCATCAAGTTCATCAATTGATATCCCAGCAGTTGAGATTCATTCTCAAGCAACTGCCATCACACCTGAAGCTCCCACTCACTCTCTGAACATGGGGGATGAGCATCTTGACACTGTTCCTGAAAAGGAATCGGACGAATTCATAAAGTCTAGTGTTGAGGACCTTGTCCCAATCCCTAGAGAGTCACAGGGAATTTTTGATCATGTGTATGATATCCCTCCCCCTCTTGTCTTCCAAAGTAATCATGTTGAGATGTGCTCCGATTCTAATGATGACGATTCGTTATCTTGTGGAGACATCAGTTATATGGAGGAATTACCTTCTGAGCTTGTTAGCTTAGAAGAAGAGAATGATGAAGTTACTGACACTGAAATCAAAGATGAAGCTCTTCGAGCAACATTATTGAATGTCAGTCTTCTCATTTCTAAAATCGAGGCTTTCAAAGAAAAACCCATTTCATCTCCTATCCCCATAAAGGATAGTGACATTTTTTCCGATGATTCTATTCCGGAAATGGAAGCCTTCTGTTTTGATCAGATGGGAGAGAAAATTAGTGGTAATGCCACTTCTCATTTTCATAATTCTCTCCCCGATTATGAATCATTTACATTGGAGGAGTTCACCAGTGAACCCACTGATACCAATTCTGAATATGATTCATTCACCTTCGAGGAGTTCTCCTGTGAACTTACTCATATCATATCTCGGCTGGAGTATGATAATTTCTACTTTGATCTAGACACACCCATAATATGTCTTGATCAAGTGAGCTTAACTGAGGAGATTCATGAAACTATGAATTCTCCTATTGAGGATGAAGAGTTAGTCATGATTTTTATCATGATTTTCTTTCTTTTCTTCATATATCCTGTCACTTCTCCTGTTCTTCACTCCTTCGGGAATGAAGATACTATCTTTGACCCCGGCATTTTCATTTATCATTTGTGAGCCGGGTCTTTCTATGTATATCTCATCGGTGTGGAACTTTCACGTACTTCAATGTTTATACAAACATCTTGAATGATAGTCCGATGGAGATTGTCTCTTTCACTTACTTCCCCATGAACAAATTAATTCGCGGTCGAGTCAAGCTAGCGACTCGGAAATCAAAAACAGTAGTTAAACATGGGTTTTCACCCGTGAGTACCACCCTAGTGTGGGGGAGATGCCCCACATGTTGTATATAGACCTTAAAAATGAATAAAAATTGTAAATATTTAAAAAAGAGAATAATTGTTGTGTTTCTACACTTAGCTAGTAATGTTATCTTTTTACGTTCTAAGTTTCGGCATAACAACCGGTACTTTGAATATTGAGGACAATATTCATTTCTAAGTGTGGGGGGGGGGGGAAATTTTGGCGAATTTGATCATAAATGTACCCTTTTAGTCCATTTTCCCCCTAAAATGGCCAAATTTTAAAATTTTTTTTATTTAGTGGAAGTACTATGTACTAAACACAACAAATGGTAATCAGTCCACCATGTCTAACCCACATAAGGATTGGCTAATCCAGGAGCAAACGGCTCTTGGTAAAGATATCTCAAATCCGTTTTTGGCTTGCAATTTGCCTAAAATTGTATGGTGTTCAGCTCACCATATCTTTAACTAGTGAAAAGTTGGCTAGCCCGCAAGTTTATGGCTTGTGGTAAAGGCAGTTGAAAAACCATAATTGGTAATCGACTCACCAAAGATAATATTGATAATTTATCTAAGAGTTGGCTAGTCCAGAAGCAAATGGCTTCTGGTAAAGACAAATCAAATCCGTTGAAAGCTTATGATTTGCTCAAAATCATTTGGTTATCATTGTACCAAGGTTCTTACTTGAATCAAAACAATTGGCTACTCCAGAAGTAATGGCTTTTGGTAAAGAGATAAAATCCATTAACTTTTCATAAATCATTGCTAGGGACTAGCAATATCTTTGTGTGGGGGATTGATGAGTGTCTAAATACTCATCATTTTATACCAGTTAGACTGCAAAAACATCTGAAAACACTCAGAAATACATCAAAATGATGAAAATATCACAAATCAGTGTTTTATATGTTTTAAATGCAAAAATACCAAAATCAGATGAAAAACGTATCAAGTTTGCATAATTGGCAGTTTTAGTCCCTGGACTTATATAAATGAAATTTTATGCAATATTGGCCCTTGTACTATTCACATGTTACAAGTTTAACCCTTGTGATAACTTTGGGAAAGTTGCATTTTCAGTCCTTCAGTTTGCAAAATTACACATTTGGTCCTTGGGCTTGTATTACTACTAAACCAAACGGACCATATTTGTTATTATCTAAACCCCAAAACACAATCCAAATCCTTAACCCAGCTGTGGCCCAATCCTTCCCCAAGCCCAATCCAACCCAGCGTTACTAATAACCGGTCAAATAAGTCAAACACCCAAAAACCCGCGCGCACTGTTCATCCCCTACCTCCCAACACCTGTGTCCACTCCTTCCACGCCACCTGCTCACTACCCACTTTCCACCTCTCCGCCTACCTTTCACCTCAACCTTTCCACCTTGCAAACCAACCCCCCCACCTCAATTAATGCTGCTACCTGCTTCTGAGACTTTTCCCGCCAAAAAAATGACAAGTGTAATTTTGATGATTTCAAGTGATCCAAGGGCTGCAATCAAGTGGGAAAGTCTCATATGTTGACAAGGAACAGAATAGATCTATAAAGAAAGGATGAGAAGCTGAGGAAAGAAGCAAGTAGAGTAGTTTAGTTTAATTTATGTCGTTTTAAGTTTATTTAACTTTCCAGTGCAAATTTAAGCTTTCAATTGTTCTGTAATCGAATTTGAGTGTATTTTAAACTTATTCTCAGTTTTAATTTCAGTTTGTGTTTATAAATTCAGTTTATGCATTATTTTGTTAAAAATCTCAATAAGCTCAAATGTTGTTTTTGGTTGTTGCCAAGGATTGAAAAAGCTCTCATAAGCTCCTAAATACCTTCTCAAAGCTCTCTAAACTCAAAAATTTCCAAAAATACCAAAAAAACAAATTAGTGAAAAATAAAAAGCCTATGGAATGATGATCAAGACATTGAAGCAGAGCTAAATTTGGATTGCTGTGGGTTTAGAGCTTAGTGGTAAGCATATAGGAATGATCTTGTGTACTCAGTTCTCTATTTTGTGCCTTAACTCATTTTGTAAGCTATTTACTTAAGCTTTGCATTTTTTAGTTCAAGTGATTAAATAGTATTAATTTCAGTTCCAATTTGTTTTATTATAGCTAATTTAAGATATTTAATAGATTTCTTGGTATAAATACTTGTTTTAGTATAAAAAGCTTCAAGACAGTGTGTTTAAGGACTGTTTGGATTTGCTCAGTATAGCCTGCTAGAGGCAAGTTTTGTGGTTGTTTATTGTTTTTATAAGTCATATGTGTGTCTAAAAGATCAGTCCAGTCATAAATCTCAGTCCTCATTAAAGAAAAAGTCAAAATAGCTCTTAAATTCTTATTGTAGTTAACTGTTAGGATTTCAGTTTGTAATTCTCACCATAATAGCTTAAAACTTGATATTATAGCTTAATCTCATCTTAATATAGCTTAATATAACTGAATCAGCCATTAGAATCAATCTTAAGTTCATTAAAGTCAAAGCTTTAGTATAAATCAAAAAGTCAAAATTTTCCTTGTGTAGTTTTTGAATAAACTTCACAATTTCATTGTGATCTTACTGTTAGGGTCTAGGATTTGTGCTTGTGGGAAATAAATATTTAGCTGCTAAACAAAATTAGAAAAATGATAGTTCATCTTTTATCAGCTTGTTCAGTGCTTATTTTCTGGCTTATTTTGACCCCCTTGTCAAAATGCATGCTCTGTACACACTTAGTATTCACTGAGTGTGCACAGGCACAACTTGCAACTTGTTCACAAGCTTCATTCAAGCTTGTGAGGAGCTGGTTTTTGGTTCTTGTGTAGTTAGCCAGGTCTACTTTAAGTCCCTATATCTGTTTTTCCATTTAGCTTATGCAATAGCTTAAAGGTGCTACCTGATCACTGATTTGCTTAAATAATCTAATAAGCTCTAATCCAATTTAAGCTTCTTTAGTGATCTATAGTACTGTTAAATAGTCAAGATATACTTAATATAGCATTAGTTAGCTTTTGTGTTCAACTGGTACTCTTTGATGGCCTTTAGCTTATTTTGAATTGCTTATTTATAAGCAGTTGCACCACAGTTTCATATTCTCACAAATAAGCATATGTTTTTATATTTTTTTATAAACTTAGAATAATATTTTAGCATTTTCCTGAATTTTTCAGATTTTTCCATCACTGTTTAGTATTTTTCTTTATTTAAACTAGTTTTTAATCCTTTTTAAATAGCTTTTAATACAAATAAATCAGAAAAAGCTTAAAAAAATATGTTTTAAATTTTCATAGATTAAGATAAATATAAAAGTCATAAAAAGTATTTTTCCATAATTTTCTTGGTTTAAATAGTATTTTTTAGCATTTTAATTAGTTTTAAATAGTATTAAATTAATAATAAATACATAAAAAGTCTAAAAAATATATTTTCAGTTTTAAAATAAGTTTTATCATATTTTAGATTTTTCTAAGTTATAATTTCATTTTTCTAGGTTAATTTTGTATTTTCTTGTATTTTAGTACATTTTAAATACTTAATAAATAGTTTTTAATTAATAATAATTAATTAAATAGTTGTAAAAATAATTTTCTTTTTCTAATAATTTTCTTTTATTATTAGGATTGTAAAAATGTCATTTTCATATTTGTAGGCATTTTATTTCTTAAAAACTCACGTTTTATTTTGTACGTTTACGTAATTTTATTTAAACGTACGTTTTAGGTTTTAAACGTTCATCATTGTAAAAATAGTGATAGCGTTTATTTAATATATTTTAACTTTTTAATTTCCTTTAATTTGCATTTAAGTCGCTGTAATTTGTAGATCTTTTCTTTAGGTAATTATCTATCAAAATCCTTACTGATCACTATCCTTAGTGATCATTCTATCATCTGATCAAGTGTTTATACACCAATTCATCCTCCGTGGGACTTAACGACCCAGGAATCCCCTATATTCCTCTGATCTAAATTGCATTTGGTGTTTGAGCTGTTTTGAGTTTCTTACGGTTAGCCATTCACAAGTGGCTGGCTTGTGTGAGATAACTTGACGGTTTTGCACCAATCAAATTTTGGCGCCGCTGCCGGGGAGGCTGTAAGCGTGTTTTAAGCATTTCCAGATCCATTCTTGCACATATACCACCTTTTTGTAAACATATTTTCAAAATCAAAAAGTTCATTAACACTTTTCCAAAAGTGTTAACAACACCAAAAATATTTTCATTCTTTGTTTTTACAAAATATTTATCCAAAAATCCAAAAATATTCATCTTTAACCTCTTACCCTTTTTGATTCTTTATCCCTTTACCCTCTATCCATTTGATTCTAACTTCTTCTATTCTAATGGAATCTCTCGACTACGACGAATTCTGGAACGAAGTTGAAAAACTTCCTACTTTATCACAAATGTCAAGAATTCGTGTTGTTCGTGATGATCCATTAATTCTGCATAGGGAAATGGAACGAGAAACCGGGGTGACAAAGGACCAGGTACTTCCCTCTGATAATGGAGGTGCTAAATACGTCCAACCTACGGTTATCCAAAGATCTAACCCCTCGATTGCTCCTAAGCCGTCTAAAATTGATCCTACACTTTCACGATTTACGGTTAAAAGCAAACATGCAGAATTTAGACCGGTGACTAGCAAGAATGACTTGCCTAATCTTCACGTTTCTCAAGAACCAGAACCGGAGACCATAACGGAAGTGGTGGAAATTGCTAGCTCTCAGAGCACACCACTTGTCCCACCTCCGGATTTTTCAAAGTGTTCTTCGAGTCTTAATAGTCATTCGGATCACCATGTTGGTTTTGTTGATTCTTTGAATGAACCGATTCCTTCTCATAACTCTCAAATAGAATCGTTTATTCCTTGTGTCGGTTGTGGTGAGCTTCTTTTTGGTTCACCCTGTCGCTGGTGTACGTGTGTATAGTGTGGTAATGATATTCGGAACGGGAGTTGTTTGTTTTGTGGTTCGAGGAATTCATTTGATTATGATCCTAATCCAAACTCATTTAACGACCCCTCAAATTTTTCCAATTACCCACCACAGCCCGACTTATCTTCATATAATCAACAATACTGCTGTGAATTTTGTGGAGGTCCTCACCAAGGATTTGAATGTCAATCCGGAAACACGATTGTCTATGAACAGTTCTCCGGTGATGCTCAGAACTTTGGTTATGACCAATATCCATATGATTCACCAATCAATGCTCAACAGTTTTACTGTTGTGAGAACTGTGGAGGTCCCCATTTCAGCTCTGATTGTCAAACAGGGAATCCATTTCCTTGTAACAATTACGACTATCCATATCACGACCAATCTCCACAGTGCCAAATGACTCAAACTCCTCAGCAAACCCAACAAGACACTTATCTAGAGCTTCTGGAGTCAGTGAAAAGAACTGAGGAGTTGAGTAAAACAGCATTTCATAATGTTCCCAGTTTTTCTTGTGTATATTGTGGGGGTCCTCATGATGATTATCAATGTCAACCTTCCGGTTTTGACAAATCTCCACTCCCACAATGTCCCGTCATTCAAAATTCACATGAGAAATCCATGGAAGAATTGCTAGCTGAAGAGCAGGCTGCTAAAATAAATTCCCAAATTGCTTTTGAAAAATCTATTAGGGAATTAATTGCAAAAGAAAAAGCAGCCAGATCTAGCTCTCAATTTCGTTTTATTCCTGATGATAGTGATGATGATGATACACTTGATTCATCAAGTTCATCAATTGATATCCCAGCAATTGAGATTCATTCTCAAGCAACTGCCATCACACCTGAAGCTCCCACTCACTCTCTGAACATGGGGGATGAGCATCTTGACACTGTTCCTGAAAAGGAATCGGACGAATTCATAAAGTCTAGTGTTGAGGACCTTGTCCCAATCCCTAGAGAGTCACAGGGAATTTTTGATCATGTGTGTGATATCCCTCCCCCTCTTGTCTTCCAAAGTAATCATGTTGAGATGTGCTCCGATTCTAATGATGACGATTCGTTATCTTGTGGAGACATCAGTTATATGGAGGAATTACCTTCTGAGCTTGTTAGCTTAGAAGAAGAGAATGATGAAGTTACTGACACTGAAATCAAAGATGAAGCTCTTCGAGCAACATTATTGAATGTCAGTCTTCTCATTTCTAAAATCGAGGCTTTCAAAGAAAAACCCATTTCATCTCCTATCCCCATAAAGGATAGTGACATTTTTTCCGATGATTCTATTCCGGAAATGGAAGCCTTCTGTTTTGATCAGATGGGAGAGAAAATTAGTGGTAATGCCACTTCTCATTTTCATAATTCTCTCCCCGATTATGAATCATTTACATTGGAGGAGTTCACCAGTGAACCCACTGATACCAATTCTGAATATGATTCATTCACCTTCGAGGAGTTCTCCTGTGAACTTACTCATATCATATCTCCGCTGGAGTATGATAATTTCTACTTTGATCTAGACACACCCATAATATGTCTTGATCAAGTGAGCTTAACTGAGGAGATTCATGAAACTATGAATTCTCCTATTGAGGATGAAGAGTTAGTCATGATTTTTATCATGATTTTCTTTCTTTTCTTCATATATCCTGTCACTTCTCCTGTTCTTCACTCCTTCGGGAATGAAGACACTATCTTTGACCCCGGCATTTTCATTTATCATTTGTGAGCCGGGTCTTTCTATGTATATCTCATCGGTGTGGAACTTTCACGTACTTCAATGTTTATACAAACATCTTGAATGATAGTCCGATGGAGATTGTCTCTTTCACTTACTTCCCCATGAACAAATTAATTCGGGGTCGAGTCAAGCTAGCGACTCGGAAATCAAAAATAGTAGTTAAACATGGGTTTTCACCCGTGAGTACCACCCTAGTGTGGGGGAGATGCCCCACATGTTGTATATAGACCTTAAAAATGAATGAAAATTGTAAATATTTAAAAAAGAGAATAATTGTTGTGTTTCTACACTTAGCTAGTAATGTTATCTTTTTACGTTCTAAGTTTCGGCATAACAGCCGGTACTTTGAATATTGAGGACAATATTCATTTCTAAGTGTGGGGGGGAAATTCTGGCGAATTTGATCATAAATGTACCCTTTTAGTCCATTTTCCCCCCAAAATGGCCAAAATTTAAAAAAAAATTTATTTAGTGGAAGTACTATGTACTAAACACAACAAATGGTAATCAGTCCACCATGTCTAACCCACATAAGGATTGGCTAATCCAGGAGCAAACGGCTCTTGGTAAAGATATCTCAAATCTGTTTTTGGCTTGCAATTTGCCTAAAATTGTATGGTGTTCAGCTCACCATATCTTTAACTAGTGAAAAGTTGGCTAGCCCGCAAGTTTATGGCTTGTGGTAAAGGCAGTTGAAAAACCATAATTGGTAATCGACTCACCAAAGATAATATTGATAATTTATCTAAGAGTTGGCTAGTCCAGAAGCAAATGGCTTCTGGTAAAGACAAATCAAATCCGTTGAAAGCTTATGATTTGCTCAAAATCATTTGGTTATCATTGTACCAAGGTTCTTACTTGAATCAAAACAATTGGCTACTCCAGAAGTAATGGCTTTTGGTAAAGAGATAAAATCCATTAACTTTTCATAAATCATTGCTAGGGACTAGCAATATCTTTGTGTGGGGGATTGATGAGTGTCTAAATACTCATCATTTTATACCAGTTAGACTGCAAAAACATCTGAAAACACTCAGAAATACATCAAAATGATGAAAATATCACAAATCAGTGTTTTATATGTTTTAAATGCAAAAATACCAAAATCAGATGAAAAACGTATCAAGTTTGCATAATTGGCAGTTTTAGTCCCTGGACTTATATAAATGAAATTTTATGCAATATTGGCCCTTGTACTATTCACATGTTACAAGTTTAACCCTTGTGATAACTTTGGGAAAGTTGCATTTTCAGTCCTTCAGTTTGCAAAATTACACATTTGGTCCTTGGGCTTGTATTACTACTAAACCAAACGGACCATATTTGTTATTATCTAAACCCCAAAACACAATCCAAATCCTTAACCCAGCTGTGGCCCAATCCTTCCCCAAGCCCAATCCAACCCAGCGTTACTAATAACCGGTCAAATAAGTCAAACACCCAAAAACCCGCGCGCACTGTTCATCCCCTACCTCCCAACACCTGTGTCCACTCCTTCCACGCCACCTGCTCACTACCCACTTTCCACCTCTCCGCCTACCTTTCACCTCAACCTTTCCACCTTGCAAACCAACCCCCCCACCTCAATTAATGCTGCTACCTGCTTCTGAGACTTTTCCCGCCAAAAAAATGACAAGTGTAATTTTGATGATTTCAAGTGATCCAAGGGCTGCAATCAAGTGGGAAAGTCTCATATGTCGACAAGGAACAGAATAGATCTATAAAGAAAGGATGAGAAGCTGAGGAAAGAAGCAAGTAGAGTAGTTTAGTTTAATTTATGTCGTTTTAAGTTTATTTAACTTTCTAGTGCAAATTTAAGCTTTCAATTGTTCTGTAATCGAATTTGAGTGTATTTTAAACTTATTCTCAGTTTTAATTTCAGTTTGTGTTTATAAATTCAGTTTATGCATTATTTTGTTAAAAATCTCAATAAGCTCAAATGTTGTTTTTGGTTGTTGCCAAGGATTGAAAAAGCTCTCATAAGCTCCTAAATACCTTCTCAAAGCTCTCTAAACTCAAAAATTTCCAAAAATACCAAAAAAACAAATTAGTGAAAAATAAAAAGCCTATGGAATGATGATCAAGACATTGAAGCAGAGCTAAATTTGGATTGCTGTGGGTTTAGAGCTTAGTGGTAAGCATATAGGAATGATCTTGTGTACTCAGTTCTCTATTTTGTGCCTTAACTCATTTTGTAAGCTATTTACTTAAGCTTTGCATTTTTTAGTTCAAGTGATTAAATAGTATTAATTTCAGTTCCAATTTGTTTTATTATAGCTAATTTAAGATATTTAATAGATTTCTTGGTATAAATACTTGTTTTAGTATAAAAAGCTTCAAGACAGTGTGTTTAAGGACTGTTTGGATTTGCTCAGTATAGCCTGCTAGAGGCAAGTTTTGTGGTTGTTTATTGTTTTTATAAGTCATATGTGTGTCTAAAAGATCAGTCCAGTCATAAATCTCAGTCCTCATTAAAGAAAAAGTCAAAATAGCTCTTAAATTCTTATTGTAGTTAACTGTTAGGATTTCAGTTTGTAATTCTCACCATAATAGCTTAAAACTTGATATTATAGCTTAATCTCATCTTAATATAGCTTAATATAACTGAATCAGCCATTAGAATCAATCTTAAGTTCATTAAAGTCAAAGCTTTAGTATAAATCAAAAAGTCAAAATTTTCCTTGTGCAGTTTTTGAATAAACTTCACAATTTCATTGTGATCTTACTGTTAGGGTCTAGGATTTGTGCTTGTGGGAAATAAATATTTAGCTGCTAAACAAAATTAGAAAAATGATAGTTCATCTTTTCTCAGCTTGTTCAGTGCTTATTTTCTGGCTTATTTTGACCCCCTTGTCAAAATGCATGCTCTGTACACACTCAGTATTCACTGAGTGTGCACAGGCACAACTTGCAGCTTGTTCACAAGCTTCATTCAAGCTTGTGAGGAGCTGGTTTTTGGTTCTTGTGTAGTTAGCCAGGTCTACTTTAAGTCCCTATATCTGTTTTTCCATTTAGCTTATGCAATAGCTTAAAGGTGCTACCTGATCACTGATTTGCTTAAATAATCTAATAAGCTCTAATCCAATTTAAGCTTCTTTAGTGATCTATAGTACTGTTAAATAGTCAAGATATACTTAATATAGCATTAGTTAGCTTTTGTGTTCAACTGGTACTCTTTGATGGCCTTTAGCTTATTTTGAATTGCTTATTTATAAGCAGTTGCACCACAGTTTCATATTCTCACAAATAAGCATATGTTTTTATATTTTTTTATAAACTTAGAATAATATTTTAGCATTTTCCTGAATTTTTCATATTTTTCCATCACTGTTTAGTATTTTTCTTTATTTAAACTAGTTTTTAATCCTTTTTTAAATAGCTTTTAATACAAATAAATCAGAAAAAGCTTAAAAAAATATGTTTTCAATTTTCATAGATTAAGATAAATATAAAAGTCATAAAAAGTATTTTTCCATAATTTTCTTGGTTTAAATAGTATTTTTTAGCATTTTAATTAGTTTTAAATAGTATTAAATTAATAATAAATACATAAAAAGTCTAAAAAATATATTTTCAGTTTTAAAATAAGTTTTATCATATTTTAGATTTTTCTAAGTTATAATTTCATTTTTCTAGGTTAATTTTGTATTTTCTTGTATTTTAGTACATTTTAAATACTTAATAAATAGTTTTTAATTAATAATAATTAAATAAATAGTTGTAAAAATAATTTTCTTTTTCTAATAATTTTCTTTTATTATTAGGATTGTAAAAATGTCATTTTCATATTTGTAGGCATTTTATTTCTTAAAAACTCACGTTTTATTTTGTACGTTTACGTAATTTTATTTAAACATACGTTTTAGGTTTTAAACGTTCATCATTGTAAAAATAGTGATAGCGTTTATTTAATATATTTTAACTTTTTAATTTCCTTTAATTTGCATTTAAGTCGCTGTAATTTGTAGATCTTTTCTTTAGGTAATTATCCATCAAAATCCTTACTGATCACTATCCTTAGTGATCATTCTATCATCTGATCAAGTGTTTATACACCAATTCATCCTCCGTGGGACTTAACGACCCAGGAATCCCCTATATTCCTCTGATCTAAATTGCATTTGGTGTTTGAGCTGTTTTGAGTTTCTTACGGTTAGCCATTCACAAGTGGCTGGCTTGTGTGAGATAACTTGACGGTTTTGCAGCAATCATTGAGATACAACCTTGCCTTTATTAGGAATCAACTTGTCACAAGTATCCATAGGTGTACTTACTGGAGTACAATCAAAATAATTGAATTTCCTCAACACCTTCTCAATATAATGAGACTGAGAGATAGAAATTCTTTTACTTTCATGTTTAATCCTTATGCCAAGGATAACATCAGCCTCCCACATGTCCTTCATGGAGAACCTTGATGACAAAAATTCCTTTGTCAGGTCAACCTGATTTTGGTCAGTGCCAAAGATCAGCATGTCATCAACATACAGACAGATGATAACTTATTTACCAGATTCATCAAATTTGCTAGACACGCATTTTTCACATTGGTTAAGAATATAACCACTAGACAAAACCACTTCATCAGATTTTTGATGCCATTGCTTAGGTGTCTGTTTGAGTCCATACAATGACTTAACCAGTTTACACACCTTGTTTTCATTGCCAGGCAAGATGAAGCCCTGAGGTTGGTTCATATAAACCTCCTCATCCAATTCACCATTTAAGAAGCTGTTTTCACATCCATCTGGTGAATAATCAGATTGTGAATTGATGACAAAGAAATCAACAGTCTTATAGTAATGATACGTGCCACAGGGGCATAAGTATCAAAATAGTCTATTCCTGACTTTTATTTAAAGCCTTAAATGACTAGTCTAGCCTTGAACTTTTCAATAGTTCCATCTACCTTCATTTTCTTTTTGAAAATCCATTTGCAACTCAAAGGTTTGCAACCAGGTGGTAGATCAACCAACACCCAAGTGTTGTTGCCCATGATGGAATTCATCTCATCATTGATTGCTTATTTCCATAAAGCAATATCCTGAGACTTCATTGCTTCTTCAAATGTCTTGGGATCATCCTTAACAATGAAGCAATAGGAGTATTGGTCAGAAACCTCATCCCTAGTTCCTTCAATTAAATATAATTGAAACTCAGGTCCAAATAACTTTGGATTCCTGACCCTTTTGCTCTTTCTGAGCATAGGTCCAAGTTGTTGAACCACAACCTCATCAGGGACTACTGATGGCTCTTCATCAGGGACCTCTGATACACCAATGTCATGAGTTCCATTAGGAATCCTCTGACTTGGTCTAGGTACTGATGAGAATCTATTCTCATCAAAGTTTTCATCCCTTGATTCAATTATAGAGTTAATTGAAACAATTTCATTAGGTTTGATTCGCTCCAAACGGTCTATCTTTTATTAATCCACCACTTGTGAATGGTCAACCATAAAAGTCAAACATCTCAGAGCAAAATGCAATTAAATCCAGAGGAGTTTAGTGTTTCCCCGGGTCGTTAAGTCCCAACGAGGTGTGAACACTGTAATACAACGACTGTATGTGCTGAAATGATATTGAATATACAAAAACAGGAATCTGGTTGACTAACACTAGGAATGTGAATAGTGATAGCTCTGTCACAACTATGTCATTAAAAACGTGCAATCAGAAACCTAAAAACGTGAAAGATATACAAACGTACGTTTAACTTAAATTAAACGTAAACGTATAAAAACAAAACGATTATAACTATAGTAGGGATTTGCATGCCTTAACGACTTAAATGCAAATTAAATATAATTAAAATATTTATCTATAATTTACAAACTTATATAAAAGTTAAGAAAGCCTGAAAAACTAAAACGCATACGTGTACGTAGTAATTACATAAACGTAACAAAATAAAAAGTGAATTCGATCCAATACAACTTATACTAATGTGAAAATCATATTTTTGGAATCCTAAAATGATAAGAAAATTATTAGAAAATTAAAATAAAATTTTATACTATTAAATTAATTAATATAAATTAAAAATGAATTAAATGTATTTAATAATGAATTAAATAATAAGAAAATCTAAAATTAATTTAAATAAATGAAATAAAGAATCTGAAAAATCTAAAATATTATAAAATAAATTTTAAAACTGAAAATGTATTTTTTACACAATTATTCTATTTATTATTAATTATTTACCATTATTAATTACTAATAACTATTATTGATTTATTATAAATAATAAATAAATAAAAATCTGAAACTTTTTACAAAATTCTAAAATAAATAAAAGAAGCTAGGAAAAATATAAAAACTATATGTGTATAAGTCCAATAGATAAATATAAACAGGAAAATGGACTGTGGTAGTGTGAGCTTATGGTTTAGACAGTTAAGCTTTTTGAGCTTAACTTGGATGGAATGGAAGCTTGCAAAAGCTTGGTATAAGCTCCACACAGGAAAGTAAAAGAAAAATAATATGAATACAAGTGATATTGACAAGTATGAACAAGCTGGTACACTGACAATCACTCATAAGCTAGGTATAAGCTAATAAGCAATTCTGCTGAACCATTGCAAGGTACTGCTGAACCATTGCACTCAGAAAATGGACAAGCCAAGAAGCTAGTTGCAACCCTAGCAAATAAGCTGCTAGGGGAAAATTAAGCATAGGATCTTAAAGTTGGGCAGATAAGCTCCACAGGGAACTAAATCTCATAAGCTCATGATCACTAAGGAGCTTCTTAGAGCTGTTGGTAATGGTGTAAGTTCACTGAGTTCTCAGTGAACTGTTGAGAATGGGCAAACAACAAGCTCTAAATTAACTTATCAAATAAGCTCATAAAAGCTACACAAGCACTGGAACATTGAGTGTGATAGATTAACCTCACATAAGGCCAAAAATCACAAGCTCAAGCTCAATGAGGAGCTATTTGAGAGCTTAGGAAAACAACTCCAACTACACAGTTTGCTTCTGTGTAGTGAGTAAGATAGGACAAAAAAGGTGGATTGATTAAGCTATCTAGATAAGCTATAAATTTGAAAATAAGAATAAACATAACACATAAGCCACAAAGGCAACACAAATAAGCCAAATGCACTGGATAGGGTCAACTCCACAAGCTTTGGCAAGCTCATGGTTTTAACAGTCCTAACCATGGTGCAGGGCAAAAATGGGCACAAATAAGCTACAAAATAAGCACTTAAACATGGAAAACAAAAATAAACAAAAATACAATAAGCAAGATTAGCAACAAAACTAAAATATCCTAAAAGCACTAAACATGAAACTAAATAACAAAGGCACACTGAAATTATTAAGTTTATTCAAAAATGACTAAAGTAAAAATTTGACTTTTTATAAGAACACTAAAGTTGACTAATATGAATTTAGATCTTAATCTACTGACTTAATATGCTATATTAAGCTATAAGAACATGAAATTAACAAAGATAAACAACATTTAAACAAGTATGCAAGATTATAGGATCTAACATCTTCACAGTCAACACATAAATTAGTACAATTGTCATTTTGACTTTTCCATATGTAAAGCTGCTAGATTAAGGTTTAACTGAGTTGTTTAGGCCATATTAAGAGTGCATCAAACAAGAACAACCATAGACACAACCCTAAACACAAAATCACCATTAAATCCAAACAATCCTTAAATGGACTGTTATGAAGTTTTTCAAAGCAAAAGACTGCATAAACTTATTTCATCAAATCCAGAGATCATATTGTGTCAAAATAGACCTTTTTAAGCTTAAACAAGTAGTCACTCCAGTTTAAACCTAGGTTTCTCAAAGACAAGCATAATGATAGTCTAAATACCATTTCAAACCTCAATCAAATCCAAAACATGATAACCTAAGATTAAGCTATAATAACACTAAATAACAACAAAGAAACATGAAAACATAAGAATTAAAGCATGAAAAGGACTGAAACAGTAAATTGCAAAAAATGATAAAAATGGCTTACAAATGAAATTCAAGCTGAGACAAAGAACCAGGGCTCAAGAACAATCCTAAAGCTTCCCAAGAAGCACTACAACCCAGGACCATACAGAATTTATCCTGCTCCAAGCTTCTTCCTTCTCAACTCACTATTTTTGATTTTTCATTGATTTTCTCAATTTTTTTAGTATTTTTCTGGATTTTAAAGACTAAGACTGTTTTAAGGTTCTAAAAGCTTTAAAGCTTTGTCAGGAGCTTATGTGAGCTTAAAGAATCCATTAAACAACTACATAACAAGAATTTAAAGAACCTGAAATTTAAAGGTAATTTAAGGAAAAACTTGAAACTGAAAGATTACTTGAAATTAAACTGAAAATAAAGTTTCATTACACTAATTTAAGGAAAATTACAACATTGAAAGCAATAAATTAACTTGAAATTAAAGAAAGCAGTAAATTTAATTAACTACGTGACCTAGGCTAATCCAAAGGTAGTCTTCTCTCTGTTTCCTCTTGATATTTATAGTCATTTGAGTTCCCACCATCATTCCAATCAAATCCCACTTTAATTCTTGACCTTTGATTGCTCTGAATTCATCCTAGCCGTTTAAACGACTTTTGGCGCCAAAAGTGTACACGGCTGCATTGGGCAGTTTGGGAGCAATTAATGCTTCTTGGTTGCTTGTAGAGGTGGATGGGACATGTTTGGTGAGTTTATGAGCTGGGGTTGAGGTGTAAAGCAAAAACAGGGGTTATGAGTACTTCTCAGTGGAAGAGTGGGAAGGATGCATTGATTGAGGTCGTGTGCTGGTTTATGAGGTGGAAAGGTGGTGGTGAGAGTTGTTAGACAGCTGGAAAGGTGGTGAGGTAGTGGAGAAACCACTCTGGTTTTGGGTTACAGGTGATGGTGAAGGAGATGAACAGTGGAAGCGGTTTTTATTTTTTAAACCGTGGGTTGGGCTATGTGTTGGGCCAGCAGGATTGAGTTGTGTTTGTGTTTTGGGTTTGTTAACAAAAAGGGTCCGTTTGGTATAAGTTAAGCACAAGGACCATTCATGTAATTTCTGATTTATGAGGGGCCTGATTTGAACTCTCCCAAACATCACACAAGGACTAAAACTGCAATTAATGGTTAGTACAAGGACCAATATTACATAAAATTCCATTTTTATAAATCCAAGGACCAAAACTGACAACTTTGTAACTCCAGGGACCAAACTTGTAATTTTCTCAAAACTTATCATATAAGGACCAAATATGCCATATTTGAATAGTACAAGGGTGTAGTTTGAATAATTTCCATTTTTAAACACCAGGGACTGATTTTGACACTTTTGTAAAGTTGAGGGACCAAAGTTGTAAATTGTGACTTTTAAACTTCAAAGGACAATTTCTTACAACTTGTGAATCCCATGGCCCTTTTATGACTTTTTATAAGTTTTGGAATGACCAGGGACTAGTTTTGACAATTGGTGTAACTCCAGGGACTGAAACTGACATTTGTGTGAAATTTGCGCATTTTTCACTTGTTTTTCAATCTTTTTATGATTTTGTATCCTTTTGTGAGTCATTTGTGTGTTTTTGTGGGTTTAAATTATATAAAAGATATGTGTAAAACGGCACATATCAAGGTTCAATAACATAGAACCTAAAAGCCTTTGAATGCTCAACATATCCAACAAAGATGCAGTCAATGCCTCTTTCACCCAAAGTTTTCAGCTTTGGACCAGGGAGTCTTACAACAGCCCTACAACCCCAAACCCTGAGATAGTTCAGGTTGGGTTTCCTTTTAGTCCAGAGTTCATAAGGGGTAACCTTGTTCCTTTTGTTAGAAACCCTATTTAATAAATAGCAAGCTGTTAACATAGCTTCACCCCAGAACCCTTGACTCAGTCCTGAATTGGACAATATGGAATTAACCATCTCCTTTAGTACCCTGTTTTTCCTTTCAGAAATGCCATTTTGTTGAGGAGTATAGGGAGCAGTCGTTTCATGGATTATACCAATAGACTGAAAATACAGAGTATCCATGTACTCACCTCCCTTATCAGTCCTTAATCTCTTGATCAGGGACCCAAGTTGCAATTCAAATTCAGTTTTAAATACTTTGAATTTATCTAATGCTTCATCCTTATTATGTAACAGATAGACATAACAAAACCTAGAAGCATCATCAATAAATGTCACAAAGTATTTCTTATTCCCCAAAGAGGGAGTGGCATGCAAATCACACAGGTCACTGTGTATTAGCACCAAGAGCTTAGTTTCACGTTTAACACCCTGAAAAGGTTTCTTAGTTTTTTTGGTCAACATGCAAGTTTTACCTTTTCAGTGTCCATGTCAAATGCTGGGTAACCCATCTCTAGACATATCTTGCATCCTTTTATAGTGTACATGGCCAAGTCTAGCATGCCATAAGGTAGAGTCAGTCAGGTCATTGGTGGTTATAAAGGCTGAATTAACAATATCAGTGACAATATTAAGCATGAACATTTGATTACAAAATACCCAAAAACCAATAAACACACCATTCTTAGATAGAACAAATTTATCATATTAAATAACTTGTATATATCCATGATTATTCAAAACACTACTTAAACCAAGTTCTTCCTTATATCAGGAACATGAATAACATTAAACAAAGTTACAATCTTTCCAGAACTAAATCAAAGATCTACACAACCACGACCATGCACCAAGGTTGTTGACTCATTTCTCATGTGAAGAATAGAACCATCATTCAATGACTCATAAGTCTTGAACCAGCTTCTATATTTGCACACATGAACTGTTGCACCAGAGTCAATCCACCACGCAACATCATCATCCTGCACATAATAAGATTCAGATACATACGTAACATAATAAATCTGAAAGGACTTATTAAACATATTATGACCTTTCAGTGAGTTGGTAGAACCAGCACTCCCTGAACCATTAGTGCCTAATCCATTGGCTTTACCACCAACCTTAACACCTTTGCAATCCCTTTTAATGTGACCAGTTGTAACACCCCAACCCGACAAGGGTAAAGATATCACAAATACAGTTTCATATCAGAACCTTAATACTATACAATAGCGGAAACCTTTACAAAATATTCAAAAAGAAAACATAAATAGCTAAACTTCAAAACAAATCTAAAATCTCTATGGTCAAATCTTGCTCTCAGCTCTACTCTCAAACCCAGATCAGCTATCCCATAAGCTCATCTTGAATGCTTAAATACCTGCTGCAGGAAAAGAAAATGCGGCTGAGCATACAAAGCCCAGTGAACAGATATAACAAAACGAAAGCAAACAAATATACAAATAACAAAATCGCAACGAAGTGAGATTACTGAATCAGTTAGGATTCTGCGGAAGCACAAATATACAGAAATCCAAAAGAAACACATAACAGTTTAAACACCTCATAGCACATTAACGACACAAATACAAACACTTCAGAATAACCAGACACTTAACATATCAAGACAATAGATTACATATAAACCAAACGAAAAGTCTAAAGACTAACGAAAACAATTCCTAGAAAATAATCATGGCATTCATACAAATCAATTAATCTACATTAACATACTTAACTCAACATTGTAGCAGCGGAAATAGCAGTCAACACATAGTAGTCACACATACCAATGAGAACACCTTACAAAAACTATAATTAAATGAACTAGAAGTATAACATAGCAGATAGTAAGTTAACAGGCCAGACATTATAAATTAAACCATTTTCCCAGATCAAACTTTAGTATAAGCAGAATTTAAACATGGCAGGTTACACATACAGACAGAAAACACAGTAGACAAACTATAACTCAATAGACAAAGACATAACATAGCCATTAGCAACTATCAGAACATAAATCACATGCTAAACCAGTTCTCAGATCAAATCCTAACATCAGCAAAGTTTTAACATAGCAGATCAAACATAAGCAGATAGATACCCTAACGTATAGGCAAAGTTCATAAAATAACTGAACCATCATACATACTTAACTTCCAAAACACTCAATTGTACACCAGCACATTCATCTCACAGATCAACGAATTTCACATAACGATAAACTAACATAACATCAGATGACAGCATGCGAAATATATTTAAACATGTTAATCATAACAATTCATAGTAGACAGTAGTCACATAAACATACAAAAGCATAAACACCTATTAACAACATATAATAAGCCGAGAACATAATTATTAACACTTGAACTTACCGAATCATAATCAGAATACTTAACATAGAAATAACAGATAAAGATTTAGTTAACTACCACGAGCCCAGAACATATCATATCAAAAACATCATAACTATATAGAAACAATCTCAAAATAATTCAGAGTAGCTAGCTCCCAGAGTTTTATGAAGACGCGTATTGCACACGACATCATTCACCTAAAATAAATCATATCGGATAACAGATCAGATCTAGGATGCATCCATACGCCCCACAAACATACATTGGTCATATAATATAACTTGAGCTCATAACATATAACAGATAAGGGACGTGGCAGAACTTCACTCTACTGCCCTAGAGTCATGTCAGAGGTGCATCACTGACACGGACATGGAACCCCCATGACTAGTTATTATTTTGGCTCGGGTGTCAAACTAACTTAGGTCAAACAAAATTTCAATTATGACATAGGTCTTAATCAAAAACAAGGTTCAGTAAATAACATATCAGATAACTCATATCATAAGGTTCATATTCAAATATAACAAGGTTCAACAAATATGCATATCAAAGTCTTCCTAACATAAAGTTCAAATCAGATATCGCATGGTTCAATAAAACATAAGTTCAGACAAGCAACAGCTCAAATAAACAAAATAGGGTTCATAGCAAAGGCTTAGGAAATCCTAATATAAAAGCTAACGAAAACAAAACGTTATAAGGAACCTTTACTGAAAAGGTCAGAATATCTGTACCTTAAAGCAAATGAGAGAAAAGCAAACGAACGAGTGAATCACGAAGATATAACGTCGCGTCTCCTTCAACGAATCTACACGGATTATGATTTATTTAATACTTATTAGCATCATTAAGGTTATAACGGATTCATCGCATTAACATTCTTAGAGTTATAAGTATATTCTCATTTTATAAGCTTCTTATGCATTTGTAAGTGTGTTACCTATTGATATCATATTTTATCTTTCAGTTTCTTAAACTCATATTCGGACCAGACTTTAGCGATTTTTATAAAATACTTACTTAGCTCAAATGAAATCAAGCAAAATCCCAGGAGTTCCCATATGAGTTAAGAGACTCAACAAAAATTGGTGGGTTCTATTTCCATGCTAAATGACCTACGGAAAATCATAAGTCAAGACCTATCCAGAAAGTGATCAGAAAATACACCTTAAAAGTTTACGCTTAGTGGACCTGTTTAGACACCTTGGAAAAATCCCCAGAACTCCCAGAAATTCATTTATGTCATAAATATCACTCCTGAAAAAGGAGAGCTCCCAATTCCTTATGGTTTGAAAATGAAAAATCAAACAATACAACTAAATTTCAGACCCGTTTTTCTCAGCTTTGACACTTGATTTTGTAAAATTCAAAAATACGACTTAGACAACTCCAAATCCGACCAAACCACTTGGAAAACTTAACTAAGACATAAAATAAACTTTTCCAACAAAAACCCAGATTATTGTGCTTATAAAATTCGATCTATGACACGCACAAGTTCGACATATGATGCTGTCCAGTTTTAGGGTTTATTAAAACCATTATAATCACATGTTTAGACCATTAATTACACTTAGGGTTCCATTCCAATTAGGGTTTCGAATTTATTAGGCATGATAACATTTATATATATGTGATTTGGTTATATATATAGCTTCGACATAATTAATACAAATTCACGCAATACACCTCACAATACATGTTCTCAAATTTTGATAAGGTCCGATTCATATTTATTTGTTTCGGTTTCATAAGGTTCGGCCAACATAAGATCCGATTCAAAACAAAACATGTTACCATATCTAATAACGTTAAGTGTATCAAAGGAAGACGAGAAGAACATGTTATACCTTAGCTCGTTGGAATCAAACCCTCGACACCAAGGGAGTTGGTGCTCGGCCGAATAGAGAAGAAAAAGAAAAGAGGCAAAACTAGGGTTTCCAAATTGTGTTTATGTGATTGTATATATAGGTGGTACAAAATTCGGTTTTAGGGCTTTTGAGAGGGTGTGGGCTTCGGCTCAATAGTCCAACCGAACAAAACCATGGCCCAAGTTGGCTCACTTTGGTGTCTCGGCTCAAATCCAACCCACGCAAACGAGACCACGTCTTGGGCTAACAATCGGATTCACAAGAAAACAAACGAGGCCCAACGATTTATGCATGTGACGTTTATCTTTGTCGTACAAATGTCGATTACATAAATATACTCACGTTAGTTTTTTAAATATTCGTAAGTTAGGATTTAATTTTGTTAAATGAACATCAATGTATTTTACGTATTTAATAACTTTTGATTTTAAGGGTAAAATAGTCTTATTATGCGTTTATATTTTTAGGGTTTTACAACTCTCCCCTTTTAAAAAGAAAATTTCGTCCTCGAAATTGAACAAGACGGAACAGGACAGAAAACAAACAGGATTTCAGAATTTCAAGGAAGAATAAAGCAAAAGCAAATCTTATCCTAGAACAAACGGATTCTTATTAGAACATTTAAACTCCTACTATTCAGAAATCAAAACAAAAATCAAATACTTACAACAAATAATCATATGCTTATCAAGTAATGGTAGAAAACAGATGAGATGCAGAAAATCAAACAACACGCTCTAACTTATTCAGGTATCTAAGGGTGAAAACAATCATATGCATAGGCAGGACGAATCCTAACGGTCTCGCTAGTCGCAGATAATCAACCTAAAAGGATCTAATGTTCCTCAAACACTTCACGAAAATCCTAGGACCATAATAAGGGTACACGGAGACGTACACATATAGAGCAAACATAGCAATCCATAGTTTACACAAATCATAACAATTAGGTACAGAATTCCAAGCAAACATGAGGGGTGACAAATAATAGATACAAGTCAAAGTCCAATCACGTATTAACCACAGGCATTTCCCCAGACGTCATATAATTTCAATAAGTTCAAATCATATGATCTCGGTATTATCATGTTGATCAGGCGTCATAATACTTGCATCATATAACAAGTTCTTATTGTCATCATATCCTGTCTCGGGTCATGACAAACCACATAAATAATATCAGAACAAAACATATCGTATACAGATAACATACAGATAGCAAGTAACATACTATAACAGACCAGATCACATACATACAGCATATACGACATCAAAACAACTTACCATACCACAACAAAAAGAAGGCGACTGATGAGTGTCTAAATACTCATCATTTTTGTACAATCTAAACTGCAAAATCATCTGAAAACACTCAGAAACACATCAAAATGATCAAAATATCACAAATTAGTGTTTTATGTGTTTTAAATGCAAAAAGATCAAAATCAGATGAAAAATGATTTAAGTTTGCAAAATTGGCAGTTTTAGTCCCCCAAGTTTTAAAAGTTGTCAAATCTAGTCCCTGAAATTCAAAAATGTGGAATTTTATCATTCAAGGTCCCTGAAATATTCTAAGTTGTAAAAAAATGATCCTTGAATGATTCTTTGGTCAATTGGTAGAAAAGGTCCTTAAACTTTGAAAATTTGCAAAAATGGTCCTTAGATTTCTAAAAATGGGATTTTATGCAAAAAGGGTCCTTGCACTATCAATGTTTGTCATGTTTGGTCCTTGTGAGAAGTTTGGAAAAGTATCATGATCAGTCCTTGAAGTTTGATGAAATTACATTTTTGGTCCTTGTTATCATAGTTAAACCAAACGGATCCTCATTTTAATATCAAACCAAATCCAAGGCCCAAAATCCAGCTGGCCAAACTCCACATGACCCGCCCCCGTTTGAATATTAACCCATCCCACCGGTCAACGAAAGTCAAACGGGCACAAATACCGCCCTACTGTTCACCTCCCTCTCCCCTGCCTGAATCCCAAAACCAGTAATGGTTTCTCCAACTTTTTCAACCCTCCTCCCATTACCTTGTCCCCTCCACCTCCACTAACACCCAAGACTCTTAATTGACTCAAACCAACTCTCATTAATAGCTCAAACCTGCTCAAGAAAAATGGCGCCAAAAAGCAAAATGGACGGTTTTGATGAGTTAGAGAGATCCAAGGGCTGGAATATGGTGGGAAAGATTCAGAGGTCAAGATTGAGTGCAAAAAGTCTATAAAGTGGAGCTGAGATGCATTGTATCAAAGTATCTAGTGTAATTTAAATTTTCCTTAGTCGTTTTCTTTAATCTAAGTTTTACAGTGTATGTTTTCAATTCCAAGTACTTTGTTTAAGTCTCTCAAGTGTATTTGAATCTTTTTTAATGATCAATTTCAGTGTTTAAATATCAAATTCAGTTTATGCAAATTTCCTTTCAAAAATCTCATATCATGGTAATGTTGTTGTTTGTTGTTTATATGGACTGAAATAAGCCACATAAGCTCCTAGATAGCTTTTCTAAGCTATTAGAAACACTAAAAGTCAGTTTAGAATCAAAACAGAAAAATCACAAAAATACCAATTAAATAGTTTAAAATTCAAAAATCATATGAAAAAGGTGTTCACAGCTGGAGCAGGGTGAATCTTGGATGGCCTTGGGTTAGTGGCTTAGTGGTAAGCCTATAGGGGTGGTCTTGATCATTGGTTCTATGATTTCAGTTGGATAGCACTTGTAAGCTTTTTGTTCATATTTGCATTTCTTTGTTTTAGTTGTCTAGTAGTTGTAATTTCTGTTTCTTAGTGATCACTAGTTATAATTAAGTGTATCTAAGCTTTTAAATCAGTAGGTTGTTCTCTTAAATTTGTTTTTTGTAAAAATCTCATTTGGACAGTTTAATCAGTATAATCATAATTCTTGTGTTTTATGTTATTGTCACTGTTGGTTTATGTTTATTTGGTCTTATTTAGTGATAATATAAAGTCTGCAATCAAGTTCATGGTCTAAATTTGTGATTTTCTTTGTAAAACTTCAAAACAGTCATCATAAGTGGTGTTTGGTTATTTGTGTTTGAAGGTTCTCTGGTCATTAGACTTGTTTGAAGATTGTTTAACTTGGCTCTAATAACTGATCTTAGTCACAAAAACCAGTGCTCATAAGCAAAAAGTCAAAAATTCTTTTAATCACATATTGTGCAGTCACTGTTGGAATTTTAAGATCTAGGATCATGATTTTGTGTTAGCAAGTTGTTAAAAGTACTCAAATCAGTCTTAGTTCACCTTGTAACAACATAATCAGTGCTTAGAATCAGATTAAAGTTCACTTTGGTCAAACTTTTAGTTTAAATCAAAAAGTCAAATTTTCATTTGAGTCGTTTTTTAATAAAATATATATTTTTACTGTGTGTTCAATAATAAGTTTTAGCTTAAAAGCTCTTGGGATATTAAAGTCTAGTTGCTAAACAAAAATATAAAAATGCTAGTTCTCTGTTCATCAGCTTTTTAAGTGCTTATTTTATTGCTTCTTTTGGGTACCTGTTCTGAAACACTGCCCTGTGCACAGTTGGTTGGTCCAACTTGATAAGCTCACATAGAGCTTATTAGTTGCTCAAATCTTGTGATCTTTGGTTCTTTGGGAAGCCAACCTGGTCATCTTGGATTGTCAAGCTTAAGTTTTCATTTTTTAGCTTGTTTGCTAGGGCTGCAATAAGCCCTAAGCTTGTCCCATTTCTGTGTTTAGCATAAGTGCTTATTTGTTTGTTCTTGGCTTTTCAGTGTGCTTCTTTTTATCTTTTATCTTCATTTGAGTAGTTTTTAGCTTATTGTAACATATTCCATCTTTTGTTTCAGCTTGTGACCTTGTTTGAGCTTATTTCTCCAAAATAAGCTCATTAAGCCACTGTTGGACTTATAAGCTTGTAAAACTGCTTATTTGTAGTTTGTAAAATTTTTGTGTTCATTAAAGTTTCATATTTTTAGTATTTAAGTAGTTTTCAAAAAGAAAATCCAGAAAAAGATCAATTAAAAATCAGTGATAGTGTTTATTTAATATTGTTTAGCTTTTTGATTTTTCTTTTTAGCTTATTAATAAGCAAATCTTGTTTTTCTATTTTTCTTAGTTTTCTGTCATCATATAGTATTTTCAGAAAAAGTTTTATATTTTTCTCTATCTTTTTAGTATTTATTATAATTTTAAATAGTTAAAAATAGTAAATAATTAGTAATAAATAATTAAAAAGCATAAAAAATATCTTTTCAGTTCTAAAAATTGTTTTATCATATTTTAGATTTTTCCAAGTTAAAATTTTATTTTTCCAAGTTTATTTTATATTTTCTAGTATTTAAGTGTATTTTAAATAATAATTAATTAGTAATAATTAGATAAAAAGTGTAAAAAATATATTTTTAATTTTAAAATTAGTTTTATAATATTTTAGATTTTTCTCAATCATAGTTTTATTTTTCTAGCCTTATTTTGTATTTTCTTCTATTTTAGAGTATTTATTAAATAGTTAAAATAGTTTTTAATTAATAATAATTAAATAAATAGTTGTAAAAATAATTTTCTTTTTCTAATAATTTTATTTTATTTTTAGGATTATAAAAATGTCATTTTTATATTTTTAGGTCTTTTATTTCTTAGATTTCACTTTTTATTTTGTACGTATACGTAGTTTTTAAACTTACGTTTACGTTTCTTTCATCTGATTGCTGTGCTTTCCAATTCTGTATTCCATTCCATTCCAATCTATCAGTAGTATAATTTCTCAATCAAAACCTTTACTGATCACTATCCTTAGTGATCACTCTATCATCTGAATCAAGTGTTTTACACACCATTGAGTCTCCGTGGGACATAATGACCCGGGAATTCATTCTATTCTCCAGGACTTCATTGTATTTGTGTTTTAAGCAGTTTTAAGTCTATTACGGTTAGCCATTCACAAGTGGCTAGCTTGTGTGATTAGACTTGACGGTTTAGCACAGATCAAATTTTGGCGCCGCTGCCGGGGAGGCTTTAGCGTGTGTTTAGCCATTTTCAGACCCATTCTTGCACATAACCCATCATTTGTAAAAAGTTTTTTGTAAAGTTATAAAAATATCAAAAAGTTCATTAGCACTTTTCCTAAAGTGTTAAAAACACCAAAAAAATATAAAACAACAAAACAATCGTAGCGTTTTCTATCTTGTATTGTCTTTAAGGTGATTCTTAAAACAGTACGATTTGGTTAAACGAGACGATACCAAAAATATTGTACAAAAGTTTTTGAACCCATCTGCACAAATCATACCTACGTCTTTTCAGTGGTACTTAATATATACATAAAAATCAACCACCGCAAATCAAGGCAGTGCACTACCTAACTGGGGGTGCGACCATAATAAGTTCCCGAACATCAGATTTAAAACTTGCCTTTGTGTCCTTGTGATTTGGTGTACCTTTTTCAAAGAAGCCATTTCATTTGTGATTATTGGTTAAGTTCACTTGTCGTTTTGGCTCATTTGTTTTGAAAATTGATTTTTATACTTAGTGCATGCGCACTCGTTCTTCCAGTTCTACAAGTCCACTTTCTGAACTTGGAAACATTCCTCGTAGACGTAGAGGACGTTCAGCTCCTTCAGCCGTGACTGAGGAACGTCTACCACCACCACCACCTGTCGAAATGGCAGAAGACAAACCCATGAATGAGCTTCTCCAAGCACCCATCGAGGGTTACGGAGATGCCATTGTTGTCCCAGCCATTGTGGCTGATACCTTCGAGCTCAAAACCGGGTTGCTTAATCTAGTAACCCAAAGCCAATTCTATGGTTTTGAGCGGGATGATCCTCATGCACACATTCGATGGTTTAACAAGATTGCATCTACCATCAAGTACAAGAATGCCCCACATGAAGCTATCAAGCTTCTTCTGTTCCCATTTTATCTAGAGGGACAAGCCCGGAATTGGCTTGAGAAACAACCCCCTCGTTCTATTGAGACATGGGAAGATCTAGTCACCAAGTTCGTTAACGAGTTCTATCCTCCATCCCGAACCACAAGTCTTAAGAATGAGATAATGAAATTTTCTCAGAGATTTGATGAATCATTCGGGGAGGCATGGGATCATTACAAAGAGTTGCTTCGCAAGTGTCCGCATCACGGTTTTACCGAGTTAATGCAAATGGATACTTTCTATAATGGTCTCAACCAGACTAATCAAGACTCTTTGAATGCCTCCGCGGGAGGTAATTTCCTGAGCAAGACCACAAAAGAGGCCTTGCAAATCATTGAGAACAAATCTCAGGTCCGTCCTTTCAGAGCAAAGACATATCAGTCTAATGCTGGACCTTCTTCTTCTTCCCCCGTGAGTACATCTAGCACCGATGCTAAGATTGACAAACTCACAGACATTGTTCAGGCTTTGGTTCTTGCTAACCAGAAGAAAGTCTCCTTCACTCAGACACCAACACATGCTGAAGTGAAGAAAGTCGAGAGTTGTGTTACTTGTGGCGGTCCTCATGCATACTACAATTGTACTGCCACGGATGGTAGTCCTTTTGAAGCCAATGCTCTAGCCGGTAGTTCACAGCAAGGAGGTACTCAATACCATCCTCAAAATGAACCACACTACCGTGCTAACACTAATCAAGCACCACCCGGTTTTAATCAGAATCATAACATGCAAAACCGGAATCAGAACCAACCCAGAATGAACCAAGGTTATCAAAACCAAGGTAATTTCTATCCTGGACCCAATCAAGGTTTCCAACATCAAGGGAACCTCAATCAAAACAATTTCAATCGAGGGAATCAATTTCATGGGAATATGAATCCTAATCAAGGGAATTTTGGCTATAATCAAAACATACGGCCTCAAATTATCCCTCCAGCTCCTCCCGTCATTATTCCTCCAGGACCATCATCTGATGAGTTACTGAAGCAATTCATGAAGTCCCAAGATGAAATGAACAGGTTGTTGGTCAGTCAGATCGCTGATCTTAAGAAGTCTTTAAATGATCAACCCTCGGGCTCAGGAAAACTTCCGAGCAACACGATCGCTAACCCGAGGGGCGATGCAAAGGCGATCACAACCAGAAGTGGTATTTCATATGATGGACCTGCTATTCCTACTACCTCTTCTTCTTCTTCTCTCCCAAAGGTAGTGGAAAGTGAACCTCCGACACACAATGGACCTACGACTCCAATGCCCCCTCCTCCTGTGGCAATGAGTCAAGTTACCAAGGAAACAACGGACAAGGTGCATTATTCTAGCCCACGAAGTACCGCACACGTCCTACCTTCGGTAGTCCAACCTCAAGTGGTCCAGAAACCCAAGTCAAATCAAGGAGTTGCTTTTGAACCTCCTGTAGCTCCTGTTGAGAATCAGAAATCCAAATCTTCTATTCCTTACCCGTCACGTTTGAATGAGCAAAAGCTCCGCGAGAAAGCCAGTCATCAAATGGACAAATTTTTCCAAATTTTCCAAGAGCTACATTTTGACATAAGCTTTGCGGATGCTATCATGTTGATGCCCAAGTTCGCATCAACTCTCAAACACATGTTAAGCAATAAGGAAAAGCTGTTTGAAATGGCAAAAACTCCTCTGAACGAGAATTACTCTGCAGTTATCCTGAAGAAGCTTCCAGAAAAACTTGGAGATCCTGGGAAATTTCTCTTACCTTGTGTATTCCCAGGAATGGTTGAATGCTTTGCCTTAGCAGATCTTGGTGCAAGCATAAACCTTATGCCTTATTCAGTGTGGAAGAAACTTTCTCTTCCGAAACTTACTCCTACATGCATGACTCTTGAGCTTGCAGATCGTTCCATATCCCGTCCTCTTGGCATTGCTGAGGACGTGTTTGTGAAAGTAGGAAAGTTCCATTTCCCAGCTGACTTCGTGGTTGTTGATTTTGATGCCGATCATCGGGTTCCTCTCATTGTTGGTCGAGGATTCCTGAGAACGGGCCGTGCTCTCATTGATGTATTTGAGCAGGAAATCACATTGCGTGTTGGTAATGAAGCTGTCACCTTCAACCTTGATCAAACTTCGAGGTACTCTGCAAACTATGATTCTGAGTCGGTTAACCGAATAGATATCATTGATGTTGCTTCTGAAGAGTATTCTCAAGAAGTTCTTGGTTATTCTCATAATTCTGTGAGTGGGGATACCACCACATCTTCCCAACCTATCATAGCCAATTCTACTCCTTCTCTCACTCCGTTTGAGGGAAGCGACTTCATCTTAGATGAGATTGAAGCATACTTGGCTAGTGATTCTGTACCTTGGGAAATTGATCACGCTCCAATTGACATTGAGGGAGACATACTTCTTATTGAGAAGTTGCTCAATGATGATCCATCATCAACCCCTCACCCTAGTGATCCAATTCCTAATGAGATTAATCAAAATGAGATTAATCTGGAGGGAGATATTCTTCTAAAGAAGTTGTCAAATCTGGATACTTCTCCTCCTCTCCCTCCCATCAAACTTCATAACAAGGAAGTCAAGTCAGTTGAGAAAACTGAAGAATTTCCTGAGGTTGAGCTTAAGGACTTACCTCCTCATCTCGAGTATGCATTTCTTGAGGGTGATGATAAATTACCCGTCATTATTGCTCGAGATTTGAGCAAAGATGAAAAAGCTGCTCTCATAAAAATCTTGAAGTCACACAAGCAAGCAATTGCTTGGAAACTCTCCGACATTAAGGGTATCAACCCTGAGTTTTGTACTCATAAAATCTTGATGGAGGATGACTTTAAACCAGCAGTTCAACATCAGAGAAGAGTGAATCCAAAAATCCATGATGTTATCAAACAGGAGGTTATCAAACTTCTTGATGCAGGATTGATTTACCCGATCTCAGATAGTCCTTGGGTTAGCCCAATTCATTGTGTTCCGAAAAAGGGTGGCATAACTGTTATCACAAATGAAGATAACGAGTTAATTCCAACTCGATTGGTGACGGGATGGCGTGTGTGTATTGACTATCGTAAGTTAAATGACGCCACCCGTAAAGACCATTTTCCTCTACCCTTTATGGACCAAATGCTTGAGAGATTAGCAGGGAATGAATACTATTGTTTCCTTGATGGTTTCTCGGGTTACTTTCAGATCCCTATTGATCCACAGGATCAAGAGAAGACTACATTCACCTGCCCATACGGAACTTTTGCCTACAGACGTATGCCTTTTGGCGTATGTAATGCTCCTGGCACGTTCCAACGATGTATGATGGCCATTTTCCACGACATGATCGGGGAAACAATGGAGGTGTTTATGGATGACTTCTCGGTCATTGGGGATTCTTTTCAATCATGTCTCTCCCATTTAGAAAAAATGCTTCAAAGGTGTGAAGACACCAATCTTTGTCTAAACTGGGAGAAGAGCCACTTTATGGTCAAAGAAGGCATAGTCCTTGGCCATAAAATTTCAAAAAATGGGATTGAGGTAGATAGAGCAAAAGTCGATGTTATTGCTAAACTGCCTCATCCTACTACCGTCAAAGGTATTAGGAGTTTTCTAGGTCATGCCAGTTTCTATCGTAGATTCATACAAGATTTTTCTAAAATCGCCCGGCCAATGACCCATCTTCTTGAAAAGGATGCTCCTTTTATCTTCTCACCCGAGTGCATCATAGCTTTTGAAACATTGAAGAAAAAGCTTACTGAAGCACCCATTCTCGTTGCTCCCGACTGGGACTTGCCTTTTGAGCTCATGTGCGATGCAAGTGATTTTGCTATCGGTGCAGTCCTAGGGCAACGAAGAAACAAGCATTTTCGGCCTATCCACTACGCGAGTAAGACTATGACTGAAGCTCAAACTCATTACACCACCACAGAAAAAGAGCTATTAGCCGTGGTGTATGCATTTGAGAAGTTTCGGCCGTACTTAATCTTGACCAAATGCGTAGTGTATACGGATCACTCGGCTCTCAAATATCTCTTTGCAAAACAAGATGCAAAGCCGAGATTGCTCCGTTGGATTCTCCTCCTCCAAGAATTTGATATCATCATACGTGATAAAAAAGGAGCTGAGAATCTAGCTGCTGATCATCTATCCAGATTAGAAAACCCTCACCAAGATGTTTTCGAGAAAAAGGAAATTAATGAAACATTTCCTCTCGAGACACTCAATGCGGTTTCTTTTCGTGGAAATTCTACCACCCCATGGTTTGCTGACTTCACAAATTACCATGCGGGTAAATTCATTGTGAAAGGGATGTCGACCCAACAGA
Source organism: Chrysanthemum seticuspe (assembly GCA_019973895.1). Lineage (NCBI taxonomy): Eukaryota > Viridiplantae > Streptophyta > Magnoliopsida > Asterales > Asteraceae > Chrysanthemum > Chrysanthemum seticuspe. The sequence goes on along the minus strand of BPTQ01000003.1, from coordinate 97,312,212 downwards.
AGAACAAATTCTTCAAGGATGTTAAACATTATTTCTGGGACGACCCCTACTTATTCAAAATCTGTGCGGATCAAGTCATCCGACGGTGTGTTTATGGACAGGAAGCTATTGACATTCTCACAGCTTGCCATGCTGGACCCACCGGGGGCCATCATAGTCCAAACTACACCGCCAAAAAGGTGTTTGATTCTGGGTTTTATTGGCCCACAATCTATAAGGATGCCCACGAATTTGTCAAAGCCTGTGACGCTTGTCAACGTCATGGTAATATCTCTCAAAGGAATGAAATGCCACAAAATGCCATTCAAGTTTGTGAGATATTTGACATATGGGGTATTGATTTTATGGGGCCATTTCCTTCGTCTCGTGGAAACAAGTACATACTCGTGGCTGTTGACTATCTGTCAAAATGGGTTGAAGCAAAAGCTTTACCCACCAATGATGCCCGAGTTGTTGTGAAGTTTTTGAAATCTCTTTTTGCCAGGTTTGGAACTCCGAGAGCGATAATCAGTGATCGTGGTACACATTTATGCAATGACCAATTTGAAAGAGTCATGCAAAAATATGGTGTTACCCACCGTCTCTCTACTGCTTACCACCCCCAAACAAGTGGGCAGGTGGAAGTTTCCAACCGTGGTATTAAAAGGATCCTTGAAAGGACAGTAGGCGAAAATCGTGCATCCTGGTCGGATAAGCTAGATGACGCACTCTGGGCCTTCCGTACGGCTTACAAAACACCCATCGGGTGTACTCCATACAAGCTAGTGTACGGAAAGGCATGTCATCTTCCGATTGAGCTAGAGCAAAGCATGCAAATTTCGATATTCAGACAGCTGGTGATCATAGAAAAGTTCAAATGAATGAATTAAATGAACTTCGTGATCAAGCTTACGAGAACTCTTTGATCTATAAACAAAAGACAAAGAAGATTCATGACTCCAAGATCAAGAACCGCGTTTTCAACGTTGGTGATCGAGTCCTTCTTTTCAACTCAAGATTGAAGATTTTCTCGGGAAAGCTCAAGTCCCGT
>BPTQ01000003.1:97279119-97311082 GCA_019973895.1 Chrysanthemum seticuspe | reverse complement strand
TTTTTTTTCACTTATTTTTCTTTCAACTTTTTCTTTAGCAAACTTGAATGTTAGATTAATATAAGAAGTTTTTACAAAAAACTTAATTCTGTAAAACATCAAATAAGCTAGAAAACAGCTTTTAAAAGAAGCAAATAAACATAAGGGGCTGTTTGGATATAAGGCTATCTAAAGGACAAAATAAGCTACAAAGAGATTAAGCTAAGCTACTAGATGTTAAATAAGCTAAACAAATGCATATTAAAGAACAATAACAAGCTGAAAAGGGCAATTAGTAAACTAAATGGAAAGGAAATAAACAAGATAAGCAGTTGGGAATAAGCTATCCTAGGGGGAATCCTAAAGCTAAAGACATGACATATAAGCGAATGAAAGCTACATTTAAGCACTAATAAGCTAAAGCATGAATCTATCCTAACCTAACACACTAATAGCAATAAGCAAAACCTAAATAAGCTGAGAGGAAAACCAAATAAGCACAAAAAAATGGTGTAGCTGCTGTTGGTGTGACAGAAACAGCCCACTAGGGGCTGTTTTGGAGCTCCTAAAAAGCTACCAAAAAGCTACAGTAAAAATTCACAAAAATGTGGAAAAGCTAGACGACCAACCCAAGATTTTACATACCAAATTTCAGAACCTAAGGCCTAATATTCAGCAAATGAAAAATCCGAAAGTGGAGCCACCTGGGCCATTATGCTGCTGAAACAGTTGCTGAAATGGGCTTGGGACAGATTTCTAGCGCACTTTTAGCTAAGGTAAGATGAACCTAAGTGCAAGTAAATTAAAGACATATTGAGATGGGTATATAAAGATGCTAGAAAAACAATTTTGGAAGAATTTTAAATGAAAGATGAGCTTTGAAAAAGCACATGAACAGCAGTGGAGCTGTTTGTGCAGAAAATTATGAGACAGGAAATGGTTTCCTCTTGTACTTGAAACCTTTCAAAACTTGTTCTAGCTTCTTGGTACTATTAAACTAACTCAAACTAAACTTCATGAAACTGATCTTTAATAACCAAAATGGGTCAAAACAGGTTTTGACCCGTTTTTTTAGCCTAAACCAAACACCCCTGTAGATTGCTAAAACAGACTTTAAATCAATTTTGGTATTAAGCCTTGATAATTTAAACTGAAAAGGACTTCTAATAACTGAGTTACTTCTACTTTAAAGCTTTTAAACACGATTTACACTAAGATTATGATGAACTTAATGGTTGACTTTCGTTGACTTTACATGAAAATTTCTCAAATTTGTAATGAATACTTGAAATTAGTTCCAATACACTGAGTTAACTAAGTCTCGTAAATTAATACTTGAAATTACAAATTAAAATTTATTTAAAACATAGAAACTTTAAAAACGACATACAAGGAAAAATTTAAAACTAACTACTCTCCTTCATGCTTCTTTCTCCTCTCTTTTATACTCCAAAAGCTTCCTCTCTCCTCCCTAACTGTTTCCCAGCACTATTTGAGACCTATAGGGTGACTTTTGTGAGATTTGGCACTTTGTCAATTTTGGCGGGAATCTTAGATTTAACAGATATGGGAGATTGAGTGTGTATAAGGTGAAAGATTAATGATTTTGGATGTAGTGGAGGGGGGAGAGACAGGTTTGTGATAAGGTGATGGGGGGTGGAGTGTGTTGCAGGAGATTGCAGGCAGTCAAGTGGGAGGGACAGTGTTTGGCGCCAAGGTTGGGTGGTTTGACCACATGTTTGACTGACCAGTGTTAATAATCAAAGGGTCAAAAGGTTAAGTGACAAGGGTCCAGAATTGGAAAGGGTTCAAAATTGTTTAAAGGCTTATAAAACATAAGGACTAAATGTGCAAGTCTGAAAAATTGAGGGACCATAGCTGCCAACTCATCAAAGATATTCCAAGGACTAACACTGACAAGCTTCAAAAGTACAGGGACCAATTCTGTCATTTTCCAATTTTCCAGGGGCCATTTCTGCCAAATTTCAAACTTGAAGGACCAATTCTGTAAATTTCTCAAACTTTTGATATTTTTCACCAAAGGACTAAATTTGACAAGTTATGATTTTAAAAGGACCTTTGGTGATTTTTTCTTTTGAAATTATGTGCTCAGGGACTGTTTTTGACAACTTTTGAAACTTGGGGGACTAACACTGCAATTTTTGCAAATTTGATATGTTTTTCATCTGATTTTGATATTTTTGCATTTAAAACACATAAAACACTGATTTGTGATATTTTGATCATTTTGATGTGTTTCTGAGTGTTTTCAGATGATTTTGCAGTTTATATTGTACAAAAATGATGAGTATTTAGACACTCATCAAGTATGCTCTTTAATGCTTGTGTTCTCATGATCACATGCCTTGAATTCATATCTAATCATTAGATTTTAATCCACATTTTGGTTCAAGCATTCATTACAATGCTTTGTTTTTTTATATATAGAACTCCCAAAATGCTTGCATATTCCATCTCATCCTCACATACACAATACACCATGTCATCAAAAAACCCTTTAGGAGAATCATCTAGTAGAAACAATCATGATATCCAAACCTTTGTACTTCCACCATCCAAAATACCACAATCAAACTCTAGGATATCCGCACGGATTAGTATCCGATCATGTTGCTTAACAAAAACAACCTCAAATGGTTCATCCTCAACAAATAACTCACCACAAGATGCTTCCATAATAGCACCTCCCTCATCTCCAACAAGTACACCAACCTCATCACCACCCAAAGTCACTCTTTTGGAACTCCTTAAGACTCCAACAAGATCTAAACAATCTAAACAAAAAGAAATAGTCTTTTCAACACCACCCACATCTCCAAATAATATCTTTCAAGATCTTGAAACATTACCACCATTAGCTCCCATCACATTACAAGAACATATAGGTTCTTTTCCACCACCACTTACATATATTCCGGATGTTGATCCATATTTTCCTATTTTTCCACCACACCTTCCGCATAACTCAAATCAAAACAACCCGGAAAACTTCCGCACTCATCACCCACATCACCTACATTGTGAACATTGCCAATCCACTAGGGAAATCGCAATAGAAGTTAGGGAAGAAATGCGATTCATACTCAACCTCATACTTGATCGCATTAATACCATCAATCATCAAAACCTCCATCCATAAACCTTATGCAAGCATGGACGGAATCATTACTACTATTTTTTTTTATACTTTTTCATTTAAGTTATTTTCAAGAACAAGTCTTGTTCTTATTTTTACATGCTTGTAGGGGGCATAAATACCACTGCAATTTGTTGTTTTATTACAAGGCCTTGTTTACATACCTTGGCTCCCAATCTTGATTCTCGACAATCACAAGATTATTTAACCATATTACTAACCTTTCTTTTTGTAGGATTTCTATTTTTCTTCACTTGACGCCCCAAACAAGGGGGAGCTACCGTCAAGGGGAGTTAGTGATACGTGGACTATTTTTTTTTCCACACTTTTATGTTTATTTTTTCCAAGGGTTAACTTTTTGTTTCGACAAAAAGGGTGAGAAGAAGTAAAACTTAGGGGCTTTCGGGCTTTCAAAATTTACATATATTCTTAAGTTTTACTCATCATAACATTATGTTTTGTCATCAACAAAAAGGGGGAGATTGTTAATACAAATAAACCGTAAAACCGTTTATTAATATTTTGCGATCTCTTTGTGTTTTGTTGATAACAAATATAATGTTATCTTAAGTATAATTATAAAGGATACATGTTAGTTTTGTAAAGCATTTACATATAGCCATTTAAATACAAAAATGTAGTAATTAAGCATTTGTTGTAATAGTTTATTAGGATGGGTAAAAATCATAACCCATGGACCATAACCCATGGATCTTAAACCATACCCAAAGAGACTTGATACAATGTATACTTAGATACATTGAATCTAAAGATAACCCATGGACCAACCCATGACCCATAACCAAAAAACCCATGGGCAAAGAGGAGCGTTCCACGGATCCCTAGGATTACACAAGACGGATCCCTTGTGGAAGGGGTCCGTGGGAACAGTGAAGGAATTTGCCTATAAATAGAGAGCCATTTCTTCATTCTAACTCACCCTTCTTCTTACTAAATCTCTCATACACTCTCATTCTCTTCTAACATATAGATCACTTGATCTAGAGAGTTGTTCTTCTTTCTTTCTATTGTGATCCTCATATAGGTCCTTCTCTAATGCGAGATCACGAGCATTCTACAAGTCATCCAAGCAAGGGGTCCTTGATTGATTTGTCACTCCGCAAGATTTCTGTAGCGAAGATCTTGTATTTGATATTTCACATATTTGTTGTGTAATAGTCGTGTTGGTTTGGTCCACCGTGTTACGGACTCGGTATCTAGCTTTGTACCGGAAAAAGTGTAAGCAACGTTGTGAAGGCTTCTCCGCCAAGTGAAGGAGTTTGTTGACATAGTGCTTGAACTCTCGGGTAGGTGACTCGGGGAGTGGAGTAGGGCAAGGAAGGTGTCTTTGTAGTCGAACCACTATACATCAGTTGTGTCTTTTCTTTCCCTTCGCTTTACCTTATTTACTTACTTTATCATTAGATCTATACTTTCTCCACATCCACAAGATGTCACATATCAACGAATCTAAAAGTTTTTGAAACTAACGTAAAATCGGCAAAACTATTCAACCCCCCCTCCTTCTAGTTTTCCACAGACCCAATCATACTACGATATTTAGTCTGTTCTACCATGATCCCTGAGAGGTCCTCATCCAGTTTAGTACGCTCTATCATGGGAGTGTCAACAGGGTCACAAGAATCAAATCTAAATTTCTTTAAAATCTCATTTGCATATTTAGATTGATTGATAAAAATGCCTCCGGGACTTTGTGAAATTTGTAATCCCAAGAAAAATGACATTTGTCCCATCATTGACATTTGAAATTTGGAGCCCATCTCCTTAGAAAAATGGTCACATTCATTGGGGTCAGTCGAGGCAAAAATGATATCATCAACGTAGATTTGAACATGAATTAAATGTTTGTCTGACTTTCTGGTGAACAATGTCGGATCAACTACTCCTTTGCTGAATACAGTAGATAGAAGAAACTTTGATAGCGTATCATACCATGCCCTTGGAGGTTGCTTCAAACCGTAAAGAGCCTTCTTCAAGCGATAGACATGAGTAGGATGCTCTGGATTCACAAAACCTTCAGGTTGGCTGACGTATACGACTTCTTTAAGATCTCTGTTAACAAAAGCCGTCTTTAAATCCATCTGATAGACTACCATGTCTTACTTGCAGCATTAGCCAGGAATATTCTGATTGCCTCGATATGTGCAACTGGAGCAAATGATTCTTCAAAGTCAATACCCCTTTTGACGGTATCCTTTTGCAACCAATCGAGCCTTGTTCTTTAATACATCACCATGCTCAACAAGTTTTACTTTGAAGATCCACTTTAGAGCAATGATCATAGCACAGTCAGGAGCAGCCACTAATTCCCATACATCTAGTCGATCAAACTCATGAATTTCTTCTTGCATGGCATTGAACCAACTGTTTTCATTCATGGCAGTTTTAACGTCTTTTGGTTCGATCTTAGAGATTACGGAGTTGAAGAAGCACCATAAGGCATCAGTTTCAAGTTGTTTACGAGTGGATACTGGACGAGAGGGGTTTCCAATGATGTTGTCCAATGGATGATCATGTGTCCATTTTCTAAGGTGTTCGTATGGTTGTTGTTGGGGAACTGAAGTAGCAGAGTCGTTTTCTCCTGATGAAGATGGTTCTGATGATGGTTCAGGAGCAAATATGTTCTCAAAGGGAGCATCTTCGGGAGTAGGAAAGGGGTTATCTCCATCACAGGTGCCAGAAACAATTCCATGATGTACACTTGATGATGGAGGAATTGATGATGAGACTGAGTGATCTGCAGAAGGCGCTTCTTGACTCAATGACATAGAAACTAAAGGGTTATCTACGTTGACAGGGATAGGAGCAGCCTCTGTTGATGGATTTGACAGATCATTAGCAATTGGCTCATAGTGTTCATCAAACATTGGATCAAACAATTTATTCAAATCATCTTCTGAAGGCGGTACATATGAAGTTGCTGGTGAGTGATTTTGTATAAAAGAAGAACTAATGGGGCTACTTGATGAAGGTTGTGATGCGGGTCCAGAACTTGATTGTCCTGGAGCCATTTGCCCAGACAGCTCATCGAACGTGACGTGAATAGTTTCCATGATATTTCGAGTTCTTTTGTTGTAGATTCGGTAACCCTTCTTGTCTGATGCATAACCCACAAAAACTCCAATGTCCGCCTTGACTCTTAATTTACCTAAATCTTGACAGTCATTCGTTGGATAGCACAAAGCACCAAATACACGAAGGTAGGAGAGATCAGGTTTTCGTTTATGAACAAGTTCGTATGGAGTTTTTGCATGAGTGGTGTGTATGAGGGAACGATTTTAGGTGTAGCAAGTAGTGGCAATGGATTCAGCCCAAAGAAACATTGGAACCTTTGAATAAATTAGCGTAGTTCTTGCAGCTTCAACAAGGGTCCGATTTCGTCTTTCAACTATACCATTCTGTTGAGGCGTGCATGGAACACTTCTTTGATGACTGATTCCAATGCTTTTATAAAATTGACTTAGGTCTTTGTTAACAAACTCAGTGCCATTGTCTATTCGAATAATTCTAACAGTCTTGTTAAGTCGAAGCTGAAGCTGCTTGATAAGTTTGATGATGACATCTGGTGTTTTATCCTTTGTCCTCAAAAACTTTACCCAAGTAAATCGAGAGTAGTCATCAACAACGACTAAAATATATTTCTTCCCATTTATCGTTTGCACTCTCATTGGTCCGCACAAATCCATATGAAGGGTATGAAGAACTTCCATAACTGAGTTTGCAGGTTTGGGTTTGTGGGCATATTTCCTGCTTTTTTCCTAATTGGCATGCTGAACAAAGATGATCTTTTTCATACTTTAATCTGGGTAAGCCTCTTACAAGGTCCTTTCTGGAAAGATCATTATGGTGTCGAAGTTCAAGTGATTGAGATGACGATGCCATAACCATGACTTTGTTTTCGAAGCCTTTGACAACAAGCAGATTGGAGAAGACTTCATCATGTCTTCGATAGAGATGGTGTATAGATTTGAACCCCGTGTTCCTCTTAAAAGTTCCACACCATCAAGTTCTCTAACGAAACAAGTATGTTTTCTAAAAGCCACCTCTAGATCGGAATCACAGAATTGACCAACAGAAAACAGATTATGACCAAGACCTTCTACATAATATACCCTGAAGATGACACTATCACCAACAACATAGTCTTCATAACCCATAATTGCACCAAAATGGTCGTTCCCGAATCTAACAGTCCCGATGAATTTACTCACGAAGTTCATGAGCCGCTAGCGATCTCCAGTCATATGCTTGGAACAGCCTGAGTCCAGGTACCACAGAACGATTTGAATGATCTGCAGTTGAACACAGACAAGAATGGATAACTAGATAATTGGGAACCCCATGCAATAATGGGTTCCACTTGGTTAGACAAAGAGATTGGAACAACCACATCAGAAACAGAGTCAATAAAATCATTAGTGGTAGATGTCGGGCTAGTAGAAACAGTAGATCTGTTCAAAGTATGTTCACTTCTTAAAGGTATAGTTCTACCAGTGGGCATCCATTTCCTAATGGGCATTGACTTAGAAAATTTAGGGCATAACTCATTAAGATTAAATTTGCGGCCAGTAGGTATCCATTGATAACTTATATTACTAAATTTTCTTCCTGTGGATTTCCAATGTTTTCTAACCTTCTTTTGCCTTTGCTTTCTTGCCTTCTTAGCTTGATTTTTGGCATTAAAAATTTTAACTTGGTATTTAGCAACATTAATCAAATCATTCACACCACATACATGATTAGTAACAAAAACCAAGCAATCATCATTACATGTTTTGCCAAAACTAGCAGAATTCGCATTAATTACAGCACGCTTAGAGCTAACAGTAGAATCAACACGATTCGTTTTATTCAAATTATTCATAAGGTGATCTTCTACTCTCTTCCACTGAACATTCCTAGCTTGCAAGGTCCTATCGTTCTTTGTGTTGCGTTGAGGCTTTGACCTGCTCACTTTGGTGTCACTTTCTACTCCTGTAGAGGGAATGGGAATATTAGTTGGTTTTGCTACTTTTTGCAATTCAGGTTTAGAAGTGCTGGGATCTGAGCTACTTGAAGGCATATTAAAATTCACTTTCTTAATACTGGGTATAGAATGGGTTGCATACTTAGCACTAGGCATAGAACAAGGTATCACAGCTTTATCTTTCTCACATAAGGATTTAGGACATGTTGCTCTTAAGCATTCTAACAGCTCCTGAGATCGTTTGGCCTAAATGCAAGCAAACATAATTTCACTATCAAGTGGCTTATTTATGTAATTGTTAGGAATTAGAAATTCCATGTATTAAAGAGTCGGTCACCTCAAGTATATGTAATCATTAGAAAGCTCGTAGTCGTAGTTCTTTTATGTTAAGTAGTATTTAGTTTAGTAACACCGTGGAGGACGGACGGGTCTTTACCCACTGTATGCCTGATCCACAGCCCGTTGTGTGGCGTTTTATGTAAGACTATAAATACTCTCTACCTCCCAAGGTAGAGAGTTGGAGCTCATAATAATATTTTCTTTCTCTCACTATAGTTCCCAACCCTCTTCCTTTCTCTCACTAGAACTTTCTCTCTCTAACATACTTATACGCCTACTTTGATCATGGTTTAGAGTGTTTGTGAAATCCAATATCCTACAATTGGTATCAAGAGCCATGGTTTGATCACTCATCTTTCATGTTCTTTGTTTTGGTGGATTTCATAAGGTTTTTGGTGTATTAAGGGTTTAGGAGAGTTTGATTCATTTGGACAAATTATAGTGGTAAATTTTGAATTTTGCTTGTACTTTTGTGTTTAGGATCATCATATGTGGTTATGTTTTGAATTGGAAGGCTTAAATCATTGTGGTTTGGTTGTTTTGGATTGATAAAGTGGTTATTTGTGAAAGAAGGACTAAGCGAGTTGAGTCTCGGACTTGTGTTTCTTCAAAGCGAGTTGCTATGTTATTTGATGCGAGTTGGTACATGCGACTTAGCTGTTTAGCGAGTTGATATTTATGCGACTTGGGTTCTAAGCGAGTTGTTTCTTTTAGCGACTTGAGATCTAAAGCGACTTAGCTATTTAGCGAGTTGTAACGCTAGCGAGTTTCTTTAAGCGACTTAGTGTTCAAGCGAGTTGACTGTGTTGCGAGTTGATACTAAAGCGAGTTGGCTATTTAGCAACTTGATTCATTAAGCGAGTTGACTGTGTTGCGAGTTGATGCTGATGCGAGTTGATTACTTAAGCGAGTTGTTAATTAAGCGAGTTGTGTGGTTAGGTACTTATTCATTTAGGCTTGTTACTTCTTGGTGATACATTCTTACGGTTGTTCTTTTGGTTTAGTAAAATCCCGCGAAAGAATCAATTTCCCGGTTTAATCAAAGAAAAGTAAAATCCCATAGAGCTTGAAACATGTCTACAAACGTTCCTACTATCATCTCCACTGTTGCTGAGGATGTTCAAGCAGCTGGTTCAGATACTCGTCCACCCATGCTTGACAAAACTGACTACGATTCTTGGGCTCAACGAATCAGATTGTACTGTCTTGGAAAAGAAAATGGAGTCAACATTCTCAAATCCATTGATGAAGGACCATATCGGGTTGAGACGACTAGAGACTTAATTGATATAGCTGAAGATGGAACAATGATCTATGGGATTGACAGACCAAAGACATATGATGAGCTCGATGATAAGGAGAAAAAGAGATTCGATGCTGATATCAGGGCTTCTAACATCGTACTTCAAGGTCTTCCAAAAGATATCTACAAGCTGATCAATCACAACACCGAAGCAAAGGCAGTATGGGATAATGTCAAGATGCTTCTCTCAGGTTCTGAATTAACCATGGAAGACAGAGAATCACAACTCTATGATGAATTTGAACACTTCAAGATGAAACCGGATGAGAGTGTTTATGAGTACTATGTGAGATTCCACAAGCTTATTAATGATATGAGGAACATCAGAATGACTATGCCTAACATTCAGCTGAACTCTAAATTTGTGAACAACATGAATCCCGAATGGCACAAGTTTGTCACTTCTGTGAAGCTCACTAAAGGACTGAAGAATACAAACTATGAGCAACTCTATGCCTTCCTCCTTCAGAATGAGAGACATGCTATGTTTGAAAAAAAGGATTCTTAATCAGTTCAAAACCAACCAGGGAGAGACAAGCTCTTCTAATGACTCAACTGCCTTCTACTCAAACATCGAAATCACAACCAAAGCCTCACAAGTCATACCCATGGGTAATGGTAATCACAAACTCATTCCTAATCCTATGTTCAAACAAGCTGATGCTGATGCACACGTGGGAAACATCATTAATCAACTAGCTCTTCTGATTAGTCAAAACATGAATTCTCTCCCACAAACCAACAACAACCTCAGAATAGCATCTAACCCACACAATCAAGCTACTGTCAGAGATGGGAGGATAGTGGTGCAGCCAGTTCAGGAAAGACAGTATGATCAGGGAAGAGGTGGAGCTAGTAGAGGTTATGTTGGTAATCAGAATCGAGGAAGGAATGGAAATCAAGGTCAACCTAAGCCGATCAAATGCTACAACTGTGGTGGTGAGGGACACATTGCAAGGAACTGCACATCTCCAAAACGTCCACAGAATGCTGATTACTTCAGAGATAAGATGCTGCTTGTACAAGCTCAGGATAATGGTGCTGCTTTGGATGAAGAGGAGTTGTTGTTTCTTGCTGAGGGCAATGCCAAGACCTATGATGCTGATGTGGATGAGCAGCCAATTCAGGAGATAGGTCACAATCATCAGAATGCCTTTCAAGTCGCTGATTGTGATGCATACGACTCTGATGTGGATGATGGACCTAATGCACACACAATTTTTATGGCTAGCATTACTCCAATGGTTTCTCCCAAGGTCTCTTCTTCACCACAAGCTGGCCCATCCAATGACAAACTCATCTCAGAGGTATTAAAACTATACGATGATGCTGATGTGCAAAAGATGCATGACAAAGTACAATCATCTGAAACTATTGAATCAAATATTGAAAATATGGGTAATATCAATGTTGTCCAATATGATCAATATGTGAAACAAAGTGAAAGTGAAGTTGTACCAAGTGATGCATCTTCTGCAGTCAACAATGACTATGTTTTTGATGAATTCACTGCATATGCTTCTGATGATTCTGTAATTTCTGAACTAAATGCCTATAAAGAACATGTTGCTATTTATGAACAACGTGCAAAATTTGAGTTGACCACTCGTGAGCAGGAAATGGATGACCAAGTGCGTACAATCATTAGAAAAAGTAATTTTAGAGAAGAAGTATTAAAACAAGAGTTAAATTCCTTGCAATAAAAGCTTTCTAAAACTGCTAAGCAAAAACAAGAACTTCAAGAAAATGTGAAAATGCTTAAGCAAGAATTTAATGCAAAGGAATCAAAACTCTTGAAAGATTTTTCTAATCTGAAAACTTTGAAAAACAAACTTGAAAACAAGTTGTACATACAAGGGAACACCATTCAGACTGCTCACATGATCACTAAGCATAGAGTCTTAAGCGATAAGCATAGCATTCCCCTTGTTGAGGAATCAAATCCAGAGGTCATTAAAAAGGCTAGAAATGCTCATAAGGTTCTTTATGATGGCAATGAAATCCTTAAACCTAGACAGAAACCTAGTTGCGTTGAGTGCACTGAGGAAGATAAGAAATCAGATGAAGTCACCAGGGAAAAGATGAACAAGAAATTAGGTGATCCTAAATGTAAAGAGATGAAAATAAAGATCACACCCCATGATTACAAGAAGGAAAATTGGATTTCCTGGAACATGTTTAAGCCTCAGACATTGTTAACACCCGAACAAGTATTCTGGAAAAATGATTTAGATAAGCAAAAAACAGAGAATCTTGTAGTAACGAACCCTCCCCTTAGGAAAATGCCTAAAGCGACTGTGTATCCTCCCAACACACCAATGCATCTAGTTCCTAGAACTATTGCTACTAAAAGCAAGACCTTAATCAGTCAATATGTTATTTTTCAACTATTTGTTGATTTTGAGAAAACTTGTAAGAAAAGGATCACACCCACTGGGATAACTGAAGGGGAAAGGGGTTTTGAACAAACAAAAGAATGCTATTTAACTGAGGTCACGCCTTTCTTTAAACTTCTAAAAGATCACTTTGAGAGTCTTAAAAAGGGGATATATACTGATATTAAGGGATTGGAAAAGGAATTTGAAGCAATGATAGTTGAGGTTAGTGACTATGAGCGAGCACTAAAATATAATGAGATTGAGAGGAAGAACTTGCATACACTAAATGAGAACCTGATTTCTGAATGTATTGCTCAAGATGTGTTCTACACTGCTACCAACTGTTCTATTATTGCTTCTCGATTCCATGAACTGTCTGTTGCTTTGAAAGTCTCCCATGATCATGTCATTGAGCTTGAAAAAACTAATTCTGAACTAAATGAGAAAAATGAACTGGATGATCATGACAATTTGGTTAAACAATTTTCTAAACTAGAAGTTGAGCATTTTAATTTACAACTAAAATATCAACATCTTAAAGAAAATGTCAAAACTTCAAATATCAAGACATCCTCAGATGCTCCAGAGTTTGATGCAGTTTTTCAAATTAACAAACATGATGAACAGATTCAAGCTCATTGCAACATGATCAGAAAGTTGAAAGCCCAAATCTCTCAATTAAAGGGTCAAACGAACAATGTGACTGGTCCCCAAATGCCTCCTCCTTTAGATTCTCAGAATTCTCAAAACTTTCATCTTCAAAACTTAGTAAATGCTTTACAAAAGGAAAATGAGGTTTTTCTTGAAGAAAATGAAAAGGTTAAACGTCATTTCAATGAATTATTTGAATCTATAAAGGTCACTCGTAACAAAAATAACGAAACGGTAGCCTCGTTACAAAAAGAAATTGAGAATCTAAAGAGTCAGGTAAAAGGGAAGATGCAAATGACCAATGGGGAGAATGGTGTATCAAAGGTACATGTCTATAATAAATATGCTTTGTCTGTGAAATATGTTCCTCCTCATCTTAGGAATAACAAACTTGCTATTCAAACATATTTCTCATACCTTAAGGACAGCCTAGAATGTTTCCGTGAGATTGTAGAAGAGGATAAGTTAGAGAAACCAGTTGATAATGCAATTGGCCATGCATGCTTATATGCCAAACAATCTCAAGAACTTCTAGAATGCCTAATTACAATATGCCCTAAAACCTTAGGTGAGCAAGTCAATCCCTTGATACCGTGTTCTATGCCTAGTGCCAAGCATGCAAGTCATTCAATGCCAAATGTTATGAATGTGAACCCTAATGTGCCTTCAAGTAGTTCAGATTTCAAATCTGTTAGTGCTAAGAATGTGAACTCGAGTAAAGCACTGTTTCGGTGCGGGCCCTCTAGGTGTTCAAATCCCAGCTATTCAAGTGTTAAAAAAGTTAATCTTAGTGTGCCTGCATGTAGCTCAGATCCCAGCACATCTAAACAGGTTAAGCATATAGTAGCCAAACCAACTAATGTTCCCATTCCTTCTATAGGAGTAATCAGTGACATTAAAGCAAGCAGGTCAAAGTCTCAAGACAATACAAGGAAGGACACGACCTCGCAAGCTAAGAATGTGCATTGGAAGAAAGTAGAAGACCTACCTAGGAACTTTAAGTTTGAGCCGAATAAAACGAATCGTGTTGATTCTAGAATTAGCCATAGGCGTACTGTAATTAATTCAAATTCTGATACTATTTGCAAACCTTATATTGATGTCTGCTTGAATTCTGTTTCTAATCATGAATGTGGTGTTAATGATTTGCCTAATGATGTTAATTGTCCAGTTAATATTGTTAATGCTGAAAATCATGCTAAGAAGGCTAAAAGGAAAAAACAAAAGAAAGTTAGAAAATAGTGGAAACCCATAGGAAGAACATTTAGTAAGATAGGCTATCATTGGATACCTGTTGGTCATAAGACTAATCAGACAATGCCCACTAGAAAATGGATGCCTACTGGTAGAACTATTCCCTTAAGAAGTGAGCACACTTTGAATAGGGCTAATACAGACACTAGTACTACATCTATTCATAATGATTCCATTGCCTTAATTTCTGATATGAATGCTTCTATTTCTGATGTGGGTGTTCCAACCATTGTTACTAACCAAACGGAACCCATTCTTGCATGGGGATCCCAATTATCCAGTTATCCATTCTTGTCTGTGTTCAACTGCAGATCGTTCAAATCGTTCTGTGGTACCTGGACTCAGGCTGTTCCAAGCATATGACTGGCGACCGGTCGCGGTCATGAACTTCGTGAGCAAATTCATTGGGACAGTTAGATTCGGGAATGATCATTTCGGTGCAATCATGGGTTATGGAGATTATGTTGTTGGCAAAAGTGTTATCTCCAGGGTTTACTATGTAGAAGGTCTTGGTCATAACTTGTTCTCTGTTGGTCAATTCTGCGATTCTGATCTAGAAGTAGCCTTTAGAAAACATACCTGCTTCTATAGAGAACTTGATGGTAAGGAACTTTTAAGAGGTTCACGTGGTTCAAATCTATACACCATCTCTATCGAAGATATAATGAAGTCTTCTCCAATTTGCTTGCTGTCAAAGGCTTCTAAAACAAAGTCATGGTTATGGCATCGTCGTCTCAATCACTTGAACTTCGGCACCATCAATGATCTCACCAGAAAGGACTTAGTTGTAGGTTTACCTAGACTCAAGTATGAAAAGGATCATCTTTGTTCAGCATGTCAATTGGAAAAAAGCAAGAAGTATGCCCATAAACCCAAACCTACTAACTCTGTCACAGAAGTTCTTCATACAATTCATATGGATTTATGTGGACCAATGAGAGTGCATAATATCTTTGGGAAGAAATATGTGTTAGTTGTGGTTGATGATTACTCTAGATTCACCTGGGTCAAGTTCTTAAGGACAAAGGATGAAACTCCTGATATCATCATCAAACTCATCAAACAGCTGCAGGTTCGACTTAACAAAACCGTCAGAATTATCCGAACAGACAATGGAACTGAGTTTGTTAACAAACAACTTAGTGAATTTTATGAAAGCATTGGAATCAGCCATCAAAGAAGTGTTCCACGAACTCCTCAACAGAACGGTGTAGTTGAAAGACGAAATCGAACTCTTGTAGAAGCCGCTAGAACAATGTTGATTTACTCAAAGGTTCCAATGTTTCTCTGGGCTGAAGCTATTGCCACTGCATATTACACACAAAATCGTTCCCTGATTCACACTGTTCATGGAAAAACTCCATATGAACTTGTCCACAACAAAAAACCTAATCTCTATTTCCTTCGTGTGTTTGGTGCATTGTGTTATCCAACTAATGAGGGTCAAGACTTAGGAAAACTTAGAGCTAAAGCAGACATTGGAGTTTTTGTAGGATATTCACCAAACAAAAAGGGAGACCGAATCTACAACAAAAGAACCCGAAATATCATGGAAACAATTCACGTTACGTTTGATGAGCTGACCGGTCAAATGGCTCCTGGACAATCCAGTTCAGGACCCGCACTTCAAAACAGTCCCATTGGTTCATCCCTTGTTCCAAACTCTTCTCAAGACACTCCATATGTACCTCCATCTGAAGATGATTAAAAGAAATTGTTTGATCCTATGTTTGATGAACTTTATGATTCAAGTACTAATGAGGTGTCGATTCCAACAACAGAGGCTGCTCATATTCCTGTGAATGAAGTCAATCCCTCAGTCTCAATATCTTTAAGTCAAGAAGCGTCTGCTGCTGATCCTTCAGTCTCATCAACAAATCATCATTCTTCAAATGTACATCATGGAAATGTTTCTGGCATCAATGATGAAGTTAATCCCTTTGCTACTCCTGAAGATGCTCCATTTGAAAACATATTTGCTCCTGAATCTTCATCAGAACCATCTTCTTCAGGAGACATCGACTCAGCTACTTCAGTCCCTCAACAATTACCACATGAACACCTCAAAAAATGGACTCACGATCATCCATTAGACAACATCATTGGAAATCCTTCTCGTCCGGTATCCACTCGTAAACAGCTTGCTACTGATGCCTTATGGTGCTTTTTTAACTCTGTACTCTCAAATATCGAACCTAAAGATGTTAAAACTGCTATGAATGAAGACAGCTGGTTCAATGCCATGCAAGATGAAATTCATGAGTTTGATCGATTAGATGTATGGGAATTAGTACCAGCTCCAGATTGTGCTATGATCATTGCTCTTAAGTGGATCTTCAAAGTGAAGCTTGATGAGCATGGTGATGTTTTGAAAAATAAGGCTAGGTTAGTGGCTAAAGGTTATCGTCAAGAAGAAGGTATAGAATTAGAGGAATCTTTTGCTCCAGTTGCTCGTATCGAGGCAATCAGAATCTTCTTGGCTAATGTTGCTAGCAAGAACATGGTTGTTTATCAGATGGACGTGAAAACCGCATTTCTTAATGGAGATCTGAAAGAAGTGGTTTACGTCAGCCAGCCAGAGGGTTTTGTGAATTCAGAGCATCCTACTCATGTTTATCGCTTGAAAAAGGCCCTATATGGTTTGAAGCAAGCTCCTAGAGCATGGTATGATACGCTGTCAAAGTTTCTTCTATCTACTGGATTCAGCAAAGGAGCAGTTGATCCTACTTTGTTCACCAGAAAGTCAGGCAAACACTTAATTCACGTTCAAATTTATGTTGATGATATTATTTTTGCCTCGACCGACCCAATGGAATGTGATCGTTTTTCTAATGAAATGGGTTCAAAATTTCAAATGTCAATGATGGGACAAATGTCATTTTTCTTGGGATTACAAATTTCACAAAGTCCCGGAGGCATTTTCATAAATCAATCTAAATATGCAAATGAGATTCTAAAAAAATTTGGATTTGATTCTAGTGACCCTGTTGACACTCCCATGATTGAACGAACCAAGCTGGATGAGGACCACTCAGGGATCATGGTAGATCAAACGAAATATCGTAGTATGATTGGATCCCTGATATACCTCATAGCTAGTAGACCAGACATCTTGTTCGTTGTGTGCATGTGTGCTAGATACCAGGCTAAGCCTACTAAAAAGCACCTTGAAGTGGTTAAACGGGTCTTTCGGTATCTCCAAGGAACCATCAATATGGGACTTTGGTACCCGAAGGACACCGGTATGTCTCTAACGGCCTATGCAGATGCTGATCATGCAGGTTGTCAAGATACACGTTGAAGTACGTCTGGAGGTGCTCAATTTTTGGGTGATAAGCTTGTGAGCTGGTCTTCAAAGAAGCAAATGAGTACTTCTATTTCCTCTACAGAGGCTGAATACATAGCCATGTCATCTTGTTGTGCTCAAATCTTATGGATGAGATCTCAATTATCTGACTATGGCTTTGAATTCAACAAAATCCCTCTGTACTGTGACAATAAAAGTGCTATTGCTCTCTCATGCAACAACGTTCAACACTCAAGAGCAAAGCATATCGACATTCGACATCACTTCATCAGGGAACAAGTGGAAAAAGGTGTGGTGGAACTCTATTTTGTGAGGTCTGAATATCAGTTAGCAGACATCTTCACCAAAGCTCTTCCAAGAGAACGTTTTGAGTTTATTCTTCCACGTCTTGGCTTGAAAAAGTCTTCAACCAGAAACACTCAAACGTCTTCAGGAGGAAGACGAGGAGTAAAGGTCTATCTTCATCTATCTCTCGTATATATCTATTCGAAAAACAAAATACAAAATTATAAAACCTGTAAAATCCATAAAAATATGAAAAATTCGAAAAATCTTCAAAAAATATTGTCAATTTGTTATGCTTATTCTCGGTTTGTCAATATCTACGGTCTTTGTGCTGTCATTCAAAGAATGACACGGGACTTTAGATGTTGTTCGAATTCTTAAAAAAAAATAATAATAATATAAAAAAATTATTAAAAAATAAAAAAAATTATTTTTGGGAGAAAGAGAAACAATGGTTTATTGTCATTTCAGGCAAGTAACCCGCTTTCTTAAAGAAAGAATAGAGCCATTCTTTATCATGTTTTTAAAAATTCCATGCTCTGATTCTATAAATATTTATCTGCTGAAAACTAACTGCTTTGAAAAATAACTCAGTCTCTATTTTTGATAATCATCTGGACTTATTTGTCAAAATATCAATCTCTCAATCAACAACCTATGTCATTGATTAAGGGGGAGAATGATTTCAATTAAATTAAAAAGTTATTTGGCATTCAATTGTTTTCAAAAGATATACATGCATGTTTTATCAATGGAGTTTAAAGTTTTAAAATCCGATCCTTATCAGTTAAAACGCTTTCATAATCAAGTCACAATTCTCCTTAAAAGCTTTCAAAATTAATTTAAATCTATAAGAGATCACAAATCTCAAATGATTTGATAATTGTGATCGGGGGAGAATGTGTGATTTAAATTGGATTTAAACTGATAATTCGGTAAATGGTTTTATAAGGATGTACATGCTCTCCTTCCCACATGTGACAAACGATTTCAAATTTTCCATGCACATGTTGAGGGGGAGCATCTATCTTAAACCTATGATTTGAAACGTGATCACTTATCTCAATGTGCAGGTTCCCTCTAGTATGTGCAAAACTCTTTTCAAACCTAGAAGCACATATTGAGGGGGAGCAAACTTATGAAAACCTCATCCTTCCAGGAAATGCTTTATCTACTTGATTTGATCAGGGAAGTGATGTTGATATCTTTTAGAAAATGGTAATCAAAGAAGTAAATTCTTCCTCTCGCCTCCGTTTGCAAAACGATTTCAAACATTTAGTGCACATGTTGAGGGGGAGCACTTGTTCTAAAAATATCAAAAACAATTCAGGTACAAAATGTTTTGATACTATATCACAAGTATCTCGATTGATTTTCAAATGGTTATCAATTGGTTCAAATGGCAGATGAACAATACCAAATAGACCGACCAACTTTACTTTATGTACGGTGATATAAGGATGATAAGGTTAGGTATTTGTTCCCATGATCCGCCAGAACCGGAGGGATCTACCCAGGGACTATCCACTAGTTAGTGTAGAGTACTTAGGTATGATGATAAAAGGGGAAAAATGAGATATGGGAAGAGTGCGGACTGAGACTGAGCTAGTACTGGAATAAACCCAACAAGGTTCTAGCTATGAAGTATCGGTAAGCACTGAAGAGGTTGAAGAATTAAAAAGAATTGAATGAGAAAAGGGTGAAAACAAATAGCCCTCCATATATTCAACTTTAGGGCAAAAACCGGGTTCAATTCATATGCTACTGATGGTAACATCGGTATTGAAGACAAGACGTCATGGACCCAGTGACGCACTGCACTTCAACTTTCCAAACCACTCAAGTTCCTCTTAAAAGGACTTGTTTCATTCTCACGGGGAACCGACATTATCTATCGAATTTCTCTTAGAGATTGTTGATATTGAAGAAGGAGACCCTCTCCCTAGTCTCCGGCACAGGATCCAAATATGCACATATTGAGTCTAGAGCCACGAGATCATCAATAAATCTCATTAGGACACTTTCATTGAAGACTCTCTGTTTCACACAATGTGGAAAGAGAGATTTTTTCTTGACTCCTACGCATTATCCTTGTGGTATTGCCAGAACATCTGAGTGATATGCAAACATACTCACAATGAAGATGGAAAGCCTTCTGGAGCCAACATCAAACAAGCTCCTGGTGGGTGGCATGTGAGATCAATCAAATAGATCAACCATGTGACAACTGAACAGAAATAATGGGGCGATTCAATCTTTTGAATCAATCCTGGTTCAGGTTATGGATTGACGGATACCTTTGAAAAACCGGTCATTGTGCTTAAAAACTCTTTTCTTTAGCACATTGACCGTGTTCGAATATTTCAAATCAAAAAGTGTTTTATGATTGATAATTGATTTTCATTAAAACGTTCATTGTATTGCAAAAAACAATTTCTATTGAGCAATACACGATTGTCTTTCAAATCTCTTTTCATCAATCAGTGAATTTCTACTTCGCTGGTTCACTCACTCCGTGTTGTCTTCTTTGAGATGTTCCAGTTTGAGAACAGCTAGAGCAGCTGCGAAACCCTGTCAAGGAAATTCTTCGGAATTATACCTGATCACAGGCAGTACTTGTACTGATCAACGGGGAACCGTGGGCCGTGTACCTCAATTCAACGAAAGTGATCAAAGACACTTTCGTGCGCTTTATTGCTAACTGTTTTATGCAGGTACACCCGACGTTTGCAGCTGATCAGACTGAAGCGGTCAATCCATAGCCGCATGCTCACACTACACATTCTTCTCAAAAGAAATCATGATAAGTGCATCAATGACTCTGATATTTTCACTCCATGCTTCTGCTACGCTGCTGCCAATATCATGAATCAACGAAAGCTTCCGTTACTCTGATGAGAAGATATCATGATCCAGAATGTGAGCATGTCGGTCCGAAGGTCACAACATCACATAATACCAACACCACAATGGATGTCTCAGAGATTTTTGTTAGCTGATGATCTCAAAAGCTGGCTTGAAATTATTATCACGTGGATCAGTAAAAGACCTCCACTTGGATTAACCAAACATGCAATGAGTGGAATCAATGACTACGAGCTTCGGAGCAAAGTACTACATCAAGAATGCAAGAACAATTGTTAATGTAATATCTGTTTATATTCAATGTAATTTTAGTATATGTTTGAGGTGACCTCCCTTAGGGGGAGATTGTTAGGAATTAGAAATTCCAGGTATTAAAGAGTCGGTCACCTCAAGTATATGTAATCGTTAGAAAGCTCGTAGTCGTAGTTCTTTTATGTAAGTAGTATTTAGTTTAGTAACACCGTGGAGGACGGACGGGTCTTTACCCACTGTATGCCTGATCCACAGCCCGTTGTGTGGCGTTTTATGTAAGACTATAAATACTCTCTACCTCCCAAGGTAGAGAGTTGGAGCTCATAATAATATTTTCTTTCTCTCACTATAGTTCCCAACTTTCTTCCATTCTTTCACTAGAACTTTCTCTTTCTAACATACTTATACGCCTAATTTGATCATGGTTTAGAGTGTTTGTGAAATCCAATATCCTACAGTAATCCTCTTCTACAATCTCACGGAGACATTCTAGACTATCCTTAAGATGAGAGAAATAATTATGAAACACAAGTTTGTTATTTCTAAGATGAGGAGGAATGTATTTAACAGTCACAATATATTTAGAGTCTGCAAATGACTTTGATGCAACATTCTCATTAAAGACAAGTGGCATTTTCCCTTTTACCTGACTCCTCAGATTCTCAATTTCCTTTTGTAACGAAGTTATTTGTTCATTGTTTTTGTCACGAGTGACTTTCATTGAATCATATAACTCTTTGAAGTGTCGTTTGACCTTTTCATTTTCTTCTAGAAAACTCTCATTTTCTTGTTGTAATACGTTAATGATGTTTTGAAGATGAAAGTTTTGAGAAAACTGAGAATCTAAAGGAGGAGGCATTTGGGAGCCAGTCACATTGTTCTTTTCACCCTTTAATTGTGAAATTTGGGCTTTCAACTTTCTGATCGTGTTACAGTGAGCTTGAATATGTTCGTCACGTTTGTTTATTTCAAAAACTGCATCAAACTCTGGAACATTTAAGGATGTCTTGATGTTTGAGGTTTTGACATTTTCTTTGAGATGTTGATATTTTAGTTGCAAATCAAAATGTTCAACTTCTAGCTTAGAAAGATGTTTTACCAAATTATCGTGATCATCCAGGTCAATTTTCTCATTTAGTTTTGAGTTTTTGTTTTCAAGCTTAATGACACGATCATGGGAAACTTTCAAAGCAACAGATAATTCATGAAATTGAGAAGCAGTAATAAAATGCTTAGTAACAGTATAAAACACATCTTACACAACTCAATACTAATTTCTCATTTAAGATATGCAAATTCTTCCTTTTAATTTCATTATATTTGAGTTCCCGTTCATAATCATTGACCTCCACTATCATTGCATCAAATTCCTTTTCCATTTCTTGAATATCTGAGTTTATCCCTTTTTGGAGACTCTCAAATTGACCTTTTAATTGTCTAAAGAAAGGTATGACCTCAGTTAAATAGCATTCTTTATTTTGCTCAAAACCCCTTTCCCCTTCAGTTATCCCTGTAGGTGTGATTTTCTTCTTACACGTCTTCTCAAAGTCAACGAATAGTTGATAAACAACATACAGGCTGATTAAGGTCTTGCTATTAGTGGAAATAGTTCTAGGAACTAAATGCATTGGTGTATTCGGAGGATACACAGTAGCTGCAGGCACTTTCCTAAGGGGAGTGTTTGTTTCAACAAGTACATTTGCTTTTTGCTTATCCATGTCTTTCTTCCAAAAAATTTGTTCTGGGGTTAATTGAGTTTGAGGCTTAACCATGTTCAGGGGGATCCAATTTTCTTTTGTGTAATCATGTGGTTTGATAGTTATGTTTTGCTTTTTACACTTAGGATCTTTTAGCTTCTTATCCATTTTCTCCCTAGACGCATCTTCTAATTTTCTATCCTCTTCCGTGCTTCCAATACATGATGGTGTTTGCCTAGGCTTAAGGATCTCATTACCATTATATACAATCGGATGGATAGCTTTAGCCTTTGTACAATACTCTGGATTTGGCTCCTCTACTAGGGGAATACTATGCTTATCGCTTAAGACTCTGTGCTTAGTGATCATGTGAGCAGTCTGAATGGTATTCCCTTGTACGTACAACTTATTTTCAAGCTTGTTTTTCAAAGTTTTTAGATTGGAAAAGTCATTCAAAAGTTTTGATTCCTTAGCCTTAAATTCTTGTTTAAGCACTTTAACATTATCTTGAAGTTCTTGCTTTTGCTTAACAGTTTTAGAAAGCTTTTCTTGTAAGGAGTTTAACTCTTGTTTTAACACTTCTTCTCTAAAATTACTTTTTCTAATAATTGTACGCATTTGGTCATCCATTTCCTGCTCACGGGTAGTTAACTCAAACTTAGCACGTTGTTCATAAATAGCAACTTGTTCTTTATAGGTATTCAGTTCAGAGATAATAGAATCATCAGGGGCACATGCAGTGTATTCATCAAAAACATAGTCATCATTGACTGCAGAAGATGCATCACTTTGTACAATTTCACTTTCACTTTGTATCACATATTGATCATATGAGACAATATTACTATTTTCCACATTATCAATATCTGATTCATAAGTTTCATGAGATTGTACTTCATTATGTATCTTTTGCTCATCAACTTCATCGTATAGTTTTAATACCTCTGAAATGATTGAATCTTTGGATGGACCAGCCTGTTGTGGTGATGAGACCTTTGGAGAGACCATTGGTGAGATGCTAGCCATGAAGATTGTCTGGGTAGTAGGTTCATCATCAACATCAGAGTCAAATGTATCACAGTCAGCAACTTGATAGGCATTTTGATGATTGTGACCTATTTCCTGATTTGGCTGCTCATCCACATCAGCATCATAAGTTTTGGCATTTCCCTCAGCAAGAAACAACAACTCTTCTTCATCCAAAACCACATCACTATCCTGAGCTTGTACCAGCAGCATCTTTTCCCTGAAATACTCTGCATTTTGAGGGCGTTTTGGAGATGTGCAGTTCCTTGCAATATGTCCTTCACCACCACAGTTGTAGCACTTTATTGACTTTCATTGTCCTTGATTTACATTCCTTCCACGATTCTGATTACCCATATATCTACCACCACCGCCAACATTCCCATATTCAGCTCCAACATTACCTTGTCCAGCTCCAACATTCCCTTGCTCATTATGTGGAAGGTACGCATTTTGTCTTCCTTGCATATTTTGCACCACTACCTTTCCTCTCTTATGGTAGCATGATTGTGGAGATTAGAAGCTGTTCTGAGTTGATTGTTGGAAGGTGGGGTAAAGTTCAGGTTTTGTTTAACCATTAGAGCCACTTGATGAGCAACTTGTTCCAAGAATCTGTCTAAGGGTTGATACCCTGGATCAGGAATGAGTTTGTGGTTACCGTTACCCATTGGGATGACTTGAGAAGCTTTGGTGGTAATTCCTACATTAGTGTAGAATGTTGTTGAATCATTTGACGAACTTGCATTGCCAGAATTTGAATTGAATTTTTCCAAGATCATTCGTTCAAACATAGCATGTCTCTCATTCTGAAGCAGGAACTCATACAATTGCTCATAGTTAGTGTTCCTCAAACCTTTAGTCAAATTGACTGAAGTAACAAATTTGTGCCATTCGGGATTCATGTTGTTCACAAACTTTGAGTTTAGCTGAATATTTGGCATAGTCATTTTGATATTCCTCATGTCATTCAGAAGCTTGTGGAACCTCACGTAATATTCAGTGACACTTTCCCCTGGTTTCATCTTAAAATACTCAAAGTCATCATACAGTTGTGATTCTCTGTCTTCTTTAGTTAATTCAGAACCAGAGAGAAGCATCTTGACATTGTCCCAAACTGCCTTGGCTTCAGTGTTGTGATTGATTAACTTGTAGATGTCTTTTGGAAGACCCTGAAGTATAATGTTTGAAGCCCTGATGTCAGCATCATATCTCTTTTTCTCCTTATCACTGAGCTCATCATACGTCTTTAGTCTGTCCAAACCTAAGATCACTGTACCATCCGCAGCAGTTTCAAGTGTGTCTCTTGTAGTCTCAATCTGATAAGGTCCTTCATCAATTGATTTGAGAATGTTAACCCCATTTTCTTTAGCAATACAACCTGATTCGTTGAGCCCATGAGTCATAATCAGTTCTGTTAAGCATAGGTGGACGAGTATCGGATCCAGCAGCTTGAATGTCTTCAGCAACGGAAGAGATGATAGTGGGTACGTTGGTAGACATGATTACAAATTCTACGGGATTTTAAAACTCTTAATTAAACCGGGAAATAGATTCTTTCACGGGATTTTACTAAATCAAGAGAAAACCGTAAAACGTAATACGAAGAAAACACTAATTTGCTCAAAGAGACAAATCGCTCAAAGTGACAAATCGCATAAAGTGACAAATCGCTCAAAATGACAAATCGCTTGATAAGACAAATCGCTTAACCAATCAACTCGCTTCAATAAGCAAGTCGCTTAACCCAACAAACCTCTTAAGATGACAAGTCGCTTAAAATGACAAATCGCATAAACAATACAAGTCACTTAAACTCACAACTCGCTTAAATAAGCAAGTCGCTAGAAAATGACAAATCGCTCACCCGAACAAATCGCACAAGTACAACCACTACCCTGACAAATCGCTTAAATAAGTGATTTGTATAAGACACAAATCGCTTCCAAACAAGGACAAATCGCTCGTTTGAATACTTTATGTTAGGAATTAGAAATTCCAGGTATTAAAGAGTCGGTCACCTCAAGTATATGTAATCGTTAGAAAGCTCGTAGTCGTAGTTCTTTTAATTTAAGTAGTATTTAGTTAAGTAACACCGTGGAGGACGGACGGGTCTTTACCCACTGTATGCTTGATCCACAGCCCATTGTGTGGCGTTTTATTGTAAGACTATAAATACTCTCTACCTTCCAAGGTAGAGAGTTGGAGCTCATAATAAGATTTTTCTTTCTCTCACTAAAGTTCCCTAAACCTCTAACTTTCTCTCTCTAGAATCATCTTATACGCCTACTTTGTGTTTGGTTTGATGTGTATGTGAAATCCAATATCTTACAATTGGTATCAGAGCCATGGTTAGATCATCTCTTACATATCTTTGGATTTCTAGTGGTTTTTAGGTGGTTTTTGAGTTTGAAAAATTTTAGTGGTTTTTGCATCATTTTGTTGATTTCTAGTGTTAAAGTTTGGATTTTGATAGTACTTTTGTGTTTAGAATCATCACAAGTGTTTAGGTTTTGACTTTGAAGGCTTGAATCACCGTGGTTGAGTTGTTTTTGGATTGAAAAGTGGTGTTTATGTTATTTTTCTTGCTAGCGACTTGGTTCTCGGTGTGATATTTATCATAGCGACTTGCTTCATAAAAAGTTAGCGAGTTGGAGTGTTATTTGGTAGCGATTTGGTCCTAGCGACTTGTCTATTGAGACAAGCCGACAAAAAGTACACTTAGTGGATTCACCACTACGGGTAGCGACTTAGTGTAAGTTAGCGACTTGAACTTTATATTGTTAGCGACTTGGTGTTAGCGAGTTGGTACCTAGCGAGTTGCTATTTAGCAACTTGACAAATTAGCGACTTGGTGCTTAGCGACTTGCTGTCAAAATTTTGCTAGCGACTTGGATTGTAACGAGTTGTTATATAGCGACTTGGGACTATAGCGACTTGGCTCTTAGCGACTTGGTTCAAGGTTTCCTAGCGACTTGGGTGATATCCTTTGAATACGATTTTCTCTTGATTTAGTAAAATCCCGTGAAAGAATCTATTTCCCGGTTTAATCATAGAGTTATAAAATCCCGTTTAATCTGTCATCATGTATACCAACGTTCCTACAATCATCTCCACTGTTGCCGAGGATGTTCAAGCAGCTGGTTCAGATACTCGTCCACCCATGCTTGACAGAACTGACTACGACTCTTGGGCTCAACGAATCAGATTGTACTGTCTTGGAAAGGAAAATGGAGTCAACATTCTCAAATCCATTGATGAAGGACCATATCGGGTTGAGACTACTAGGGACTTAATTGATACAGCTGAAGATGGAACAATGATCTATGGAATTGACAGACCAAAGACATATGATGAGCTCGATGATAAGGAGAAAAAGAGATTCGATGCTGATATCAGGGCTTCTAACATCGTACTTCAAGGTCTTCCAAAAGATATCTACAAGCTGATCAATCACAACACCGAAGCAAAGGCAGTGTGGGAAAATGTCAAGATGCTTCTCTCAGGTTCTAAATTAACTATGGAAGACAGAGAATCACAACTCTATGATGAATTTGAACACTTCAAGATGAAACCGGATGAGAGTGTTTATGAGTACTATATGAGATTCCACAAGCTTGTTAATGATATGAGGAACATCAGAATGACAATGCCAAACATTCAGCTGAACTCAAAGTTTGTGAACAACATGAATCCCGAATGGAATAAGTTTGTCACCTCTGTAAAGCTAACCAAAGGATTGAAGAACACAAACTATGGGCAACTCTATGCCTTCCTCCTTCAGAATGAGAGACATGCTATGTTTGAAAAAAGGATTCTTAATTAGTTCAAAACCAACCAGGAAGAGACAAGCTCATCAAATGATTCAACTGCCTTATACTCAAACATCGGAATCACAACCAAAGCATCACAAGTCATACCCATGGGTAATGGTAATCACAAACTCATTCCTGATCCTATGTTCAAACAAGCTGATGCTGATGCACACGTAGGAAACTTCATTAATCAACTAGCTCTCCTGATTAGTCAAAACATGAACTCTCTTCCACACACCAACAAAAATCTCAGAACTGCTTCCAATCCACACAATCAAGCCACTGTCAGAGATGGGAAGGTTATGGTGCAGCCAGTTCAAGAACGACAGTACGAACAAGCAAGAGGTGGAGCTGGTAGAGGTTATGCTGCAAATCAGAATAGGGGAAGGAATGGAAATCAGGGTCAAGCAAAGCCAATCACATGTTACAATTGTGGAGGTGAGGGACACATTGCAGGGAACTGCACATCGCTAAAACGCCCTCAGAATGCAGAGTACTTCAGGGATAAGATGTTGCTTGTGCAAGCTCAGGATAATGGTGCAGCTTTGGATGAAGAGGAGTTGTTGTTCTTGGCTGAGGGAAATGCTAAGACATATGATGCAGATGTGGATGAGCAACCAATTCAGGAGATAGGCCATAATCATCAGAATGTCTTTCAAGTAGCTGATTGTGATGCATACGACTCTGATGTTGATGAAGAACCCACTGCACAAACCATCTTCATGGCTAGCATTTCTCCAATGGTCTCTCCTAAAGTCTCTTCATCACCACAAGCTGGTCCATCCAAAGACAAACTCATTTCTGAGGTATTAAAATTATACGATGAAGTTGATGAGCAAAAGATACATAAGGAAGTACAATCAACTGTATTTATTGAGTCAGATATTGAAAATATGGGTAATATCAATGTTGTCCCATATGATCAATATGTGAAACAAAGTGAAAGTGAGATTGTACGAAGTGATGCATCTTCTGCAGTCAATAATTATTATGTTTTTGATGAATTCACTGCATGTGCCCCTGATGATTCTGTCATCTCTGAACTGAATGCCTATAAAGAACGTGTTGCTATTTATGAACAACGTGCTAAATTTGAGTTGACCACCCGTGAGCAGGAAATGGATGACCAAATGCGTACAACTATTAGAAAAAGTAGGTTTAGAGAAGAAGTATTAAAACAAGAGTTAAACTCCTTACAAGAAAAGCTTTCTAAAACTGCTAAGCAAAAACAAGAACTTCAAGAAAATGTTAAAATGCTTAAGCAAGAATTCAGTGCTAAGGAATCAAAACTTTTGAATGATTTTTCTAATCTAAAAACCTTGAAAAACAAGCTTGAAAATAAGTTGTACGTACAAGGAAATACCATTCAGACTGCTCACTTAATCACTAAGCATAGAGTCTTAAGCGATAAGCATAGCATTCCCCTTGTTGAGGAACCAAATCCAGAGGTCATTAAAAAGGCTAGAAATGCTCATAAGGTTCTTTATGATGGCAATGAAATTCTTAAACCTAGACAAAAACCTAGTTGCGTTAAGTGCACAGAGGAAGATAAGAAATCAGATGAAGTCACTAGGGAGAAGATGAACAAGAGACTAGATGATCCTAAATGTAAAGAGAAGAAAATAATTATCACACCCCATGACTACAAAAAGGAGAATTGGATCTCCTTGAACATGTTTAAGCCTCAAACATTGTTGACTCCCGAACAAGTGTTCTGGAAAATGGACTTAGATAAGCAGAAAGCGGAAAATATTGTTGAAACAAATTCTCCCCTTAGGAAAATGCCTAAAGCGACTGTGTATCCTCCCAATACACCAATGCATCTAGTTCCTAGAACTATTGCCACTAAAAGCAAGACCTTAATCAGTCAATATGTTATTTTTCAACTATTTGTTGATTTTGAGAAAACTTGTAAGAAAAGGATCACACCCACTGGTATAACTGAAGGGGAAAGGGGTTTTGAGCAAACGAAAGAATGTTATTTAACTAAAGTCATGCCTTTCTTTAAACAACTAAAAGATCATTTTGAAAGTCTTAAAAAGGGAATGAACTTAGACATTAAAGAAATGGAAAAGGAGTTTGATGCAATGATAGTTGAGGTTAGTGACTATGAGCGAGCACTAAAATATAATGAGATTGAGAGGAAGAACTTGCATACATTGAATGAGACTCTTATTTCTGAATGTATTACTCAAGATGTGTTTTTCACTGCTACAAACTGTTCCATTAATGCTTCTCAATTTCATGAATTATCTGTTGCCCTGAAAGTCTCCCATGATCGTGTCATTGAGCTTGAAAAGACTGATTCTAAACTAAATGAGAAAATTGAACTGGATGATCACGACAATTTGGTTAAACATTTTTCTAAACTAGAGGTTGAGCATTTTAATTTACAACTAAAATATCAACATCTTAAAGAAAATGTCAAAACTTCAAATATCAAGACATCCTCAGATGCTCCAGAGTTTGATGCAGTTTTTCAAATTAACAAACGTGATGACCAGATTCAAGATCATTGCAACACGATCAGAAAGTTAAAAGCCCAAATCTCTCAATTAAAGGGTCAAAAGAACAATATGATAGGCTCCCAAATGCCTCCTTCTTTAGATTCTCAGAATTCTCAAACGTTTCATCTTCAAAACTTAGTAAATGCATTACAAAAGAAAAACGAAAGTTTTCTAGAAGAAAATGAAAAGGTTAAACGTCATTTCAATGAGTTATTTGAATCAATAAAGGTCACTCGTAACAAAAATAACGAACAAATAGCTTCATTGCAAAAGGAAATTGAGAATCTGAAGAGTCAGGTAAAAGGGAAAATGCCAATGACCAATGGGGAGAATGGTGTATCAAAGGTTCCCTCTTGTAATAAATATGCTTTGTCTATGAAATATGTCCCCCCCATCTCAGGAATAACAAACTCGCTATTCAAACATATTTCTCATCCCTTAAGGATTGTCTAGAATGTCTCCGTGAGATTGTTGAAGAGGATAAGGTAGAGAAACCACTTGACAATGCAATTGGGCATGCATGCTTATATGCCAAACGATCTCAAGAAATTCTAGAATGCTTAATCACAATATGCCCTAAGTCCTTAGGTGAGAGAGTTAATCCTTTGATTTCGTGTTCTATGCCTAGTGCCAAGTATGATATCCATTCAAAGCCCGATGTTTTGAATGTGAACCTTAGTGTGCCTTCAAGTAGTTCAGATTCCAGATCTGTTAAAGCTAAGAAAGCGAACTCTTGTGTGCCTTCTAGGAGTACAAATCCCAGCACTTCTAGTGTTAAGAAAGTGAACCTTAGTGTGCCTGCATGTAGTTCAGATCCCAGCACATCTAAACAGGAGAAGCAAAGAGTAGCAAAACCAACTAATGTTCCCATTCCCTCTACAGGAGTAATCAGTGACATTAAAGCGAGCAGGTCAAAGTCTCAAGACAATACAAGGAATGACAGGACCTCGCAAGCTAAGAATGTGCATTGGAAGAGAGTAGAAGACCAAACTAGGAACCTTAAGTTTGAGCCGAATAAAACGAATCGTGTTGATTCTAGTATTAGCCATAGGCGTACTGTAATTAATTCGAATTCTGATACTATTTGCAAACCTTGTAATGATGTCTGCTTGAATTCTGTTTCTAATCATGAATGTGGTGAGAATGTTTTGTCTAATGCTGTCATACCCCCAGTTAATATTGCTAATGCAAAAAATCATGATAAAAAGGCTAAAAGGTAGAGGCGAAAGAGAGTTAGAAAACAATGGAAACCCACAGGAAGAACATTTAGTAAGATAGGTTATCAATGGATACCTTTTGGCTATAAGGTTAATGAGTCAATGCCCACTAGAAAATGGATGCCTACTGGTAGAACTATTCCCTTAAGAAGTGAGCACACTTTGAATAGGGCAAATACAGACACTAGTACTGCATCTATTCATAATGATTCTATTACCTCAATTTCTGATATGAATGTTTCTATTTCTGATGTGGGTGTTCCAATCATTGTTACTAACCAAATGGAACCCATTCTTGCATGAGGATCCCAATTATCCAGTTATCCATTCTTGTCTGTGTTCAACTGCAGATCGTTCAAATCGTTCTGTGGTACCTGGACTCAGGCTGTTCCAAGCATATGACTGGCGACCGGTCGCGGCTCATGAACTTCATGAGCAAATTCATCGGGACAGTTAGATTCGGGAATGATCATTTCGGTGCAATTATGGGTTATGGAGATTATGTTGTTGGTAAAAATGTTATCTCCAGGGTATATTATGTAGAAGGTCTTCGTCATAACCTGTTCTCTGTTGGTCAATTCTGTGATTCTGATCTAGAAGTAGCCTTCAGAAAACATACTTGTTTCGTTAGAGAACTTGATGGTAAGGAACTTTTAAGAGGTTTACGTGGTTCAAATCTATACACCATCTCGATCGAAGATTTGATGAAATCTTCTCCAATTTGCTTGTTGTCAAAGGCTTCTAAAACAAAGTCATGGTTATGGCATCGTCATCTCAATCACTTGAACTTCGGCACCATCAATGATCTCTCCAGAAAGGACTTAGTTGTAGGTTTACCTAGACTTAAGTATGAAAAGGATCATCTTTGTTCAGCATGCCAATTGGGAAAAAGCAAGAAGTATGCCCATAAACCCAAACCTACTAACTCTGTCACAGAAGTTCTTCAT